>CM042257.1:11350052-12020052 GCA_023566225.1 Romanogobio albipinnatus
ACCATTCACCGCAGCTGAACTTTGAACATATTAACGGCTCAAGGGTTTCATGAAAACTGTGCCTGTACTGAAGAGTGCAGCTGCAACAAATTAAAACATCACCAGCCCATAGGAATACATCTCTAATAGACTTCTCACTTCACTGAAGTGGGATATGAAATGTACTTCTATTGCCATAGATATGATTATCAGCTTTGATGTATACATCCATACCTCTATAATAACCCGGTAAAATCATTTAAATCAACTATGAGTTTCCTAGGTTCAAGTAGTTGTATTGAGGATGAATCGTATTGAAATATGTTTCCAGATGGCCAGATGTCTTACAGTAACTGCAGATTTTTGGATAGTGCTTGTCATTTTTTGTGTGCAGTATGCATCAGATGGTCAGTGAATGGACTGCGGGCGGTCTGTGGGTGTGCGACCACAAACAACAACAACAAAAAATGTAATTCAGGTCTCTTTGTTCAGACCTTCAAAGAGTTCCGATGACTTTGTTGTTACTGTGGACAAAGAGGAGGTGAGAAGTTGTGGTGACAATGACAGCAGTCAGCCCACACACACCGAAGAGGATGCTTGATAAACTAGTGACGGAACTCATGTGTGTGTATGTCCGGCCCGGGCACGGCTGGACGATACACGGGTAAACAGGTTCTCAGTCGGGTCCTTGGTGTTGTAGTGACTCTCACAGCAGCAGCTGGTTCCGTGTATTGTTCTGGACGGAGGGAGAAAGCGTCACTGCCGACCGTGTGACATCTCTCTTGGGTTGTCCCCCACATGACCTTGAGAGACATCACCTTCCCCTCTCACACACCATTAATCTCAATACATCAGATCCTCTGCCACTGCTTCCAATGAGATGCCATTTACATTTCCATGGCAACTCGATATAAATACAACACAAGGAAGGATTGTTGAGGTCACACTGCAGCAAGGAGTGTTGAGTGGAGGATCTTTTGCAGAAGTTTTAATAAACAAAGATAATTCAAACAGGTAAATAAAATCAAAATGCAATGTAACAGCTTTGTTGAAACCCGTTCTCACTCCCAAGTCGCCAAAATCTGAAGCATGGTCAAGTGCCTTCCACGTCACACTGAAGACGCTAAAAGCACCCCTAGGCGTCACTATATCGACGCGCAGGTACTCCATTGATTTCAGTTGTTTGCCCAATGCCTCAGATCAAGACGCATTTAATTCTTTGCATTTGTAAAAGCATTCATGATTTTACGAATATTTATAGGCTACTTTTATATTTTGGATCAACTAAGGATCACTTTGGATCTGATCGGGGCGATCAGACAGAATGCGTTTTTGCAGTGAGATGCGCCTTAAAAAAAACTCTGAGCAGAAAAGTCATCACGTTTTTTTTCTATTGTCCAATCGAATGAATGGAGAAGCGTTGTGGTGACCGTTACCTTGATTAGACTGACAGGACAGCTGATTCGGTGGTTTCCTAGCAACATATAGAAAAACCGCAGCGCACTGCTCTTTCCTAAATTGAAAAACGTCAAAAACGGTGTGCCTCGCGTTTTCAAACCTGAAAAATGCTTGTGTCTGATCGGGGCCTAACCCAACTCCTAACCTAAACCTACACACTTCTAAACAATATAAAACACATAACAGGCAAATAAAAGTACAGTTACAGGTAGGGCTGTCAAATAAAAATGTGAATTTTGAATATTCGTCGAATTTACAAAAAAAATGCACATTCGAATACAAAAACATTCAAATGCATTCAAATTTTTGGTAGAGGCGAGCGAGACATGAAGTTGATGTAACTGACGCGGTTTGTTTATCCAGTACAGCGCAGTGCGGCTGTTCATTTGAAAAAAGGCGGGAAAAAAGAGTGAGGACTCGGAGTCGGAGTGAAATTGGGCAACCTGTTCGACGGCATATACAGTCAGACACAGAGCAGTGCAGAAGAAGGCAGGGCTTTGGAGCATGAGATGGATATAAATGAAAGAGAAGATATGCTACCCGCTGACGAAAATCCTCTCAGTTGGTGGCAAGATCATGTATAACATTATATGTATCCACATATTGCGCAGCTGTCAAAGACATACTTGATCATAGGCTAACGTTACCTCAGCAAAAACACTCAGCACTCGCTGTAGGTCAAGCTGACTGTTTGGTGTTTTTTAAGAACAATATGTAGATGTTTAGTGAGTGGAAATGAATTGTTTCTGAATGTCAGTTTGCTATTTTGTGTTCACGACATTACATTGTATGTTGAAGCGTGTTATCTCAGATTACTGATGCACTTGCAGTTTTATGCACTTTTGTTACCTAATTTTCCTTACAAGCTAATTAATGAAATTATATATTTTATTAAATAACAATTGTTTGAAAAGTTCATGCACTTTAAAAAGTGAAGGTCATTTCATTTCAATAAAAGATTTGGTTTACATTTGCTTGTTGAGCTCGCTTGCACAATTTTGTGGGCATAGGAGACAATACAGCACTTTTTCCCTCTAACATTAAGTATTGCCTTTAGAATTTGAATATAATTCGAATTTTGCTAATATTTAAGAAAGAATTTCGAATTTATCTTTTCAGCCATTTTGACAGCCCTAGTTATAGGTATTTATTGCAAATACTGACAAAAAAACAGTATAAAAGTATTAACTAAAGTCATACAAAATCTTCATGTAAAGAACAGAGTTGATCTTAATGTTTTAATCGCTGAAATGATGATCCCGACTCTCAGGCCCTGATCACACAGAACATGTTTTTTAGGTTCGAAAACGCTTTTTTTATGTTGCTAAGAAACCCCCGAATCAGCTGTCCTGTCAGTCTCATCAAGGTAACGGTCACCACAACGGAAGGCCCACCACTCCATTCATTCAATTGGACAATTTGACAAAAACGCGATGACGTCGGGCGCTTTTCCATTCAGAGTTGATTTATAGGCGCTCAGAGGCTCCTTCTAAAACGCAAGGCACAGCAGGCGGTTAAAACGCGGGGCGCATAAGCAGCGCGCATAAGGCTCTCTGCCATCAGAAATCTATTAAAAAAAGGCGCCTCTCGCTGCAAAAATGCGTTCCGTGTGATCGGGGCCTCAGTCAGTCATATCTCATTCAAATGATACACACAACTTTTGAGCACGACGTAATCGGTCACAAAACACACGAGAGCCAATTACATTTTACAATCAAAGCTGACGTAATGACGCAATTGGTCACGAGATATACGAGAGCCAATGCAATTTCACTATTAAGTAAAGTTTCTTCGGGCGGCAATTTTTGAAATTTGAATGTGTCCATGATCTTCGGCGGATGGAGACGCTGATCGCTTTTGCGAATTTTCTTCACACAAATCAATCGTTTGGCCTCGGAACACTTGTAATATTTGTGCTTTTTTATAAATTGTGCCTGCAGTCAGATGTGCCTGTTATATCCTGTGTTTTATGTCATATAACACACACATGGGTAGGTTTAGGGATGGGGTTGGGTTACATGTTCAAACGTGTCTAAATAGCATAAATAAAATAAATGTAAATAAAAAGGATGCTGATCAAATTGAGAATCACACTCCAACATGTCATAATGGCAAAATCCTAACCCAATATAATTTCATCATGGCGATAACATTCCCATGCCCAACGTGTCTGTGTATGACGTCAAAGGTTTCTCATTTAAATCAATGGAGCACCTGCGCGTCTAAAAAATACGCCTAGGGGTGCCTTTAGCATCTTCATTGTGACACGGAAGGCATTTGACCATGCTTCAGATTTCGACGCTTTGGGAGTGAGTTGTTGTTAAACAAAGACCTTAACCGACATCCCAAGAAAGAAACACCGGGCAATATATACCAGAGCAAACAAGCAACCAAACAAGGCACAGGTGAAGAACACAATCTGTAACCATAGAAACAATTGTTGTGTTTGAAATTGCCCCCTATACCCTCATTCACTATTCCTTACATTACTGCACTAATATAGTCCACTTGACGAGTGAGTGAATTCAGACACTGAGTGCGCCGGAAGGGCTGACGTTTTTGCATAGTTTGTGCTTCCTTATCTTAAACTCTGTCATGGAAACTAGCATGTATAAGCCGTAATTAAGCAATTTAATAATCAATTAAAAAGGAATTTATACTTGTATGATATTATGCTGTAACCACTTGGAGCAGCGGTTTGGAAAATGGATGGATGATTCTGCGGGTACAATCTTCTGGTCAGACGCAGGAATTAATTTGGCACGACCATCACAATGCATTATGGGTGTTCTCTAGCCGTTGAGCATACATCAGTTGTACACTCGTTATTACTGTGCATGGTGGGATTTAATGAGTACACTCAGTAATGTGTACACCACTAAAAATGGCTTTCCCTTCAAATAGTGCCCTATTTAAGTGTATAGGGGGCGATTTCGGACACTGTCTGAAACAGGAATTAAACACATGCAAAACAAGGAAATGCAAACTAAAAGTCCATGAAAACAGAAACTAAACCAAAAAATTACTCATACTGTAAGCAACATTTTCAATTATTTATTATTCATCTAATTTGTGAAAAGAATTTGACAAAGCAAAGAAAATAAAATTTCTATCACCATTTACTCACTCATGACCTGACTGCTTTTCTTTATATATTTCTTTATATTAGTATAATACAATATAAAAGTACAGATGTATAAAATACTTTTAATAAACAAGGATAAATTGAAAAAAAAGTGTCAAAAATGGCAGTAAACACATTTATAATGATGCTAAAGTTGTCGATTTCTACTTCAAAGAATCATGAAAAAACTTTCACGACAATATTTTTCCACAAAATATTACAAATTTTACTGTTTTTAAAATTTGTATTAATAAGAAATGTTTCTTTAGCAGAAAATCAGCATATCTGTTACACAGGAGTTTCCTGTGTCACCTCCACATTCACAGCGGGATCCATCTCCAGAGTATTGACTATGGCCATACAAACTACATTTCCCATAATGCTGCTCTCTTGGACTGATCACACACCTGCTCTTCATTGATTACACTCACACCTGCACTTCATTTCCACATGTATAAGAATCCCTCTCTCACACCCATTCAGTGCGAAGTATTGTCTTGCCCTGGCATACGTACTGAGCGATTGTCTACTGATTCTGTTTATTCTGGTTTAGATCTTGGACTGTTTTTGGAACTCTTCGACCACTCTCTGGCTACCTCGACCTTGGACTGTTTCCTGGCTAACTGAACGTACTCTGGCTCCCACGACCCTGCACTGTTACCCGTGTTTGAAACCTTGCTGCCTGCCCCGATCATCAGCACTAGCTTGCCTGAGTATTCTTTGCCTTGCCCATACCATTCCTGTCTACCTATCAACACCCTGTCTGTCTGACTTTGTTACTAATTAAAGCTGCAAATGGATCTCTATGACTCTGTGGATTCGTTACAATATCAGAATGATTTCTGAAGGACCATGTGACACAGATGACTGTTATGATGACTGTTATGATGAGTTATGATGCTGAAAATACATCACAGAAATAAATTACATTTTAAAATATTAAATTAAAAGGGTTATTTTTAATTGTAATAATAATTCATAATATTACTGTTTATTGCAGCCTTGGTGAGCATAAGTAATTTATTTCAAATACAATTAAAAAATCTAACCAACCCTAAACTTTTGAACAGAAGGGTTTATATTGATCATCTTTGGTGCTAAATATCGTGGCTATGCTGCTCCTTCAGCTAGACCAGGACCAGACCAGATCTAGCCAGCATAAACCAACATGGACTAGCATGGAAAATGCTGATCTAAGCAGGTCTTTTTAGCAGGGTATGTGGCCTTGTATATGATTTAACCCTGCAGGGAAAGGCTTATCATGGAAATATGTCGATACACATGGGAAAATATGCAACAACCATATAAATAAACACACAAGTCACACACACTCGGTATGTTCCGTGACACACCTTTTAACAAGGTACCCAATGGCTAATTTCTCACTCTTAAGTTAATTCTTCCATGAGATGCATCTTTGCAGCTGTCTTTAGCTTCTTTTCTCAGGTACATATCCTGTTTCATCCTCTATAGCAAAAATAGTCAAAAAAGACTTGGCTCATAGATAAAGAGCGCTGTATGTGCATGCCGGGGGTCTTGTTACCTCACTTAGAGGCTCAACCCCATCATTAAACCCATAGGACCATTAAAGAAGCCTGATGAGAACAATGAAATATTCCAAGCCCTCTTGCCCTGCGGTTTTAGCAAAGGTCAACGGCTGTCTATCAAGACCGACTTATTGGCCATTGTGTTAACAGGCATATCAAATGTATCCCCTCACCCCAAATCTATCAATGGAAGACTGAGTGAGAAGTTCAGAGCTTTTAGGAGGCTGTAAATCATACATGTTGCTATTCGTGTCTCTCTGGGTAACGGATTATGACCTCATAACTGTATTAGTGCTGGGAGGTACTTTCAGCAACTGAGCGATTTGGGAATAATTTGGCTACTTTCAATGGTTGCAAACGGATGCATTTACAGCGTAAACCAAAACAAGCTAACACATGCAGACCTATTCAGGGGTAGTGCACGTGCTGGCAACTTTACACTTTCGGTTCAGTTGCACGTGTTAAAGGCAAAGTGTGTCATTTCTACTCATGGATATGCATAAATAATGACTGTGTTCAAGTAGGTTTCCCGAATGCTATCCTTAGCTGCATTACAGATACCATCCTAAACTCATGCCATTGGTTGAGTCAATGTTGCTGTGTTTTTGGCCTCCAACAAACTATTTTGATAGCGCCACTTTTTGTTAGAATAAACCAAAGAATGGTTTACTTAAAGCTGTCTCTGCTGAGATAGAGGTATTTTAACATTTAAAAAAAATACATCACCTTTAAGCAAGAAAACCAAAATCATTATTGAAAATAAGATCAACTATGTGTTTGAGGTAACACTAAAACTTTAAAAACAAGGTCATTGGTTACATTAGATATTATCAATTAACAATTTTTAGAAAATGTTGTCTTAGTTAATATCATGTACACACATGATGTTTAAAAGTTTGGGGTCAGTACGATTTTTTTGTTTTTGAAAGTCTTATTCTCATCAAGGCTGCATTTATTTGAACAAAAATACAGTAAAAATAGTAATATTGTGAAATGTTATATTCCTGTGATGAATTTTCAGCAGCCATTACTCCAGTCTACTCCAGATCCTTCAGATATCATTCTAATATACTGACTTGGTGTTCAAGTAACATTTCGTATTATTAATGTGGAAAAAAGTTGCGCTGCTTAATATTTTTGTAGACCCTGATAAATTATTTTCAGGATTCTTAATATAGAAAGTTTAAAAGAAAAGAATGTATTTAAATTCGAATGCCATTATAAATGACTTCACTGTCATTTTTGATCAATTTAATGCATAAATGCTTGTGGCATAAACATTAATGTTCATATAAACATTCATTTATTTAAAATAAAAATAGTAATGTATAGGCCTGCTAGTGTTTAATATATCAAGTTGTATAAAATAACATCAGTTAATGTATTTATAAAATTTGTCAAATTGAAATGAGCAATTACTAACTTAACTTAGCGGTGCCACCCAGGCATGTAGGCTCTAAGCTAGAAATGCCAGTGCCGCTGGCTAAGCATGAGCGTTGGGCTAAAATGGGACATATATTCACGGAATACGATCGCCTTGGCCCATAAAATGGAAACTACAAAGACACAAACAAATGGAAATGAACATGATCTCATACATGCATTACTAACACTCATTACTCTCTATTTCAATCTAGGCCTCTTCTCTATCTCTTCACTGTACAGCTTGGGTTTTAGCACATGCCTCAGCAAATTGTGTTGCGTTGTCTTGAGTTACATAGAGCACAAGTCAATGGAAAGAATACGAGATGAAGACATTTGATACAAAAGCGCCGCTCGGAAAGAAGTCTTGCGATCATGCCAATGGACCTGTGAGCTCCACTGACTAAAGACGTAAAGAAATTTCTTATCCGGTGTGTGTGTGGAATTCTCACGGCAGGAATAATTTCACACCAACTCCTGGCCTGACGTTTCTGACTTCCCCCCACCTCTCCCAGTTTCCGCTGAGGTCTTTTTTTAAAAGCTTTTTGCTTCCTAAAAGCACCGCAGACCGCATGGGAAATTCCTCTCCTTTTCCCTCCATACAGGGGCCTAACCGCATCCAGTGAATAAAACGAAATCCTCTCTCTTTTTTTCCTCGCGACACACATACTTTGTAAACACAAACTTCTCATTCATTCATTCATTCCTTCCACTGCGCACACACATAAAGACCATCTCATTGAAACATTATAAGGCATTTTCCTTGAATATAGGGTACAAGTTGTGGTCTCATTCATTTTGTACTATTTTGAGCAATATAGGCACAAATCTCATGTGGTTTATATAAAAGATAAACATTTATCTAACATAGGATTCATCTATTATACTAATTTTAAACCCATCAAATGCCTGTATCACACCATGAAATTGTGATTTTGGCCTCTTGACCTTCTCGACTCTATGCAGCAATTAAAATCATAAAACATCGTAATTTGGTATATACTGTATATGTATATATATGTGTGTGTATGTCTGTATATATATGTGACCCGCGCTGGCAAAAGGATTCGGAGTGCGCACTGGATAAATTCGATCTAAAGGCAAAACAAGTGAAAAATTTTCACAAAATTAATTCATTAAGCCCTCATCTAGCAATCCTAATGCTCCAAATAGCAATTAAACATCTAAAAGTACACTATATTGCCAAAAGTATTGGGACACCCCTCCAAATAATTGAATTCAGGTGTTCCAATCATTTCCATGGCCACAGAGTATAAAATCAAGCACCTATGCATGCATTTTGCTTCTACAAACTTTTGTGAAAGAATGGGTCGCTCTCAGGAGCTCAGTGAATTCAAGTCTGGTACAATGATAGGATGCCATCTGTGCCAAATTCATGACCTATTAAATATTCTACGGTTAACTGTTAGTGGTATTATAACAAAGTGGAAGCAATTGGGAACAACAGCAACTCAGCCACGAAGTGGCAGGCCACGTAAAATCACAAAGCTCCTAACTTCTTGTGGCACTTCAGATTAGCTCAAGAACAGTGTGTAGAGAGCTTCATGGAATGGGTTTCCATGGCCGAGCAGCTGCATCCAAGCCATACATCACCAAGTGCAATGCAAAGCGTCAGATGCAGTGGTGTAAAGCACGTCACGTCTGGACTCTAGAGCAGTGGAGACATGTTCTCTGGAGTGACGAATCATGCTTCTCAGTCTGTCAATTCGATGGACGAGTCTGGGTTTGGTGGTTGCCAGGAGAACGGTACTTAAATTTGGTGGAGGGGGGATTATGGTGTGGGGTTGTTTTTCATGGGTTGGGCTTGGCCCCTTAGTGCCAGTGAAAGCAACTCTTAGGGTGGGTTGCACCAACAAGGATTAATCTTAAATCTAGATTAAATCAAGGTTTATCTAATAATTCTGTTGCACCAAACTTTAAACCTCATTTAAAAATAAGCAGGTTTACATTTAAACCATGACTTTAATCCTGGATTTATTTTCACAAGAAACCTGGATTAACTTTAATCCTGTTGCTCCATCACTTTAAACTCAATTATGGATTAATTTTAAATTTGCATGTGAGGAGGTTTAAATAAAGCGGCGTTATGAAAACGGCGTTTTAATATTAATACGGCGGTGAAAAGCATGCGAATTCTGACCCATTTGGCTTTCGATAGATCACGGCCGTGTCTCGCGTTTCTTATGCCCGCTCCACGCGTGGCTGCTGCACGGTGATCAAACGGGATGGGCGGCGCTGTCAAGAGCGGAGATAGTCACTCCGCCAATCATGACAGTTGTTTTGTCATAAATTACGCTGCCAAAATATACTCCAGTATTAATACTATAAATATATATTTACATACGCGCTGTTTTCGTTGCCTCCTTGATCTGTAATGGTCTCTCTATGTAACGCTTTATAAAGACAGCTGACATTTTACAAGTTTATTTATTTTATTGGCAAGAGCTACTTATGTCAGAGAGAGTTTATGGTGGTCAATAAAGAAGGAAATTGAATATTAGTATTGTTGCTGTCAATGGCGAATCCATCATGGCGGCGAACATTTATCGTAAATGGAGGTTTTAATCGCAGGTTAAATTTAGCAACTTTTAAACTTTTAGCAATATAGTGTATCTTTATTTGTACGTTTTCAGAGAGGAGTACCTTTCCTTTGTCCATGACAATTCGATTTAAAATAATCTAGATCAACAAATCCTAGATTAGCTCTAAACTGAGTTTAATTTAATCCTTGTTGGTGCAACCCACCCTTAATGCTTCAGCATACCAAGACATTTTGGACAATTTCATGCTCCCAACTTTGTGGGAACAGTTTGGGGATGGCCCCTTCCTGTTCCAACATGACTGCTCACCAGTGCATAAAGCAAGGTCCATAAAGACATGGATGAGCGAGTTTGGTGTGGAGGAACTTGACTTGAGTCCTGACCTCAACCTGATAGAACACCTTTGGGATGAATTAGAGCGTAGACTGCAAGCCAGGCCTTCTCGTCCAACATCAGTGCCTGACCTCACAAATGCGCTTCTAGAAGAATGGTCCAAAATTCCCATAAACACACTCCTAAACCTTGTGGAAAGCCTTCCCAGAAGAGGCTGTTATAGCTTCTCCATATTAAACCCTACTGATTAAGAATGAGATGTCATTAAAATTCATGTTCATGTAAAGGCAGACGTTCCAAAACTTTTAGCAATATAGTGTATCTTTATTTGTACGTTTTCAGAGAGGAGTACCTTTCCTTTGTCCATGAAAATGATCTTAGTCCCGTTGACTGACAGATCCAACACGTGCACGCAATGACGCCTCGGATAGAGCGCAATCCCGATATACACACATACACAGAATTATAGTATTTCAACATATCTGTCTTGGTGAACGTTTAGGTCTTATTATATAGGCTAACTGTTTAATTGTTAATCAAACAATTGTGGTATAATGGGGAAAAAATGTTGAATATATATTTTTTCTATAGATATTTGGTGCCGACTTGGTGTGTCTCAAATTTGGTGATATTACCAAATCATACATCATTTTGAAGGTTTTTTATAGAGAATGTGAAAATAATAACTCATTTTTGAATCTGGTCACATATATTGCACGTCATTCATGGAAAGTGTTTTAAAAATGTTTAGCACACAGACACTTGAAAAGGAAGAATGCCATTGATTATAGGCACTCGACTGAGCGCTCAGATCGTAACTGAATCTTTTTTCCCTTTCGCACACACACCACATAACCTTGTGCCCTGTCTTTAACTATTAGGTCACTCATTAGCTTCTTGGTTACTCTCTCACTCTAATTCCTTCCCTTATTTTGTCATTAGATGCATATCCTTCACACACCCCGTCCACCTTTGTCTATATATCGTAATAACTTCTCGTTCCGTTGTTCTAGGCTGCCCTCTTTGTTTAGTTTCTTTCAGATTAAGCACTATTGTTGTGTGGGTGTCAAGACTTCTGACCCATTTGAGGCTTGATGTATGAGAAAGAGCAGGCATGATAACATTAAGGACAAGTTGTTGTTGTTGTTGTTGTTTTTGGTACTAGATGAGAAATTGTTATCACAGAGTAGTGTTGCAGTTTGGTTTGTAAGTATCTATGTAATAAGAGCCATTGCCTAAGAGCCAAAGCACTTAACAACCACAGCACAACTGATACGTTCATAAAGCTTCCAGATATTTTGTAATGGGTTGAGGGAATATAACAACAACACATTTGGATTTGGATCCATGCCTTGTGGGCTTTAAATCCACCAGGATGGTTAGAAAATCTTAGCTTCGTGATCGGAGAAACCTGTTACGTGATACTGCATCAAGCAGGGAGTTAACAGCAGACAGACTACATGAACATCCAAGAAATTTGGATCCTTTCCGTGTCAACTTTTGCACTCCTTCTGAAACCTCTTCTTGACCTGTTCCCTCTAAACAAGTGTTTAAAAAGATACTAGCTTGAAAACTTGGGGCAACACATCTGTGCAACACAGAAAATAAATGCACAAATGAGCCTTATACAATGCATTTTAGCACACAAATGGATAAAGTAAACGTCCATTTTAAAAATTTAAGTGGATGAAATTAACTCACAAAATTATGAATTGTGTTGTCTCATTTATTTAGTAAACTGTAAAAGCAACAAAAATCAATTTTTATCAAGTGTATATTCCACTTATATACCAAATCTCCAAGTACATACACTATATACTTTGGCCACACAAAGTTTGGAGGTCTGTAGCTATTGACTCTGCAGAAAGTTGTACTGCGCACTGTGCGCCTCAGCATGCGCTGACCCCGCTCTGTGATTCTACATAGCCTACCACTTCGTGCTATTGTTCCCAATTGCTTCCACTCTGATATAATACCACTAACAGTTGACACCTTTGGCCATGGAAGTGATTGGAACACCTGAATTCAATGATCTAGAAAAAAATCAGAAAATAATCATTCTGACTGCACTGATTCATTGACTGCCTGACTAAGACTATGGCTGAATCCAAAATCGCCCCCTTTACCCTTAAATAGGGCACTATTTGAAGGGACAGCTATTTGTAGTGGTGTCCGAAACCATAGTGGATGTTATTGAGTGCACTCATTCTATCCCACATTGCACCGCAATAACGAGTGTACAGCCGATGTACACACAGCGCCTGTCCGAAATCGCTTACTTGTTTTCATTCACTCCTTCAAGTGAACTGTATTAGTGGACTAAAGTAGGGAATAGTGATTGAGGGTTTAAGGGGGCAATTTCGGATGCAGCCTCACGTTGATTTATTCATTCAAAATCGGTCTGAAAATAATTTGTTCATTCATCAGACATCTATCATAAACTCTAACAAACGTGAGATAAAGTGGATGTCAGGAAGATTATCAGTAAATAATTACTTAAATGCAACCGTTTTTAAAAAAATATTTTATATTTTATTTTACACTTAAATACATCACAATTTAGCCAAAAACGACCTGGGACAACCTGTGACTCATATGAGATCGCAGCATACAACAACGATTCCTGGTGGACAAAATTAACTCCCGCCCTACATTTTCTTGCTCAAAAAGCCATTTTACTCAGTCACGATAGAGAAGAAAAGACTATTCCAATTGATTCCCAGTGGACAAAATTAACTCCCGCCCTACAATTTCTTGCTCAAAAAGCCATTTTACGCAGTCACAATAGAGAAGAAAAGACTATTGAAACTTGTGTTTCATGCCGACTTGAAATAACCCAACTTCAATCAGCGAGTCATAAGACAATGAGAACAAATAACTCTTTATATAAATAACACTGTTAGAGATAATGCACAATCCAGTAGAGGCGCACACTTCTATCATCAACCTGCCCCAAACCATCATGTGCCCTAGTGCATATGCATTGCAGAAGCTTTTAGAAAGGGATCATGTAAAGATCCCCTGAATTTTTGTAACAGTCCCTTACTATGTAATGTGCATGTTTGCTGCACAGCCCATGACGCATATATTTTTTGTACCAGTCCAGTTTGTTTGCTTGAAGGGGCGTGTATTCAGACAGACATGGACAGCTGCACTACCTGCATGGCATACACAAGCATTGAATGACACAAGGATTTGGCACACACATCATCATCACGTACACCTCATCATGGACACCCCTATATGAGAGAGAAAAACAGGGCATAGCCTATGCCAAGATTGGACAAAAGAGTCTAATGGGTATATACACCAACCTCTGTGCCAGAAAATATCTATCAGTGGCGTCCTAAGTCAACATGAGGACAGTTACAGAAAAGGACGGGAAGAGAGGGAAAGAGTTGGCACGTCAAGGCCTAACTAGGGCCTTGATGGTCCCAAGGCTTATTTCCTTCATTATCCCGATTACAGATCAATCCTTTCATCAAGAAGAGCAGTAGGGCACATTGGAAGCTCCCAAAGGAAACAGTTTGGGGCCAATCCAAGAACAAGCTTTCATTTAGCTCTGTTACATCATCTGGCTTATTTCAGCTAATAATTGTGTAATTATATCACATGTTTTACGAGCTGTAATCGGTGGCCAAACTGGTCAAAATGACGAGGATCAAGCCTTGTGGTTTGGCTTGTGAGCAAGCCAAAAAACATTCATAAAAGTGTGTGTGTGTGTGTGTGTATTTCAGCCATGCACCTGCTGCAGCTGCTGCAAGAAATATCTGCTGGTCCTGTCCATCCAGCCTGCACCGGCCACAGCAGAAAGAGTGTAAACCAGCAGTCTAGACCAGGGGTTTTCAAACTTTATGATGCCAAGGACCCCCAAATAGGATGAACTTTTATGAGGGACCCCCTTCCTTAAATCATTTTTATGTAAGAAAAAACATTTAAACTGTATATAAATAGTAAGTGTGACATTATAAATACAAATTGGCTATTACTGTTGGATGTATAAACCCGAAGAATATTTTTTTCAAATTTGTATAAGCAACTTTCACAATAAATGTATGCAAGCAGCTTATGTACTGTGTTAAGAAAACTGCCTTACAACCCCAGTGGGCGAGATAAATTGGACTAGTGAGAAAAACTCACTAAAGTTACAAAGCAAACATATACAATTCTGGAATGTATACAGCAAGAAAGGAAAGAAACATTTAGAAATGAAACCATTAGAATATTCGGTAGACTTTATCCATTTTTGCTTTGTCTTTTTATTTTCTGAAATTTTCTGGGGACCCCTTAGAACCTTCTGGAGGAGTCCTCCAGAAGGTTCTAAGGGGTCCTCAGAAAATTTCCCCGGACCCCAGTTTGAAAACCCCTGGTCTAGAACATATGAAGGTTTGGCTGGTTAACATACACTCCAAAAAACCTTGGGTTATTTTTTCTACCCAAATCCTGGGTTGAGCCTTTTCTTTTTTGAGCCTTTCGAACCTTCGTGTTAGGGTAGATTTGTGTTACCCAGCTCCTGGGTCAGACGTAACAACCCAGGGGTTGAGTAATTTATCGCAGGCTTTTTGCGCCCCCTTCAAATTGGTGCATGTCTTCTGTAAAATACAGGTTTGTGTACATTTTCTGTATATTGTTTAATTTTATGCAAAGCAACATACAGGGGGGTGCAATGTGAGTCACCTACTCGAGTGTCATGTCGGTCTTTTGCGTGATGGAAACACCTGTTGCCTTGCATAAAATGCTATGATTTTATTCAAAAAGATACAGAATATACTTAGGATGTTAAACTATGTCCTCAGAGCTGTTCACTGTTTGTTTATGGACAGGTTATGGAGCCAATCACGGCATATTACTAGCTACTAGTAAAACGTAGGGCGGCGGTTACAAGATCCGTCACAAGCTCGGGCACAAGATCCAGCGCTGATACGATGAAAGCGGGACAACAGAGACAGGTTGATTACACTTGAATTACTTCTAAATATTACATTTTTACTTAGCTTAAATGTATGCGATATGTATTACAATGATATGCTACACTCTAAAAAATGCTTTTTTTTCAATTACATTTTTAAACCCAATGGTATAGGGTTTGTCCATATTTACCCCAAACATGGGTTGAAAAAAAAAACTGATTTTTTAGAGAGTATACTGTAAAATATGATTGAAAATAAAGGAATTATCATGCAAACCAGTGATTGTGTGGAGTATTTTAAAAATGTTTAGAGGATTTAAGTTAATCCATAAACATTCATTCATGCGTGAAGTAAAAAAGAGTTAGTATTATAGTAAAAATCAATCAACCCATTGCGTTGGGTTAATTAAACAACCCAATTTGCTGGGTAAAATGAACCCAACGTGTTCTGTCCTATACCTATCCCTTGGGTTAAAAACAACCCCAAAAAGGCATCTTTTTTCATTTAAAAACAGCCAGTTTTATGTATATTTGTGTATTATAAAATAAATAATATAATATTAGTTAAATACAAATATTAATATATTTGTTTTATAACACAAATATTATTATTTTTTAATATTTTTGAAAGAAGTCGCTTATTTTCACCATTTATTTGATCAAAAATACAGTAAAAAAGTAGTATTGTGAAATATTATTACAATTGAAATAGCTGTTTTCCATTTTAATGTATTAAAATTTTTTATTCATTCCTGTGATGAAAAAGCTGTATTCTAATGCTGATTTGATACTCAAGAAACATTTCTTATTATTCTCAATGTTGAAAACTGTTGTACTGCTTAATATTTTTTGTGTGGAAAATGCGATTATTTAAAATATATATATTTTTTGTAACAATGTAAAAGTCTTTACTGTCACTTTTGATCAATTTAATGCTTCCTTGCTGTAGAAAGTATTAATTTATTTCAAAGAAAATTGGCATTTTGCAAAAACAGCAATTGAATAATAAAATATTATTAGTAAAATATTCATAATGTATGTAAGTAATGATTACTGCATTTGCCACAGCTATTAGTGTTTCAAAAAGAAGAAATAAAATATCTTAAAAAATAATTAGTAACCAATTTAATTCAAAATATTCTGCATGGCTCATTAAAAAAAGAGATTTGAGATTTTTTGGCTTATGGAGCTGATAGCATCTCTCAAATTATTCTCAGTTGTCATTTGTGACTAGTGAACCTGTTATACCTTTCAAACACATCATTTTATGCCTCTCTCTCCTCGTTGTTTATGGCGTCCTAAGCTGAGACAGGAAACAGTTTTTTTGTGAACAGGATGCCCCCTAAACACCACACTCCCTCTCAGCAAATAACTTTAACACTTTGCCTTTCCCGTAGCCAAACACAACCACCACGCACACTTCCCTTCACACGGGCCTTTCCTTTGCAGAAAAATAGAGCATAGGTAGGAAAAGCCTCCATGTGTGTAGACATAATTAACACAAACTCTATTGGTTCAGGTCCTGAATCACTTAACTATTTGGATTAGGTAAAAATAGAACGCAAACAACGACACTGAGGTCAGCTAGACTATATCATTACCACGTACGGTTGTGATGACTGATGCTACATCCCGCTTTCTCTTTGAACACAGACAGAAGGAAGTGTCTTGCAATAAGAACTTAGTAGGAAGCCTGTGTAAACGTGCGGTAATGCCTAATTTTATCGCCACTAGGAAATGATGGTGCTATTCTTTCACCTTTTTTTTTTGCCAATTTTAGACAGCCGTTTTACAGCATGAAGCGTTTTTTCCACAAAAGGAAGGGCTTTGATTCCAGTAAAAAGGCCACTTACTCAGACTATCATTAAGAGCAAAGGATATGCACACACACTCACTCACTATTTATCTCTCTGATGGCTTTTTTTCTCTTTTCCTCTTTCTCACACACAAACACACACTCTATTCATTGTCTTTCCCCTAAGGTAGAATGAATGAAATAAGAGGTGAATGGGAGAGAACTGATGAAACTCAATCTGAAAAGACAAGACCACCCACTCTCCTTTCGCCATCGTCCCCACCGTATCCTAATTCAGGTCATTCACACTTTTGCTCAGGAGGCATGAATTAGCAAACACACAGATCCACACACACATACACGCACAAACAGCCAAAAAAGGGAGGGGGATGGGGGTGTTGTAACAGGATGTTGTTTGAGCGCCATATCCTGTTTTTTCCCTTTTCCCAACGACAATGCAGGTGCAATGTGATCACCCCACCGCTTTAGCCCCCCTACTTTTTTCCCTCTTCCGAACTCATCTCCCTCCGCATATGAACGCTCTTTATCAACAAAACACATACATCTTCTGCTATTTCTAGCACAAACTCTGTACACAAGAATCTGTACACAAGGCCTTCATATTCACATTATCCCATGAGTCCTTGTTCCAGAAATATTTTGTCAATGTCAGTGTTGTTACTGTTCATTAAAACGAAATGATTTTTTGTAATTATTTAATTTATTGAACTGAAATAAACACGGCATTTAAACTTTTACAACCTTCTATAGATTTTTTAATCATACCAGTTAGCACATTAGTTTTCCCTCCACATATTTTGAACATTTTTTGAAACTCTCCCCTAGAGTTAAAAAGTTGAGTTTTACCGTTTTCGAATCCATTCAGCCGATCTCCGGGTCTGGTGGTAGCACTTTTAGCATAGCTTAGCATAGATCATTGAATCTGATTAGACTGTTAGCATCTCGCTCAAAAATTGACCAAAGAGTAACATTTTTTATCATCACTATTTAAAACTTGACTCTTCTGTAGTTACATTGTGTACTAAGACCGACGGAAAATGAAAAGTTGTGATTTATTTAGGCAGATATGGCTAGGAACTATACTCTCATTCCTGCATAATAATGAAGGAACTTTACTGCCATAGCATGGGCGCAACAGGAACAATGATATTACGTAGTGCCTGAAAATAGTCCCCAGCATGCTAAAAGTGCTACTGCCAGACCCGGAGATCGGCTGAATGGATTCGAAAACGGTAAAACTCAACTGTTTAACTCTAGGCCAGGGAGTTGGAAAATGAGCCTATTTTTTAAAAAAAGTGGACTGTTCCTTTAAACTAAAACAACTAAATTGAAACTACTGAAAAATCTAACACACGTCCAAACGAAACCAGAGCTTTCCCTATCCGATCTTTTTATTTCCCCCGTTTCAAGAAATATCTGCGTACACATGAGAGCAATGAAAATGACTCAAAACGATGTAGTATACATGCCAGGCCAGTATGTGGTGCTGTAATTCTGCCACAGCGATGCACTAAAAACGACGAAGAAGTTGTGGCTAGAAGGGGTACAGCAATGGTAGGAAATGAGGCAAAAATCTCACGATAAAATAATAAATAAATGTGCTACTTACCAGATGTGTTTTATTAATGCCTACACCCTAAACCTACCCTTACAATAATGCAAATACAGTCATTAAATGACCAAATATTGATGTGCGCATGCCCAGTGCCCGTAGTTGTATCCCTTTCTAGTCTTTCCCATGTGGGATGTGGTGTGATGACATCACCATTTCACAAAATATACGGATTGATGCTCCCAAATATCGAATATGGATAATATCCGTTTCATGCTCCCAAAGCACCGGATCCGTGAAACGCTGAAACGCTGATACGGTACAAAATTTTAACGTAACTAAACGTGTGTCTCCGTGTGGACGGGGCATGAACAAAGTGGAAACGAAAACTAAATGAAAGACAAACCCCAAATTAAGTACAAAAGATACTAATTCAAAATTACAGTAACTTCTTCAGAGAGTTCTATAAAACAGCTGTGAGATGAATCACATTACAAACTTGGATTATAATTTTAAAAAATAAAAGACAAGTCTGTGTACTTAAATTCTTTTACAAAGGAATTAACTACTCATGGCATGAATCACCATAATCTCGGATGAAAAAAAAATATTGAAAACTATATACAGTTATTGATCATGAGCATAAAAACATATTTTAAGTTAATACAAAATATCCAGATATTATACAAGTATTTTGATGGGGTAAGGGGACTTCATTCTCAATGCTTCTCAAAATTCAGTGGTTGCTGCTGAGCTCCGGTTAAGTTCTTTACAATTATTTGCTATCAAAAATAAATAAAAAAAATCACTTAATCTCACAGCTCATGGTAGGTTTATTATAACAGGTTTATGGATTATTGTTATAAAAAGACTTCTCTTTGGGGAAAATGAATGGGATATTTACATTCAGAGCCGGTTGCACGTAGGTTGTGCATGCTTTTACGTATATGTCTAACATGTAAATTAGTTATGCAAGTTTTTCCATGACTGGCTGTTACCTTATGTAAGGTCATTATGTCATATATCTTTTGTGCAAATATTAAGAATAGCCGCTGAGTTTTTCTTTAACAATGTCCCATAAGCATAAGTCTCATAAGCCCCCTGGCCTCTCTCAGCATGCTTTTCTGTTTGAGCGGTCTGGCATGAGAACCGGACAGTTTGATATAAAGGTCTGCAGAGACCTTGTGTCTCGGGTCGACGGGTCTTTTGTACTGCAATCAATTTACAGTGTCTTGCCTGAAAAGCAGCAACGGATGTAAAATGTGCATAAAAACGTCTTTTGCTGGAGGCCCACTTTTAAAAATATATATATACATTTAAATTCAATATGAACAGGCTCCCACAAAGCACCCTACTCTTGATTACGTAAACACATAAATATCTGAAAAAGTATGAGGTTCAGCTCAGGTAGATGGCTTTAATGAATGCAAAAAAAAAAAAAAAGCTTAAAGAAGACCACCTCCCCCCACTTCCTCAAGAAAATGAGGGGAGGAAAAAAGCGAATGAGAGAGCTGCACTTCATTACAAATCATTCTCCCGTTTTTAAGTGCAATCATAACAGTTTCCATGACATCATCAGCTGTCAGTATGGGAAGCCGGTCCTTTATATGAAACCCAAACCAGGGCACAGAGAGGAAACCAGCCCCCTCACGCAACGAGAAGTCCCACTGAGAAACACACTCACAATGATGAATGTTACACATGTGTGTAAAGGTGTGAGTGTGTGCACAAAGCCGTGGAATAGCATTAATACGTATATGAAAATTCAAACACAGCCACTCACAGGTCACTACATACATTGCAACAACCGGCTATTAAACTTGGGGAGACCAAAATTTCCTGTATAAAAAATATATCACACAATATAGTTCTTTTTACAGGAAATTCAACACCAAAATGTTTTATATGTTACATAACCATGTAGCAGTGTCTACATTTCCAAACATCAATGACTTAAATACCCCACAAATGGGACTTTTTCTCAAATTTTAAGACAAATTTGGAACTTCGTAGACACAAACCAAAATGTAAGATTAATCATGACAAATAAATCATATTAGTGCAAAACAGCTTCATATAGTCGGATAAGCCATAAAATAGCATTACACATTATTTCACACACATTATTTGTGGTATTAATACAACAAATAGTTGTTTCTCTGCAACTGTACATAACGTACCGTGTCCACTGCACTGTAAAAAATCTTTTATTTTTATTATTATTATCTCAATTCAAATACATTGGAGAAATCAATTGGCTAAACACAGTAAATTAAGTTTAATGCACATAGCATGGCGTATTGTGTCAAAACTAAAGCCTGACCTCTGCTACACAAGTACATGAAACCATGCATTTATTGCTGTTTTCTGAAATGCGTCAAACGCAATTCATACCACAAATTACGCATTGTTGAAAAAGGGAACTACCGCAGACACTTGCGTAAGAATTCTGTCAAAATCATACCGCAGAATCTATACAGTATACCATCACACTGCCCAGTCCTACTTTACACTGTTCAGATTTGTTTTACTTTTTACACTTAATGCAATAGATAGTCAAGCAAAGAGTGCCACATAGCAACAGCTTTCTTCGTGGAAGCTTTGCGTTTAAAAACCTAATATATTTCAACTCAATATTTTTCAACTCTTGCGGCAAGTAGCCGTGTGTAATACGCGAGATAATGTACATCTAGCCGGTTGTTATTGCAGAATAAACCCCTTTACTTCCCCTTACATAACAAACCTCGTAGCTAAACTCACAGTAGGCTGTCTTTACTAAAAGTTACAGATAAAATCAATATAAGAAAATAAATAGGATTTTTACTTCCAGTCCAGAACCCGACTGTATAACAGAACAGACATACCAATTAAAATTGTTCTGTAAATTGAAAACCGTTCACAGAATTGAAATTTCTACATGCATATTCGCAAATCTCACCTTTCAACCACAGAACTAATGGTGTGCAGAGCATACTTTTAACACTTCCTCTGGACGTCTTGTGTTTATGACCCCTCAAATCCGTGAATTCTCATAAGTAAGAGGAAGCAAGTTGATGTTTCAGTGCCAAGTGGATAAACAGAAGGGGAAAAAAAACACGTTTGACTGAATTTGTTTCTTTTCAAACTTAAAGGCCTTTAATTGGTTTCTCAATGTTTGTGAGAACCGCTCATCTTTGTTAATTTCTTATAAACAAAAGTCTTCAGAATGATCAAAATTCAACATAAATATCAGCAACAGACATGAGCAAGGTTGAATCGACACCATGACCATTATATGTATTCATTAAAACTTTGCTCTTTAACTCCATTTAACCACTTTACGTCAAACACTCAGTGATGCCATAAAATAACCATTTTGGGTTGCCAAAAGAACCTTTCAATGAACAGTTCTTTAAATAACCATGTTCTTAGTGTAAAGGACATCTTAGTAAAAAAATATTTTGTGCAATGGAAAGCTTCCACGGATGTTAAGAGGTTTTTCATGGAACCATCGATGTCAATAAAGTTTAGTAGGCTTATTATTACCTGAAAGATTTACCAGAAATTTTATTTTTAAACACAAAACATAATCTAAACAGAGATGAAGGTCTCCATCACTGAATGGTTCCTCTTTACCCTTTAGCTGGATTTATTTGTGAAAGTGCGTAGAAACATCTGATGAGATTTTGAAAGGGCATTGAAGTATGATATAAATACCTCCATATCCAAACGGGACATTCAGCTTGAGATCATGGGGATGTGCGTCAAAACACACACAGTGCATCAAAGCAGGTGTCTGTAAATAGGGTCCTGTTATATCATGTTGCACACACAAGGGCCATGGGAGTTCATCTTTTCTCACTCCCCTGCTTCTGGTTTGTTGGACAGACAGGCTTTAATTTTGGCATGTTTTGTCTGTCGTCTGCTGTTTTTGGCTGTCTATATTATTTGTAATACGCTCAAGTTCAATGAGTTCATGTGGCCGCTTTGCCGTATACACTAGCTCACAATGCTACGTGACTGCAGCCTAAACCCAATTTTGCTTAAAAAAAATTATTTATTTAAAAAAGTCTGTCAAAGCCCTAGCTTTTGATTAAACACTGGAGCCCAGCCATGTGTCAAATGTCCCCTACTGAAGCCCACATCTCTCAAAATCTTTTTCTTTATAGGATGAGAACAAGAAAAAAGCATTTAGCCTATAAAGTGTAAATCTCTTGAGCCCTTTCATTAAGTTCACAAAATCAGTCACAGCTATCTAAAATATTCAGACAAATCCATTTGGCACAAGCAAAAATACACATCCGAACATTCATTATATCACACCAGTCCTTTAGAGATGTAAAACACTTATGAAGCTTGCCTCATTTCTGCAGTCTTATTAAAATGAAGTCAAAGCACCTATTTTATTCCCAGAGCCTGTTGAATTAATGGCAACTGTCCTGAAGAGGAGTGCTGCAAAAATAAATAAATAAACAGGGGTAAAATGAGGATAAAAAAGGCTGATAAAAAGGCCCCAAAGTCCTCAAGCATAAAACTCACTTTGCTCTTTTTGCAAAGATAAGGCAGTTAAAAAACAAAGTCACTGCACATTTACTGCCGAGTTCAACACACCATAAACAAAGCAGCAAAGCTACTAATTTAAGGCGACAGTTCACCCAAAATGTCATTTATTCATGTCGTTCCAAACCTGTATGACTTTCTTTGTTCTGCAGAACACAAAAGAAGATATAAAAAATAAAAGAAAATGCCTAAACAACATTGGACTCCACTGACTTTTACCTCATGGACAAATTAAAAAAAAAAAAAATTATTTTAAAAGCAATCCAGGTTCATGAATGACATGAGGATGAGTAAATGATGACTTTTATCATCATTTAATTATTTATTAAAAAATTTTTTTGGCTATCCCTTTAACTTGAGAAGTCCAATTCATTTTAGTGGATCATTTTGTTCGGTTCATGTAAATCCTGCGAATGATTCAGGCCCTATGTAAAACTTATGCAAAATTATATCTGATAAAAATAAAAAATAAATAAAAATATTAGCCTAGATGAAAACTTACACTTAAAAATGTACCTAAACATATTGCCAGGGAAAATAACTAAAGGACTAAAACAGAAATAAAAATAAATTAAAGCTAAAAGCACCATTTATAAAACATCAATATATATATATATATATATATATATATATATATATATACACACACACACACTCACCTAAAGGATTATTAGGAACACCTGTTCAATTTCTCATTAATGCAATTATCTAATCAACCAATCACATGGCTGTTGCTTCAATGCATTTAGGGGTGTGGTCCTGGTCAAGACAATCTCCTGAACTCCAAACTGAATGTCAGAATGGGAAAGAAAGGTGATTTAAGCAATTTTGAGTGTGGCATGGTTGTTGGTGCCAGACGGGCCAGTCTGAGTATTTCACAATCTGCTCAGTTACTGGGATTTTCACACACAACCTTTTCTAGGGTTTACAAAGAATGGTGTGAAAAGGGAAAAACATCCAGTATGCGGCAGTCCTGTGGCGAAAATGCCTTGTTGATGCTAGAGGTCAGAGGAGAATGGGCCGACTGATTCAAGCTGATTGAAGAGCAACTTTGACAGAAATAACCACTTGTTACAACCGGGGTATGCAGCAAAGCATTTGTGAAGCCACAACACGCACAACCTTGAGGCGTATGGGCTACAACAGCAGAAGACCCCACCGGGTACCACTCATCTCCACTACAAATAGGAAAAAGAGGCTACAATTTGCACGAGCTCACCAAAATTGGACAGTTGAAGACTGGAAAAATGTTGCCTGGTCTGATGAGTCTCGATTTCTGTTGAGACATTCAGATGGTAGAGTCAGAATTTGGCGTAAACAGAATGAGAACATGGATCCATCATGCCTTGTTACCACTGTGCAGGCTGGTGGTGGTGGTGTAATGGTGTGGGGGATGTTTTCTTGGCACACTTTAGGTCCCTTAGTGCCAATTGGGCATCGTTTAAATGCCACGGCCTACCTGAGCATTGTCTCTGACCATGTCCATCCCTTTATAACCACCATGTACCCATCCTCTGATGGCTACTTCCAGCAGGATAATGCACCATGTCACAAAGCTCGAATCATTTCAAATTTGTTTCTTGAACATGACAATGAGTTCACTGTACTAAAATGGCCCCCACAGTCACCAGATCTCAACCCAATAGAGCATCTTTGGGATGTGGTGGAACGGGAGCTTCGTGCCCTGGATGTGCATCCCACAAATCTCCATCAACTGCAAGATGCTATCCAATCAATATGGACCAACATTTCTAAAGAATGCTTTCAGCACCTTGTTGAATCAATGCCACATAGAATTAAGGCAGTTCTTAAGGCGAAAGGGGGTGAAACAGTATTAGTATGGTGTTCCTAATAATCCTTTAGGTGAGTGTATATATATATATCAAAAAATTAATAACTAATATAATACTATATAAATAATACTAAAATAACACTGACATATACATTTGGCAAGGTATTTTACGTTGCTCAGCACTGTTTGCAATTTATTAAAGATTTATTAAAATGTTTTTAAATATATAATTTCTTTTTTATATAAATTTATTTGAGATGCCCATTGTTTTTGTACAACATAAATACTGCTTTTAAATTTTTTAAATAAATTATAACAGATAAAATGTACAAAAAATTATGCCACACCCTTAAACTTCAATGTAGTTACTGTAGCTACTGTTTGACTGTAATTTAACTTTTGTAAATGTACTTTAAATTAGGATCAGCGGCTCTCCAAAGCTCTAACAGTAAAAACAGATTTGACTACATATTTGAACCTGAAAGGCCTGAAGCTTTTTCAGAATTGGATAAAAAAAAAGAAAACTAAAAGACAAACCACCCATCACCCCACAAGTTGTGATTTTCCCTGTCAGGTTTTTACGGCATCTGAACAGGAACAGACATGTCCTCACATTTCCTTGAAGTCATAGGATCAGTCACATCAACGTGCACACAAAGCTTTGTGTTTAATTAAAGCTCTATTCTCATATTCTAGTAAGAGGAGAGGAAATCATCTAATTCATCATTTCTGAGAGTAGGCCTACTTGGTTAAAGCAAAAGCCAATAGAGCAAGACGTCAGCAACGGCTCCCTGGGCACGTGTTTCATTGTATTGTTCAGGTGACTTATTCCTAAAACTTGAGTTTAGTCAGCATGTGGGTATCATGATAGAGCTGACAAATGGAGGCACTCACATGGAAAGCTGTAACCTTTTAATTAACAATCAGACGAATACACACCTTGAAATGTTATTTTATACACCTACAGTGAGATACGTGGCTCGCTATTTTCCTGTCATTGACCAGCGGAGAGGAAAAAAAAAGACAAACCACAGCATAAAGGGTCAAACACAATAACATCATACTGTGGATATCTCATGAAAGAACACTTTTCTGCATCTCTTTTCATGATGCACTGATTAATAAAGTATATATACTGTATACAACCGACCCTTGAAAACAAAGAATGAACATTAATGCAACAGAAGAGGAGCGCATATACACTCTAGTTATTTATTATTGGCATATGGTTCCATGAAGACCCTTTAACATCCATGGAGCCTTTCCATTCTACAAAAGGCTCTTTATAGTGGAAACAGGTTCTTTGAGGTTCTTCTGAGCTTGGGGTCTCCAGAACGAGCCAGTCGCTTAACCATTAACCAATAACCCACCATTCACAATTCATGTAATTCCACATAAAATGTAATATTGAAGTGATTTTTAAATTACATTTTTTTACTATGACTAGAGAGTAGAAAGCGTGTGAAGTTGTCATGGCAACCATCGCACGCAGATACTTGTAAGGTTATGCCTTCGCAATAAACAGTTTAAATTGCACTATAAACACGGTATTTTAAGATGGGCTTTTATTAAGCAAATACAAGTGTGAACAATTACTCACCCTCTGGTTTAAAACTGTTCAAATCTGCGGGGTTGTCACCGGCCAAAATAGATTGATCACGTGACAGCTTCTTACGCAATGGGGGAGACGTTGGTAAGTTTGATTGGATGTATTCATTTATTTACAAAATACATTTTATGTACATTTACTTTCGAGATTACAATATGTTTTGGGACATTTTTCATTTCATTTTGCAGCAACAAACAAAACCAAACTGCTGACACCAGAAATATAGGATACATTTTCCATAAACTCTGTAATCTTACTCAGATACGTTTCATGAGGCTAAATCTACTGTATAGTAGCCTACCGATCTCTGTATGAAGTTTACATTAAAAAAAATGTCTGCATGCAATTAACAAATAATAATAAATAAACAAGACAAAACCAACCAATCAGAAAAGTTCAGTCAGTCGTTTGTGTCCAGGTTTGCCGCCACATGGCTTTGAACGGGCGTGACGTGTGTTGACGGTTGAAAACGCTTACAGCACCTTTAAGCAAATCTCAAAAGCCATAGATTTTGCATCCCCCAAAATTGAAAAATACTTTGATGGGATTGGACAAACTGTGATGAGAGAGAGAGAGAGAGAGAGAGAGAGAGAGAGAGAGAGAGAGAGAGAGAGAGAGAGAGAGAGAGAGAGAGAGAGAGAGAGAGAGAGAGAGAGAGAGAGAGAGAGAGAGAGAGAGAGAGAGAGAGATCACGAGTTGCAAGTTCTTTGCAGGACATCACGAGTTGGGTCCTCAATCCAACTTCTTTTCACGTTAACTAAGCGAATGAAAAAGATATCGGTATGACAACTGAGGGCATTTTGGGATAGCAAGTCACAAGAAAGCTCTGCGTTTTTATCTGTGTGGGATAGACATGGTGATACCAAAAATGTTTAAAATAATTATAAGAGGAAATGTTTCTTTAGCAGCAAGTCGGTTGGCTATATTAGAATGATTTCTGAAGGATCATGCGACACTGAAGACAGGAGTAATGAAGCTGAAAATACAGCTGCATCACAGAATAGATTAAATTTTTAAATGTATTAAATTAGAAAAGGTTAATTTAAATTGTAATATTTCCTGAAATTACTGATTAAATGCAGCCTTGGAGAACACGGTCTAACATGGGCATGTCCACTCTCTAATGTCAAATGTTATTACATATCAAAGTTATAACACGATGGCTGGGGACATTCATTTGGATGAATGAGGCAGACGGAGAGCAGAAATTTGGGTGGCATCCAGCAGTCGTCTTTTTGAGGAAGAACACTTGAGGACAGAAACTTCCAGAACTAGAAAAGTCTGTAAAGTTAGTTCACACTTGTTTCAGTTCATCATCAACATGCTTGTTTTTTTTTTTTGTGTGCTTTTTTGGTGGGTGAATGTTAAGTAAACATGTCCAGGTCACATTTTACTCCAAAGCAATACAATTATAGTTCACAAACCAAATTAATTATTTACAGGATATTTTTTGCATTGTGATATTTTCATGACAATTAACCACACATACTCAATAACAGAGGAAAGAGCCTTGGATTTATTTGGCCATGCATTATGCTCAATTTTCACTACTAAAATATAAATGTTCCTGTATTGTATTAGAGTAAAAATGCTGTAATTACTGAAGTGAGCATTCATTCTGTTCGCATAATAAATGTGGAAAAACTGAAAACACCACAATGCAAAAAAGCCACAAAAAAAACCCACCCATAATGTTAATTTTTTACAGGTTGAGGCGTAGAGTGTGTGTGTGTGTGTGTGTGTGTGTGTGTTGGTGTGTAACCTGTCATTTCACAACCCCACACGTGTACACACACATATGTGTATAATACATATACACACAATGCATGTAATATATTTATGACGATATAATTCTATAGCAGTATAGCATATACGTGTGTGTGAGACCTGTAAAGACCATGACCACGTTGGCAATATAATGCTATAGTACACAAATTGTGCATATAGAATATTAAAATTATAAACCAAGGTGAAAGAAAATGGTTAATTTCTTCAGAAATTAAATCCTGACCATTTAATGTAGTATATTAAAAAGAAGCAGCGAAGATATAAGAGAACTTTTATGTCTGAATAAAACAATATAACGAATACAGGCAAATCAGCAGTGTTATCCATTCTGTATACAGTGGTCACAAGACAAAAAAAACACAAACAAACAAACTCACGCACGCACTCGCACACAGTCATCATCTTCTCCACCTTACAGAAATTATAAGAGAATAAAACCAGAAGCCCAGAAAGCAAAGCAACAGACTTCCTCCATTAACTGAAGCATGTGGAAAGCAAAGCATGTCTTGGTGACAAAGCAGCGTGGATGTTGTAGTTTGTCTTAATGTAGATGTTTTTTTTTTTGTTTGTTTGTTTTTGCTTTTTATCTATAGAGAGGCACAAAATCAGGCTTCCGAGTCACAGTGAGGCTTTGAAAAAAGTGTCAGCTACGTGTGTTCAGACTTTAATAATGCTCACATGCATACACACACGCTCTCAATTTAATGCACACAAATGACCACACGCTCATACCTGCACACCACCTTAAAATTAAAAAGAAATTGTCAAGTTTCCAATGAGAAAAACAGCAGTTACAACACATACAGAAACTGCAGAACACCTCATTACTGTTAATACATATGCACTGTGTATAATAATAATAATAAAATAATAATATAATTTCCAGTTGGATTGCAATCGAAAAGAGTGAGAATTATTTGATTGGCTCAGAACAGAGAGGTCTAGATGTAGCCAACAGACTTAGATACCTTTTGCCCAAAATGACCATGGTATAGACAAATAGCATATAAAGCACACACAAGCGTACACCCATACACACACACACACACACACACACACAGTTCATGGAGGGTATGTGAAAAGCAGTGTTTGCTACCAACCACTGTGGGCTTTTCACTTCTGGCCGTTAACATCTGATTGAGACAGCATTTATGAACTGATACGAG
The DNA here is from genome assembly GCA_023566225.1 of Romanogobio albipinnatus. NCBI lineage: Eukaryota > Metazoa > Chordata > Actinopteri > Cypriniformes > Gobionidae > Romanogobio > Romanogobio albipinnatus. Next base: position 11,379,648 of record CM042257.1, read on the forward strand.
ATTAGCCTTCAGTGACAGATGCACAAATAAGTCTTTGCAAATCCAGGGGGAAAAAAAGAAAGATGCTCCATTCATACACTTTAATAACCATCACTCCTTACAGCCAACACAATATTATCCTCATATACTCATTTAACAAATTCAAGAGTATATATACATATCTAGATAATAGATAAATATATCTATACCACTCTCTCTTTTTTTTTTCTTTTATAGATTTTTTTATAGATTTTTTTGAAGAACCAGATGTCGTGGGGGTGGATAACATTGCGGAATACTTTGAGAATTACATTGAAGTGCCACTGGGGAAACTCAACAGACATCTATAACAGACTCACCTGATGCTAAAACTGCTTTTTCTTTTTGGATTGAGAGGTAAAGCTGGAGGAGGACCGGGATTAAACAATAGATGAAGTTTGACTTGGGACTGTAAAACCTTTTAATGCACATGTATGCACATACATGCAGGCAAAGAATTCACACACACTCACACACACACACACACTCACCCCGCACTCGTTCACACACACCCACATATGCATGCATGCACACACACGCGCTGAGATTCCCGTCCCATGCCCTACTCTGTGTGTTACTAGGAAACGCCCCGCCCACCTTCAGTTTTGGTGCCCCCCCTCCCCCCCAGATCCTCCTGAGTGCCTGTGCACTGCTGGCTGCTGAGGTGGGCGTGTCTTACAGGTGTTAGTCTCGCTATTGGTGCTTTTTCTGAAATAGTCCCATCTCCCCCCCGTGGCAACACGTCAGTTTTGCCAAGAGGGACGGTCTCAGTCCCCAAGGATGCTCTTCACAAAGCTAGCGACGTCGGTGTCTTTGGAGTCATGGTGGGTGAAAAAGGGATGTTGCTGGGTGTGGAAAAGATTTGATATGTCAATATTGTGGCAAATGTTGTGCTCACAGAAAAAGCTAATCGCATTGTATATACTCAATGCAAAAGGTTTAACAAATACATGCATTTACACAAATAACATGGACAATAATGTTATTATTATATTCTAAAAATGCTGGAGTCCAAAAATTAGAGAGAGCGAGCGAGAATATCTAATTCGAAAAATACTAAACACACCCTTGGACCCCACTGTATGTTAAAAGGAAAATAAATATACACTATACTTAGTGTACTGCAACCGTTTTAATAATTTCCACCATTTTTGAGGGTTTGAAAAGCCATGAATTTAAATATGAATATTTAAATATATAAAAAGGTATTCAAAAATTATTACAATGGTTTTAGATAAATTACAGCAAGTTAAACTGCTGTCAACTACCAAATAGCATCATATAACTACTTCACAATGTACATCACTATGAGCTAATAGGGAGGAGGTACAACTTTGCATCGAAAGCACAAGTCTGACATCTAAAGGACAATCAAGGGAAGTGCTTGTCATTATAAAAAAAAACATAGAAAGAAAAACTGTCAGCATCATACTCACCATTAGTTCTGTGTAAGTTGGCCGCTCTTTGGAATTCTTCCTTAAGCTGAAACACAACCAGAGAAAAACAAAAGCACGTGCATGTTAGAAATGCACAACAAATTATCACAAGTGCAGCAGGAGAACGCAAAAACCTCAATACAGCACACTGTGGCCTCCAGTACTTCCCCTCACAATGTGAAAGAGAGGATGCAATCAGGGCTTCTGCATCCTGTTCGCTTTCCTACTTCACAATGCAATCAATGTATGTGTGTGTGTGTGTGTGTGTGTGTGTGTGTGTGTGTGTGTGTGTGTGTGTGTCTGTACGCTACAGGTTTAGTGAGCGTGTTTTCACTTTCACAAAACTATGTGGTGTCAGCATTGTTCCGGAGAACAAATCCTGTGTGGACGCATACACATCATTTACATATATTAATATCCATCTGAGATGATCTAATAACACCAGTTCAGTGATTCTATCACTTAATGAAACTATATTGCATTTATTATAAACACACCGGTTTGGACAGTTTAGTGCTTTGAAAATGTCAGGGTGATATATACACTAGTGCAAAGGTTAGGGGTTGGTAAGATTTGGTTTTTGAAGGAAGTGTCGTGCTTAATAAGGCATTACAACCTTTTTATTTGAATATATTTTCAAATGTAATTGTATGGCAAAGCTGAATTTTCAGCATTACTCATTATAGTTTTCAATCTCGCATGATACTTCGGAAATCGCCATATTTTATTCATGAAACATTTATTTTTTTTATCCACATTATTGAGCTGCCTAACATTTTTGTGAAGAGAATCAATTTTTTAAACAATACATTTCTTTTAAAGGGATAGTTCCCCCCAAAATGAAAATTACCCCATGATTTACTCACCCTCAAGCCATCCTAGGTGTATATGACATTCTTCTTTCAGACGAATACAAACGGAGTTATATTAAAAAATGTCCTGGCTAATCCAAGTATTATAAAATGGCAGTCCAAAATTTGAAGCCCAAAACAAGTGCATCCATCGATTATACAGGGTTCGCATTCAAATTCAAGGACCTTTCAAGGACTTTCACTCTCAAATTCAAGGACATCGTGTTACCTTGTAAGATACATTGTTACAGATTCCATGCGTCAAACAACTATCCAAAAAAGCATTTATCTTTGCCCATATGACACAGATCTGATATTCTATTAGTCGTATTTCTGTTTTGCATAAAACTGAAGAATATTCAGTACATCCTATTAGGGCTGCACGATTCTCTTACACGATTCTCATTTTTTCTTATACTTTAAAAAAAATGAATCAATTTTAAATAAAAGTAATTAGTTACAATTAAATAAAAATGTAGAAACAAATGTAGACAGACTAGATGTAAATCTATGCTTATTACTGTTTATTTCTATTTTTATGATTATTTAATATCTTGCCTTGTGGAGAGAGGGGTTGTCTTATTTCATTGTTTCTTTTTGTTTTTGTAAAAAACATTTTTTTTTTAAAATGTTATAAGAAAACGCTTAACGTGCCTAAATGTACTAAGACGTGTTATTAAGTGTTATTAAGAGACCAAACTCAGGAAACATAACAAAAATACTGTTGGATAGAACTGCTTGTGCTTGGTTTGTTACCACAGTTATCTGCGTGCTTCAACAGCGATGAAGTTCCACATTTGCGGCTATCTTTTCTTCAACTCCTCATGATCCATCTCGACGACTGCAGGCAGATCGCGCAGGGAGGGCGCGCGCACAAATAAACTAATATGGATTTGAAATTATTTTATCATCTTTAAATACAGGTGGAGAGAGCATTTTTTTTGTGGTGCCCCCCTCAGCACTTGGTACCCAACGCGCAGCGTGTGATGCGCGTAATGGGAGCGGCGGCACTGTACATGCATATATTTTTTATATTCGTTTGCACGTGACTGTTTAAAACCCGTGTTCTCCCTTGTCCGACCCGCACCCGTATCCGACACAGTTGGGATGTTTTTGACCCGTTTCAGCAATATTCGCGGGTACCCGCTCTGCGTGGCACTTTAAAAACCGGATAGTTTATTTATAGTTTGATTACGGATATTTCACGTCATGTTCGAATGCATATTCGAATATCGAATAAAAAGTGACCGCCCTAATGGCTTTTGTTATATCTTTGTGCCGCTGGGAACTTGGAGGGTATGGCAATGCTCTGGAGTACAACATCTGAGTTATGGAAGTTTGCGTGGTCTGGCGGCTGGTATTTTGTGGTGTGGCTCCCTTGTCTCTCAGTGCTAACTCGTACTGTATTTTGTGGTGACGTTTGAGGTGATTGTATAGATTAGTGATGTTACCTTGCGGTGCTGCGATGATGCAAAAGCACTGTTTGCAAATAACTCTTTACGCATCGTCTTCAGGTTTAAACCCGAAAAAGCTCCACACTGTGGAATGTGCTCCTTTTTTCTGTACCAATGTTGTTTTTTTACATCCTCACACTCACCGTCGCCACCGGGATTTTCCACACTGTGGTTAATTTTTACCTCTTACCGCTACAAATCTGACTCCGTTTAGGTCTGCCGCCTTGTTACACGTCAGTAACAGCGGAACGTGGCCAATGAGGGAGAGGAGAGAAGTGGAGATTTATGATTGATTGGTTAGTGTTTTGTTATAGTGTGACAAGCTCTGGTGTGACCAATAACGCGTGAACGCAGCACAATCTGAGGGAAATACACGGAAGTGAATCGCCAACATTAAGAAATGAGATCGCATTTATGTTTGAATCGAGATCGTGATTTTTTTTCGATTAATCGTGCAGCCCTACATCCTATACTGTATTCTAAAATGATCCGATATTAACTTTTGCATGGATTTTATTGAAAAGAGCTTAGGCTCATGTAAATAGAAGTTTTATGAATATGCTTTTAAGTTTATTTTGTCTCATGGGTTTACATTATCTTAAAGCAATTCAACATTACATTAAAGGTGCACTATGTAACTTTTCCATGACTAGAGGTCGCCTGTTCAAAACAAAGGCGTAGTTTGATGGCGCCAAGTTTGAGCGCAGAATCTTGGGACATGTGGTCTTCACCTCACAGCAGGTGGAAAAGAATCGGGATATGACTGTAGATGGATGCGATTATTAACGTTACTGTGGTATGAAAAAGAGCAGGACCGATTGTGGGATCTGAGCAAGGCAGCTGGAGTGATTGTTAATAAGACGAACACAACACACGCCTATCAAGCAGTGGGACTTTTGTTATGCCACAGTCGCTGGCGCCACTTCCGCTTTTCCGGTCACGAGTATGAGGCAACCCAGATACATCTGAGTATGTTAATGATGTTATGACGTTACTCTGTGCTTTCGCTCGTCGGCTGCTATGACACTTGTTGCACACTGCAGTGACAGTAAAACGTTTCTGCAAAATAAAACTGAGGGTAATGAAGATAGGACACCATCGACAGACGACTCCCTCGTGCGTCCCGGTTCCTTGGTTAAAATAGCAATTTTCTCACCATTTACAAATAGTTGGAAACATTTGGGATATTGTAAGTACTCAAATGAACAAAATATATAACACTGGCCTAGTGGTTTTTGGATATTTTACTGAAAAAATGTTACATAGTGCACCTTTAAATACAACATTTGTGAATCTGTTGCGAAATACTTTAAGTCTATTGAACACAATATACAGTCATTGACTGAACATATTTGGGTTCGGTGTAAGTACTGAACCGGTGAGGCACCATCGTAGTAGTTTTGTGCGTGCGTGAACGTCATGGAATCATGCAACACAAAGTACCTCACGCGGGAAACACTTAAAGTAATGCGTGTAACGTAAATCAAGCAAGTTAGTGTGCATAGGCCACAAAGTGTTGGCGAAATAACACATTAGCCAACCAGAGGAAATAATATGGATTTCCTTCCAGAAAACTTCTTACACAAAATAAATTCAAGCACTTTCAAGGACCTGTATCTATACATGTTTATTTTCAAAAACTTTCCCAGACCTTGAATTTTTTTTCTTTCAGATTCACAAACTTTCAACGATTTCAAGGACCCGTGGGAACCCGGATTATAAAAGTAATCCACACGACTCTGGGGGGTTGATAATGGCCTTCTGAAGTGAAGCGATGCGTTTGTGTATGAAAAATATTCCATTTACCAAAAAAAAAAAAAAAAAAAAAAAAACATAGGATGTAGCGCAAGTGGTTTGAACTGCAAAAGGCGTCCACACTTTCTTCGTAAATTGAATATGGAAGGCGGTCTGCCAGAAGCTAGATATTTTACTTCATAAAAGTTTTAAATATGGATATTTTCCTTACAAAAACACATGAAAGAGCTCATGACATATTCATCTGAAAGAAGAATGTCATATACACCTAGGATGGGCTTGAGGGTGAATAAATCAGAGGGTAATTTTCATTTTTGGGTGAACTATTCCTTTAAATAGAAATCTTTTGTAACATTTATAAATGTCTTTACGGCACTTTTGGTCAAATTAAAGCGTCTTTGCTGGAAAAAAGTAATATCTTTGCAAAGTTTTAACAACACTTACAATTAAAAACTAATGTTTACATGACATGATGTACTAAAAAACATGAATGTTTTTCTTTTGCATTTTTGAAAAGTTGTGTACTCTTAAAATGCTGTTATGTAAATTAAAATTCATAAAAAGGTTGCCGCCCCCTAAATTATTATTTTTGAAATGCATGTTTCTCAACAATAAGGATGGCCTGGAAACAGTCAATAGTAATATTCAAAAACAAACATACATTTTCTTTACAAAATATATGTAACTACTACTTTCATATTTGTGGTTGGGCCTGTGAAAGTAAGCATAGCTTACTGTTAAGCTCTGATGTGCAAGTGTGCAAATGTGTGTAACAGCTCGCCCACCATTGTGACGTGAAGTCCACAAACTCGGGTGAGAAGCGGTCCGCAGGCAGCTGGGGAGATGGTTCTTCCACCACCTGCTTGAGCTGCTGAAACGGCGTTCCCCATGAGTCATAGGGAAACCTCAGAATGGCCAGCTCGATCTGACAGGATGAAAAACGTACACATCACAACATAACCCTCACAAACCACAACATGCCATGCTACACAAGAGACAGCGGCACGGTTTATAAAAAATGTGACAATCAGTAAATAATACAGAAAGACTCTTTTTATGAGTCATTTCAGTTTTTTTGCAAAGTGAAACGTATTCATTAAAGTCAACATGAAACCAAAGTTGTGATAGTCGTTTCTTTCCTGTTGTGACGAATATCAGGAGAAAAAAATGTAGGGCGGGACTTGATTTTGTCCATCAGGAGATGATTGGATAGTTATCTCATGTGAGTGAGAGGTTGTCCCGCCCTTGTACCAAAAAAATCACATCATGAGAGAAGAAAAGAGATGTTGCAAGAGGAGGAGGAAGTTATTTAGATTAAAGATTACGAGGGCACATGAATTAAAAAAAAAAAAAATTATATATATAAAATATATCTCATTCATAACAAATACTGTAATATTCCACCGATTTTATGGTGCCGAAATACTGGCATTCACATAAATATTATTCGATTTTATATGTGGTTTATAGTTAAGTCCATAAAGAGTTAGGAAAGTTGCTTTATTACCTAATCTTTACACATGGGCCTAAAAATTGTATGTGATTAATCTTGACTTAATATTTTACCAATCAATTTACAGCCCTAATATTCATACATAAAGTTTGAATACACATTGATGTAGTAAACATTATAGCATTGCATAATGTCATTAATAAACATTTTATGAAGTGTTACTAATCAAGCAACAAGTGTATGAGGTCACTCTGACAGACATACCATTGTGATTCCTAAACTCCAGATATCAGACTTGACATTGTAGCCTTTCTGATTGGTCTCTGGGTTGATTCTCTCAGGCTGTGAATGAAAAAGAAAAATGACTAATGATGATGATTGTGAGCAAAAGGGGAAGTGTGGTTTGATAAGAAGAGGCAGCGAGACAAGTATATTTTATAACTCTTTCTCAGGCTTGCTTATCACTTTTGCTTGCACTATATTCTCATATTTATGACACGTCTCTTTTTTTTAGATGCATAACATTCACACCTGTCTAGTGTCTACAGAGCCACATGACCACAGACAGAAATCTGATGTGTGTGAAGAACTTTCTAGAGCCACACCATCTCTCATGCTCTGAGCACAATGTCCCAATGCATGCTTTTTTTTTTTTTTTAATGGCTAATATTTAACTCATTACTGTATGGAAGCTTGTTTACACCATAAAGTAGTGGGTTATTGTGAATTTTTATCTCACTATTTATACATCTCATACGCAATTGTAAAAAAAACTGAAAAAAAGGTAATTGTGACATTCAACTCTAGATTTTCTTACAATTCTGAGTATATACCTCACAGAGAAAAACAGACAAACTCACAATAATAAAAAAATAATAATAATAATAATAATAGTGCCTTTTTATCTCACTGCTGATTTTTTTCCCTCAGAATTGTGATATATGAAATTTCAATTGTGAACTACAAAGTCTGAATTGTGAGATAAAAAGTAAATTAGGGTACAGGGGCTAAAGGCACACCAAAAGAAAACTGTGCTTTTCACTACTCCCATAGTGTGTGATTGCAGAAAAAATATACACGTTTGCATTTTACATTTATGGAGAAACAAGATTTTGTGTGAAAATAAATCCTGAAAGTGGTTGAGGTTATGTATATAGTAAAATAAAAACCAGCATGGGGCAAAAAGTATTGATACAAATACTTTAGCTAAAATAATGTTTTTAATAATGTCCAAGTTAATACTTCTTCAAAACAATCACTTTAGCAAAGTTTGTACTATTTTCGGTGTATTTGGATGAATAAAAAAGTTTTTTAAATAAATACACGGCCATTAAAACAAGTTAATATAGACACATATTAAAAATATATAGAAACAAAATGGTAACACTTTACAATAAGGTTGTATTAGTTAACATTAGTTAACATGAACTTGAACATGAATAAAAATACAGCTGTTCATGGTTTGTTCATGTTAGTTCACAGTGCATTAACTAATGTTAACAAGATTTTAATAATGCATTAGTAAATGTTGAAATTAACAAATATAAATAAATGCTTTATAAGTGCAGTTCATTATTAGTTCATGTTAACTAATGTAGTTAACTAATGTTAGCTACTGAACCTTATTGTAAAATTATTACTTTAAAAAGTAAAGATTCTGAAAGCATTGAAGGAGATCCCATAATCATTTAATATAGAAGTAACAATAAATATGATATTGTATTATATGATATTATTAAGATCATATTTTTTAAATATGATTGTTTCATTATAAATATGGTGATTATCGCTAAGGTGGACACCCAACTTAATATATGATATTTACAATCTGAATTGAACAATGTCATGTCAATAAACAGAAATGTCAGCCAGCTGTTTATTATTTTTCCTTAAGACCTGACAGCAGGGGCACCTTTTACCCCAAATACCATACTTTTACATATTCTTCCGTTATTGAAAAACTGTTGTTTTAATTACCTTGAACAAAACTGAAAATCATGAACAAGTTTGTCTCAAATTATATTCAATAGTTTTAGTGATTCTCATTTGCTACTTAAATCGACAACTTAAAATAAAACATTTGCAAAATATTTTCCTGTTGTACGCTACCTTTTTTTAAAAGGCAGAAGTAGACCGTTTCAATAATTATGGCAAACAATCAAAACGCTTCACGCGTCTCACTGACCATACATGTTTACATTTAAAAAATCTTCAAATCAAAATTGACCATTTAACTCTTTTTTTAAACGATTTAAATATTGATATGTAATGAATATACTAAAGTACAATTTATAAATATCAATATGAATAATTTTTATATATATATATATATCTATATATATATCTATATATATATCTATATATATATCTATACATCTATACATCTATACATCTATACATCTATACATCTATACATCTATACATCTATACATCTATACATCTATACACATATACACATATATATATATATATATATATATATATATATATATATATATATATAATAAACTAATATACAACCATATAAACTTAAAAAATATTTTTAATTTATATTCTAACCTTGAATATTCAGATTCAATAAATTTTTTGAATACTGTCATTAAAAAAATTGTCACAGTCACAGCACAAGACAATAAAATATGCATCTCTTCTTTTGTTTTGCTTACCGCCATGTATGGCTTGCAGCCGGCATCCATCGTCTTCGCCACTGAATCCACGAGGTACCCACTGATGCCAAAATCACACATTTTCACCTGACCCTGCATGTTTATCAGGACGTTAGAGGGTTTCACATCTGCAGAAAGACAGAAATCAGGAAAATCAGTTTCTGGCATCATTAAAAAGCAAATATACGATATTGTACTTTAGTACCAGCTGACCTCTGTGTATCACTGACAGGTTGCTGTGGAGATGCTCCAATGCTTTTACGATCTGGAACGGGAATATAAACTATCAGGGTCATTACAGAACTGCAGAGGCTCAGGAATTACACAGCGTTAAAATGATCCCAAATGTTCAAGTGGCCATGCAAAAAAAAAAAAAACACCTTAAACATTTAATCTGTATAAAATACATTTCATGGAATGTTTTTACTCAATATACCATATTTTCCAGAAAATAAGTTGCACAGGGCAAAATTGCAATGCTGAGAATAAGTCGCATTTTATCATTATATCAATAAATGTAAAAGAGCAGTGCATAATAATTTATAGTGATGTTCATATAAACAATATTTATTATAAATGCTAAGCCTATACAAATTTACGAAAAGAAAGTGAAAATGTGCTTGGAGTCTAAGGCTGTCACTTTAACGTGTTATTTTAATTAATTAGTCCAGAACTTCTAGTACAGAAAACACAAATTTAAATCTGAAGATCAAAAGCTTGCCTTTGAGAGATGCAGGAAATCAGGTGGTACTTACGGAGACGGTGATCTTGCCCAGGATGTCCTCTGGGATGGTCATGCCCTTCTCATGCACCTGCTTATAGAACTTATCCAGAGAGGTGTCCATCAGCTCCATGCAGATCCACACATCCCCCTGACAACATAACGAGCCAATCAGGTTACAGCTGGGGTTTGAGACTTAACAACCTTACATACAATTGAGACAGCAGGAAATGACTTTTTTTTCTGGGGTCAACGTTTATAAGGCCACTGATTAACGGAGTTTGCTCTGCCTCTCGTCTATACAATTACTACTTTGTGCTGTAGTACTAAAACAGCTACAAATGCTAACAGGTAAATGAAATTTGCTTGAATGTTCAGTGTTTGGTCGTACCTCTCTGAACAGGGCTCCATAGAAGGTAACAGTGTAAAAGCAGTCGACTGTTCTCATTGAGATATCCAGATCCATTAGCAGCCGTTTCTGCTCCTGCGTGTTTACTGTGGCCCGGATCCGCTGCGGAAAACAAGTGTGTAATGTTAGCATTTATTAAAGGGATACTTCACCGCTGGAAAAATTAATGTGCATTTAAAATGGTTCATTTATGTAGTAGAAATGTGAAATTATTTTAGAAGTTGGTGCCTTCTAGACTGAGAAAAGCCAGAATTTTTTTTGGGTAGTGTTGGGCAAATTAACGCGGGCGATTAATTTTTTTCAGTTTAACGCATTAAAAATATTTAACGCAATTAACGCAGTGTCTGTTTTTATATCCATTTTTGCCCAGCATTACATTATATGATCACGCTCTTATTCAAGTAAATGCTTTTAAACAATCTAAGCGCGACAAGACACAAGAGAAAGAGCTGTATGTCAATGTCCTGTCTGTGTAGGTGCGTCTCAATCCGCTCCCTAGTTCAGTAGTCAGGGCACTGATCAGGGAGTTGGCCACATTCATGTACACGATATACTGATTCACCACCTAGGAACTAGGGAGTTAATCGAGGGACACCCTGACACGCACACACACGCAACACAGAAAATTTAGCCAAAATGCCAAAGAATACAAAATGTATTCTCATATTAGGTGTCTTAAATTAGTTAAATAACCTCTTAAAATGACTTTGGGACAGCGTGTCAGATCCGCGTCATGTTCGGCAGTGGCCAATCTTAAAGTTACAGGAGCACTGATGATGTCTGTCATTTATGTTTATCAAAGAACAACGGGAACAGAATTTTTTTTTTTAGCTTTAATGATTATTAATCTATATTTAATTTATTATTTATGCAGTTAATAAAAGGTGTTGATAACTTTATTCAATTTCTTTGTACACTATGTCTAAAGCCATGGGTTAATATAACATATGATAATGGGTTTATGTAAATATTGTTTTAAGTTCAATTAAATTAAAAGTTGTTTTTTAAAGCCTAATAAATGTTGAAATTGGCAGCTTTCATTAATGTTTCATAGAGACATTATCAGTGATACTGGCCTTCATAAAAAGTAAAAAGATGACATTACAACACATTTTTAAATGCTGTCTTTAAATTGTTTCTTCATTAATTTGGAGAGTAACTGAAATTATTACAATATCAAAATATTAAAAAATATTCATGTTTTTTAAAATTGCGATTAATCATGATTAATTACAGAAAAATGGGATTAATTAATTTTAAATCACAGCACAAATTTTTTGGCTCATTGGATGAAATACAACAACTCCCAGAATGCACTTGCTTCGCTGCCCTACGAGGTCACCCCCAAGCAACGCCTACCAGTTACAGCACTTGCCAACCACGACACCGTCATTTTTATAGTAATGAAGTAATTTAGTTCAGTTAGAGAACAGACACTACAATAAAAAACTGAACATGTCTTACTAATACAGCGTGATCCGAACGAGAGTCGCGGCACAAACGCAGCAGGAGTCCGATTTCATTCATCGTGAGAGCAAACAGCTGACAGACAAGATGATCGCGGAAGATTTGGTTTATTTGAATGATTTCTGAAGGATCACGTGACACTGAAGACTGGAGTAAAGATGCTGAAAATTCCGCTTTGCATCACAGAAATAAATGATTTTTTTAAGTATATTAAAATAGAAAACCATTAATCTAAATTGTAATAATATTTCACAATGTTACTGTTTTTGATCAAATAAATGGATGCTTGAGCATTCAAAAGCCGGTTCCAAAATAAAATGTTGTAAAAGGCTCATAAATGCACATCTAAATGAGGAAAGTTAGTTAGCAAACTGTAAACAGCACTAGAACCAGAAAATTACTTTAAATTTGTTTGTAATAATTGTTGAAATATAATAATTTTAGGCAAGGCTAGGAAAATGCTACACCTAGGACAGCTACTATGGAAATGTTGCCCACTATGGAAATGTCCAACGTTTCTTAAACATTGGACATTTCCTGACAAAAATATTCCTCACATGGGTTTAGCTAGCATGTGCCTGTATGAACTCACCTTTACTGCCATTATTACACCACTGGGGACGTGTCTCATCTTGTCCACCACTCCATACGCCCCTCGCCCCAACTCTCCGATCTGCTCCAAATCATCTGCCTTCACCACAAAGTTCTGCTCAGAACACAAACACGTGTGTTAAAGATATTATACAAACTCTATTTCAGTGAATGCCGAAAGAAATTGATGCACACAGAATGGCAGACAAAATGAAAAAGAGGGACAGAAGCCTATATTCCAAACAGACAGTCCTGAAAGATATCTAAAAACGAAAATGGCGCAAATGAGCATAAGCTGATTGTTTCCTATGAGGTATGAAGAATGGAAACACGCTATTCCTAGAGATAACATTTTCCTATCCCCGTTTCTGCTCTCGATCACTAGCAAACAAACGCCTTAAACCTGGAGGCAACAAACTTGGCTCCTCAGAAATTCTTCACAAAAGCTCATACATTCCAACCTGACTTTATCAAAAAACTGATGTTACTTACTCCTCGGTTACGAGACAAAAAGCCTCAATCATGGCCAAATGGAAAATTCCACTTATTTGATGAGTTTAAAATAAATATTTTTACAGCCTGAGAGGCAGTAAAGTGCATTCCAGGCTGCCCACAATCAGACGCATTCAAAAGGGCTGTAATGTGCACTGGGCCATTCTTTACAACCCGCCGCTCTTTCACATCGAGCACAGGACAGGGAGTTACATCACCACAAAAGCAATGCAAAATATGACATTTGAAAAGATTGAAGTCTATCACTTTCACACGGGAATGCAAATTCACAATCACAATGCTTTGCATACAGGTAACCCAAGGACAGTTCCTCTCATAGTGCTGAATATTACAGATAAGGAAGAGATGCAGGTGAAGTGAAACCTTGCAGCATTAAACATAAAAGGTTTTTTTTGCAATGCACAGATTGATGCATAACAGTTCAATGCTTGCAGATGATCCTGCAAATCATTTTTCTGAAAATAATTTATCAAAATGAAAAAACCATCAGAAATAAAAGACAGAAGACAAACAGGGTTAATTAAATTAAAAAGGAAAAGACGAACAGTTACAGTTACTTAAGATTCTTCTTCTTAATTAATTAATTAGTTAATTAAAGTAAGGATGATGAAACGCACCTTATCTCCAATAGTAACGCAAGCTTTGGAGTCCAGGTCTCTCGGGGGTCTGTGGAACAAAGAAATCCCATTGAGTGTCCTCGTCTGACACGCTAAATGACTCACTAACTAAAGCCAGCCTTAATTATAAAATCTATTCTACTTGCACACCCAGACTGAACCTCAAACACTGACTTAAAAAAAAAAAGTTTATGAATATAAATGTGACAATATCTTAAAATCAGTGCACTGAAATCTGCATAAAATCTTACGTGGGAGCAGGTGGGGTTTTATCAAACACCTCTTTTGGAAGCTTGAGTGGTGGCTTCTTTTTACCTACTGAGGGAAGGAAAAAAAAAACATCATTATTATGCCCAAGTCAGATCTTATGAATTGCATTAGCCAGGAAAAAAATCCTTTTAAGAGAGAGAAAAAAAAAAGCTTTATGTGAGATAAAAACTCAAAAGGCCTGTCTAAACAAAAGAGGCATTCTGAAGGTCTGTCCTGAGGGATATAGAGCCCTTTCCTTTATTTCTGCTCCCCATGGAATTCCGAGATTCCCTATCGGATGAGCACTTACGGTCAGACAGCGCAAGCGACTCCAGATCCTGGCTGAATAAATGCGAAAGAGCGAGTGAGTCCGAGGAGAGAGAGTGCAAGTGTGAAAGAGGGAGGCGAGACGGCAGGGTCAGGTGCATTCTCTCCATCTGGAGCAGATCGGAGGCGCTACCGCCACGGGTGTTACCCATCGTGAGTGACACCAGAGTGGGGCCATCCACAAACCTGATGGCACGTGAACAGTCCACACCCACCTGACTAACTGATTCCAGTCAACTAAATGCAAACAATATAACATGCCCTAAAGGAGTTAATAGAATTTCAGACAAACTGTTGATATTGTTTCTGAATATTAATAACGCAGTACTAGTGTATATATATAATTTTATTTATTAGGGGTGTAACGGTACACGTATTCGTATTGAACCGTTTCGGTACAGGGCTTTCGGTAAAGTGCACGCGTGTACCGAACGGTTATGAATGTAATCTTTAACAGTTGGCTTGTTGTAAGCACGGAACACACTTCAATCCGAGTTCCCACACGAACATATTAAGTATTCAGTCCTTTTATCACGAAATTCAAAGGATAAATGCCGTTTTAACGCTCTTTAATGTGATGTGACTGATAGACACGTATCAGTTCAACTTAAAGCGGCAGCGTGCGGTCCGCGAGTCAATGCAATCATCTCTTCCTAAAGAATAAACATAAATTAATACATCTTAAAGTATGTTGAAGATACATTACAACTTACAGAAATGTATCATATGTCGTGTAATCGCTCCATCTGTGTTTCAACCGCGGAAAGACAATAAAACTGCTTGTAAACAATGTCATGCAGAACCACGTTTACTCAGAAGTCATTCAGTGTCCACAGCTGTTAGCTCACTAGAGAAATCAACTCTTTCATTGAATACATGCACTATATTAGCCGTTATATTCATTATATTAGCCTATATATATTCATTATATACTACTTCGCCTGTTAGTGAGGTCTTGTTTATTTAATGTATGTTTAAATAAACCTGTCATGAAAATTATAGCCACTAAATGATTATATTTCAACAACGAATAAAAATAATTAGATTTAGAAGTTAATGCAAAAACTGCCTTATGTGAAGCTTATGAGTGTTTATTATTATATCTAAAAATAAATAGCAACTGAATTTAGGCTAATAGTTTGGGCTCTGCTGTTAATCTTTAATAGCTATATGTAAGTAAGGGCTCCCTATATAGTTTACAGCATTATCTTTAAGAACCTTTAGGTTTTAATTTAATTCATTTAAGGAGACAATTTTTTTCATTAAACCACTGTTGAATAAAAATTAATAAAAAGCAATTTTGTAAAACTGCTGTACCGAATCCATACCGAAACCGGGACTTCAAAACCGAGGTACGTACCGAACCGTCAGTTTTGTGTACCGTTACACCCCTAATATATATATATATATATATATTTTTATTTAAAAAAATAGTAGTAGCAATTTCAGTCTCTGAAACTAACTGACACTCTGCTTTCAAAAGCTCACGTGCATGTGTCTGTGCACACTTTGTTTAAATAATTTGTAAATTGGTTAAGGTAATTAATGAACATGAACTGATAAATGAACTACACTTCTACAGCATTTACTAATCTTAGTTCATGTTAATTTCCTCATTTACTAATACGGTCCCCTAACCATGACATCATACCCACATTTCCCTCGATTTCCGGAAACACCAAAGATACTTTAACCACCTGCCACCTGATGAACCAACATAAAAAAAGAGAATATCAGCAAATACTTTTTATATATAATAGTATTGTTGTCACGATACCAAAATTATGACTTTGATACGATACCAGACTAAAATACCTCAATACCGATACTAAATCAATACCATGGCAAAAAACTGTAAAAGTAATTGAATAATATGACAGAGCTTACTATTCATTGTTTTATCATTGTTTTAGGGTTAAAAAAAACCCTAAAACCCCACTTGGCCAGCATGTTCCTGCCCTGCCTTGCTTCACACAGAATATTAGGTCCGGCCCTTTAAGAGCTGCACGGACCAAATTCATTGTAACGCCCGATTTCTCATTCAACACTGTATACGTTCACTAAAGACATATCTGACTGCGTTTTCCCGAATACTTGCCAGGACCTGCATTTTTACATAATGTTTACCATTCAAACCCAATAATCCGTGAAACTGTCGTCGCGATCTGTCTGAGTGAACGGCGGCTGCGCATGCTTCAGGTCAGAGTCCGGCCGTGCAGCACTTTTCTGTTGCATCCTTTTCCCTGAACTGCACGTATATATTTGACTGTTCTGCTTCCATTGTATAGTGAACGGTGGAAGCAGAGCTCACACACACACACACACACGTCCTTCACTCCTGCTGTCACACATCGACAAATATTGCTCAGAGTGCTGACATTTTTAAAATACCACCGGGTACTAATACAATTTCATATCGTTCCCAACTTACCCAGTCGACTAAAAAGATTGACGGCGACTAATTAACTAGAGTCGGCGCAGTCGATTGTATCGACCAATCGTGACAGGCCTAATACGCATGAACAGAAGAAGCGAAAATGGTTGTATGCAGCATAATAAAAGTGTTGCGCTTATTTTTTTTATAAAATGGTGCTCTAGCAGTTAATAAACAGAACTGCATGCGTCTTGCGGAAGAACACTGTAGCCGGAGCTACTTCTCTCTGTTTACGTATATGATGAGTTGCGCAGATACTGGGCTACACAGCAGTTGGCGTCCCCCTCAGTCTAAAATAGTCACTTATGATAGGAATTAGAGGTCGACCGATTCAGCGTTTTTGCAGATTAATCGGCACTGACAGTTGATTGGAGGAACAATCGGTTATCGGCAAAAATCCACACCGATAGTTTTTCCGTGATGCGTCCGTTGCTGGAGCGGCTGAGAAGGGTGCGCTGTCATTACACAGTACAAGAGCCCTGGGAAGGGTCTGCTGGCAGTATATAGCACGAGAGCGGCCTCTAGAGGCGAAAAAAAAAACACTGACGTCTTGTGTTTACATCCACACGCGAGGCTGCACGGAAAGCACATGCTGCACAAAGAGCGCTAACACATCAGATGCGCGTTTAAAACACGACAGCGAAACGGTTTGAAGACTGAACACTACAGTACTTGTTGCCAAATCATTATAAAGTAATTCATTTCTTGACTAGATGCTGCATTAACAGGTAAAGAACAGCAGTGTGTATGTTTGTCGACGAGGCGGAGATGACGCAACATTAGCAGTACCTCAAGCAGTTAAAACAATGTGATAAAAACACACAAGTCCGACCCAAATGTTGCATATATAAAATTAGTGATGTGAGAAAGCAAACTGTATCGCCATGCTGCCGACAGAAACACAAACAAAGCAGAGCATTCGTTTTTTTATTAGATACTCGCCTTCTAAAAAAGCAGACTGTTTGTATTTGTATGAAATGGTAACGTTGCAATAAGATTCCATTTGTAACAGTAACTAAGGTTAATAAATGCTATGGAAGTATTGTTCATTGTTAGTATGTTAATTTCAACATTACATTGAGTTAGAATTTTTATTTTATCTGGTAACCTTGGTTATGCACTATGAACTAACATGAATGATCAAGGTACAATATTGCTCATATTAAATGCTGTAAAAATGTATGCATAATGCATATAGTTCATGTAAGCTAACACATCCTTGTTGCATAGGGACTTAGTGTTACCTATGAAATGTACATGCATGTTTCTAGGTTATAGATAAAGAAATACATTTGACCTGTAATATTTTAACGTTTAAATTATTTTCTGAAGAATTTGTTCTGTTAGAACTTCTTATTTTAATATTCATATTTATATGTTTTTAATTTAGCACATTTTCATGAATCAGTACCGTTTTGTATTTATTGTTATAAAGTTCAGCACTGGTTTACTTATGTTTTTTTATCCAGTCTCCATTTTAAAAACCATCGGTCGATTAATCGGTTATCGGCAAGTGTGGTCCAACCTAGTTATCGGTAAAATCCACTATCGGTCGCCCTCGAATAGGAATACCCAGTGACTCAGAATAAGACCATGCAAGATGGATTCATGATGTACTTATAAATGTTGTACATTTTGAAGAAAAAGAAAAAAAAAAAAGTTACATAGTGTAGCTTTAAAATGAATAAATGAAGCTACATTGGTTTAATTTTTTTAATAGCTTTGTAAAACAGGTTTAAAAGCATTTTACTTTCTGCTTTTGGATCAAAATTGATAGTGAGAAATGTAAAGTGGATATATGCAATTAGTGTGCCACTACTACTGAAAGGTATTGCTAAAATAATGAAAAATAATACATTTTAAAAAATTACATAAAATGTATAAAAAAATTTAAATAAATATGTACGAGTCAGTTTTGCGGTGTCAGGCTGCTCAAACAAACAGTGATGTTTGGATAACATGACAAAGCCACAGTGCATTGACGGCATCAGTTGAAGTTTTAAAAGCAGAAATGTGCCATTTCTGTGCCACTACCAGCAAAATGAAGACTAAAATAATTTTTTTTTTTTTTTTTAATAATAGATTTATAAAAAATAATAATAAATAAATAAATAAATTAACATTTAAAAATCAAATCAAACTAAAACAATAAAATAAAATAATAATAAAACATAAGATTTAAAAATAAAATAATAATTTCCAGAACACTTTCCAATTTGCAATTGGTCAGACAAGCAGATAGTCCAACCCCAAAATCTCATCATTGGTTGAGCCAATGTTGTCGTGTCAGGCTGCTCAAACAGCAAAGTTTTGACTATGAACCAGCCACGATGTTTACAGTTTTCAGGATCATCAATACACAAATGTCTTAATTATAGTTGACCTCTGCATATTAAGCTGTTTTACACCACACAAAAATCCACAAATCAACTTTAGCAAACATTAAATGGCTACATGAGAAGGGTGTGGCTTCAGAATAGTCCTGACTACACCATAAGCCCACAGACAGGAAACAAATACAGACACTTCCCATATTGTCACAATTATACACATAATATGAGCAGCTATTTGCCACTGCAGCGTGAGAAGGGGGTTGTGCATTGTCAACCTTTACCCATAGTCCTGTTGTATGCCCGCTACACCATTGTTAACGGCAGAAAAGTTGTTCTGAACCTCTCCCACCTGCTTTTACATGCACAACAATAGCAACAGAAAGCTGACACTCAAAAAAAAAAAAAAAAAAACTCACCAAGGACTCCGATCCCTTTTAAAGTGAGGGTACAAAACCACAAAATGATCGTGTGCCTCCTGCAGAAAGTACATCACTGATCATGACTGCCAAAATAACTATGCCCCAACTGGAAATCACTCCCTAGCAACCCACTCAAGCAATGTTCCATGTTGAAAGCCCTAATCCTTAAAAATCACACATGCTGACACATCATAGGCCGACACCCGATAGCTTTCTTCAGACTGATCACATCAGCGAAGTAGGGAAATGCTGTTCTCGGTTACTGGACCTCTGTGTGACTTTGGTAACTTTGTGAAAACTGTTGCATAAGCATTAAACACAGCCACTTCAAGCACTTCAAATATAACAAGTGACCTTCCATGTCACAACACCCCCAGTGAAAAGTTCCCGGTTCTGGTATCAACTGTTGCAATTAAACCATAAAGCAATCGGAAGTCATCCGTTTTTTTATCAAGAGCTGGCAATTAATGAGAGGCGCAGCATGAGTAAACGTTGGCGACGTGACAAAATTGTACCATGGTAAACAGTCTAGCACTGTACCGATTCGACCACATACAGCAATTTAATGTGTCAATTTACAGAGAGAATGTAAAGGGAGATGCAGAAGCGGCTGGAACATGTACAGACGTGTTCAACAGACTGGAGAAGCTCTTTCATCCATGCTGAAGCCACCATGAAAATTACCAGCCATGGCGTCATCAAGAACTAAACACATGCATGCAGATAAACACATATTGCATTTATTTTGGTCGCATAAGCAAACCATGTTTGTAAATAAATTCTGCTCTTGAAGTGGTTGTCAATTATTGCTTGCATAACAGAGATAAATAAGGTTTCTTATTCAACAGAACAAAAGTACAAAGTGCACAAATAAAAGACCATGCGAAGTTCAAACTAGGGCTGGGCAACACTAACTATTCACAATATGTTTGCTATGATTTTGCTAGCAATATTAAATTAAGCTAGCAAATTGCTATTATGTAATGTGCAGAAATTATGTATTGCTTATTGTGCAGCAAAAATGCTAAACAAAAGTTGGAATCATTTAATTGAATCAAAACAATCAACATTACTTAATTTTTTCATATATTATAAAGAAATAGGGCCTATATAAAAAGGCACATTGCCATTTGTTCTTATATACCCGTTGCATATGAACATCGTTTATTGTGTTCATTAGGATTACAAAAACTTTTGGGGGGGGAAAATTTGATTTATTAATAAAACTTAAAAGGTGCAGTGTGTAATATTTATGAGGATCTATTGACAGAAATGCAATATAATATAACTATGTTTTCAGTGGTGTATAAAGACCTTACATAATGAACCGTTATGTTTTTATTACCTTAGAATGAGCCATTTCTATCTACATACACCGTGCGTCCCCTTACATTGAAGTCACCATTTTGAGCCGTCATGTTTCTACAGTAGCCCTAAATGGACAAACTGCTCTATAGAGAGCTAGCTACTCTCTGCTGTCTCCGACGACAGCATCTTTGTCCTGTGTCGGCCACCGTAGCTACTCTATGTGCATCGAAAGGGAGGGGTAAGTGGTGGGCGGTTGCAATTCACAACCTCACCACTAAATGCTGCTAAAATTTACACAGTGCACCTTTAAATTGAAGTAAACATATATAGATGTATTGAATATAATCCAGTGTTATATGAGTATTATTTATATACTATTCTAGTATTAAGTAATAATTTAAATTAGCATGTATACATTATTTTTTTTTAATATATATTTTATTTCAATCAACGAAAACCATTTTTAAAGTCCCCATGTAAACAAAATTTAAGTATTTCTGGCTTTTAGTGTGAATATGTTAGCCTTGCTGTTATCTAGAAGCTAGTGTGCTCCAAAACAAATGACAATTCACATTTTGAAGATAAAAGCATTCAAAACTTAGTCTCTCACTTCCGCCAATATGGACAAACGCTTTGATGGTGAAACGGTTAGAGATTTGGAGGAAACTATGGCTAAAACTAAAAGCTATTGGCTATTGTAAAAAAGGGGAGGAGCTGTTCGATATGTCCTGCACTGTATTCCTGTTTCAATGGAAATTACATCAACATTGAATAATGCTGCGTGTTTCATTGGGCCTTTAATATACTTAGTAAAATAACAGTGAGATAAAAAGGCTAAAATTATTTGAATTCATTTTTAGATAAAACCAGCCCTAGCCCAATCCCAAGGTTGACCTAAACCAATGTAACCACAGCAGTAAGAAAACATGCATGTACACACACACACACACAATCAGTACTGAAGTGCTTGCATAGGGACAAAAAGATAGTGAGAAGAGACCAAAAAAAACAAACAAAAAAAGATCAATAGATTATACAGTATAATCATGCTGTATTGCAGGAAACAAAGGTATTGTTCAACAAGTACAGAAAGTAAATTAATTAATTAACATTTTTGCACACCTAGTTATGCTAGTTTATACAGTTTGAATAAGACAACTAATGTTGAGTTAAATGTTATGTCCTAAACTCAACCTTCTAATCTTTTCCTAAGCCTTCTAATGTAATGAAAAGCACACTGTGTCCAGGTTAGTCTAGCATAGCCAGACCTTCAGACTGACGGCAGAAGGTCTGGACTCTATCGCAGCTGTCATTGGTCAAGGACCGCCCAAGAGGATGTTTGACTTACATGTAACACAACCAATCACAGTTAGTTTTGTTCCGCATCATGTTTAGGGGCGTGAAAATGTAAAGTTGATGTCCCTGCAATAATAGATCGGCATGTGGAATGTTGTGCAAGTTTACTGCAACAATGGAGCCGCGAACTTCACATACTTTTGAAAATCCAGCGTTTAGTTGATCCTGGTAAGCGCTCATTGTCACAGTAAACACAACAGCGTTCTTCTTCAACGTGGGGGTTTGGCGTCAGGGAATTTGTTTTCAGGCGGACCGTTGAAGAACCCGACATCTCCTGGACATCCTGTAGAATTCAACCACTCAGATGACGACTACGAAACTCCTAAAGTACTTCCAGATATGCGTGACATATGCATCAGACGGTCAGCCAACTGTCCGTGGCCATGACGTCTGAGGCTGAGACTGTGTCCAAGTATGTCTGACATGCCTGCATAGAAATCTTCAAAACACATTTGAATAAATCAAATGCCTAATTCATGGCTTCATTTGCAACACAGAGGGTTTGGCATTGAACCATCATTGCCAGTGTCTGGCAAGTTCTTCAGGGTCTGGCCTCAGGTGACTGTTAGCAATGTGAATCGGGTACAATTGCTGCAGTGTTTCCCTACTACGGTGTAAAATGAACTTGACTGACCCCTGAGACCCTCTTGATGTAGCTTGCTTGCCTGGTTGTCTGCAGTCCACAAAACCCAAGTCTACCAGTTCTAGTCCTTCACTATCCCACTCACAGACAGAATTCCAACAATCCCAAGGGTTTTACTGGAATTTCAGGGACCCGGAGGAGGGCCAGTGAATTAGAAAGAGAGAGATGAAAATAACTTCTCATGGGCTGCCGGCTGTTTGGCCCCTCTGACCGCACTGGCAGTTTGTAAGACACTCTATACTTCCAAAGATGGCAGACCCTTTGGGTTCCTGCTTTAGAACGAAATGTCATCACTGCATCCTCTTCTGCTGTCCTGACAGAGACAGTCCAGGAATGACATGTCATCTTCAGAGATAGATAATGGCCAGCGGCTTAAAAGAGCTCTTCAGTGTGTTCATGCTAAAGGGGCTATATGTAAAGGCCCCAATATATTTCAAAATAAATCAAAGAACTGATGTGACGCCAATCATTAGGAGCTTGTTTTGGGAAACAGCTTGCCAAAGCGACCTTTCCGGCTGGTAAACACCTTTGTACTGCCATTGGTCCACAGTGATTACGTAAAATGGTGTGACGCCGAAATCTTTTCTGGTTAATTTCTTCTGTTGAGTCCGTAGAGGTCAGAGTGAAAACATGAACACACTGGAGAGCTGCTTTATAGTAGAAAATGAAGTTGTACTTCTGATGAAACGAGACACTGACATTGTTTTTCATGTTTAATACTATTACGCTGCTTGATTTTATGCAATCTATTGTATAAAGTGCTATAAAAATAAACGTGATGTGACTTTACAAGAGTGCCGAACAGTGTTGGGCAGTAGCGAGCTACAAGTAGTGACACTACTAGCTTAAATACATTTTTCAGTAGCTTGTCAGTAGCTCAGTTACTTTTAAAACAGTGTAGCTTTTCCAGCAGCTAACTACTTTATCCAGAAAGTAGCTGTGTAGCGCGACCAAAAGCTACATTGCTTTTTGGGTTCTGACAAGAACGAGTGATGTCTTTCATAGAGCAAATAACTTTCAGCCCTCCCCCCCTCCACGAGTGTTCGACGTTGAAAGCAAGTTGGCGAAAGGTTTGATATCTCGTGAACACCTTTCAGGGCTCTACATAACACCATTTTGGGCGCATTTGCGGCTGAAAATTACTGCGTGCGACTGCGAAAAAATATTTAGGCACACAGGTGCGAGTGACCCGATCGATTCTCATGAATTCTCAGTTCAGATTCTCAGTTGCTGCAATCAACTGCTTTTCATGCCTTCTGTCAGCAGAGCATGTGCTAAAAATGTGTGCGACGGACTACACTTCACAGATAGTTTACAAGGTGAAACCACGGTCTATGGGTGAAACGGGTGTGACGCGGCCATGCGCACTTACCAGACGCCTCGCGCTGATGTTTCTTTGCAGCTAAATATAAATCTTTTAACTAAGTTTAAGTTTAACTTGTACATAGCCTATTTCTAAATTCAAAAACTTATATTTAAAACATTCATACAACATTATTTACCCATGAGCTGCATTAAATCTATGTAAATGTGTCTAAACACCACTTCAGACAGAGCTGCTGTGCCACTTCTACAGTGCAAAGATTGATCTTTTGATGCTGATTTAATTAAATTGGTAACAGTCTGGTTGTGCCTTATTGCTCTAACTGTGGTTTTTAAAATGTTTATTTAAACAATAAATACTTTTCTATTTTAATTGAAGAAATTGACAAAATATGGTGCATACATTTAATAAGATTAGAAAACATTGCTCTTATAATGGTACAAATGCCCCTGGACATTAATTTAAATAGACAAAGATTATCCTGTAATGGGAAAGTTATAATTGCAATGCATGTTATTGATCAGAAAGTGCTCCTAAATTTTTGACTGTGCTCCTATTTTTTTTAAATTAGGAGCACAAGTGCTCCTCAAGAAAAATGTTAGCGTAGAGCCCTGCCTTTACACAATGGCACATTAAAAAGTGGTATAAAAATATTTTAATTCTGAATATAACGTTGTCAGTGTGTTAATGTCGACCCGAGAAGCGATTGCTACTTTAGAAAGTAAACTAGCCGCAAGTGTGAGATAAAATGCACTTGGGTTGCAGATGTCAAAACACTATACAAGCTGTGATTCAAATATTAAATAATGTTATGTCATTTGTTTACTCTTAAGGCCTGTACACACCGGGACGAATATCGCACGCGTTTATCGCCAGCGTTTTTCGTGACGTTTTTCGGCGCGTCTTGAGTGTTCACACCCAAGCGATTTTCACTCGCGATGCGCCGAGTGAACGTGCAATTTCACTCCCTGACATTAGATGGCGCTTATTGAAAAACAGAAATAGCCCGGTACACAAGGTGGCGCTGCGCTCGCTGCATCCCTTGTCACACAGAAGAAGAAGGAAGAGAGAGAGTATTTACATGTTAGCCGAAACACACATAACTTTCTCACATACTAGAACATGGATTTCTCAAGCAGCAGCAGCAGCAGCAGCAGCTCCAGCGATGAGGACATTGTTGTTCTGTTGAACGAGGAAAGACAACAGAAAAGACGCAGATTTTGGATACATCCCATAGTTAAAAAAAGAAGTAAATCTTCGAACTCGCTGACGGACATTCTAAAATACCCCCGAAAACGTTCATGATACATTTTTAGCTCTTGTATCAGTCGATAGAACTCCCCATGTTCTTCTCTTTTTTTAACTATGGGATGTATCCAAAATCTGCGTCTTTTCTGTTGTCTTTCCTCGTTCAACAGAACAACAATGTCCTCATCGCTGGAGCTGCTGGAGTCTTCTTCGCCAATGTGTGCTCGGCTAGACCGTTTTGTGCTTGAGCGCCACCAAGTCGTGTTTTACTGTAACTTCAGCAGCTCCAGGCACGTGAACAAAAGCGCCGATCTGATTGGTCGGCCAGTTAACGCGCCGCGTCAAAAAAAAAAAACGAACCCGAGGCGTTTTTTTTTAAATGACGCTTTTACGCCTGACGTTTTACGCGTCGGTGTGAACACTCACATTGGCGCCCATTGTTTAGTCACGAGGCGTTAAACGTCGGCGATAAACGCACGCGAAAATCGTCCCGGTGTGAACAGGCCTTTACACTGAATGGTTGCTGCTTCAATCCAGATAAGAAGGCTATTGTAAAGCGTAAATTTAGTATAGAAATTATTGCTTGACTGAAGTAAAGCCATCTCACTCTCTCACCCATGCACACTAAAAAATTTAAAAGCTGTATTTAAAGTTTTTTTTTTAATTTGTTATTTTTCATGTTCTTTTCTCAGAGCTCCCTGACAATCTGACAAATGTATTGTTGTGGCTCAAAAATGGGTTGAATACACGCCATTCATGCATGTCTTCTTTTGTCTAATTTGTAGCCATTTTGCACTTTGTTAGTTAGGATAGTTTACAAAATTAAATGATTCTGACAGTTTTTGCCATTGAAATGACTGGGGGAAAAGGGTCTCAATAAACCTAAAGCTGAATTCACCCCCATACTATTTGTAATCATAATTACATTGCATTATGTTGCTTGTAAACCCCAAATAGTATAACATTCTTCATGAACTATTTATTTGTTACAATGTCATTGTTTCAATGTAGCTAGCTACTTTTTGATAGTAATTGTAGTGTAGCTAACTACTTTTTCAAAAGGGTAGCTTGAATGTAACAACTACTTTAACTTACAAGTAGATTGTAGCTTGCAAAGCTACAGTTTCAGAGTAGCTTGCCCAACACTGGTGCCGAAATACAGAGCTTGTGCAAACATATATTGCTGGCTGCAGTTCACTTAACGGCCACCGGTGTCGCTAATAACAAGGTTCTACATATAGACACTTTAAAAGGTTGCATAAAAGGAAAATTTATACGTAATAGGGTTGTCAGAGTACCAAAATTCCAGTAGTTGGGTACCAATACCAGTAAAATATTGTTTCTCTGTATCAATTTCGGTACTATAGCAAAAACTGTTGAAACGATTTTACTATTCGAAAATGAAACATTTAATTAAATGAGTTTATTATTTATTATGATAATTATAATTAAATATTTAAATAGCATGTAGCCTTCCAATTTTGTAAGCAAACATTGTTTATAAAAAGATAAAGTGAAAAACTAGTAGTA
Source organism: Romanogobio albipinnatus (assembly GCA_023566225.1). NCBI lineage: Eukaryota > Metazoa > Chordata > Actinopteri > Cypriniformes > Gobionidae > Romanogobio > Romanogobio albipinnatus. The sequence continues at coordinate 11,406,770 of CM042257.1, forward strand.
AAATTAAGGAACACATACACATTACATAGAACAAGCGGCAGGTCTATTGGTTTGCGTTTACACTCTGAAACTTAATGCACATCTATTTTGACACACCTTATCGGATTGTTGTTTTCCTGTCTGTTGCTATGGTTATATCACCTTCAATCACTGGAGTTTCGGATTCTATCACACACTTAAATACGAGAAGAAAAAAAAAAGGTCTTTGATGCTGCATGGCCGAATATGAACAAAATCAATTAACTAAAGTTAACAGAAACTCTGCAGTGTAAGGAGCAGCATGAAAAACAAAACAGAGTGGTCAAAAAGCCTTCTCTTTATAATTACTGAAACTGTCAATCATTTAGGCTACATTCAGCATCTGCTCACTGAGATACACACTCCTGCGAAAAGTCACACTGAACAATGAATCTTTAATTTAAATTATGTTTACACTTTGTCGGTAATGTAAAAACTCCAGGGTTTTGAGTAGTGTTGTGATTAACGGATATTGATTAACTTCTACACCTCTGATTGGCCACTGTGTTCACACGCTCAACAGATATGTCTGTGATTGGCTACAATGATCAATGCTTTAAAAACGTGTAAATAGAAACCTTCACAGAGCACTTGCACAGATACACACAAGAGCACTTTAAAGCAGGACAGTATTACCGGTACTGCAGAAATGCTGGTATCACATAAAAAAAATTAATTAATAAATAAATATTCAGTACTGACTTGGTACCACAGTACTTTTGACAAAAGCTATGGGTCAATTAAAATTTGATTCAGCTAGGGTGCTTTAAATGGATCAAAAGTGACAAAAACATTTATAATGTAAAAATAAAATATTTTTTAAATAACTGCTGTTTAATTTCTATTAAATTATAAAATAAATCAAATAAATTATATATAAAAAAATGTATTTTAAATTCTAATACTATTTCAGAATATTATTGTTTTACTGTATTTTAATCAAATAAATGCAGCATTGGAGAGCATAAGACTTTAAAAACTCTTCTGAGCGGTAGTGTGTATATATATATATATATATATATATTTCTATTTAGTAAACAACTAAAAGCTGTTAAAAGAGAAAATAAATCAAAGAATTTAATTCATTCAATCAACTGAATTGATTTTTTTGGATGCGTGCTGCAGCACTGAAAACCTCAACTTTTTTTCAGTATTGAAAAACAATGTAAAAACACATTTCTATGTAAAATACGCATTTGAATGGCAGGGACCACAGAGCGAGCTGGAACGGAAAGTGCACAAGCTAAATTGGGAGCACTACTAAATGCTTTAACGTAGATCACACAGCTTTGTGCGGTTGCTGTGTGAGCTCTGAGAGACTGCTTGTTGAGAGATGTTTTCCACAGTGCATAACTTTTTACTGATATATTACTGTAAATATTACAAATTCAAAGTCAAGGAGGTAATTCCTTTTAACAAAACAGTTTGTCCTAACAGCAAACACATCGGCTTTACACTTGTCTGAACGAAAGTGTGCATATGCATCAACCAGATGGACGCAGCTTGGGATAAAAGACCAGCTCAACAGAGCAATATTGGCCAACTTGATTGAAAAGTTATTTTTGCATGCCCATTTGTTGATGTTAGTGGCATTATCTCATAAATGGCGGAATATTCCGTCAATGGTGAGGAAAGAGTTAAAGAGGATCTTTATGCTCTTTTACATTTTTAATGTTTAAAGTTGCGGTTCCAGTATGAAAGGTCTGCAAGGTTACAAAGCACGACATCCACTCAAGGGGAGTTATTCTCTATATCAGTGAGCAGCACTGTTTCTGAACTCCCTGAAATGCCTCCATTGTAGTGTCTTGAGTTTTCTTCAGGGAAAGTACACGTCACAATATTTCTCATTTAAATAATTCCCGCTCAAGGCATTCACAAAAAAAAGGGAGTGAGTCCTGGTTGAGTTGCGTTAGAAGGGTGTAAAAACTGGCCGTTGTAGTAAGGGGCATGACATTTCCCAAACAAATTTCATAACATTATAATACAGTCAACCAATCAGAGCACATTGCACTTGTCTGAAGAAGGGGCTTCAGAGAGACAGGAACTAAGCAGTGTTACTGACAGACTGGGAAAAGAGGTGCTGCAATAATGTAAATATGTGAAAAATTGTGGGGGATTTTGAACATTCAAGCATAAAAAACTCTTCTAGTAGACCCAAAAAACAAAATCAAGACTTTGTAAAAGAGCATAATAGGTCCTCTTTAAACTCTAGAATGAAACTAATATTTTGTTTCTTGATGATATTCTTCTCCAAGCATACTAAGATACTAGGAGGGGTCTCAATTCCACGATGCATGATCTGGTTGGCAGAATTAGAGCAAGGCAAAGGGCTACCAGAGGGTGGAGTCCTCAGCCTGTTACTCAATATCTACCCTGACATCTTCCACGAAACACTGCAACAGTCACACTAAGGGCTTTCTGTGAAGCAAAATCTTTTCTTCAGCACTTAGCATAATTGATTGTGACATACACCATTTTGAAAACCAAACCGATGTGTTAACAACAAATGTGGGCATTAGAAACCAGCACAAAAACTATATTAGGTCTTAATCTCACCATGGTTTTTATAGATGCCACCATTTTAAAGCAAATCATTCCACAATATAAAGAAACGCATATTGAATGTTACAAGCTTTATTATGAAATCTGAAAGGCTTTAATAAAACCACAAGAGTCCAGTTGAACAGAGACCTGCACTAGGGCTGCTCGATTATGGCAAAAATCATAATCACGATTATATTGGTCAATATTGAAATCACGATTATTTAACACGATTATTGGTGGGTCATATGATCAAAATCTTATTTCATGATATGAGTAATTTTAAATGTCAGTGAAATTTCACAATTATCCATACTTTAGCAAAAACTAATACTAGGTTAATTAATGCAAGTAGGTCTTCAAAATGTAAGTCTCCAAAACAGCTACAGAGGACAAGTAAACAGTCCTCAATAAAATAAAAACAAAGGAACTAGTTAAACTAACAAAAAATACAACAGAAAATACAAATAAAATAAATGGTTTTCCAGGAAGATGTACTAACAGTGATATTTAGATGAGTAACACACAGCAGAAATCGAATAAAGTAAAAAAAAAGTAAAATAACTGCTGTATAAATGCAATTGACTAATTCTTATTTAAAACGAATAAAAAGATATTCATTCAAGAGCAGTGAGTGATTTTATCTGTCTTTTTTTGTTAGATTAACAATGACTGCTGTCCCTTTAAGAGCTGCGCGTACCATAGGCCCACTGTTATACACGCGCTCTTTCTCTGTGTTCATTTAAGACATAACCGACTGCGTTTACGAGGATACTTACCAAAAAGGCATTTCGATATATTTGTGTGTACTAGACTATTTTACCCGAAAAGGCGTGAATCTGAAGCTCATAGTATACTTTGCTTATGCGCGTTCCGCCCATTCCGCCCCGTCTCGGAGCGCGCTCGCTGGTGGTCGCCTATGGAACAGCATTTCTTTCGCAGCTTAATGCGCTTTTAATAGCATTGTTTGTATTAAGCACGTCCCGCAGTTTATCAACTGTAGACTGCATTTTACATCACTCTCTTATTCAGCTGATTTGGATGTTCAGTTTTGGGTTAGAGAGGAATGCAAGCGCACTGCTGTCTGCTGTGAAGGAAAGGAGAGTGTGCTGACTGAACGCGGGAAGCGGTACAGTAATCGTTTTACCTCGATTATCTTATTTTCATAATCGTTGGAAGCCAAAATCGAGATTGAAATCGAAATACGATTAATTGAGCAGCCCTAACCTGCACCACAATTTCATTTGCAGAAAGAGATTATCATTTTCTGCATGCAAGAGTTTTACACCGCATGTGGGGTCAAGTAAGGGTTGCCTTAATATCTAACACATTTTGGCTTCATTGGAAATCAATTTACTGCCCCCTACAGAGAAGGGTCCTCCCTTGGGTGCTGTAAATACTAAATGTTTTTTTAAATAAGGATACATGATGTAATCACTCTCTACAATACAATAAATCACCAGGACCTTCATTTCTCTGGGTATTGTACACGGTTTATTCATTCATAGTGCAAGACATTTTTGCACACATTCTCTATAAAATATAGCCTGGATGCCAGACGAACTTAGCCCCGCCCACAACATTTTTTGCACAGGCAGTTCGGTCTGGACTTGATCCATAGAGAAGTAATTATGCCCGAACAGAAACTGTTCGGACCAATGAAATTGTCAGGGCGGGCTTTAGACGATGATGGACAGATGATAAACAGTAACGTAATCATCCACGTCATCAACGGCGCTTGGGTTGAATTTGTTCTAATCCTAAACGGAGAACTTGTTCGTATATGCATTCACCTTCACTATTTCTCTCAGAAATGATGATCGTGTTGGTAAGTACTCTGTGTATCCTTAAATTCTTTTTTTACAACACCGGCAAAGATCGTTTACACTCATCATCTTCTTCTAACGTGACTTATTCTAGCGTGCGTGCAGACAGGGTTGCCAAGTTTTTACAGCAAAACTCGCCCAGTTGCTACTCAAAACTAGCTAAAAACAAGCCCAATAGCTTTCCGGGTGGGGGGGTTCTCCGGGAAAAATGGCATTTGGAGGGTAAAATGTGTGTTATTTTGGCTGGACTGCCTGCTAAATTTCGCATTCCTGGGTCTGTATATCACATAATTGGGGTCGCTTCAACCCGCGGACATGGCAACACAGTGCAGTTGAGTTCTGTTGACATTTGACAACTAACGTTATGCGTCGCTCCATTGCTCTGATTGGTTGTAGGTCTATCCACTTGAGGTTTTCCCTGGTTCGGTTTAAACACGCCCCATAATCACAGCCCAACGGAGCAGTATCAGACTCATATTCTGACTAGAATTGAGTATGACGAAGTCAGGCTATATAAAATTTAGACGTGACCTCAATTTCCAAACATATCAAATAAATAAGTTAGTCTACAAGACTGGAAGTACTACAATAACAAATAGCAGGAATCAATTTAATAATAATAATATGTTTTTTTATTTATTATTTTTAATCTCATCACGGCTGCTTTGATCAAAAACACAGTAAAAACAGTAATATTGTTAAATACTATTACAATTTAGTTTTTTCCCCCATTTTTTTAATATTTTAAAATGTAAAGTTTTCCTGTGATGGCAAAACATTAATGTCACATGATCCTTCAGAAATCATTCTAATCTGCTGATTAGGTGCTCAAGATATATTTCTTATTATTATCAATGTTGAAAACAGTTGTGCTTTTAATCATATTTTTGTGGAAACGGTGATGCATGTCTTTCAAGATTCTTGGATGAATAGAACGTTTTTAAAAAGCATTTATCGGATATAGAAATTTTTTACAACAGTCACCGCACCGGGCCACGTGTGATCCAACCCTACACCAACTTTTTTAGTTAATGACCTGTAATACTGGGACTTTATTAATGCTGTTCATTGATTCGAGTAAATGTTTTGACATTTGAGTATAAAGTGTTTTAATTCTATAAAACATGGTGTAAAACCGCCAAAGTGCTGCCCTTTTAAGGTTGAACGGTGGCTACTGCAGTTGAATTTTCCTATTGGACGTTGTGGTACATCGTGACGTAGGATGGCACTTCCAATGGCTCACTATCCGTGTCCCTGGCACAAGCTCACCACGCCCTCAGAAATGTTTTCCCCAATCACATAATGAGAACGGCTTCACTCCAGTATGAACTGTCATGTTACATGAAGTAGAAACATTATGAATGAAACTTACTTGACACTTGCTTTAACATTGTAATGAAGAAAATAATGGTAAAAATAATAAGGCTATTTGGTCTGAACTTATTGGTCCTGCGCTGCTTATTGATTCAGTTCATTTGAATGAAAATACATTGTATGTATATCAGATATCTGATCTAAATTTAGTGGCATTCAGTGTAAAGATTTGACTGTTCATAGATTAGGTCAGTTCTCTTGCGCTGCTGCTTCACTAGCATTTTCGGCATCGGAAGTTAACGCATCGCATTGATGAGGCTCTGGGTCTGTGTCTACAGACAATTCACCCTCCTCCACTTCAGATAAAGGTAGGAGAATGACCGCTCTGTTGCAAAGCTGCCGTCACTCCAGTCATTCTCCATCTTTGCGACTCGCGAGTCAGACAGCTGTCAATCAATCCGTCCCTGCGGGTCTCAGGTGCACGCCCTCGGCTCATCCCCTCTGTCTCCGCTGGGCTCTGCCCACTTTTCCAGCATTTTTCAAAAATTGCCAGTGGGTGGTGTTAAGCTCTGAGCTGGGGTTTAGTTACCCTTTAAAGTATTAATTTATTTATTTTAAACTTCCTGACCCTAGACTTTTGAACAGTAGTGTATTCTTGACTGTATATATTATTATTATTAGGGCTCTATTTTAATCGATTCTCATTTATATGAACCGATATCGATTCTTAAATCCCAAGAATCGATTAGTCATCCTGTTTTCAGTTGATGAATGAACATTACTTTGTAGTGTCCCTCACATCCAATAATTTGCAATATGTGTGCTTTGTTACATTTGATAAGATACAAAGTCTCATATGTATATTATGATTTTTTTTTTATACCGTTTTGCTGCTGTTTAATGTGGTGTGACAGATCACAGTAGCGCAGCTCAGCTCAATAGAAGCGGCTGCGCGGAGCGCACATGAACTGATCATCTCCTCTGCTTTAATACCTGTTACAGCGCGAAATAAACATGAATGAATGTCAAGGTATGTTAAACGATTAGTACAACGCACTGAAATTATCACCACATCACATGTAATCGCTCAATCAGTGTTTCCACCGCAGAAGGACATCAATAAAGCAGATTGTGAACAATGTCACGTAATGTCACATTTACCTCAGAAAAAACATTCAGTGTCTATTAGGGATGCGCGGTATACTGGTACCGGGAAAATACAGGTATATACAGTGAGGAAAATAAGTATTTGAACACCCTGCTATTTTGCAAGTTCTCCCACTTAGAAATCATGGAGGGGTCTGAAATTGTCATCGTAGGTTCATGTCCACTGTGAGAGACATAATCTAAAAAAAAAAAAATCCAGAAATCACAATGTATGATTTTTTAACTATTTATTTGTATGATACAGCTGCAAATAAGTATTTGAACACCTGAGAAAATCAATGTTAATATTTGGTACAGTAGCCTTTGTTTGCAATTACAGAGGTCAAACGTTTCCTGTAGTTTTTCACCAGGTTTGCACACACTGTGGAGGAGTGGGCCAAAATCCCTCCTGCACAGATCTTCTCTAGATCAGTCAGGTTTCTGGTCTGTCGCTGAGAGAAACAGAGTTTGAGCTCCCTCTAAAGATTCTCTATTGGGTTTAGGTCTGGAGACTGGCTAGGCCACACCAGAACCTTGATATGCTTCTTACAGAGTCACTCCTTGGTTATACTGGCTGTGTGCTTCGGGTCATGGTCATGTTGGAAGACCCAGTCTCGACCCATCTTCAATGCTCTAACTGAGGGAAGGAGGTTGTTCCCCAAAATCTCACAATACATGGCCCCGGTCATCCTCTCCTTAAAACAGTGCAGTCGCCCTGTCCCATGTGCAGAAAAACACCCCCAAAGCATGATACCACCCCCATGCTTCACAGTAGGGATGGTGTTCTTGGGATGGTACTCATCATTCTTCTTCCTCCAAACACGTTTAGTGGAATTATGACCAAAGAGTTCTATTTTGGTCTCATCTGACCACATGACTTTCTCCCATGTCTCCTCTAGATCATCCAAATGGTCACTGGCAAACTTAAGACGGGCCTGGACATGTGCTGGTTTAATAATAATAATAATAATAATTTATTACATTTATATAGTGCTTTTCAAGGTACTCAAAGCGCTTTACATAGAAGGGGCAACCACCACCAATGTGCAGCATCCACCTGGATGATGCGACGGCAGCCATTTAGCGCCAGTACGCCCACCACACACCAGCTGATTGGTGGAGAGGAGACTGAGGGATGATGCCAATCGTATATATATATATGGGGATGATTAGGAGGCCATGATGGACAGGGGCCAATGGGCAAATTTGGCCAGGATGCCGGGGTTACACCCCTACTCTTTATCGATGGGCATCCTGGGATTTTTAATGACCACAGAGAGTCAGGACCTCGGTTTAACGTCTCATCCAAAGGACGGTGCTTGTTACAGTATAGTGTCCCCATCACTATACTGGGGTGTTAGGACCCACACAGACCACAGGGTGAGCACCCCCTGCTGGCCTCACTAACACTTCTACCAGCAGCAACCTAGTTTTCCCAGTTGGTCTCCCATCCAGGTACTGACCAGGCTCAGCCCTGCATAGCTTCGGTGGGAAACCAGTCTTGGGCTACAGGGTGATAATGGCTGCTGGTTTAAGCAGGAGAACCTTCCGTGCCATGCATGATTTCAAACCATGACGTCTTAGTGTATTACCAACAGTAACCTTGGAAACGGTGGTCCCAGCTCTTTTCAGCTCATTGTCCAGCTCCTCCCGTGTAGTTCTGGGCTGATATTTCACCTTTCTTAGGATCATTGAGACCCCACGAGGTGAGATCTTGCATGGAGCCCCAGTCCGAGGGAGATTGACAGTCATATTTAGCTTCTTCCATTTTCTAATGATTGCTCCAACAGTGGATCTTTTTTCACCAAGCTGCTTGGCAATTTCCCTGTAGCCCTTTCCAGCCTTGTGGAGGTGTACAATTTTGGCTCTAGTGTCTTTGGACAGCTCTTTGGTCTTGGCCATGTTAGTAGCTGGATTCTTACTGATTGTATGGGGTGGACAGGTGTCTTTATGCAGCTAAGGACCTCAAACAGGTGCATCTAATTTAGGATAATACATGGAGTGGAGGTGGACCTTTTAAAGGCAGACTAACAGGTCTTTGAGGGTCAGAATTCTAGCTGATAGACAGGTGTTCAAATACTTGTTTGCAGCTGTATCATACAAATAAATAGTTTAAAAAAATCATATATTGTGATTTCTGGATTTTTGTTTTTTTAGATTATGTCTCTCACAGTGGACATGCACCTACGATGACAATTTCAGACCCCTCCATGATAGAAGTAGCAAAATAGCAGGGTGTTAAAATACTTATTTTCCTCACTGTATTTTATTTCAAACAGTACAATATCACGATTTTGCTCATTTCGGTATATGCTCAGCTGTTCCGAAGTTCACTGCTAGGTGCGCTACCCAAACTGACGTGAAACCACGAGATGTATGAAAGACATTAAGAGATCGACAGGTAAGTGCATAATTAAAACAATTATTTTCTTTTAACGCTGATTAACGCACATACACAAGATCGTATCGTTTAAATATAACAATCTCCAGCGTTCGATTTCAACCAGTGACGTTTAGATTTCATAATATTTGCATGCATACTATTGCACTATTTACATTCGCAAAAGACATAACCAACTGCTTATGTGACTACTCACTAAAGATGGACATTTTTTACATAATTTTGTGTATTTGCCTAAGGAAAAACAACTTAATTTGGAATGAGCCAGCCCTTTAGGCTTGTGTGTTTGTTGTTATTCGTAATCCCATGTATTACGAAATGCTATAAAATCACTTGCATGTTCAAATTGGCAAGGTTTAAAAAGACGTGGGCAAGTGATTTCCATCAGCTCTCCCGAAACGACAGCGAAAGTGTTGAATCTGAGCGTGCAGATTGCTTTTATAGTGCAAGTGTGATGTCTTTTGAAGCCAGAAGCAATTTGCAAATTTTGAGAGCTAGAGAAGGGAGACATTCTCTGCTGGAAATTCTGCTGTATTGCTGAAATTACTTCTCACAAGAAAGTTTCCAAATGTCTGATTTGATGTGATAATCTATGTTGATTAATTTAATAATAAACATTTGTGCTAATTTACCGCTTCATATACCCTAAACTTGCGAGAGTGAGTAAAATGATACGCAATACCTGCGCCAAAAATCAGACCCTGTATGGTATCGATTTAATATCGGTGCTTCGGTATTAGATTGTGGTACCGTACCGGAGCCAAAATTGTGGTATCAAGCTATCCCTAGTGTCCATTAACTCATTAGTCAGCTAGACAAAATTAACTAATTTTGTGATTTTATATATTTCAAAGAAAAAATTGGAGTAGAAACATGATTATGTAATTGTAAAGTTAGTATTATGACTATTATAAAAGAACATCATTGAGTGTAATTTATGTTGTTTGTATTTAAATCAGTTAATGACTACCATGTCATAGTTTACAGCATTAGTTAAGAATTTTTTCCTCAAGAAAATTTGCCATGTACTGTATCTGATAAAGATCCACAGTAATCGAAAGCTTGTGAACGGAAATCGAATTAAATCGTGAAATGTGTGTCAATACCCAGCCCTTATATAATTATTATGTAAATAAACAAAGAATGTATCAACATCAGATTTTTTTTTAATCGCATTATACTGGGAAAAAAAAAACCCCAAGTAATTACTTTTAATTTTTTTTTGCAATTTAACTTTTAATTGCATAAAAAGATTATGAAACCATTTTATCTGTATATTATAAAGACATCCATCTAAATAATAATTAAATCAATTTTGGATTGCTTTAAAACATAAGTATACTATTCTCCCCATATGAGGTAGCCATAGTCTTTTTTTAGATCTGTATTTCACAGCCTGATCACAATAAGCTAAAGGCAGTCCTTTCTTGGAAAGCAACACTGTTGGTAATGCTATGGTAAGAGACACCCTGGCTACCTTCAAGAGAAAACCCTAAAAGTGGTCAATTATTCAGAAGTCTGCAATAAGATGGATCAATGTCAGAATGCAGTTCTTGCGACCCAGCATAGCTCACATCCCACAGCCGAGAGAGAGCGAGCGAGAGAGAACAACAACACAAAACGACAGACAGAGAGGGGCCTCTAGACAGGGCCTCCCAGAGAGCCAATAGAGTCATCATACTGGTCACTCCCAAGCAATTCAGCAGGAGGACACTCCCAGGCTTGACATTACCCCTTTAAACACAGCTTAGCTGCTTATAAAACGCAGACAATGTATAGAGACTGGGATGCAAACCTGCCAACTTGCAGGCTGTGATTTGCATGCAAGTCTTCTGTCTGTATTCCATGCCCTGAATTGCAGCATGCATGCATATACATGCACTTATGCAAAAGCATTCTGGAGAGGGACGGGGCATGGCCATACTCTCCACACACACACACACACAGCCGTAAGGTGAAAGGTCTGGTGGGGGGAAGGGGGGGGTCAGCTAAACAATGCTTGAAACAATCCTCATACTATTGCATCAAAACAACACAGCAAGGCCGGACGGTCACCAACAATTGAGCTGTCGCAAATAGGGGATTTAGTATCTCTGTGGTCTATTAGCATGACAAACGTGACAATTGCGCATGACGACAACACGCTGCATAGCAGAAGGCCGGGTTGCATGGAGGGGACAGCGATTCACTGTGTGCGCCAGTGCAAACGTAATGAACCAAGGCCCAACAAGCACAAGATAGACCCCCACTGACATATTCGGGACTGCTCTTCCAAAAAATTGCTTCCACACACGTGCATCCCCTTAAAAGTATTGTTTGTTTCAAATCAGCTTTGCAATCAGACTTTTAGTTTTCCTTCTAAGCTATGCGCTTTTAAGGTATTTGCACACAAAAACAGCAATCTAGTGTCACGTATCCTGCATAACAAAATTATAAAGCATGCAATGCAGATGCATGGAAGGAAATTGACAAGCAATCTGCACATTATAAGAAGCAACTTTTTCCCATCAGACATCGATTGCATTTCAGGGATTCCTATTTATTATTATTTTCCATCTGTGGAACATGAAAGGAAAACATCTGTCCATACAATGAAAGTCAACATTTTCATACAGGCAAATATCCCTTTAAAATATTAATATTCAAGTTACTCCTTAAACACTGCCCTTCACAATCCACGACCTGAACCCTTCCTGCTCCTCGTGCACAGGTAAAGCTGTGTTTGTTTGCATGACGAAGGGGTTGGTTCATAAGGATTTAGTTCCTCTAAATGTTCCTCAGGTGTGTCACTGTTACACAACAAGACAATTATTGCTCTTCAATGCTCCAAAATCACCTCATTAGGGCGTCAGAATGACATTCTTGAACCACGCCTACTAATAATACATGATGCATGAGTGTTGTCCTCAGAATTTAAATGCTCGTGAGCTGCAACCTGTCTCTCGACTGCGGCCATTGCATGGATCGGAATGGACCCGGTATAGCAGCTGCCAGCCGTAGCTTTAATTTGGGCTTGTGCACATAGGTCAATTCGGCCCAAGGAGCGAGAAACCTCACACACAGGCTCTATACAGTGCTTCTGTGAAAGAGCAGGGACATTAGATATGTTCCAAAGACTCCATGGAGTGTAATTAAGGGGTCTGGGAAACCGCTGTTTGTTACAAAATTATTATTATACTTTTTTTCTGCCTTAAAACAAAGAGCACATTTCAAAATGTAAATAGTAGAAAAGTCTAAAACATGCACCAGTATTTTAGAGCGCTATGCATTACAGATATTTGTTACACATTCATTCGGCTTGGATTATGCCTGGGAATTTTGGAAAGTGCAATCGACTTTTGCATGCCATTTCTTTGACCAAATGGCGACAATTGCATAATACAAATATTATAAAAAAGTTACTAGTCTGCTGGTGGGTCATTTTAAGAGCTTAGTCTGATGCATGCAATGATTCATGCAGTATAAATGGAAAACATGAAAAAGGTATGCAACAAATATGCATAACTGGTTGTTTTGGAATATGTAACATTTTGTGAATTGAATTACGCGGTCTGTCGCTAAACATCAAGTAATAAGCAAGTCATCTTGCATAGTGTTTTTTGCTCGAGGGTTTGAGATTATTTTTACATGGAGACTTGTGTAGCACATCTGAAGCCTGTTCCCTAAACCGATTGCAGCAACAAAACTATATTTAGCTCCTTATTTCTGCAGCCTCTACCTATGCATTACTGCTGGAACAAAGCTTGCATGACTGAGCGTCCGAATCATTTTTCCATTACGCGCAACTAATAAAAATTGTTGCATGCTCAACATGGCATGCAAGCAGGCTGTGCTGTCAGGTCCCCGTTTCCCCATTGCACTTGCACACGCAACCGTCGGCCAAAGTTTCGTGTTACCTAATGCACCTCGCATGCATCAGCGACAGAAGTTGTACCAACGAATCTAATCTGCAGAACGAAGCAGGGGCCGCCGTGACGTCACAATCGAACATTGTTCGAGAGAAAATCGCCTCGTGCGCGTGAATAAGTCGGGTGCGGACAGCGTTGCCATTGCACAATCACCTTTGCATTGCTGGCTAGGCAGTTCCTCAACGCGGAAAGAAGGCGTTTCTTTTAACAATCGTGGTTGAACAAGAATGCAAATAGCGCCTGTGCGAGTGTCTAAGGGGAACATCGCCTTACCAGAAAACCTGCAAAAGGGCAGATCATTAAAACGCGCGTTGCAACAGCCATCAAACTTTGCAAGCCGTGCACTTTGCAAGCCATGCAACGCTGACTGCATTTCCGAGGTTTTGCACGGATCGCTTGAGTAATAAAAAGTACCTACCTCCTTTTGGCACGGACATCTCCCCTTTTGGGTTGGGGGAAGGGGAAGCACAAAAGACTTTGCCTTCCTTGTCGCTCCCTCCTTCCATCTATCCCTCGCAGTGAGGCTTCAAGCGGGCTTGCTTGCAACAAAGGTGCAAAATACAAGCCCCGATCTTCATGCACTCGGAGCCTTTGGGCGTCGGGTAACTTGTTCTCCGTGCAAAGGCTGCCCTTTCAATTGCACGCAACGAAAACGGGGAGATTTCTGCAACCGCTCTGCAAAGAAACCTCGGCAGGCACTTACATGATGGGCCAAGGCCAGCAGCTGAAAGCTCCTAACTTGGATCAGTCAGTGTGAGCCCCTGCTAACACACGTTCTTCCTGCCTGACGACGCCGGGGATCATGGGACTGGTAGTTTGCACGTAATTGCTGTGCGCCGGGGAAAAAGGAGGAGCGGGCCAGATGCTAATGTGACTCTTTCAGGCTAACAGACAGATATGCTCTTTCAGAGTCAGATAAGCAGGGCGTGAAGTGCTTGAGGAATGAAATCATGCAAGTGTAGGCTAATTCGTACATATTTGATCAGAAATTCTTGTTCCTATTCTGATTATCTTTTAACAGTTTCAGTTACTTTTTGTTGGTTACTAGAACAATCACCACAATACATATTTTTTAAAATAAAATACACAGTTCTTATGCCATTAATTGTGGGAACATTTAATTATTAATTAATTACACATTTATATAAAATATAACTGATTACAACAAACAAAACTATGAACAACCAGCCAGTAATTATTTAAGTTGGCTATATGTTTTAACAAAAAAATATTGGTTCATTTCCAGTTGGACATGACGTTCTTACTGATTATAAATTAATCATTTTTAATTATTAATTATTTTATCTTAAAAATATTTATTGTATATTTTTAAATATAACCGCTTCTAATTCATATTGTGATTTTGATTCACTTAAAAGAACCGACTCATTATTCTTTTGCGAATCGAACTTAATCGTTGTTGATTCAATAACCGAACTCAGATGTTACAAATTAGACATCAATTTACTACAGTTCTTATGCCATTAATTGTGGTAACGTTTTAATTATTGATTACTTTAATATGTATATAAAATATCACTGATTACAACAAACAAAACTATTAGTCATAGGCTAACTATTGAAGTCTGCTATATTCGCGTGATTTAACAAAAAACAAACAAAAAAAAATAGTTAATTTCCAGTCGGACATGACATATTAATGGCATATTAATTTATAACCACTCCTGATTCATAAGTGGTTTTGATTCGCTTAAATAAACCGACTCTTTCGAGTCATTCCTATGTGAATCGAACTAAATGAATCATTTTTGATTCAGTAAAAGGAACCGTTTCGTTCTGAAAAGGACTACAGTGATCGCTGGTACTTGAGAATGTCCCTTTATAGGCGTACATCTCTGCAGATAAGTGCACTTAAATAATAAAGCGTGTCCTCTTAAGAACTGAAGAACATGACCATGTTTCTGAAGTCTTTGTCTTCTTTCTTTTACTCTCAAAATCAATGATGGACTCAAACTTTGTGTAAGCATAATTATTTTATTGTGTGGTCTGCACAGGAGAATGAAGCCTAGGCTACTAAACATACACAGGATCCCAACATGCAAGGAAACAAATAATATATTAAAAAAAATATTAGTGTGGGCATAAAGATAATACAGAAATACAACTAACTAAGAATTTAATCTATAATCTGCACAAGTGTGTGACATTTCAAGACAATAGAGGTTTGAAAGAGATGTGATATTTCTCATATTTACAGTAGCACCTTGGAACTTTAAATATTAAGAATAATTTTGTTACTATGGCAAAATTATAATAATATTATTTACAATATATGTAACGCTGAATAAAACAATCTGATTTAGATTTTGTTCACTTTGTCTTTCTTTGACCAATGAGTCCAGTTTGGACAAAGGACGTTGTGTTGATTATACATACATGATTTAGGGCTTCTGCCTAATTGAATTGGAAAAATACCTGCGATATGAATAATATTTGGGACACAAAGTGTATGTCACAGCCAATATTAAAGTAGTAATTTTGTCAAAAATCGAAATGCTGCAATTGACAACTTTTCCTTTCTTTCATGGAATGCAAAAGGAGATATTCATAAGAATTTACAAGCTGCTCTTCGCCATACAATGCCAGTGAACCATCACAGCTGACAATCAAGATTTTCAAGGTACAATTTTCTCTTTGTCTGTTTTCACTGTCATTGTATAAAGCCGCGTTTCCACCGGAATTACCTGGAACAATTTTTCCCAGGAGCTTTTATCCTAAGAACTTTAGCTGCGTTTCCACTGCAGGAACTATGGTCTTTGGGTGGTACTCGGTGTGTTTCGACCGCAGGGACCAGGGTCTAAATGAAGTTCAGAGTAAAAATGTCCCCCTCTCACAAGAGCCGCGTTTCCACCACAGGAACTTTCCCCAGGAACTAGGAACTTTGGGGTGGTACTCGGTATGTTTCGACTGCAGGAACCAAGGTCTAAATGAAGTTCCGGGTAAAAATCTCCCCCTCCGAAAGTCCCTGCTTGCGAGGTAGTACTTCTTCAAAGTTCAGGAACTTTCGGGGGTGGGACTTGGGCTCTGAACATGCTGATTGGTTGAGCTCACGCAGCATTTTATTTTAAGATTAAGTCTTTTGTCCATAATAGCTGATAACATGTTGTCTTATTTTAAATCTAGCTTTACGAGCTTTCAGAATACGCTTTAGTATCGGTGCTCATCTCTTTTCCGCCGTTTTGTTAATTACCTCTTTAGTAAATCAATACATAACGAGCAAAAGCAACACAGCTTGATTCTCAGTTGCACGCAGTCCCACGTCTCCAGACGAATTTGCCTAATCTTCATGGTACTTTAGACCGCAGTGGAAACACAGACAGTAGCAGGTCTTGGGGAAAAAGTTCCTGTAAAAAAAGTTCCTGGTACAAATTGTTCCGAGTAATATCGGTGGAAACGGGGCTAAGGTAGTACTTTTTCAAAGTTCAGGAACTTTCGGGGGTGGGACTTGGGTGCTGAACATGCTGATTGGTTGACTCCACGCTACATTTTATTTCAACCACCATTTTTTTTTCAGTCTTTTGCGGTGCATGCAGTAACGCTGCAGTCCCACGGGATGTCGGCGGCAACGCTTCTCATTTACTTTGAATGGGTGACAGACATCATGCATTGCCGAATTGAATTGTGGGTTCCGTTGCGATGCATCACTGCCTTTGCTCACGGCAGAAGTTGAAAAGCTTCAGACACGCCCTCCGCCAAAAATGAATGCAGCGTAAGAGTTGTTTGTTATTCAAATCGTTTAAAAAATAAGACCGATGGACCGACGACGAGGTTCAGGCTTTATTATGGCTTATATGCAGAGGACGAAATCCAGCAGGAACTGGAAAGTCACACGCAGTCCTACGTCACTGGACTAATTGGCCTAATATTCACGATACTTTAGACCGTGATGGAAACGCAGACAGCAACAGGTCTGGGGGGAAAAAGTTCCTGGGTCAAATTAGTCTGTGAGCTTAAAGGTCCCGTTCTTCGTGTGTTTTTGAAGCTTTGATTGTGTTAACAGTGTGCAATATAACGTGTGTTAATGTTTCGCGTGTAAAAAAACACAGTATTTTTCACACAATTTACTTATCTGTATACCGCTGTTTTCACTGTCCTAAAAACAGGCTGACGAGTTCCTTGTTCTATGAAGTCCCTCCTTCAGAAATACGTAACGAGTTCTGATTGTGCCAGCGGTTCCCGTGTTGTGATTCGACACTCAGCAGCTTAGCGCAAGTTGTACGGAAAGGTCACGCCTCTTAACGGGAGATGTATGCGCTCAATGATCTCTACAGCGTCCCTGGGAAAGCCAAACAAAGGTGATTTGACTCCGGGATGAAAATAACAGTGTCTCGACGACATGGCGACAAACACACTGAAACGCAGCACTTCCTTTTCTCCACGCGAACGTCCTCTTCTCCACGTGGGACAGCAACACGACCACGCCCCCTTTTTCCGCGTATTCTTGTGGGCGGAGGTTAGTCTGTTCTACTGTTCTACTGACGTCATTTATGAAGGAAGTACCAGGATGTAGTCCAAGCCAGCCGTTCGCTGTAGGCTTTGAAAGGGAACTTCTGTTAAATAAAATATCTCGCTTGGCATTGAACTTTGAGCTTTATAATTTTACAGGTATTATTTATGCTCTAACAGCAACATTACACACTAACTAAAGTTTGAACAATGGGATCACGAAGAACGGGACCTTTAATAAAGCGTAATAAAATTTAAGCTTAATAAAGCCTGAACCTCGTCATCGGTCCACCGCTCATATTTTTTAAAACTCCATTGTTGATTCGAATAGCAAACAACTCTTACTGTACCACAACAGACTTTTAAAAATGGTGGTTGAAATAAAATGCTGCATGGACTCAACCAATCAGCATGTTCGGCACCCAACTCCCACCCCCGAAAGTTCCTGAACTTTGAAAAAGTACTACCTCGCGAGCAGAGACTTTCTGAGGGGGACATTTTTACTCTGAACTTAATCTAGACCCTGATCCCTGCGGTCGAAACACATCCCCCTTTTCCACCAAAGCAGTGCTAGAGCTAGAACGGAGCCAGAGCCTAGTTTCAAATCGGTTCTTTGTGTTTCCACACCCAAAGCCCCAGCTCCGAGCCAGGAAAAGTGGTTCTTAAGTAGCACCAAAACATTGCTGGGCTAGAACAGGGGCCCGTTTTTCGTACCTTGCTAACTCAGTTAGCTGGATTTGATTGTTGACGATTTGGCATCATCTTGGATTGTTTGGTTCTTCGACGCTCATCCTGGACTTGCTGTCATAGCAACAGGTCCGTTAGTTTAAACCTGCTCGCGAGCAGGCTTATTTCATGTAAACAGGATTAGATTGCATCTTGAGGTGATACTTAAAATCTGTCCCAGCCACTGCTACTTTATTACAAGAGTTAATTACTGAACCAGGGGCAATAATAATCATTTTAAATAATAATAATATACACATTTTAAATTGTATATGTAAATGAGAATGTATATAATATTATAATGTTGTGTATAATACTATAGACACAGCCACTTGATTGAGCGATTTATTTGTGATGGAATAATTACTTTATAATTTTATTGGAGGTTTGCACACATGTTGTACATTTAATCTGAGCCGTGCATTAATTTAAGTGATGACGGATATTATGGGATGGCTTGATGCAGCGCAGGAGATGCAGAGAATTTGATCTTGACCCTTAAGAAACTTTAATACTGTCACGTTACAAATCTGCTTCAAATTGAATGAAAAATTTAATTACAACATTGAAATAAAAATGTAAAGGGTGTACAAATACTGTATAAAGTCGTGAATATAAATAATTGGTAATCATGTAAGAAAAAAAAAAAAATCTTATTATGTTGGTTTGGTCGTTTGGCTGTTTCCTTATAAAGGTCCAGATATTCGTGGGTTTTTTTTGTGTAATTTGCCAAGTTTTTTGCCAGGTGGCTTTTTTAATTATATGATGTCATTACGTTGCTGTCTTGACGCCAGCCAATCGCTGCATTGCTGATCATGGTTTCGAGTATCGATGCATCTGCCCTCTTCAGGGAAAACAAGAACGCGCAGTGATCTTAGATCATTTAATCCAGATATTTAAATCCAATCCGCAAATTCGTTTGAAGAACCAAATTAGCCAGACATCAGTTATCACGATTAAAAGATCTGGGATCTGTCAAATCATCTCAGATGTATTAAGCGAGGTACGAAGAACGGGCCCCAGGGCTAGAAGTAAGAACCGATTACGTCAGGCACTGGGGGCGGGGTCAACAAGACCAACACAAATTTGAGATCCGCCATTGTTGAAATAGCAGCTAATGGAGCTAACAGCAGCTGCTATCAGACCGATCGCCGTATGATAACGAGTCCAGCGAGAGCACACGACTCCTGCTTTTGATTCACTCGTGCATTTTTTTAATATCATACGTGGATCGTTCTGTGCAGCGCCGATGCATCTCGAACAAGTCTGGTGTGTTTTGTGTTTCCTGCTGCCCAGGGTTGCCAGGTTTTCACAACAAAACCCGCCCAATTGCTTCTCAAAACAAGCCCAATCGCGTTTCAGGGGGGCTTCCCCGGTAAAAATCACATTTGGGGGTAAAATATGTGTTTTTTTGGCATGGTTGCCTACTAAAATTCGCATTCCCGGGGATAAATATCACATAATTGGGGTCACTTCAACCCGCGGACATGAAAAACAGCCCGCGGCAACAGGACTTGGCAACACTGCCTCGCTAGCGTTGCTGAGAAAGATGAGACGTATACAGTGACGTAAGACATGGCTCTGTTGTGGCTCTGAGCATGTGGAAAAGCAAACGGTTCTTAGAAGGCTCCTCAGTCGAACCAATTATGAACTGGGACTAGCTCTGGCTCTGAACTAGCTCTAGCACTGCCTTGGTGGAAAAGGGGTTACAGAGTACCACCCCAAAGTCCCTAGTTCCTGGGGAATGTTCCTTCGGTAGAAATGCGGCTCATGAGAGCAGCGTTAACATTCTTCAAAACGTTTCCTTTTGTATTACATGGGAGAAAGAAATTCATACAGATTTGGAATGACATGAGGGTGAGTAAATAATGAATAATGTGTGAACTATCCCTTTAAATTCGTACATGTGGACTAGCATGTTTCATTAGTAAACCTTCCGAGAGTAAACCCCTAACTTGTAATACATTATAAGGACAGTGGAGATGCACTTCATTAGTCTTAATCACACTAAATGTTTTCTTCCCAGCATCAAAAAACTTTAGACCTTCTAAATCATGCATGTGAATCCTACTTCCACGTGCCTGTTACACTATTTCTTGCTTGCTATGAGAGTCTGGTAAATAGGCTTTACAATGATGTGCAAGTACAGCGATCCATCCACCAGGTACTCGGATGTGCGATACTGCAGGTCCACGTCAGCCAGAAAGTCCCCCACCTCCTCTGTGCTTTGGTGGAAACTGAAGATATGCTGCACCACAAGCTTGCCTTTCTGCTTTGTAAAGATGAGCACAGTCTTTTGGAAGTTAACCCCTGCAAAATCTGCGCTGGAAGTAGCAGGTGTGATGATGATACGAGGCCGGGCGATTCCACTTCCTCCATCAGGCCGGGGTGGCTGCATGGCACCCTGCTCGGTGTACATGGCCCGCATGCTGAGAGGGAGCCAGCGGGGCGAGAACAGGGCGTTCCACGTCACCCGCTTACTGGAGTCAAATCCGCTTGGACCCAACTGGGTCTGGAAACTGGTGCTGCGGTCGTCCCGTGCCGGGTTACTTATGATCCACTGAGAGCCCCACATGGATGAGAGATAGTTGCGGGGCATGAAGAGGCTGCAGTTCACATCGAAGAACTTGGCCAGCTGAAGGGGTGAAGCCGAATGGAACTGGTATGACAGGTAGAGAAGATTGCGCACCGACTCGTGGTAGCGCGTCATGATCGGCGACTGTCGCTGCAAGCGAAAAAGTTCGCGTGGAGGGATCATGGCGTAGCGCACCAGTTGAAGGGCATTCTCTGCTGTCAGGCTATCCGCGTCATTCTGGGTGATCCAGATTTCAAGCGCCTCAAACAGTTCCAGCTCGTTCTTCAGTACTAAATCTGAGCGCTGCAGGAGGGTCATTAGCAATTCAACACTAACCGACGGCCATTCTGCACTCTGAAGCACCGATGACAGATTCCACGACAAAAACTGAAGGCAGCTATCTCTCAGAGCTACGTCGCCAACTGTCATGGCGTACTGGTACCAACCCACCACGTGACCGCCCAGAGAATTGCTGGCCAGGTTCTGGCTCATGTACTGGGTTAGCCCTTGCTGGAGGCTGGAGATGCCATACTTGCTAGCCAGTCTGTGCAGTGGTGTGGCCTGGTCCAACTGCAATGAGAGTTCACCACAGTACAGATACCTGCAAAACAGAAGAAAATGAGGTCATTGAACAGTGTATCGTTACATTTCAGTTCAGTGCTTAAGCTTGAATTGAACAAAAAACTGAATCGTAATTGCATAATTTGTTACATTTATATAGCACTTTTCTAGGCACTCAAAGCGCTTTACATAGAAGAGGGGAATCTCCTCAACTACCACCAATGTGCAGCATCCACCTGGATAATGCGAAGGCAGCCATATTGCACCAGAACGACCACCACACACCAGCTGATTGGTGGAGAGGAGACAGAGTGATGAAGCCAATATATATATATATATATATATGGGGATGATTAGGTGACCATGATGGACAGGGGCCAATGGGCAAATTTGGCCAGGATGCCGGGGTTACACCCCTACTCTTTATGGGATTTTTAATGACCACAGAGAGTCAGAATCTCATCCGAAGGATTCTCTTGTAATTGATCATTGCATTTTATTATATTATTAGTAACAGTATTTGCTATTTGTATATATTACATACTTTTTAAACTTAATTCTATTTCATATTTAATAAGTAACTTTAATTTTATAAAATATAAATTGAACATTTTGGCTGTATTAGTTGATTTGTCTGTAGCATTAAAAATATTGGTAATTATTTACAAACCTTTTATTTCCTTTTATTCGTGGAACACAGGAGGAGATGTACAGAAAATAGCAGAATATTTACTAAATTAATGTCTAATAAATTAACTTTTGAACATTTTGGTTGTATTTGTTGTTTTGGCTGTAGGTTTAAAGGAGCACTCCAACGTTTTTAGAAATAGGGCTAATTCAACTTCTATCCTACATTTAGATATGTGGGCAAATGCATTTTTGTCTCAGTGCATGCATTGTTTTAGTTTGGCAGGGTCGCCGCTAGCTTAGCTTAGCATAATGAATGGAATCTTATGTTGCCAGGTAGCATGTCCCGAGTAAAAGTGATCCCAAAAAACCCCCCACCTAATAAGACTTAAGACTAGGCGATTTCCTAGGCAGATATCTTTCCTGTAGCTCAAATAGTAGAGCATGGCGCTAGCAACGCTAAGGTCATGGGTTCGATTCCCAGGGAAAGCAAGAAATGACAAAATGTAAAATGTGTACCTTGAATGAAATGTAAGTCGCTTTGGATAAAAGCGTCTGCCAAATGCATAAATGTAAATGTAAATGTATATTGACTTGGGACTATATTATGGGGAAGCAAAAAAATCAGAGTGATTTCATGTGTTGCGTGATATCTCTGCGCCCAAGTAGCAGTGCTTCGTCTGTGCTTCTCCATAATATAGTCCCAAGTCAATATCTGCCTGGGAGATCGTCTAGTCTTAATCTGCATCGCTATTTGTACTCGTTGTGTATACGCAGGCCACAAGAAGTAAATAGGTGGGTTTTTTTTTTTTTTTTGATCACTTTTACTCGGGACATGCTAGCTGGCAACATATGATTCCATTCATTATGCTAAGCTAAGCTAGCGGCGACCCTGCCAAACTAAAACAATGCATGCACTGAGACAAAAATGAATTTGCCCACATATCTAAATGTAGGAAAGAAGTTGAATAAACCCTATTTCTAAAAACGGTGGAGTGTTCCTTTAAGAAATATTTGTCATAATTTACAAAACATTAATTTGCTTCTCATATAATACAAAAGGATATATGCATAGCAGAATATTCAAGACATTCATATTTAATAAATTACCTTTATTTGCAATTTATTTTTCTGAAACTGACAACATTTTAGCTGTGTTTTGAGAAATATCTTTTGAGAAAAAATGTGTACATGTTGTGTACTACGTATCAGGGAATAAATATGCATGATTATTCAAAAATATTGAATTGCAGTTTCTCTTCCTGTCATTCTTATTTGTATTCCAATTATTATTATTTATTTATTTGGCAAAACAATTGTTTTCCTGCAAAACAATTAATTTTATGGCGTATATGGGTGAGCCAAACTGGATTGTTACCTGATAAAATAATATAATTTTCTATTATAAACATATAAATCTCTTTAATAATAATGCACTTCTCTTGGTTGAGTGCAGTTTTTTGCTCTTGTAGTTTAATTCTGTCACTCTTTCTCCAACACAAATTTGCCTTGCTTTTCTCTTTTGCTTCTGATTGTATCTTTGTTGTCTTATCCTTTGGATCGCTATAAAGGAAATAATACCCCAAACAAAAAACTTCAGCTCATTCAAAATAAATGAGTAGGCGGCATGTGCTCTTGTAACCAAAACATCTTCTCACGCTAGCTTCATTTCACCATTGTAAATTCGCCCCGTTTGGCCGTTCTCATTATAAAGGTGCTTTACATAAGAGCAGGGAGTTCAGACCCAACATTTTTAAATATTGCTGTTGAGTTTCATTGATCTTATCTCCTGTTGGGTCTGAGCTGCTGACAGCAGGAAGGCTGCAGTTCCACCATTGGCCATTAGAGAGTCTTGGACATGTGTGGGATGGGGATGTTCTCCTTGTCATGTCCAAACATGTTCTGGGATGATACAGCACTGCAGGCTTTTGCCTAAAATGTAAATTTTGCAGTTCTATAAACTCAGTTTTATAAAGTCCCACACAACTCGCATGCTTTTTAAACAAAAACATTTGTATGATGCTTTACAATTCTAGTTTCGGTTTGACCTAAATAATAATAATACAAATGAAAATAATGATATATATAATAAATAATAAAATATATATATAATTTTTTTTATATATTTTTTTTTATTTTACTTCTTATTTTATCTTTTATCTTTTTTTTTTTTTTTTACATTAATTTTCTATTTTATCATCCATTTTTAAGCTTAGCAGTAATGGTCTGTTGTATGGTTAAAAACTGTAAAAAAAATTCCTTTCTTTACAGTCAAACCAAAAATTATTCAGACACCAGATATATATTTTTTCTTGTGGGTGCAGGACACTATAGCTTGTTTATGTAAGTGAGGATAGCAAAATAAAGTAAACTGTGGCATATTATACCCAACAATTGGACATACAGTGGACAACCAGTAAAATAGATACAAATTTGGGACCAAAATTATTCAGACACTTTGACCTGACCATGTTCTGCTTAAGTGTTTTTTCTTTAATTGCTAATGCGACCTTTTACACCACAGACGGAACAAAATTAAAGGAACACTCCACTTTTTTTTAAAAAAAGAAAAAAGGCTCATTTTCCAACTCCCCTAGAGTTAAACTGATGAGTTTTAACATTTTCGAATCCATTCAGCTGATCTCTGGGTCTGGCGGTAGCACTTTTAGCATAGTATGGGTGCACTCTAAAAAAAAGGTTCTCTACAGTTCTTCGTTGTAATCATAGAGGAACCACTTTTGGTGCTATATAGCACCGTATCTTAAAGCTACACTGTGTGATATTTTCCCCCATCTAGCGATGAAAAGGTAAATGACCATCCAGTAAATATTAGTTTCCTTTCCTCCCAATTCCGATTTCGTTTTAACTCCTACGGTGGCCGATTTAGTCCAAGATTAACATGGCTTCCAGTTCGATCCAGCAATCCCCCTCTTCACATTCGCCATCGAGTTGTAACGTGTGTGTCTGGGTGAGAAATACGGATAGCTCACTCAACGCCACTGGAGTCGATGCAAACACGGAGGCGATTGACATCAAACAGCCCGCACTTTATTCCCCGCGGAGTCCGGCACACTGTTCCTACTCGTTACAGAGTGTTAAAACATGAAAGGCGAAGCTTGAATTTACGGGTATGTCCCTCTTTGGCTAATGTACTTTCAAGATGGAGGGGCAACATGGCGACCCCCATTCGAACCCCTTACCCGTATGTATTTTCAATGGCATATTATAAACTTACGAGAATTTATTACTTGAAAGAAGTAAATATACATTAATAAGCACATATATTTTTGAAAGAACTAAGTGTTTTTAGCTAAGAATAAACTAAAAAAGTTACACAGTGTAGCTTTAACATGTTCTGTATATGGTAGCGGTGCTATATAGCACCTTAGTCAAAGAACCGGGGAAGAACCACTGAAGCACCAAAATTGGTGCTATATAGCACTTAAAAAGGTTCCCCTATGATTACGAGCCAAGAACCATTTTTGGTGCCATATAGAACCTTTTTTTTTAGAGTGTGCAACGGGCACAATGATATTACGCATTGTTTGAAAATAGGCTAACTTCTGTGATCATAATCAATGTGACAACCTGCTTGCACAGGGTGCATGCTGGGGACTATTCAGGCGCTGTGTAATATCATTGCGCCTCTCCACCCATGGTACGACAGCAAAGTTTCTTGATTATTATGCAGGAATGAGAGTATAGTTCCTAGCCATATCGGAAATCGCAGCTTTTCATTTTCCGTCGGTCTTAGTACATGACGTAACTACAGAAGAGTCTAAGTTTTAAATAGGAAAAATACTGAAATTCTTTTTTCATTTTTGAGCGAGATGCTAACGGTCTAATCAGATTCAATGATCTATGCTAAGATATGCTAAAAATGCTACCGTCAGACCCGGAGATCGGCTGAATGGATTAGAAAATGGTATAACTCAACTGTTTAACTCTAGAGGAATTGGAAAATGAGCCTATTTTCTAAAAAAAAGTGGAGTGTTTCTTTAAGCATTGCTTGGTAAATGTTTGACCTAAATTGGTATTGTGCTTAAATTTAACAGTTGACAACTGATTGGTTGATTGCAATCTATTGCATACCTTTCAATCAAAGTTATCTGATATATATTATATTATATATGACAGTTTAACTCTAAGTTCTTGTCATATTTTACTACCATTTTCTAAACTATAGCGAATAAACTAATGTGAGAAAATGTCTGAATACATTTTGGTTTGACCGTATACAGGGTATATGCTATTGTTCTGCTATGCTATTTTTTTTAATCTATTATCAAGCTTGGCAGTCATGGTCTGTTGTTATATGGTAAAAAAAAAATGGCATAAAAAAGAGAGAGCGAGAGAGAGACTTTAAAAGGAGATTTTTCACCTTTCCCCAACTCAATGCTTCTCACCTGATGAATTTATCAAACACAGCAGTGCATTCTGCCATTTCTCGCAGCACTAGCGTGCTACTATTGCGGTTTCGCAGCATCTCTTCAAACACTCGGCTCTGCAGCGAAAGCACCAGCGTGTGGGCTTGGATGACCTTGACCTCATCCGCATTCACTGTTTCCACACGTAGGGAAATGTCACTATTATTCCCCAGCACTAGAAGGCCCTCCAGCCGTGCCACCAGCCCCTGCGAGTGACTGATTACTTCTGTGGTGCCTTCTTCCAGTCTCTCTGCCCTCAAACCTGCAGAGCAGCGGGGAAGAAGTGTAATTATTCATGTCCAGTGACTAGTGATGGGTGTCACAGTATGCGTGTGTAGATAATCCAAGGGAGACAGAGGCAGGACGTGGAACGGATGATCAAATAACATTTAATAGACAACAGGAACAAAGAAGCACTACACTTACAACATCACAAGACAAAGAACAGAGGCAAACTATGGGCTTAAATACAGAATCAACAGAACAGGTGTAACTCAATTAACAACCATGGTGACTAACTAGCACTTTTTTTTGCGTACGGATGAAACCATTGTCAAAACGATCCAGTTAAAACGCTGTGTTACACATGCCAGGCCAGTAGTTGGTGATTTTACTTTTGTAAAGAAACAATATAGACACATAAAATGCATGTGTATGATGTACCATTTTCACAAATGTGTGTTTTTGTGGTTTAAACAGAGACAATAACGGTATTGTTTAAAAAAAAACTTGCACTTTGAAACCCGCTGTCGTGTAAATGAACGGCCAAAACGCATAAAAGGGGTTGTGTAAACGGCCATTGTGTTTTAGGGGACACAATGAAACCATTTTAAACAAAAAAATGGATTTGAATTTGAAAAGAGTTCATATAAGTTTTTAAGTCACAGTATCATGCATATGTGATCAAAATCTTGGAACCTGTGATATTTTTTAATGTTTCTGAAAGAATTCTCTTATGCACGTCTGCATTTTTTTAAATAAAAAATACAGTTAAAACAGTAATATTAAATATTTTAAAATGTAATGTATTCCTGTGGTTGCAAAGCTGTATTTTCAGCATCACTACTCCAGTCTTCAGTGTCACATGATCCTTCAGAAATATGCTGATTTGCTGCATAAGAAACATTATTATCATTTGTGAATCTTAATATTTTTTTGTGGAAACAGTGATGCATTTTTTAAATATTCTTTCATGAATAAAAAGGTCAAACATTTATATGATAAAATATATATTTTATTATCAATTACATATAATCTTATGATTATAGTGAACCTTTCTTAATTTTATGTCATTTATGCGGGGGGGTTTTTAGGTTTATTTATGTATTATGTATATTTTAGATTTTCAGAACTTTCTGCTTCCTTCCAGGTTTAAATTAGATTATTTCTACACATCTCTATACTCAGAATTGAGGGGAATTGGTCATCCAACTTCCATTGTGCATTTCCTTTGAATGCTGGACCGGGTGTCATTGCAGAGTTCTCGGAAATGCCATCAGCTGTTTGTATGCATGCATTTGTTTGCGTTGGTGTTGTGTGTTCGTGTGAGCAAAGCGCCCTGGTTTCCTATTATAAAGTACAAGCTGTTATGAATCACAAAACAGGTTTGCAATGAAATGCAACATAATAACAGAAATCAAAGGAAAGTCTTAAGTGCTAATAATGCCTTCATCAAATTAAAACAATTAAATTGTCTTTTACTAACCAGACAGGATTAAGGTACGTCATTTTATTTGATAGAAAATAATATTTTTTATGCTAAAATACATTTATCCTTTCAATAACTAATATGTTAAAATGTCTCTTAACATGCAACTTTGCAAAGTGCAGATTTCACAATCCAGACTATTTATTTTCTGTCATCCAGCAGATGAAACCCAGAGTTTGTATACCTCCATCCACAAATCCAATACTTCTGACACCATGTCCAAACGTTGCATCTATCATCTGGGAGAGAGTGCGAGAGAAGTCAGCTTACCTCCATGGACAGGTTGCACATGAGACCCGGTGGCCAACAGCAAGAAGAGCAGGTAAACGTGGATAAACGGCCCATTCCCCAACAAATAAGCCATCTTTTCTTGTCCGATAGTGGCTTTGATCTCTTTCTCTCTTTTCTGTCTCTATTCTATATTTTCAGCTGTTTTCTTTCTCTTTTCAACCCTCTACTCTTCCTTGATTGAATTATCTTTCTTCTGTTTCCTCCTCCTCCTCCTCTTCAGTAGATGATGGATGGTCTGTCGGCCCCCTTTATGTGGCATATAGACTATGGTGCATAACTAGTATGTAGGTTACTGGTTCTTTTGGGTTAGTTCCACCCTCACAATATCCTATCGATCAGTGGAACCTGTGGGGGGTGGGGAGTTCGTTTTGGTGGGCAGGAACGGCAGTTGCCATGACAACGGCTTTGATTTTGACTTTTCTCTTTTTCAATGTTGTATGACATAGATCCAGAGGAGGCCTCAGCTGTTCGGGCAGAGCAAGTGTGGAATTCTAATCACAAACTGTAATTGTAACTGAGCGTTGTGAGTTTGTTTATGCAAATCTGCATGCATAAATTAATGCATGCTTTTTTGAATACAGGAATTAAGATTTGAACATTTTCTACAATAAAATTAAAAATGCACTTTTAGATAATTCACCTGATGCCAGAGAGTTGCTATGGTTGCTAAAAGAGGTAATTCACCCCTGACCAAGAGGTGAACGTGATTTCACCAAGTACAGCATGTTCCTGGATCAACATCTTTGTTGATTCTGGAACAACATTCCAATCAACCAATCAGATTTGAGGGACCAGTTTACAGTTCATGTCAAGTTACAAGCAGGGTTAGGTTCACCTGTCATTTCCCCTCTGATTTTATATTTTAGGGATAAGTTATGGGGTTAGGTTTAGGGGTATAGGGATAGGTTTAGGACTCTTTTTTTCGGACAGGAATGTTGTTCCAGGAACGTGTCTTGCTTGACAAGATGGGCTTTTAATAAAACTTGTCTGTCTATGCAGTATAAAGACATTAAAAACTAGAGAAAACAGGCTGTGGCATTCCCTTTTGCCAAAAACATTCAAAACATCCATAGTGGACTTTTGATTTTGTCCGTAGACAGGAATGAAAAAAAATGAAAAGTTCGATTTCTAGTTCTAACAAAATTCTTTGTGCTGTCAAAAGTCCGCCAGATGCCGCAAAATGAAACGACTTTAGCTGACAAATAAACAGGGATATCAGGCTGCACATAACATGGAGAATGAATACATTTCGTTCATCTACATATACTACCGATGATGTGATAAAACTAATCCTTTAAAGGGATAATTCACCCCAAAATTTTAATTGTTTCATTAATAGCTCACCCTCATGTCATTCGTTCATCTTCGAAACACAAATGAAGATATTTTTGATAAAATCTGAGAGCTTTCTGGCCCTCCATTGACAGCTCAACTACCACTTTGGTGCTTCAAAAGGTTCATAAAGAGATCATAAAACTAATCCATATGAATCAAGCGGTTTAGTCCAAATTTTCAGAAGAGACACAATCACTTTATATGATGATTCCACAAGAACCAATGAGGTTCATTCTCGTGTTACACATCACGTTCGAGCTTCCGCAAGAACCAATGAGCTTCACTCTCATGTTACTCATCATGTTTGAGCTTCAACAAGAACCAATGAGGTTCATTCTCGTGTTACGCATCACGTTTGAGCTTCCGCAAGAACCAATGAGGTTCATTCTCGTGTTACTCATCACGTTTGAGCTTCAACCAGAACCAATGAGGTTCATTCATGTGTTACGCATCATGATTGAGCTTCAACCAGAACCAATGAGGTTCATTCATGTGTTACGCATCATGTTTGAACTTTGTCTACATATACTACCGATGATTCAAAAGGTTCATAAAGAGATCATAAAACGAATCCATATGAATCAATCACGTTTGAGCTTCCGCAAGAACCAATGAGGTTCACTCTCGTTACGCATCACGATTGAGCTTCAACCAGAACCAATGAGGTTCATTCATGTGTTACGCATCACGATTGAGCTTCCGCAAGAACCAATGAGGTTCACTCTCATGTTACGCATCATGTTTGAGCTTCCGCAAGAACCAAGGAGGTTCACTCTCATGTTACGCATCATGTTTGAGCTTCAACAAGAACCAATGAGGTTCATTCATGTGTTACGCATCACGTTTGAGCTTCAACAAGAACCAATGAGGTTCATTCATGTGTTACGCATCATGATTGAGCTTCAACCAGAACCAATGAGGTTCATTCATGTGTTACGCATCATGATTGAGCTTCAACCAGAACCAATGAGGTTCATTCATGTGTTACGCATCACGTTTGAGCTTCAACCAGAACCAATGAGGTTCATTCATGTGTTACGCATCATTATTGAGCTTCAACCAGAACAAATGAGGTTCATTCATGTGTTACGCATCATGATTGAGCTTCAACCAGAACCAATGAGGTTCATTCATGTGTTACGCATCATGTTTGAGCTTCTGCAAGAACCAATGAGGTTCATTCTCGTGTTACGCATCACGTTTGAGCTTCAACCAGAACCAATGAGGTTCATTCATGTGTTACGCATCATGATTGAGCTTCAACCAGAACCAATGAGGTTCATTCATGTGTTACGCATCATGATTGAGCTTCAACCAGAACCAATGAGGTTCATTCATGTGTTACGCATCACGATTGAGCTTCAACCAGAACCAATGAGGTTCATTCATGTGTTACGCATCACGATTGAGCTTCAACCAGAACCAATGAGGTTCATTCATGTGTTACGCATCATGTTTGAGCTTCAACCAGAACCAATGAGGTTCATTCATGTGTTACGCATCACGATTGAGCTTCAACCAGAACCAATGAGGTTCTTTCATGTGTTACGCATCACGATTGAGCTTCCGCAAGAACCAATGAGGTTCACTCTCATGTTACGCATCATGTTTGAGCTTCCGCAAGAACCAAGGAGGTTCACTCTCATGTTACGCATCATGTTTGAGCTTCAACAAGAACCAATGAGGTTCATTCATGTGTTACGCATCATGTTTGAGCTTCAACCAGAACCAATGAGGTTCATTCATGTGTTACGCATCACGATTGAGCTTCAACCAGAACCAATGAGGTTCATTCATGTGTTACGCATCACGATTGAGCTTCAACAAGAACCAATGAGGTTCATTCATGTGTTACGCATCATGATTGAGCTTCAACCAGAACCAATGAGGTTCATTCATGTGTTACGCATCATGATTGAGCTTCAACCAGAACCAATGAGGTTCATTCATGTGTTACGAATCACGTTTGAGCTTCAACCAGAACCAATGAGGTTCATTCATGTGTTACGCATCATGATTGAGCTTCAACCAGAACCAATGAGGTTCATTCATGTGTTACGCATCATGATTGAGCTTCAACCAGAACCAATGAGGTTCATTCATGTGTTACGCATCATGTTTGAGCTTCTGCAAGAACCAATGAGGTTCATTCTCGTGTTACGCATCACGTTTGAGCTTCAACCAGAACCAATGAGGTTCATTCATGTGTTACGCATCATGATTGAGCTTCAACCAGAACCAATGAGGTTCATTCATGTGTTACGCATCATGATTGAGCTTCAACCAGAACCAATGAGGTTCATTCATGTGTTACGCATCACGTTTGAGCTTCCGCAAGAACCAATGAGGTTCATTCTCGTGTTACGCATCACGTTTGAGCTTCCGCAAGAACCAATGAGGTTCATTCTCGTGTTACTCATCACGTTTGAGCTTCAACCAGAACCAATGAGGTTCATTCATGTGTTACGCATCATGATTGAGCTTCAACCAGAACCAATGAGGTTCATTCATGTGTTACGCATCATGATTGAGCTTCAACCAGAACCAATGAGGTTCATTCATGTGTTGCGCATCATGTTTGAACTTTGTCTACATATACTACCGATGATTCAAAAGGTTCATAAAGAGATCATAAACCGAATCCATATGAATCAATCACGTTTGAGCTTCCGCAAGAACCAATGAGGTTCACTCTCGTTACGCATCACGATTGAGCTTCAACCAGAACCAATGAGGTTCATTCATGTGTTACGCATCACGATTGAGCTTCCGCAAGAACCAATGAGGTTCACTCTCATGTTACGCATCATGTTTGAGCTTCCGCAAGAACCAAGGAGGTTCACTCTCATGTTACGCATCATGTTTGAGCTTCAACAAGAACCAATGAGGTTCATTCATGTGTTACGCATCACGTTTGAGCTTCAACAAGAACCAATGAGGTTCATTCATGTGTTACGCATCATGATTGAGCTTCAACCAGAACCAATGAGGTTCATTCATGTGTTACGCATCATGATTGAGCTTCAACCAGAACCAATGAGGTTCATTCATGTGTTACGCATCACGTTTGAGCTTCAACCAGAACCAATGAGGTTCATTCATGTGTTACGCATCATGATTGAGCTTCAACCAGAACCAATGAGGTTCATTCATGTGTTACGCATCATGATTGAGCTTCAACCAGAACCAATGAGGTTCATTCATGTGTTACGCATCATGTTTGAGCTTCTGCAAGAACCAATGAGGTTCATTCTCGTGTTACGCATCACGTTTGAGCTTCAACCAGAACCAATGAGGTTCATTCATGTGTTACGCATCATGATTGAGCTTCAACCAGAACCAATGAGGTTCATTCATGTGTTACGCATCATGATTGAGCTTCAACCAGAACCAATGAGGTTCATTCATGTGTTACGCATGTGTTACGCAATGAGGTTCATTCATGTGTTACGCATCACGATTGAGCTTCAACCAGAACCAATGAGGTTCATTCATGTGTTACGCATCATGATTGAGCTTCAACCAGAACCAATGAGGTTCATTCATGTGTTACGCATCATGTTTGAGCTTCAACCAGAACCAATGAGGTTCATTCTCGTGTTACGCATCACGTTTGAGCTTCTGCAAGAACCAATGAGGTTCATTCGCATGTTATGCATCACGTTTGAGCTTCTGCAAGAACCAATGAGGTTCATTCTCATGTTATGCATCACGATTGAGCTTCAACTAGAACCAATGAGGTTCATTCTCATGTTATGAATCATGTTTAAGCTTCTGCAAGAACCAATGAGGTTCATTCTCGTGTTACGCATCATGATTGAGCTTCAACCAGAACCAATGAGGTTCATTCTCGTGTCACGCATCACGTTTGAGCTTCCTTAAAGGTTCAGCCTTTAGAAATTTGTCTTTGAACTTCTATGACATCACTTTTGAAGAGTAATTAGCTGGTGAAGTGGATTTATTTATTTTATCTGACCTTTTTTTCTGACAATTCCAGGTGTACAACTCACAATTCTAGTAGTAACAGGATTGTCTAAACATGACACCCAGAAGTATGTGACACCCTGGTGCACTGTATTTTCAGGTTAAGCATTCAGCCTGTCGCTCAGCCAGACTGAACATGTTGTTTCTATTACATGCTGTCCACACTCAGGATCAAAAGAAGCATTGGAGTCTATTTCTCTCTCTGTATGTAAGGACATCCACCCCTGCTGCAGAGTCCTCTAGTTAGAGGTTATGTCACTTGTTTACTGCCAGTCAAAGGAGTGGGAGAAATGTGCTGAGAGAGCCTGAACCTTGGCTGTGTGACAAGGCAACAGTGGGAACAGATATGTGTGTGTTTGTGTAAGTGTACGGATGTGTGCTGTGCGTGTGTGAGACGAACTTCCGAGTAAAATTTGAGTAAATCATTTACTTAGGAGAAACCCCAAAGCCACTATCAGGCCGATTGTGACCCTGATCTAGACTGATAGCGATGAATGGATTCCTCTTAAGGCTACATCAAGTATTCGGTTGGGTGAATATAAAAATTGATTTGATTTTAACTGGGACAATGCTATTAAAGTTTAACAGACCTGATTAAAAGACAGCAGTCAATTTAATGTCAATACAGAGAGCATATATATATATATATATATATGTGCTTCATTTCAAGTATCAGCACTTAATGTGCATATATATACATATATACACTGTATATATATATATACATATGTGTGTGTGTGTGTGTGTGTGCGTGCGTGCGTGCATGTGTGCATGCGTGTGTGTAATGTATACAGTGAGTGCGTGCATAATTATTATGCAAGTTGATATTCTGATCTTTTTTTTTTTCAAGCACATTTTACCAATTCCAAACAACATAAGTCTTAATAACTGTACTATTCATTTTTTTATTTAATCATTTATAAGTGATATATAATTGTTAATTGTTAAGGAAGGCTGGAAGTGAAAAACGCATAATTATTAAGCAGGTTTTCTTTTTACAGGTAAAATGGACCTCTGAAAATTAAAACAATATTAGATGCTCATGAGAAGGATGCAATACTAATGCAATACTAGAAATTGGTTCCGAAGTGTCATACAAAAAAAGGCCAAAAAAGACACGTTAACTGCAAAAACTATATATACTTATGTACACAAACACACACACATATACACTCTAAAAAAAATGGTGCTATATGGCACTAAAAGTGGTTATTTGGCTCGTAATCATAGGGGAACCACTTTAAGTGCTGTAGCACCAAATCTTGGTGCTTCAGTGGTTCTTCCCCGGTTCTTTGACTGAGGTGCTATATAGCACCGCTGACTGACGTGCTAGCACTGCTATATACAGAACATGTTAAGATATGGTGCTATATAGCACCAAAAGTAGTTCCATATAGCACCATTTTTTGGAGGTTATATACACTCACCTAAAGGATTATTAGGAACACCTGTTCAATTTCTCATTAATGCAATTATCTAATCAACCAATCACATGGCAGTTGCTTCAATGCATTTAGGGGTGTGGTCCTGGTCAAGACAATCTCCTGAACTCCAAACTGAATGTCAGAATGGGAAAGAAAGGTGAATTAAGCAATTTTGAGAGTAGCATGGTTGTAAGTGCCAGACGGGCCGGTCTGAGTATTTCACAATCTGCTCAGTTACTGGGATTTTCACGCACAACCATTTCTAGGGTTTACAAAGAATGGTGTGAAAAATGAAAAACATCCAGTATGCGGCAGTCCTGTGGGCGAAAATGCCTTGTTGATGCTAGAGGTCAGAGGAGAATGGGCCGACTGATTCAAGCTGATAGAAGAGCGACTTTGACTGAAATAACCACTCGTTACAACCGAGGTATGCAGCAAAGCATTTGTGAAGCCACAACACGCACAACCTTGAGGCGGATGGGCTACAACAGCAGAAGACCCCACCGGGTACCACTCAGCTCCAATACAAATAGGAAAAAGAGGCTACAATTTGTACGAGCTCACCAAAATTGGACAGTTGAAGACTGGAAAAATGTTGCCTGGTCTGATGAGTCTCTATTTCTGTTGAGACATTCAGATGGTAGAGACAGAATTTGGCGTAAACAGAATGAGAACATGGATCCATCATGCCTTGTTACCACTGTGCAGGCTGGTGGTGGTGTTGATGTAATGGTGTGGGGGATGTTTTCTTGGCACACTTTAGGCCCCTTAGTGCCAATTGGGCATCGTTTAAATGCCACGGCCTACCTGAGCATTGTTTCTGACCATGTCCATCCCTTTATAACCACCATGTACCCATCCTCTGATGGCTACTTCCAGCAGGATAATGCACCATGTCACAAAGCTCGAAACATTTCAAATTGGTTTATTGAACTTGACAATGAGTTCACTGTACTAAAATGGCCCCCACAGTCACCAGATCTCAACCCAATAGAGCATCTTTGGGATGTGGTGGAACGGGAGCTTCGTGCCCTGGATGTGCATCCCACAAATCTCCATCAACTGCAAGATGCTATCCTATCAATATGGGCCAACATTTCTAAAGAATGCGTTCAGCCCTTGTTGAACCAATGCCACATAGAATTAAGGCAGTTCTGAAGGCGAAAGGGGGTCAAACACATTATTATATATAAAATATATATAAAATGCACCTTTGCAGAATAAAGCTATTCATTTCCTTTTAAAAATGCAGGATAATGCATAGTCATCTGATAATGACCAGCTTGATTATACCTTATGCCTTACTTAATGCTTGTATTGTTCCATTGTTGACCTGTCTTAGGAACAGTCAATATTATTGTAGAGTGTTAGAACAGTAACTATGAGTGATGCAGTGACTCATAGACAGTGTAATAAAGCAGTAAGTGTTCGTCTTCAGGCGAAAGAAGCATTCAAGTCATTGGCAAGACAGTATATAGGCCATATTATTATCATGTCCACACTGATTTTCACTCAGACATGGCAAAATTTCACAAATAATTACAAAAAAGTGGCAAGTAACACGTTGAAATAAACAAGTAAAAATACTGAAGTAGTATAATATACTTCAGTAATCTTGGTTTTATTTACAACTTAGAAAAATGTGCACACTGGTAGTATGCATATTGACAACTTTAATCTTTAAATTTTTAGATTTGCATGCTTAGCGCAATGACAACATCAATTTAAATGTGACCACAGAGCCCTTGGTTTGTCATATAGCTCTAGCATTTAAACCACTCAGTAAAAAGAAAGCCAGTCTGGGTAGCCTGCCGGCATATTGATCATTGTTGATGACAATGTCAAAACCAGTGATACAGTGACCCAGCAAGCCTAATTCGATTTCTCTCACTCTCTCTAATAATAAATAGGGCTCCATATTTGACCTACTTGGCACCTCAATGTATCTTCTGCTCTACTGCATTTCAGCGGTATATATTGTGTTGCCTGCACCATGAGATAATTATTTTGGTTAAAGACACGATGTGTAATTTTTCACCACTAGAGGTCGCTTATTCAAAACAAAGGCATAGCTTGATGAAGCCTGGATTTCGTGGAGCTTTTATTGTTGCAGATGAGCACTTCCGCTCATGCATATGCGCAGCGCTGTTTTATAATATTAGATACATTATTTGAGTGTGCTGAAAGTTATGTTATAATGCTAATCTGTGTGTTCGCTCTGCGGCTACTATGAGACACTTGTTGCACACTGCAGTAAGCTAGAACGATATTAGGCATGGTAAAACATGGTAGGCTACTTGTGGTAAATCAAGAAAATGAGATTTAAACAATAAGACTAACTGTATTGAGCTATACTACATTGAGCTATGTTTTCTGTATGTATATATATATATATAACATTGTTCTATTTATTTTATTCAAAAAATAATACATATTATGCCTTTAACATTAGGTTGTCGTACTGTGGTATCTGTCAGGAGTTATTAAACAACAAAGCATTTTACTAAACTTGAATAGGTATTGTCACTAGAGGGCAGTATTGTTGCAAATGAGATGCTTATAATGCTTGTATACGAAATGCTACGATTGCACAGACATTTGTGTAACACTTTACTACAAGATTCCATTTGTTAACATTAGTTAACACAAACTAACATTGAAAACTATTTTTAAAACTAGTAAAGCATTTATTAAGGTAACACTTAATTTTGATACTCCACCCTTGATCAGTAATTTAGCAACTACATGTCAACTAGCAGTCATTTAATATCTGCTAACACTTTATTTTGATGCTCCCTCAACAGACATATAGGCTGATTTCTGACGATAAGCAAGCTTTTTCTGCTAACCCTAACCCTAAGCTAACAGTACTAACACTTCAATGACAGTTAGTTGACTTGACATGTAATTGTTAGAATGTATGGACTAACTTTATTAATCTTAGGTTAATGTTAATTTCAATCAAAAGTTGCATTTAATAGACCTGAGCAAACATGAACTAACAATGAAAAGTTGTATTTTTATTAACTAACATTAACAAAGATTAATAAATTGATGAAAATGGCTTAGTTTTATTAATGAATTATTAATGTATTAACTAATGGGACCTTTCAGTAAAGTGTAACTGAAATTTGCATTGTAAAACTCATTTTCTGTTGTCATCGAGACAAAGAAAGCATTAATAATTCATAATTCCTCACAAAAAAAAGCCTCTCTATTTACCCCTTTATCTCTCTCCATTCATTACTAATTTGCTTCAGTTCTCGCCACTTATTCATGCTTTTCCTTTTATCGTGTTTCTCTCCCTTCATCTCCCCACATGCCTCAGAAATTACAGGTAATTAAATTCACATTAATAATGTTAGCCTCCGTGAACCCCGCTCAAAGCAATCACATTACGTGCTGTTATGAATTAATGTGTTTAGATGGGGAAAAAAGGGCCCTTCACTTTAAGTGCTTTAACTATGAGTTTGTGTTGGCAGTTTTTCCTTCTCCACTCTACAAAAGAGTAGATAAAAGCAAAGTGAATCAGTTCAGAGTAGACAAAGTGGACATAACCCCTTTCTTCATCACAGCAGTGTTTAATGGCTCTCGTGTCTTTCTTGGCTTGGATAAAAAAACAATATTCAATGACAGGATTTATAGGCCTCCTACTCACTCCTACACATTGTGCTATGAAGGTTGTAGGCCAAATGCACAGAGACTGACCACTTCCTATAGCTGTCTTTATACATCTCATGAAATCAAAATGGAAAATTCATATTTTTTATGGAATATAGTTTTTATTGTGAGTGTTTTTTCATGTGCACTTGTAATCTTTAATCAAAATAACTTCCCCTCCCTCATGCAGCGACATCTCTTTACACAACCTGTCTCTCACAACGATCTATTAATTTTCCAATGGACAAAATCAGGTCGTGTCCTACATATTTTCTTGTTCGTTTCACTCAGATATATGTCACCAGTGTTGGGGGAAAGTTACTTTTAAAAGTAATGCGTTACAGTTTTGAATTACTCCCTAAAAAAGTAAAGTATTGTGTTACTTAGGAAAGTAATGTGTTACATTAGTTTTGCATTACTTTTTCTCACCTGGGCTGGGCTTGTTTTTTGCTTTTTAATAACAAAAAACCCCCAAAAGATCTATTTTGGCAAATGTAAAGGCCCTTGTATTGGCAAATGTAAAGGCCCATCAAAAGTGAAATGAATAAGCCTCAGGCTGAAGGAAATTCACTCCTGTACAGTAGAGGGCGCAGCTCAAACAAAATTTCAGCTGTGCTGCCATTCTGGATTGGAGAAGGATGTACGAAAAGAAAGTTTAAAACTGGCTGCATCCAAAATCACATACTTTCTTGAGTAGGTACTCATTTTGAATAAGTTATTACTTCACGGCCTCTAAAAAGTATATTCTATTTAGTGCGAATGTGTGCAGTAATGTAATCTGGACATACACTCACCTAAAGGATTATTAGGAACACCATACTAATACTGTGTTTGACCCTCTTTCGCCTTCAGAACTGCCTTAATTCTACGTGGCATTGATTCAACAAGGTGCTGAAAGCATTCTTTAGAAATGTTGGCCCATATTGATAGGATAGCATCTTGCAGTTGATGGAGATTTGTGGGATGCACATCCAGGGCACGAAGCTCCCGTTCCACCACATCCCAAAGATGCTCTTGGGTTGAGATCTGGTGACTGTGGGGGCCATTT
The DNA here is from genome assembly GCA_023566225.1 of Romanogobio albipinnatus. NCBI lineage: Eukaryota > Metazoa > Chordata > Actinopteri > Cypriniformes > Gobionidae > Romanogobio > Romanogobio albipinnatus. Next base: position 11,446,757 of record CM042257.1, read on the forward strand.
TAGTACAGTGAACTCATTGTCATGTTCAAGATTCAATTTGAAATGTTTTGAGCTTTGTGACATGGTGCATTATCCTGCTGGAAGTAGCCATCAGAGGATGGGTACATGGTGGACATAAAGGGATGAACATGGTCAGAAACAATGCTCAGGTAGGCCGTGGCATTTAAACGATGCCCAATTGGCACTAAGGGGCCTAAAGTGTGCCAAGAAAACATCCCCCACACCATTACACCACCACCACCAGCCTGCACAGTGGTAACAAGGCATGATGGATCCATGTTCTCATTCTGTTTACGCCAAATTCTGACTCTACCATCTGAATGTCTCAATAGAAATCGAGACTCATCAAACCAGGCAACATTTTTCCAGTCTTCAACTGTCCAATTTTGGTGAGCTTGTGCAAATTGTAGCCTCTTTTTCCTATTTGTAGTGGAGATGAGTGGTACCTGGTGGGGTCTTCTGCTGTTGTAGCCCATCTGCCTCAAGGTTGTGCGTGTTGTGGCTTCACAAATGCTTTGCTGCATACAAAGTTGCTCTTCTATCAGCTTGAATCAGTCGGCCCATTCTCCTCTGACCTCTAGCATCAACAAGGCATTTTCGCCCACAGGACTGCCACATACTGGATATTTTTCCCTTTTCACACCATTCTTTGTAAACCCTAGAAATGGTTGTGCGTGAAAATCCCAGTAACTGAGCAGATTGTGAAATACTCAGACCGGCCTGTCTGGCACCAACAACCATGTCACGCTCCAAATTGCTTAAATCACCTTTCTTTCCCATTCTGGCATTCAGTTTGGAGTTCAGGAGATTGTCTTGACCAGGACCACACCCCTAAATGCATTGAAGCAACTGCCATGTGATTGGTTGATTAGATAATTGCATTAATGAGAAATTGAACAGGTGTTCCTAATAATCCTTTAGGTGAGTGTACATTCGCCATGTTGTCATTATCATGTGACCGTCAGTTGCGTCACTTAACTGTCGTTCATAAATCCTCTCCTGTGGCCTCATGGGATAGGAAAGTGTCCATTGCATGCACACTTCAGAATCTTGACAAAAGTAGTTGGTCATCCGGTACTTTTTGCCTACTCGTTTATACTGTGAATTCGGACATACTTCTTTTGCCACATACTGTTTTTCACCTACTATATAGTACACTGTAAACTCTAACGCTCAAAATAATTAGTTTGAATCGAGCCAACTCAAATTAAACAAATTCGGACATACTTCTGCGACAGATCTGCCAGGCTCTCTCACCAGTCAACCACAGCGCACCCAATCGCCAGAGTACTAATCATGCACACCTGCACCTCATCTGCACCATCATCAGCTCACTTCATAAGCACACACCTCACATCAGTCAGTTGTCTGATCTCGTTTCTACACAGACTACCTGTTTCTCCAGCGATTTCCCCTGTGTCCCGTTCTCCAGCGATTACCTTCAAGTCCTACCTTCACACTTCATGTTCATCCATCACAAACGGAGGTGTGTGTATCCAACCTGGTTTCCTCTTCACCTGAATCCCACGAGTCCCTGCACCTGTAAGGAAAAGACATTCCATCATTTTCACATCCAAAGAACATCAAGTCTCTACTGTGTGTCTACTCACCTGTTTACATTGCCTGTTGCTTCGTTCTGTCTCAAATAAACTCTGTTAACCATTCCTCTTTGTGTTCTCCATAACAACTTCTTTTGCCACATACTGTTTTTTTATACTATATATGTACTATATAGTACACTTTAAACTCTAAAGCTCATTGGTTTGAGTAGAGCCAACTCAAATTAAACAAATTAGTTGAATCAAATTAACTAAGTAGTTCTAGGAATTTAGAACTTTTTCTTTTAAGTTCTCAAAACTGACTTTTAGGTCATCTGAATTGTTTCATTGTTTTGTGTTTTATGAACTTGTTTCTTTTAATTTAGACAAACTTAAATTTAACCGAAACTGGGCTGGGATTTTTATTTCCCAGCATATTTTGCCACAACACTCAAAAGGGACAGTAAATGCCAAAATTAAGTGTTAAAGGGTTAGTTCACCCAAAAATGAAAATTCTGTCATTAATTACTCACCCTCATGTCGTTCGACACTCGTAAGACATTCGTTCATCTTCGGAACACAAATGAAGATATTTTTGTTGAAAGCTGATGCTGAGAAAGGCTTCAGACAGGCCTCCATAGGGATTCAGTACATTTGCACTCACAAGACCCATAAAAGGCACTAAAAACGTCGTTACAAAGTCCATCTCACTACAGTGACTCTACAATAATGTTATGAAGTGACGATAATAGTTTTTGAGCGAAAAAAAAATCAAAATAACGACTTTATTCCACAAGTTCTGTCTTCCTCTGTCGTGAGCTCACGAAGCACCAAGACGCATGCGCGAGAATATGACGCAAACCGGCGTTCGGACACGTGACCCAGAAGTGAGGAGATTTGTTTACAACGAGCAGAGGAAGACGCGCTGTATCTGAGCTGTTGAATTCTACATTGATCGTGCTTTAGGTCTCGGCGTTGAGCTCAAAATGGGACTAAAGTGTGCATTTCATGGATTCCCGAACGCCGGTTTGCGTCATATTCTCGCGCATGCGTCGTGGTGCTTCGTGAGTTCACGACAGAGGAAGACAGAACTTGTGGAATAAAGTCGTTATTTTGATTTTTTTTTTCGCTCAAAAACTATTATCGTCGCTTCCTAACATTATTGTAGAGTCACTGTAGTGAGATGGACTTTGTAACGACGTTTTTAGTGCCTTTTATGGGTCTTGTGAGTTCAAATGTACTGAATCCCTATGGAGGCCTGTCTGAAGCCTTTCTCAGCATCAGCTTTCAACAAAAATATCTTCATTTGTGTTCCGAAGATGAACGAATGTCTTACGGGTGTCGAACGACATGAGGGTGAGTAATTAATGACAGAATTTTCATTTTTGGGTGAACTAACCCTTTAAGGCCTGTACGCACCGGGACCAATATCACGTGCGCTTATCTCCAGCGTTTTCCGTGATGTTTTTCGGCGCGTCTTGATTATTCACACCCAAGCGATTTTCACTGGCGATGTGCTGAGTGAACTTGCTAATTCAGTAGATAGCGCTCCCGGTACACAAGGTGGTGCTGTGGCACTTTGCGCTTCTGACACTCGTTGTCACACAGAAGAAGAAGAGAGACAGTATTTACATGCTTGCCAAAACCATAGACATATTATGTCTATGGCCAAAACCATTCACACACTTTTTGCTAACTGGCAAGCAGCATTAGCAGCTCATCTTCTTCTTTGTCTACTTACTACTTCTTCGTCGTATCAATGTGTGCGCAGCAAGACCGTTTTGTGCTTGAGTGCCACCAAGTCGTGTTTTACTGTCACTTCAGCAGCTCCAGGCACGTGAACAAAAGCGCTGATCTCACTTTTCGGACAGTTTTTAAGGCGCTGCTTCAGAAAAAAGAAAAAGAAAAAAAGAAATCACATTGGCACCCTTTGTTTAGTCACGAGGCATTAAACGTCGGCTATTAAACGTGTGCGAAAATTGTCCCGGTGTGAACAGGCCTTTATATTATGTTTTTTTTTGTTTGTTTTTTTTTGTGCAAGATCAACATTAAGTGGGAGATTTAGTATTGTTCAATGTTTTATGTTAGTTTAGGAGAGTTTCTGTTATGTTTGTTTTATTTTATTTTTATTTTGGAGGGTTATCATCATGACGATTGGAGCATGAGCTTAGTTTGAGAACAGATATGTGTTATATGTTTTATATTGCTGTCCTCATTCAGCAAGTGCTATGCTAATGCTATTATGTTAAAGTTAGCCAAGATAATTAGCTTCAGTCAACAAGTGGGAAAACAAAGTTGCTTGTGCTGCTTATTTGAAAAAGTAACTCAGATATTTTGTTGTAAATTTGAAAGCAATGTGTTACTTTAGTTACTTGAAAAAGTAATCTGATTACGTAACTCGCATTACTTGTAATGCATTACCTCCAACACTGTACGTCACAATAGGGAAGAAAAGACTATCGCAACTTTCATTTAACTCAGATCTTCCACTGCAGAAGGGAAACCTTACTTCTTAGAAAGATGATTTGAGTCAGAATGAACTTGTTAGTGGTCATGTTGAGTGAAGGAATTGATTGACAATTTTATGGAATACAATGATAATATGTTTATGAAAATATAAATTTGCCAGGTTTCAGGTCTAACATGCTGAAGTGTCATAGAGCAAGAATAAAGGAGATAATGAATGTTGTTCTGGATGACAGGACATATTAAATCAACATTCCCTTCTGCTGGGCTTGGCCCTCACTATAACACTATGAAAACATGAATTCCAAGTTCAGACCACACAAGGCTGCTTGACTTTCTTTTAAGAGAAGTTGTTAAATGTTTTATTGGTGCGTCTCCGACATCTAAAAATGTTATGATATATGGCTAATGTGACAACATTAGGCAAATAGTTGAGCTCTGCTCACATAAATGGTCATGTAGGGAACGTTGTGTGTCACTGGAAAAAATGTTTTAGTTAGTGCATATTTATTTTAAGGGCATTTTTAGTGCAATATTTTATCATTTTAGTGCTGTATTATTTTAATATATTTTTATTGTATGTATTTTGCCAAAATATATTTTCATTTTTTATTTCAAGGTTTCATTTTGCTTTGCAGTATAAGTAATTTAAAAAAAAATTAACAAGAGACGCATCATTTTACTTAAAGGCAATTGAAAGTAAACACATGGTTGCATCACACAATGCAGTCAATCTATAATTTATCCATAGTTTTCTGTGATCTGGAAATATATAAAGGGGCTTTTTCCACCCAGAGTGTGTGCATGTTCTCTGTGTAGCTCAATATGGACAATCTGTGATCAACCGGCTTTATATTGAGGAATATAGATATTTATAGCAAAGACTGTTCCATATTATCATGCCTATTAATAGGCTATTTACTGCTGACACTAAGACCAATGAGAGTTTACTCAGCTCATTTTCTGCCTGGCCAGTCCTCTGCTGTGGTACAAGGCCAGTTTAGAGAACTCAGTGATGAGTATTCGAGAGAGAGAGAGAGAGAGAGAGAGAGAGAGAGAGAGAGAGAGAGAGAGAGAGAGAGAGAGAGAGAGAGAGAGAGAGATCCATGCATCACTTTGTCCAGATGGTGGTGTACATGTACTTTTTGTTCCAACAATCTTGAGAAGAGATGTTCCTTGGTGAGGGAAGCTAATTAAAATAACATTTCGATTTCTAATATCAAATTATGTATTTGGCTGAAAATTCTTGCACCATAGTGCATTTTTATCATTAAACGCACCAAACTTTAACAGTACTATGGTACAGTGATGGTATCAGATGGTACTTTGATATTGATTGTACTTCGATTTACATGCAAGACAAAGAACTTTGAAGAATACAATGCGTTTCTACCGTAGTACACATCCAAAAAACGTCTGTAGTACACATAAAAACACCTAAAATTGTGCGACTTTGAGCCATGTTGTTATTGTTAACTCAAACTAAAAGTATTAAAAATAGTTGTTAATTAAAATAAAGTTAAAATACAAATATAAGATGAAAAACTGCCTTGACAGCTGAAATAAAATACGTTGAAGTACTAAAATTACTAAAACTGAAATAGATACAAATTACTAAATTAGATATAAATAAATAATTTGGTAATTTGGTAACATTAGTTAATGTATTAACTAATATCAACTAACCATGAGCAACACATTTGTTACTGTTACTGTATTTGTTCATCTTTGTTAATGAAAATATAGTTGTTCATTGTTTGTTCATGTTAGTTCACAGTGCTTACTAACAAATATAATATATGTTAACAAATATAATGTTGAAATGAACATTAACAAAGATTAATACGTGCTGTAGAAGTGCAGTTCATTATTAGTTCATGTTAACTAATGACTAATGTTAACTAATTAAACCTTATTGTTACCAAAAATTGTTACCAAATATATAGATATAAATACAGTTAAAAAGAATATTAAAGTGAAATATGATTAAAGTTAAATAGAACATAAATATTAAATAAAAATGACAAAATCACATAAAAAAAGTTTTAAACTAGAATTAAAATGAAAACTGAAAATAAAAAATAAAAGCTAGTTCAAAATAGTATATAAATCATACTAAAATAAAACCCTTTTTTTGAGATGTGTGAAGTGATTACACGTACAATTTATACATTTTTAAATGTATATACATGAGTTTTGCACAAACAAGCACCATGTACATTTACTTTAGTAAATGTACAAATCTACATATTGATCAAATGGTTAAAGCTTAAAGGACAAGAGACTATATTTTGGTTCAAGTTAAATTTACATTTTAATCACAGCCAGAATCCTAAAGTGTCCTGAAGATCACACACACGGCAGATAAGAGCTCCCATGGGTCTGAAAGCATCGCTGTGTGAAACAATACACCCTCTTCCTCATGTGTCTCTGCGCTGACCTCTCTCTGAAAGATAGACCTCTTTATGTCTGTCTCAATGCTTCACCAAAATCCTCCCTATGGAAATCAGCCCCGTTCGTGCTTAACCCCTCCCTCCCTGTCTCTCTATCTCTCTATCTCTCTCTCTAGCTCCTTCCATAACCTCCTCCCGAACTCAGTCTGTGCTTGCAGTGATGTGTCTGTTTTTCAAAGTCCCCCATCCTTCCTCTTTTTCCCTGTCCTCCTCAAGGACTGCCTGGCTGGGCATCGGCGGTTAGGACTCCTGCTCCAGAGTCCACGGATGGGGACCTGCAGCCATTTGTGAGGGTAAGAAAAGCTATCAGTCTTTATTTAGGAGAATCTTTTGAGAGTGCTAAATTAATTTATTAAAGTGAGCATCAATTGGGGTTACAGTTATTGTTAGTATGTTTTGCTGTAAATAGTGGTAACGTGGAGCACTTACGTTTTTTTTTAAATGTAATATTGCTGTATTTTTAAAAAACAACTTTTTTTTTATAGTTTCCAGTGCAGTAAAGATCTTTAGCTATGCAAAAAATGGTATGACCGTGTGAGGGGCTAAACATTTGGAATCATATTTTAAAACAATGCCAGTGACAAATCAGCAGAAAGTCTCACACAATACTGTTTGACTGGTACATAATGCAAAGCTTTTCAGAGTTATAATATACAGATATTATATTTATTACAATTATATATATTTACAGGTACAATATAGTGAAAGGGTAAAAGTGTGTGTGTGTGTGTGTGTGTGTGTGTGTGTGTGTGTGTGTGTGTGTGTGTGTGTGTGTGTGTGTGTGTGTGTGTGTGTGTGTGTGTGTGTGTGTGTGTGTGTGTGTGTGTGTGTGTGTGTGTGTGTGTGTGTGTGTGTGTGTGTGTGTGTGTGTGTGTGTGTGTGTGTGTTTAACTGGTACATGTATTATATACCAAACCCTAATCCATAATATTTAATTATATATATATATATATATATATATATATATATATATATATATATATATATTAAAAAATAATATTTGGATTTATTATACACTCTAAAACATGCTGGGTTAAAAACAACCCAAGTTGGGTTGAAAATGGACTAACCCAGCAATTGAGTTGTTTTAACCCAGCGATTGTTGTTTTAAGCAAACATTTAACCCAACCGCTGGGTTAAAGTGACCCATTCATCGGGTTAAAACAGCCCAATTGCTGGGTTAAAACAACAATTTCTTAGTTAGTCCATTTTCAACCCAGCATTTTTTTTAGAGTGTAGTACAATGCAAATCTTCCACTGTTATTTGCATTCTCTTATCAAACAGCTTTTAAAAAACGAGTGTTAACTGGTTTGTTCTGAACATAAATCAGTTATTTGACGTGTTGTGTCCTGTGTTTTGTCATCTTAATATTTTCTCCAAGAACTACAGGATATCCAAGAGGTCAACTATGGAAGTCATAAAGACAGCTTTAAAAATTTGTGCCATTGTTTTTGAGCGCCTCGTGTAATCAAGAGGCTGCGAATTACAAGACCTCTGTTTCTGCATCCCTCTCATCTTCTCTCTTCCTTTGTACAAAACAATGAAACAGTCTTTTCCTGCACATCCTGATATGGATGGTATTGCTATAGCGTTGTCCTTGAGCTCATATATTGTCTCAGGTGTACCAGTCGATTATGAATAATTGAGCGTGTTCATTAGAGCAAAATGTCCATGGAGAGAGATCTGAAACCTTACACATTGACTCCCTGTACATCCCAGAATGCAAAACAGTGGGCATTTAAACTAAATGACTAAACTAAATGAGGTGATTTCCCATGAGACTGTGTAAATAGAGCCACGGTTCATTATTTAGAAAACACATTTTTTTCATTATTGTCTGCCGATCAGATGCGCTGATTCTTTGAACAAACATATAATGCGTGGGTAGTTGCCCTTATAGGCAGAGGGCAACAAAGGTGAACTAGTGCAGTAATGGAAAACATTGCTGTTTGTCATTCTCATAGTTTAGGCTATGCTCTAAGCTACAATGTCATGCTTTGAGCTTAAACAGCTTGTACGAGTTATTTGAAATGAATCTTTTGAGACCCTAATTCTATGTGGTAGTCTCTGGATGGGAACTTTGGAAATCCCTGTTCTTGGAATTAAGCTCTTATGAGGAAACAGTGCAAGGCCAGTGCAGATTTACGTAGAATCCCAGTCATTTTGATTTCTTTAATTGTGAATCTAACAATTTAATGCATTTTTTTTATTTGGCCATCAAGTTTCCTAAAATGTATGTGTAATTTCACAACCTTGTCTTATGACTCTTGAGTATGAGAGCCTTAAACATAAAGGGGGTTTTCAGAGGGAGAACATTTCACAACCCTTTTCCAATAAAGAATCTTTGGTGCATTGGAAAGGTTTCATGGATGTCAAAGGTTATTCATGGAATAAACAAATAACAGATGTTTAATAGCGTCTTATTTAAACGTCAGCTGCAAAAAAAAAAAAAATTATTAATCAGTTAAAACTTCAGTTTCATCAACTCTGATTCAAGGATTCATTTGCATTATCACTTAAAAGGATAGTTCACCCCAAAATGAATATTTTGTCGTCATTTACTCACCCTCATGTTGTTCCAAACCTGTATGAGTTTCTTTCTTCAGTTGAACACAAAAGAAGATATTTAGAAAAATGTTGGTAATCAAACAGTTGACAGTAGCTATTGACTTAAAGGATTAGTTCACTTCAAAATGAATATTTCTTGATATTTTACTCACCCCCATCTCATCCAAGATGTTCATGTCTTTCTTTCTTCAGTCGAAAAGAAATTAAGTTATTTGAGGAAAACATTCCAGGATTTTTCTCCCCATCATAGACTTCCATGGCAACCAAAATGTTGAAGGTCCAAATCAATGCAGTTTCAAAGGAAGGGCTTCAGAGGTTCTGCACGATCCCAGATAAGGAATAGAGAATACTGTTTTTAACCCAAAAAAAAAAAACCTTTTTAACCTAAATTGCTCATCTTGCGCTGCTCTGCGACGTGCCAATGATTGTGCAATCACGTCAGAAAAGTCACACTAGACGTAGGCAGAAGTACCGCCCCGTGTTTACAAAGCACTCGTGCGAAGACTAATACAAAATTTTTTTGTACAGGGCATTTGTATTAGTCCTCGCACATTCGCTTCGGGCGGTATATCCGCCTATGTCTACCGTGAACTTTTCGATGTGTTTGTGCAATCCTTGGTACGTCGCAGAGCGGCGCAAGATGAGCAATTTAGGTTAAAAAGGTTTTTTTGGGGGGGAAATGACCGATAATTTCGCTAGATAAGACCCTATTCCTCATCTGGGATCGCACAGATCATCTGAAGCCCTTTCTTTGAAACTGCATTGATTTGGACCTTCAACATTTTGGTTGCCATTGAAGTCTATGATGGCGAGGAAAGTCCTGGAATGTTTCCCTCAAAAAAAACTTAATTTCTTTTCGACTGAAGAAAGAAATACATAAACATCTTGGATGAGATTGGGGTGAGTAAAATATCAGGAAATAATCCTTTAAAGTACTGTCTGCGTATACCAATGTTCTTTAAAATATCTTCTTAACATTTTCATCGAGAGGGTTTCATTTTCACATATTTTTTCCTTTTGTTATTTAGTAACAAACTGTGGAAAACATCCCTGTTTTTACTATATTTTACCTATGGCTTGGTTTCACATGAGACAATATGAGCTCAAGGATATTGGTATACCCACCATATCAGGAAGCATATGTAACAGTATATTTTTGTTTGTTTCTAAATTGGAAGAAAGAAGATAAGGAGGATACAAAAATAGAGGCATTGTGATTTATACTCTATTGATTACACATATTTAAAAAAAAATTGTTATATCTAGAAACCTTAAAAATAAAAAAATGAGGTTTGGCATTGAGAAAGGGGATAATATCATATCCACAAAAGATTTCCCCACGGAAATATGGATATATTAAAGGCTTTCGTTAACAGGCATGTCTAATGCATGAGAACAAGTTTCCTCTCCATAGAATCTAAACCTCTGGATAAAATGGGGTTTCCACATAATTTTTTATGTGTGATACCTATATTTATCAAATTTTATCACATTCTTGAAACCGGCAAAACCATTCTGAGGAGAGGGGCAATGAGCATTTGAACAGCTTTGTAATCATAATCATTAGGGATTTCTCATTCACAGGAGCATGCTTTAATGCAAAAAAACATATTGGTGCTGCCAGTGAACCTGACATTTTTACTACATCGAGTCAGATCCATAGAACAAGCAGCATATCATATAAACACACTCAGAGAGACCCATATAAACAAAAAACATGCTCCTCCTCATTGATTGTGGATCTCTTAAATGAGCGATGATTTTATAGAGATATTTTCAGAAGGGAGAACCACATCAGTTGTAAAGTACTTAAAGCCTTTAAGAGAAAACCTCTCTTCTGTAACCTAGCACACGCTCTTCTTTAGTTAAAGATTTATCATTTATCAGCTTCTGTATCAAAACAACTATAGAGTGAAGGGTCACGAAGAGCCATAAAAGTCTCATTACAACATGATGTAACTGTCTATGATAATGGGATTATGTTTCTCTGGAAATTGAAATTATCCGTACAAGATCATTCTTGCATTTTGAGACCATTCGAATGAACGTTTTTGAAAGCATCTTTGGATCACTATTAATTCAGAAATGCATTGTGAAAATGCTCAAATTTACCATTGTCTGCATTTGTCAAGGTCAACCATTCAACCTTGGTATTGCAAGAAAATGTTACTACATGTACTTACTATGGATTAGGGTTGGGTTTGGTTTAGGGTTAGTTGCATCTGATTATGCATAATTTATTGTTATTACTATAGTAACTGCACGTAACATGTAACAATGACACTGTAAAATAACAGTTATTCTACCATTTTAAAAATATATATTTTTATTTAAAAAATATCTTTAAAATATGTATACTGTATAGTTATAGAAATATACGTTTTCCAAAAACCAGCATTTTGTCCCAAGCTATCAAATAATTTTTAGTGCTGTTACCCATTATGTTTATTATTAATATTTATATTTATTTCATGTTATCATTAGAAAATAGCAAAAGTGAATAAACAACATTTTATTTTATGATGGTTAAGCCCTCCTTTCACTGACCATTTGTACCGTATTTGTGGAAATATATGTATGGGTTATACCCATTTTGAATCATTTCTATGGGTATTAAAGTGCCCCTATAATGCTATTTTAAAGGCTCCTGATTTAGTTTTGGAGGTCTCCTATATACAGGTTTGCAACCCGTTCTCACTCTCAGGGCGTCGAAAAACGAAGCATGGTCAAGTGCCTCGCAATGAAGACGTCAAAGGCACCCCTAGGCGTCACTATTTTGACGCGCTGAGTGCTCCATTGATTTCAGTTGTTTACCCAATGCGTCAGATCAAGACGCATTTTATTCTTTGCATTTGTAAAAGCATACATGCATACATGAATAAAATTAATATTTTATTCATATTTAAAGGTTACTTTTATATTTTGGAGCAGCTAACTCAACTCCTACCCTAAACCTTCCCACTCCTAAACAATATAAAACACACAACAGGCAAATACAAGTATACAGTCACAGGTATTTATTGCAAAAACTTACCAACAACAGTATAAAAGTATTAACTTGTGTTGCATTCCAAGTCTTCTGAAGTCACATGATGTCTTCATGTAAAGAACAGAGTTGATCTTAATGTTTTAATCGCTGAGATGATGATCCCGCCGCTCCGTGAACACACTCATTCATATCTCATTCAAATAATACACACGCCTTAGCATGACGCATTCGGTCACACGAGAACCAATGACATTTTACAATCAAAGCTGACGTTATGACAAATAGGTCACGAGACATACGAGAGCCAATGCAATTTCACTATGAAAACTGACGTAACGGGCGGCAACATTTGAAATTGTATGTGTGTTCGTGATCTTCTGCGGATGGAGACACTGATCGCTTTTGGGGATTTCCTTCACACAAATAAATCGCTTGGCCTCGGAATATTTGTAGTTTTTTAATAAATTGTGCATGCAGTCGACTCTGCCTGTTATACACTCTAAAAAAAAAAAAAGGTTCTATATGGCACCAAAAATGGTTCTTGGCTCGTAATCATAGGGGAACCTTTTTTAGTGCTATATAGCACCAATTTTGGTGCTTCAGTGGTTCTTCAGCGGTTCTTCAGAGGTTCTTCACCGGTTCTTTGACTAAGGTGCTATATAGCACCGCTAACTAAGGTGCTATAGCACCGCTACCATATACGGAACATGCTATATAGCACCAAAAGTGGTTCCCCTATGATTACGACGAAGAACCATTTTTGGTGCCATATAGAACCTTTTTTTTTTAGAGTGTATCTGCGTTTTATACCACACGAATGGGTAGGTTTAGGGATGGAATAGGGTTGGGTTACATGTTAAAACGTGTCTAGATAGCGTAAATAAAATGATGATGGCTGATTAAATTGAGAATCACAGTCCAACATGTCATAATGGCAAAATCATAACCCAATATATGATCAGCATGACGATAACGTTCCCATGCCCAACGCGTCTGTGTCTGACGCCGAAGGTTTCTCATTGAAATGAATGGAGCACTCAGCGCGTCGATATAGTGACGCCTAGGGATGCCTTTAGCGTCTTTGTGACGCGGAAAGCACTTGACCATGCTTCGTTTTTCTACGCTTTGGGAGTGAGAACGGGTTGCCTCTTACATGCATCAAAGGTCAAAAAACACTTTCATTTTCTCATATAATTTACATTGCACATCACCACATTATTCAATGGTTCTCAAACGACTGGCTGTCTAATGTCTCTCTAAATCCCTCCTTTCAGTGAGCTACTCTGCTGTGATTGGTCAGATGGCCCAGTCTGTTGGGATTGGTTTACCACTTACTGCGAGTGTTTCGGAAGCTAAACGGCCATTCCATAACTGAACTTCAACTCCGGAGGCTCCTCAGTCCTCAGTGATTGTACATTCTGTAAAGACAGTAATGATCACATAAATTTTACCATATAAATCCGAGCCTGAGTCCGATGATGAAACATTGGAAGAATTCAGCCCGAATCTCCATCGCAAGGACTTGAGCAGGATTTTTTACAGTGATACACTATACTCAGTTTGAGGTATACGATATCCTGCAGAGTTTAGCTCCAACCCTAAGCCCCCACAGTATAAAACTCATGGCTCCTAGCATGCATTGCAGCATTAAGTATGTTACCATTGCTGAGATTCATATGCTGATTCCTGATATCTGTGTGCGTCTAAACTTTTTCCCCCCTAGAATGTATACAAAAATGACAAAGTCAAACATTTTTCTTCATGATAATTTTTGTTTATGGCTTCTTTTGATTTGAACAGATGACACTTGTTAACACTGTAACAAAAAACACAAACTCACATTAAAAGCCAAGAGTAAAACTGGCCAACGAAACGAAACACTGATCGCCATAATGGTGACCAAACATTTTCAATAAAACATCAACATCTAAACCTCTGTTAGTTCTCAATAAGATATAGATGTCTTTCAGGGTTGGAGCCAAACTCTGCAGGACAGCAAATCTCTAGGACCGAACTTGCCTACACCTGCTCTAAGTAGAGGAAACCAATGGTATAATTGTACCCTAAGGAACAATTGTGTACCTTTAAAGGTACAATTATACAATTATTCCCCAAGGAACAAAATTGTTTCTCCACTGTACCTTTTTTTCTGAGAGTGCACACTGCATTAAATGGAATATTCGAAAAATGTACACCTTAAATGTTTTCCTAACACCATTCTGCCATAGAAACAACATAGATTTGACTGATTCCTAAATGAAATGATAAATGCAATGAAATTGAAAATGTGGGAAAGAATGGCTCCAGTCAGAATTGCAAAGGCAATCACACAGACACCATGCTCCCACATAAATCCCCAATAGGGCAAAGACAGAAGTAATTATAAGGTGACAGAAGACCAATCATTCCTGCCTTCTCCAATTCTCACTCACAGTGTGAATTTGCCCACCTAAGCAGGACAGTTGATGAATCAGCCCCATCATAGCAGGCAATCATGTTCCACAACATAAACCCTCTCATATTGTTTGCCAGGAGGAAAAAATGAATGGCTTTTAAATATACTGCAATTCAATTCCAATAACAAAAAACAATGCAAAGGCAAAATGCACAATTTGACCCTTTATTTTTTTTACAGGAAAAGAATCAAAGCACATTAGCAAGGGAAGCAAGTTCGTAAAACTCGATGTCATGCGTTAAAAGGAAATATACAGAGCAAAGAGATTATTTCTGCTTTCTGCACTGAGTCTGAAAGCAAATAAACATGTTTGGCACAGAGCTGATCACCTCATCCTCTCAGGAGGGGGGCAGTTATGGGAGTAATCAAAGTTAAACACAGAAGGAAAGGTAGAAAGTGGAAAGATAAGTAAAGACAAGTAAATGAGGGAGAGTGTGGTGCACTCATTCCATCTGTTCTAATTGACTGTTTTTAACCTATGAGGGCAAGCTGTCTCTGTCATTAACACAATGACCCGGTGAGAGGACAAGAGCATAGTAAAATTCCATTCTGCACTGCAGACTCTCAGCGCACCAAAAAGATTAATTTCACATTGATTTCAGTTGTTGCTTAAAGGATTTAGGTCATATTCAGACAGAGGTTTTAAGGTTTTCTTCCTGTTCTCTTTCCTTTCACAAGAGGAACTCAGAGGCCATGATTGACTGGCACAATGGCACAGCGCCCGGCCAGCGGGAGGATGAACGCAGCGCTCAGGAGAGGTCAGAGTGTGTGCTGGCTTACATCCCTGTCGTCTACTACAGTGCTCTGTTGTGTGTTGGAGTGCCAGGTATGAGATGTGCATTTTAATACTTATATAAATAGGGGTCGGTTTATTGAGAAATCGATTGAGAATGCATTTTAAGTTATTTAAGGTCAAAATCAAGATGTGATTTTTGATTGAATTTAAAGGGTAACTAAACCCCTGCTCAGAGCTTAACTCCGCCCACTGGCAATTTTCAAAAAATGCTGGAAAAGTGGGCAGAGCCCGGCGGACACAGAGGGGATGAACCGAGAGCGTGGTGAGCTCGTACCAGGGGCGTGGTAGTGAGCCGTTAGCGGTACCATCCTACGTCACGATGTACCACAACGTCCAATAGGAAAATTCAACTGCAGTAGCCACCATTCAACCCTAAGTGGGCAGCACTTTGGCGGTTTTACACCATATTTTATCAAATTAAAACACTTTATACTCAAATGTCAAAACATTGACTCGAATCAATGAACATCATTAATAAAGCCCCAGTATTACAGATCATTAACTAAAAAAAGTTGGTCTAGGGTTTAGTTACCCTTTAAAGAAAGTATGATGGAATGGAATTAAATTCAAAGACAGTGCAGTAAAGTTAGTTTGTATTAAAGCGTAATTTTTCTGAATTAATTACCCTGAAACATGTGCAGCATTTAAAGGTTCAGTGTGTAAATTGCAAGCGCCCACCACTCACCCCTCCCTTTCGAAGCACAAAAATGTAGTCAACTGAGACAGCAAAGAGTAGCTTACGATCTGTATAGCATTTTGTCCGTTTAGGGCTACTGTAGAAACACGGCGCCGCAAAATGGCGACTTCACTGTAAGGGGACCCGCGGTGTATGTAGATAGAAATGGCTCATTCTAAGGTAATAAAAACATAACTGTTTATTTTGTAAGGTCTTTATACACCACTGAAAACTTTTATTTAAGTCCTAATGTAATTTATAATTTAAATCTGTTAATTCATAGAACTGGGAAGTTAAGTGTTCTTCCGCCATTGTCCATAAAATGAAAGTTCATTTATTATTAAATTTGCTATACTAAAAAAATAAAAAAATAAATCAAATGCAATTTACTGAACATTAAGCGTTTAGTTGTCTTAACCACAAATTATTGGTCAGGAAATTGGCTAAATATAAGCAAATGCGCTACTTAAAGCCATTTGGGTCTCAGTTTTTGTGAATCACAATGAAACACGAGTTATGTGGTGATGCTCAAGAGCGGTGTCTTCGAAAATCTGGTAATAAATATAATAAAACTTAGTCTGTGCTAAGTTACTATCTACAGTATTTGTGCAATTCTTGCTAATTTCATTTCATAACCAGAGATTTTTTATTAAAATACTTAAGACCATTAAAAGACCACTAAATATTTAGCAGTTTCTGGCTTGGCCCTTTATCTTCACCTTGTCGTTTGATGGAGTAAGGTCATGGTAGATTCATTTATTGAGACACATCAAACCAGACAAGAAATCATTAAGCAACCGCAAATTACTACACCAATCAGACTGACAGCTGCTTAAGGACAAGAATGGTGATCCATCAGTCAATCAATCAATCAATCAATCAATCAATCAATCAATAATGATTCATTAGCAACTCATTTAAAAGCTACCCGTAAACTGCTACTATAAACCAGATCAGGGTCACGGACAGATGCTTGGTATTCACAACAGCCCATTTAAATCAGTTTACTAGCTGGCCAATATGAGCTCTCTCTAGTTAACCTAAAAATGAGAATTCTGTCATCTTTTACTCACCCTCATGTTGCATAACACAAAAGAAGACATTTTAAATTGTTTTTGTCCATACAATGAAAGTCAATGGGGTCCAAAACATCACTGTATCGATGTTAAAAACACATTTTTCTAAATGTTCTTTAACATTAAAGGGATGGTTAACCCAAAACATAAAGTAATTGTATCATGCTTTTACAGTGTGATATGAAGTGGACACTAAACTGTAAAGAAAGTTTGTTGTTAAAAATGCAGCATACAGGTTTGGAACAACATTAAGGTGAACAAGAAGAAATAGTATTTTCCTTATATTTGATTCAGTTGCATCTCTGAGTTAAATTCTCCATATTTTTTATGTGATTTTGTTCTGCTAATGGATGCTATAAATAGTTTCAATGTTTAAAAACTTAAAATACACTTATCTCCTGTCTTGTCAACGAGCAAAAGCAGTACATAGTCACAGTTTAATCTCTTCTTTGTGGAAAATCAGGGCAAAGGTTTTAGGGGGCCGCCATGTTCTGTAAATATGACCCCTAATCTTTTACTTCCCATCAATCCTGCTGTGTCTACTCCCTCCATTCCCTTGATTTCCATCTCCGTCTTCTGTTTCTCCCTTCTCTGGCCTCATTCCCTTATTATTATTTGCCTTGTTCATCCTTGTCTACCTCAATTCTTGTTTCTAATTCCAGTTGTCACCTTTTCCCAGTGAACATCCTGACATTGGTGGCTCTTTACCGGCTGGCTGTTCGTACTCAGAAGGCCCTCTACGTGTATCTTCTTGCTCTAACCGGCTCGGACATCCTCAGCCAGTTGTTCATCATCTTCGTGGGATTCCTGCTCGAAACTGCCGTATTTCACAGAGACGTCCCTGTGCTGCTGCTGCGCTCGGTCAGTATGATGGAGTTTTCCGCCAATCATGCATCCATATGGGCCACCGTACCCCTCACGGTCGACCGCTACGTTGCTTTGTGCCACCCATTACTCCACCGTCAGATCAGCTACCCAGCACGGGCCCGGCGGATCATCGCGGTTGTGTTTACTTTGGCACTGGCATCCGGCGTGCCATTTTTCTGGTGGTCGGACATGTGGAGGGTGAGCCGCGCGCCCAACAACTTGGATACCGCCCTGATTTGGACACACGTGACTATTATTTACTTTCTTCCGTGCTGCATCTTTCTCGTGCTAAACTCCTTGATCATTTTGAGGCTCCGGAAGAGACAACGGCAGCAGATGTGCAAAGACGAGAGTGGGAAACAACTGGCACTGCCTGGCAAGCTGGGTAAAACCACAGCTATGCTCCTAGCAGTGACTTCTGTGTTTGCTATACTGTGGGCGCCTCGTACTGGAGTGGTGCTCTACCATCTTTATGTGTCATCGGTGCACAACGATTGGCGGGTGCATCTAGCATACGATTTATCCAACATGTTTGCCATGCTAAACACTGCTGTGAATTTCTTTCTGTACTGTTTTGTCAGCAAACCCTTTAGAGCAGCAGTGAGGGATGTCCTGTTGTTCCGGGGGGCACCGTTGCACCCACGTCGGCCCCTTCATCACCAGCGCAATGCTGCCAATGCCTCCACCTCCTCTATTTCCAGCACCAAACGTTCCCAGCGAGAGATCACCCCTCTCTCTCCGAAAAGGGCAGACATCAAGATGTAGTCTTGCTTAAAAGGTTAGTTCACCCAAATATGAATATTCTGTCATTAATTACTCACGCTCATGTCGTTTCAAACCCGTAAGACTTTCGTTCATCTTCGGAACACAAATGAAGATTTATTTGATGAAATCTGAGAGCTACTCAACTACCACTTTGACACTTCAAAAAGGTCATAAAGAGATCGTAAAACTAATCCATATGAGTTGAGACAGGATCACTTTATATGATGAATAGATTCAATTTAGGCTTTTGTTCACCTATAAACATTGATCAGTGAACATAAACAGAAGCTCAGACTAACCTGCTTGACGCGCGGGAACAAACCTCTTGCAAGCTGTGTAACACACGAGAATGAACCTCATTGGTTCTTGCAAAGCTCAAACTGGCTGCGTAATGAACCTCATTGGTTCTTGCGGAAGCTCAAATGTACTGCATAACACATGAGAATAAACCTCATTGGTTCTTGCGGAAGCTCAATCATGATGCGTAACACGAGAATGAACCTCATTGGTTCTTGTTGAAGCTCAAATGTACTGCATAACACATGAATGAACCTCATTGGTTCTTGCGGAAGCTCAATCATGATGCGTAACACGAGAATGAACCTCATTGGTTCTTGTTGAAGCTCAAACGTGCTGCGTAACATGAGAATGAACCTCATTGGTTCTTGCAAAGCTCAAACTGGCTGCGTAATGAACCTCATTGGTTCTTGCGGAAGCTCAAATGTACTGCATAACACATGAGAATGAACCTCATTGGTTCTTGCGGAAGCTCAATCATGATGCGTAACACGAGAATGAACTTCATTGGTTCTTGTTGAAGCTCAAACGTGCTGCGTAACACACAAATTAACCTCATTGGTTCTTGCGGAAGCTCAAATGTACTGCATAACACATGAGAATGAACCTCATTGGTTCTTGCGGAAGCTCAAATGTACTGCATAACACATGAGAATGAACCTCATTGGTTCTTGTTGAAGCTCAAACGTGCTGCGTAACACGAGAATGAACCTCATTGGTTCTTGCGGAAGCTCAAACGTGCTGCGCAACAAGAATGAACCTCATTGGTTCTTGTGGAAGCTCAAACGTGCTGCGTAACACGAGAATGAACTTCATTGGCTCTTGCATGTCAAACGAATATGATTGAGCTTTCGTTTACCACAACTGATGTTTGAGTTGATGAATGTTTATATATGAATAAAAGCCTAAATTAAATCTGTTCTAAAACGCTCAATTCATATGGATTAGTTTTACAATCTCTTTGTGAACTTTTTGAAGTGTTAAAGTGGTAGTTGCATGACTGTCTACGGAGGGGTCGGAAAGCTCTCAGATTTCATCAAAAATATCTTAATTTGCGTACTGAAGATGAACAAAAGTCTTACGGGTTTGGAACGACATGAGGTTGAGTAATAAATGAAAGAAGTTTCATTTTTGGGTGAACTAATCCTTCAAAGGCATAGTTCACTTTAAAAATGAAAATTCCGTTATCATGTTCATGACATTTCTTTTTTTGTGAAACATGAAACATTCTTTGGAATATCTTCTTTTGTAAATTTACATTTTTGGGTGAACTATCCCTCTAAGTCCCAACAAAAGCATTGTCTTGTCCTAAAAATAACTTGAAAAGAGTCAAAACTCAAAATTGTGACTTTTGTGGATTTAAAAGGTTAAAGGTGCAGTCACATAAGTACAAAAGAAAGGTTAATTGTCTATTGTCAATATAGTGTAGAGATGTATGAAGCACAGCTCAAACCAAACCATTTTTAGCACAGCGAATTTGCGAGTGAAATCCATGGGTAGCTTTTTCGCCCTTAAGCTAAAATCTTGCAAATTCGTATTGGAATGACTTAAAGGTCCCATTCTTCGTGATCCCATTGTTCAAACTTTAGTTAGTGTGTAATGTTGCTGTTAGAGCATAAATAATACCTGTAAAATTATAAAGCTCAAAGTTCAATGCCAAGCGAGATATTTTATTTAACAGAAGTTCCCTTTCAAAGCTTGGACTACATCCTGGTACTTCCTTCATAAATGACGTCAGTAGAACAGACTAACCTCCGCCCACAAGACTACGCGAAAAAAGGGGGCGTGGTCTTGTTGCTGTCCCACGTGGAGAAGAGGATGTGTCGCGTTTGACTGTGTTTGTCGCCATGTCGTCGAGACGCTGTTATTTTCATCCCGGAGTCAAATCACCTTTGTTTGGCTTTCCCAGGGACGCTGTAGAGATCATTGAGCGCATATATCTCCCGTTAAGAGGCGTGACCTTTCCACGTGCGCTAAGCTGCGGTCGAATCCCAACACAGGCCCGTGCTACGTTCGCTAAGCTGCGGTCAAATCAAAACACGGGAACCGCTGGCACAATCAGAACTCGTTACGTATTTCTGAAGGAGGGACTTCATAGAATAAAGGAAGTCATCAGCCGTTTTCAGGACAGTGAAAACAGCGGTATACAGATAAGTAAATTGTGTTAAAAATACTGTGTACACGCGAAACATGAACACATGTTATATTGCACACTGTAAACACAATCAAAGCTTCAAAAAGACACAAAGAACGGGACCTTTAATTTCAGCCTTGAAATTTCGAGAGCAACAATATGTGACCGCACCTTTAGTGTGTAACATTGCGTCATTGGCGTCACCAAAGGGAATAGAAAAAATAATGACTTGTTTCCCACATAACAACATATCCAGATAAACAGATAGCATCCATTCACGCTAATGTGCACCACAGGTACTGTTCAACACTGTCTTATCTGACCTCTGGTTAGTGACCCAAGAGATCACAGTTTACGGTCATTAAACAAAAGCCCAATAATGTTAGCTTTGTCTTGCTGATAAAACAAGTAAGGTTTGCAGGTCATCATGGACATCATGGACATCTTCCAATCCCTGCATATCTGTGTTATTTATTGTCCTGTCCTCTGCGGGGACAAGAAAACTTACGTATGAAACAAAGATATTTGGCTCATCAAATGAGTATTATGTCTTGTTATTTTCCATAAATGGTTCACCTTAAAAGGAACAGATGGAAATATGAATATTCTGTCATCTTTTACACACATTTGGGTTGTGTTACCAAACTGTATGACTTACTTTCTTCTGTGAAACTCAGGAAGGAGGAAAGCTCTTGTAATGAAACTAAATCGAGATCAAGCACCACAATAACAAAAAAAAAAGACAAAAAAAAAAGTATAATGAAACTGTTTCAAATGGCTCATGCCGTATAATCCAGATTTTCTTTGTGTGAGAAAAAAGATGTAATTTCAAAATTTCATTTGAAAATACCCTATGTTTCTTTGAATTTGTACACATTCATACTTTTTGTGGAAAGTCATACAGGTTTGAAATAACACAAGGATGAGCAATTATTATTTGGGGCGGGGGGGGGGGGGGGGACTATTCCATTTAATTTAAATGTTGTATTTTGATATCGCAAGAATGTGTCTCAAATATTTAGTGTTTTGTAAATGTTGCTCATATAGATGAATGAAGTTCTTTGAACACATACAGGCTTTTTTTTATTCTCACTCGTATAAACTATAAAGCACTTTTCGATTTGAAGACATCTTAAAAATTCGATCAAGACATCATACACTCCATGAGAAACAAATGTGATTAGCATTTCATTTTCTCATCAAACAAGGTGACGTAGACAGTGTTCACAAGGTTACATAGTGTTCTGATCGAGACTTTTCTTTGCATGACTAAGTTAAATCCTTTCAGAGCGCCGTCCAGTGAAGCAGAGCAAGATGGTTGACCTTTTTAACCCTGGTGTGGAAAGTGCAGTTGCTGGCTTAGTTGTGCATCGAGTGCATGGCGACTGGATGAGGTTTTAAAAGGGGCTTTGAACGAGTGAAGACACCACTGTACAAACAGACCGCCGAACCAAGGAGCTCAAGGTCCGCTGAGCAAATCCAGCCCCGAGCTTCTGTGCATGCACCCATGTAGCAACAGCTAAAATTTAAATTTGTTAGAATTTACCAGAATCTCCAGAGACATTCAGGGGTCAATTAAATGACTCTGCAATGTGTTATCTGATCAGATATCATGCAGCACTTGCCAGTGTGTACTTAAAGAGAACAGATTCAAATGAATTGAAATAGACAAGCTCAATCCAAAAGCGAAGTAAAATGTGATACAATGACCAAAGTCTTGATGTTTTCACTTACACACCTGCCAAACTGTATATAAAATCTATTTGATTCTCAGAGAGAGTTAGTTTAATTTTAATCCGATGGAAGCAAGACTGCATGAATCAATGTAATAAGTCCTTGACGTAAAGGGATAGTTCACCCAAAAATGAAAATGACCCCATGATTCACTCAGCCATCCTAGGTGTATATGACATTCTTCTTTCAGACAAATCAGAGTTATGGGTTTTAAAACCCAGCGAATCAATGGGTTTGTGTAAGAAAAATATCCATAATCCATCCATCCGTGTTAAATATGGATATTTTACTCACACAAACGCATCGCTTCACATCAGAAGGCCTTTATTAACCCGTGTGGATTACTTTTATAATGGATGGATGCACTTTTTTGGGCTTCAAATTTTGGGCTTCCATTCACTGCCATTATATAGCTTGGATTAGCCAGGACATTTTGTGATATAACTCCGATTGTATTCGTCTGAAAGAAGAATGTCATATGCAGTGTTGGGTAAAGTTACTTTGAAAAGTAATGCATTACAATATTGCGTTACTCCCTTAAAAAGTAACTAATTGAGTTAGTTACTTTTTAAGAAAAGTAATGCGTTAC
Source organism: Romanogobio albipinnatus (assembly GCA_023566225.1). Taxonomy (NCBI): domain Eukaryota; kingdom Metazoa; phylum Chordata; class Actinopteri; order Cypriniformes; family Gobionidae; genus Romanogobio; species Romanogobio albipinnatus. Next base: position 11,470,161 of record CM042257.1, read on the forward strand.
AATACTTTTGCATTACTTTTTCTCACCTGGGCTGGGCTTGTTTTTATTTTTGTTTATAAAAAAAGTTATATTTTTGTGCAACGGTAAAGACCTCTTCATACCAAAATTGAAATAATAAGGCCCAGGCTGAGTAAAAAATGCCAATTCACACATGAACAGTAGAGGGCGTAGCTCTGCTGTGCTGCCATTCTGAATAATGGTAGAATAGGATGCAGAAGAAAAAAGTTTTACCAATAAAAACAAAAAATCTAGTAATTTTCATCATCAACGGTCAGCAGCAAGACATAAAAAAATTAAATATAAAGGTAGATTATGCATAAAAAATTTTTTTTTATTTAACATTTAATTATTGGAGGTTTGCATAGTACTCTGATTTTGCATTTGACTGATTTTATTCATTTTGAGGAGTACAGAATCTTTATTGTGCAAATTAGATAAATAAATGCTCACATTTAGTCTAGAACTACAATAACCATCATGTTTACACACAACGCCTCTGCACTTATTTTTCTCAACATGGGGGCCGGAGAGCTGTCAGTCAAATTAATGTGAAAAAGTAACTCAGATATTTTGCTGTAAATTTGAAAAGTGATGCGTTACTTTACTAGCTACTTGGAAAAAGTAATATTATTGTGTAACTCAAGTTACTTGAGTTACACAATAATATTACTTTTTCCAAGTAGCTAGTAAAGTAACGCATTACTTTTCAAAATAAGGGTGGTCATATGCATCTAGGATGGCTTGAGGGTGAGTAAATCATGAGGTAATTTTCATTTTTGGGGGAACTATCCCTTTAACAAATGATCGCACTGCTCTAACTAAATGTGTTTTGAATGTCTTTTTAATGATTGAATGAAGCGTAGTCATGGCTAAAAGGTACATTAAAAGCTTTGAATTAATTAGTCTGGTAAATTACAGAGGAAAATTTGTAACTTTTTGTAAATTTGAAAACAAACTCACTTGTTATCTGGAGCTTTGGTTATGAACTCTTCTCTTGTCCTTTTAGTGCACTTGTGTTTCTCAGCACCCAGTGTTGCATCCTCTCTCTCTCTCTCTCTCTCTCTCTCTCTCTCTCTCTCTCTCTCTCTCTCTCTCTCTCTCTCTCTCTCTCTCTCTCTCTCTCTCTCTCCCTTCTCAATCGTGAGAAGGAGCCTCTGGCCCTGCAGATGTTATCAGATGTTGTCTCTTTGAAAAAAGTCTCCCGCTGCATCCCAAACACAGATGCCTGAGAAGAAAGCACATCTATCGTTAAAGCCTTAATATGAGCGGACGGCTGACAGCACAAGAAAGAGTCTGAATATTTGGAAGACAATAAATAACCTGCTCTGTTTGAGGTCAGCTTAAGATTTGCTGGGTCTTATTCAGCTGCAGATCATGGTTTTGTCCTTGCTATGTAATTAATTAATGACATTCACAACCCTGTACACTGAGAAAAAGGTGTAAGATTTACTTTGAAACTCACTCAGAGATTGCTAGTAAATTTCACAAATAATTTAAAAGAAACAGTAACATAACACATTGAATAAATATATATATATATATATATTTGCAGTCAGTTGCAAGCGGTCAAATTTGGCCGGTAAGTGTAGATATAAAATTAGCAGTTTATTCTGATGAAATAATTTGGCTCAAAAATATATGTGGTTCCCATAAGCAAGGATGGCAGATGGCGTCCTTTCTCAGATTACATTTTGATTTAAGATTGTTTCTTTTGATTAATGTGCACTGAACCATGTTTAATAGACTAAGAATGTATTAAGACAATAAAAGGGTGGTTGTGATTCCATGTTGGCTTGGTTTTAAATTAATGAAATAAGAGTTGCATTCAAATCAGTTGCAATGAAAACAGTTTTTGTTGGTGATGCCACATGAGAACTACCTTCCTAGTGATATATTTTTGCCATAAAGACATTATGAAACATGACTTACATTTGTATCACTAAATGTGTTTCTGTATAATGTGGTGTGACTACTTAAATCCCCACAAAATGGCATGTGGCACTTGCATGTTGCTTTGTTGTTCATGTTTTATATTGTGTCGCACAAGCTTTCCTATGGTTGTGTAATTGAATATGTGCACTGCTGAACTGTTGTTGCATTTTGACCATACCGATCGGAAATTAAATGGATATGAGGATATATTTATGTGTCTTGAGTCCTTTAAAAAAATTAATGCGCTCAATGAAGGGGGGTGTGGGGGGATTGGTTGTGGGTTCGAGTCTCATGTCCGGCAGGAATTGTCGGTCGGGGGAGTGAATAACCAGCGCTCTCCTCCACCCTCAATACCACGACTGAGGTGAGACCCTTGAGCAAGGCACACTCTAAAAAAAAAAAGGTGCTATATGGCACCAAAAATGGTTCTTCGTCGTAATCATAGAGGAACAACTTTTGGTGCTTTATAGCACCATATCTTATCATGTTCTGTATATGGTAGCGGTGCTATATAGCACCATAGTTAGCGGTGCTATATAGCACCTTAGTCAAAGAACCGGTGAAGAACCTCTGAAGAACCGCTGAAGAACCACTGAAGCACCAAAATTGGTGCTATATAGCACTAAAAAAGGTTCCCCTATGATTACGAGCCAAGAACCATTTTTGGTGCCATATAGAACCTTTTTTTTTTTTAGAGTGCACCGAACCCCCAAACCGCTCCCCGGGCGCCGCAACAATATGGCTGGGTGTGTGTTCACAGTGTTTCTTATTATTCATTTTTCCCCCCTTTGCTATCAAACTAGGAAAGAAAACACAGTGTGCGATAACTACAATATCCTGTTATATGAGCAGAACACATTCAGGAAAAGACAGGAAAAGAAACAATGAGTCTGCTCGCTCTCTATCTTCGAGTATATCATAATTGTAATCTTAAAGAAATGGACCAAGTCCTCTGGTTATACTTTGACAATAGCACAGATGCCGATTTTGGTGTAAATCTAAGACCGTATAATCAGCTGTCTTCAGCTAAATAAATACAAGACTGTACAAAGTAAAAGAGGATGCCCTTGCCCTTGAGCAAGGCTCTTGACCCCAGGTTGCTCGCATGCTGTCCTGGCGCTGCTGGAATAAACAGAATGAGAATAGCATGAGGAAAATATATTGCACAGAGCATATGGCAAATGTAAAATAAATTTGATGAAAACGTGAGTAGTGTTCCCTCGTGAGCAGTAGTAACCATAGATATCCATAATAAAGGCTAGATGTCTTACGGCGGAGTCTCTAACGTCATCACCGGCGGCCATCTTGTCACAGGCAGGGCTCTGTGGTACCTGATGATCTGCATGAACACAAATAATCTTATCTCACTGAAATCTTGACGGATTTACAAATGATTTGGTTTCTAACAAACTTTATTAACGTGGCTATAATTATGGATGCTTGAACAAATTATGAAAACATTTTCATAAGTATGCAGTGTCATAACTACATCTCTGACGTTTATAACAAACCAAACAGTTTGAAAATCGGTAGAAAATTGAGCAAGTTATGGTTATTTTAAAAGTGCAAGCACCCATGAAAACAATGTTACGAGTGAGCGAGCTGCCTGTGACAAGATGGCCGCCAGGCAGGGCTCTGGCGGCCTCCATTGGCCAGCAGCGCGCACGAGACATCTAGCCTTTATTATGGATATCTATGGTAGTAACAGTCAAGCAAGCGGGAGAAAGGATAGGTAAAGATTGCCTAATGATGTGCCACTAGATGGCAATATGCACACACATTTAGACATATAATTCCCACATGATTACGTTTTGAACCGGTTACTTTTCTTCATGTAAATGTGGAATGTAGATAGCATTAATATATATTTGTAATATCAATATAGATATTACAGGGAAGCAATGTGTTTTGAACATATATATTGAGAGATATTTTAAATGGGCAAGGGCAGACTGAATGTGTGTCTTCATTCCGCACCCGTTCTTTTTAAAGTTCAGATTGTCCAGCTTCATCTGTGTTCAGGCACAGAAGAAACCAAGAAAAAAAGAAACAAAGCCATTGTTGGATTTACTACCTGAGTAGGCTGGTGCTGGGGTAGATAGAGCAAAACTATGCAGCATTGAGGCCTCAAATTACCAGTCTGATACTAAAGTTAGTAACGGCTCTTGCAATGTGCTATGTTTAGATAGATAGATAGATAGATAGATAGATAGATAGATAGATAGATAGATAGATAGATAGATAGATAGATAGATAGATAGATAGATAGATAGATAGATAGATAGATAGATAGATAGATAGATAGATAGATAGATAGATAGATAGATAGATAGATAGATAGATAGATAGATAGATAGATAGATAGATATCAGATAGATAGATAGATAGATAGATAGATAGATAGATAGATAGATAGATAGATAGATAGATAGATAGATAGATAGATAGATAGATAGATAGATAGATAGATAGATAGATAGATAGATAGATAGATAGATAGATAGATAGATAGATAGATAGATAGATAGATAGATAGATAGATAGATATCAGATAGATATCAGATAGATAGATAGATAGATAGATATCAGATAGATAGATATCAGATAGATAGATAGATAGATAGATAGATAGATAGATAGATAGATAGATAGATAGATAGATAGATAGATAGATAGATAGATAGATAGATAGATAGATAGATAGATAGATAGATATCAGATAGATAGATAGATAGATAGATATCAGATAGATAGATAGATAGATATCAGATAGATAGATAGATAGATAGATAGATAGATAGATAGATAGATAGATAGATAGATAGATAGATAGATAGATAGATAGATAGATAGATAGATAGATAGATAGATAGATAGATAGATAGATAGATAGATAGATAGATAGATAGATAGATAGATAGATAGATAGATAGATAGATAGTTTGTTTGAAATCTTTGCAAATGTATTACAAATAAATAAAAAAATCACATGTCCTTACTCTCCACCATAAAGTGTTCACTAAGATACCAATTTTTTCCCCTCAGTTTTTACAGGTAGTGAAAACAGGCGCGTTCCCGACGGTAAGTGCTGGCGAGAGGGACGCGCAAGCTTTAGTGTGCGCGCGCAAGTGAGAGTTTGAGTCACATCGTTGGCGGCTGAAAGCTATCAAAACTCGCCAAGTGTTTGCCCTCGACTATCCTTGAAGCTTTTTGAAGGTTTGTTTGCCTGGAATACAAAGACAACATTGTTTTTTTGGGGTTTTTTCCAGGGTTTAATACCTTACCGCAACTGTGTGCCACATTTTGGCATCGCGATGTCTCATTTATTTCCATGCACTTGCTTGAACATGTAAATTGTGCTCATATACCAGAGAGAGTCAGAGAAACGGCATCGTATCTACGTCTGGCTGCAAAAAGTGAGTTTAGTGGGTTGTTTTCCTGTGCAATGTATGCGATATCGTAAAAAGATTTCCACTTTTGGGTGTTGTGATTGTTATTTGTTGTGGCTTATTGATATTAATTAGATAGGCTATGTGTTTGGGCGTACAGCGGTTTCATGGAGTCTACGGGAATATTATTATGGTTTGTTTTGTGATGGTGAAAATATCACGATTGTTTTGAGGGGTTTTGCAAATATTTAACTACGGTGTTATGGATGCTAATCAGATCGAATTCTGTTTAATTTCCCAAATAATCCCGTTATGCCTATTTTGAGCAATGAAGATCATCTTTGTTCACCTGCTCAGGTGAGACGCCCTGTCAGCCTCAATGCCTGACTGTGCTGCGCTCTGATTGGTGCGTTGGAACTGATTTAATGATGTGATTGGCTCAAACGGCTGTATGTCAAAGAATTGTACGTTTTAAAGCAGTAAGCAAAATGTATAACATTGCAAAATGTCATGATTTTACTGAAAAGTCGATATTTAATCACTATTTTATGTTTCTTATCATACTGTGGATCAGTAACACTAGTTTCTTCATCTTATTTACCGCGCATTCTTGGATAACGTAGCTATATGACCTCGCCCATGATAGTTTTTGTAAATATTTCAAAAGTACACCGAAAAGTGCTTGTCTTCTTTAGCCTATATTTTAATTAGTGCACTGCATAAATATACAAATGTGGAAATCATCAAAATGCTTTTCTAAAATAATATTTGTTTTATGTTGTGCCATATAGGCTAGCTATAAAATGAACAATTAAAATTCAATTATAATACAATGATACATTTGACAACATGTTAATTAGTCTTCTTCCTGTAGTTTCTTTGCTCATTGTGGCAGTTTTAGTTTTGTCTTATAACACAGCAGAATTGTTTCTTCTTTATATATGAATTAACTGTCTATATAACTTGAGGTTAAAGAGATACAAATGAAGATATAAATACTCATCCTCACTGGTGTGGTGATTTAAAAGGCTTGGAGTTTTTCTTTCTAGTTTTTAATTTCAAATTAATTAACATTAATTTCAATCCTTAACATTTGTGGTTGAATATATGAAACGTAACACTGTTCGATCAAACACTTTAATCCGCGCTGGAGCCACAATTCAGTTACCTTTTATGCATGTGCTTATGTTGTGGTTTACAGAGAAAACTAGAGTTCATCCAGGGCAAGAGTCAAACAAATACACATATATGTACTTAGACTTTATCAATCTGATATGAAAATGACTGGCTTTAGTTAAGCACAAACTGTACTGTAGTAGTTCCTGTAGTGAAATCAGTGTGTAGTGTGATCAAATAGACACAACCTGTTAAAAAAGGAACATACTCATCACTGGGTAACAGTCTCAAATCTGGTTGTAATGAGATTTGTGTTCATTTATTCCTTTAATTCTAATCCGATTCTTTGTGGTTATTCTTTACAGAAAATAACAGAACGTGGTGTTTTTAAATGCTGATTTTACTTTAAAATGGCTATTAGGGAATTGCAAATTAAAGGCACAATATGTAAGATTTTTTGATTAAAATATCCAAAAAACACTAGAAGAGTAATATATTTTGTTGACTTGTGTACTTATCCAAAATGTTTCCAAGAATGTTTAAATCCAGAGAAATAAGCAATTTTAACCAGGACATGGACCGTGTGTGCGTATCCTATCAATGACATCATGCCTGCGTTACCCTCGATTTCTGTTTTATTTTGTAGAAACCATGGAAACACCAAAGACTCTTTAATATATTATGTGTTTTATTGGACAGGTGACTAATATCGATCTAGCTTACTGCAGTGTGCAACAAATGTCTCATAGTAGACGCAGAGCTGTAGCATTATAACATAACTTTCAACACAGTCAAATGTATCTAATATAATAAAACAGCGCTGCGCATGAGTGGAAGAAGCGGAAGCGCTCGTCTGCGGCATAATAAAAGCTCTGTGAAATCCAGGCGTCATCAAGTTATGCCTTCGTTTTGACTTCTAGCGGCATATTGTGGCTTTAAAGCTACACTATGATATTTTCCCCCATCTAGCGGTGAAAGGGTATATGACCATCCAGTAAATATTAGTTTCTATTCCTCCCAATTTCGTTTTAACTCCTACAGTGGCCGAGTTAGTCCAAGATTAACATGGCTTCCAGTTCGATCCAGCAATCCCCCTCTTCACATTCGCCATCGAGTTGTAACGCGTGTGTCCGGGTGAAAAATACGGATAGCTCACTCAACGCAACTGGAGTCGATGCAAACACGGAGGCGATTGACATCAAACAGCCCGCACTTTATTCCCCGCGGAACCCCCACAAGAGTCCGGCACAAACTCCACTTCCGTCCACAGCATTACCCAACAAAACAAAAATAAATGAATGTTAGCAACAGAAGACAGAAAATAATCCGCACACATGGGAGCTCGAGGCGCAGTGCACACACACACACACACGCTCCAACCAGGGCGAACGCTCTTAAAGGGGCCACGCTATTTTTCTACTCGTTACAGAGTGTTAAAACGTGAAAGGCGAAGCTTGAATTTACGGGTGTGTCCCTCTTTGGCTAATGTACTTTCAAGATGGAGGGGCAACATGGCGACCCCCATTCGAACCCCTTACCCGTATGTATTTTCAATGACATATTATAAACTTACGAGAATACTTTATTACTTGAAAGAAGTAAATATACATTAATGAGCACACATATTTTTGAAATAACTAAGTGTTTTTAGAAAAGTTTTTAAAAAGTTACACAGTGTAGCTTTAAGCTATAAACCAAATACTAAAATGCATGTGTTTGGGTACTATGTTTTCTGATTTAATTTGATTTGAATTAAAAAAAAAATAATAATTTCATACAAAACATTTGAGGTTCCATTTCATTTTAATTCATCTTGAATTAAGCTGTTAAATGGTAATACAAGAGATCCATGAAATGTGACATGCAGAAATAAATGTACAAATAAACAAACTTAGCAGCTAAAAACACTGAATTTATGAATTTCGCATGTGGACAACGTCACCACATGTGATCACATCATGTATTTCCCATGTGTAAAGTATGTGTTTCACATGTGTGAAGACATTTATGATTAACAGACAGATCTGGATGAGCTCCAGTTGTGGAGATTCCTGCTCTTAAAGTGCAGTCACACTAGATCAGCGGTGTCCAATCCTGCTTCTGGAGGACCACTGTCCTGCAGATTTTAGCTCAAACCCCAATTAAACACCTGAAACAGCTAATTACTAACTCTTACTAAGCATACTAAACTTCCAGGCAGGTGTGTTGGGGCAAGATAGTGCTAATCTCTGAGGACAGTGGCTCTCCAGGACCGAGTTTGGACACCCCTGCACTAGATGAATCGGACTCAGAATAGTTCCCTCATTGAGCAAATCCGTTTTTGGCCATGTCAGATTCAAAATGAACAGAGAACCTTTACAATGATGTGCACTTTTGTGAGATTTGCATCAGTCTGTTCATATGACAGCATATGATTAAAGATACTGTATTCACAACAATGTATTTTTAAAGAAAACATAGGATCAACATAAGAACACAGGATTTTTAAGCATATTGATGACCAGTCGTAAGGTTCAGTCTACCCAACTATTTAGGCTATTTTTTTTTTTTTACAAATAGGCAAAAATATTCTTAAAAAAATAGTGATGCTTATGATTGAGAGCATGGAATTGGAACAAAATACACATCTATAAATACCCCAGTTTACACTACCTTTCAAAAGTATGATTTATATATTTTTTTAAGTATCTTATGCTCAACAAGTCTGCATCTGCCTCAAAACACAGTAAAACAGTAATAGTGACATTATTACAATTACAGTTTTCCATTTTATTATATTTTAAAATGTATTGTATTCCTGTGATGGAAAAGCTGAATTTTCAGTTATCATTACTCCAGTCTTCACATGATCCTTCAGAAATCATTCTAATATGCTGATTTGCTGCTCAAGAAACATGTTATTATGATCAATGTTTAAAACAGTTTTGCTGCTTAATATTTATGTGGAAACAGTGTTACATTTTATTTTCAGAATCCTTTGATGTATATAACATTCAAAAGAGCAGCATTCATTTAAAATGTAAACTTTATTGTCCTTGCGGAGTACACATTTTAATTTCTTTAAAAAAATCTTACTGACCCCAAAAGTTTGAATGGTAGTTTAACTTAAATCTTGCTTTAAGTTAAATAATCCTGTTGCCTATATTTATCGCAGTGTTTGAAGTTATTTTGCGTGCTCAAAGTCTAGTTAGACCACGCCTGTAGAGCCAACCTAATGGCCAGGGTGGACCACACTTGTGGAGCATGAACCTGTGTGAGTGACTGTGATGTGATCTTATTATGATTTTGACGTTGTCACTCCCTCCCTTGGTGTGTAAGGGGAGGATTTTGAGTCAAAGTCACTCGCTATCTTGCTGCATGCTCATTCTTGCTTTTCTCTCTTGTCTGATCTTAGGTGCTGGAAACCATGGATCACCTCACCTCCAAATCCCAATGTTTTCATTTTCTTCTCTTCATCGCTCTATGCATTCTTCCTGGATCACAGGCACAGACTTCGATCCCCAGGGGCTGTGGAGCTAATATGGACTCCTTGTATTTCTATCTGTGTGACCTGGATGCTGTCTGGGGTGTTGTAGTGGAGGCATTTGCAGCTGCTGGTTTGGTGGCCTGCCTGATTCTTCTGATCGTGCTGCTAGCCAGCCTTCCCTTTGTCACCGACAGGAAGTGGCGCAGCTCGTTGGGGATTCACGCCATGTTCCTGATCTTTACGTTTGGACTGTTCGCCCTCACGTTCGCCTTCATCGTCGGGAGGAACTTCGCCACGTGCGCGTCACGCCGCTTTCTGTTCGGTGTGTTGTTTGCCGGCTGCTTCTCGTGCCTTCTCATGCACGCCGTGAGGTTGAACATACTAGCCAGGAGGAACTCGGGGCCCAGAGGTTGGGTTTGGTGCTTGGGCGCTCTGGGACTCTGGCTGGTGGAAGTTGTCATCAACACAGAATGGCTAATTATTACAATTGTACGATCCCCGACTAACATTACCGGAACCGTTGCTCCTGCCACTGCTGTTCCCTGTAACATTGACAACAAGGATTTTGTCATGGCGCTCATATACGTTCTATGTCTACTCTTGGCGGTCGTGGTGGCATCCTTACCCATATTGGCAGGGAAGCACAAGCGCTGGCGTAAAGATGGAGCCCTCATCCTGGTCACAGGACTGATTTCGGTGGGCATCTGGGTGGCGTGGATTGTCATGTACGTATACGGGAACTTAAAGCATGGTGCGCCGACATGGGATGACCCCACACTGGCTATAGCACTGGTGTCAAATGCATGGGTGTTTCTGCTGCTCCACACCATGCCGGCGGTGTGTAGCCTGAACGAGGCAGATGAAGATCCAGATGTTGAGGAAGATCTGTACCCCAGCAGAGGGTACGAAACCATTCTCAAGGAGCAAAACGCACAGAGTATATATATGGAGAATAAGGCCTTCTCTATGGATGAACCCAACACAGGTAAATGCAAGCTTTTGAGTATTTACTTTGTATTCTTCTTAACTTTATGATCTTTGCTTTAAAGTTATTAAACTTTACAAGCTGGTTTAATATCTTTATTAGTCCATAATATGTCTGTGGTGATATCATTATCAGGAAATATTAGTGTGTTTTTAATCAGCATTGGTCTGATTAGGCTGATATTGGAACCATATAATTATAACATAAAGGCTTTTTTCTATTACATTTTCTACTGTACATCTATTTAATTTATATATTGAGGGTTTGTCATCGGGTGAAATATTAGGTATTTTTCCGTTTAAAAAATAAATAAATAAATAAATAAATAAATATATATATATATATATATATATATATATATATATATATATATATATATATATATATATATATATATATATATATATATATATATATATATATATATATATATATATTGGCTATCTGCATCTGCTAAAATATGTACACTACCGTTCCAAATTTTGTGGTTAAATCCAAGGAATACAATTAAATATAACTGTTTAATACATTTTAATATATAATGTGTTTTTTATTTCTGTGATGACAGCTGTATTTTCAGCATCATTACTCCAGTCTTCAGTGTCACATGATCCTTCAGAAATCATTCTAATATGCTGATTTGGTGCTAAAAAAAAACATTTCTGATGATCTATTTTGAAAACAGTTGTGCTGCTTAATATTTTCGTGGAGACTTATACGTTTTTTAAAGGGGTCATAGAATGACATTTTTGTACAAGTTAATATGATTCTTTACTGTCTAAATGAAAAGTTTGTAATATACTTTAATTAAAAATTCTCATTAGTATTGTAAGAAAACACTCATTTTACCTGGTCAAAACCAGCTCAGTTTTCAGCAAGTCATTTCAGTGCATGTGACTTTAAATGATAATGAGCTTTGCTCACCCCGCCCCCTCTGCTCTGTGGGGCGTTCGTTTCGACCCGACACAACACCACCACACACGCGGAGTGTTGCCTTGACAACATTTGAGGGTATATTTTCGAGAAATAATGGCAACGGGAGTCTCTGAGGAAACATCTGAGCAACCTTATCATTTTGAACCGGAGTCGGACTAGGAACAAGATGACGAACCCATCGAAGTTCGAACAGGACGTTTCTGAATGGTTGGTTAACGTCATGTCACTTTGATCTATCTTTGTACTGGTAGAGTAGTGTAGTTGCTATGTGTTTACTGATGTGTTAGTTCATTGACAGATTGATGTTATGTTATAAGATTTTTTTTTTATACATTACTTCTTAATCGTAACAGACACCGTTATAAACCATGTACAAAAGTAAGCTTAGTGTAGTGTTACCACGTTAACTTTATCACCCGAGTACACAGTTTGTAATAACAAACATAACGCGTTGTTCATTATAAACGTGGGATTATGAATTATATTGAGAACATCATACACAGAAAGCATGCCGTAATGTAACTTACCCTGTAAATTTTAGCCTCATTCATCGTGAAGCGATTTGCAAAGATTAATATAAAGGTTAATAAAACGTTACACTCACATCTTCCTGAGGTGCAGCAGGAACACGATCCTTTTTTCAAGAGCAGCTTATTAGCAAAACCTGCTTTATACTGACGCTCGTTTATAAAGCAGTCTGCTGAGAAATGATTCGCGCAAACATTGATGTTGATCGGGGGGAATATTCCCTTCTAAAACAAAACTCAGCAGCCACTGGGTCTTCAGCAGTTCGGATTTAGGAACATCAAAATGACTGCTGTGTTCGTTATTACACACAACAACAACACAACACCACAATCGCTTAGACGCCATTCTGTTCCAGAGTATCAACAATGGCGGACTGATGACAGCTCGCTCAGGGCGGGTCTGTGTTGAAACGCTGCTGTCAATCAACAATCTTAGGAGGGGCGTACACCGTGTAACGTCACACGGTCAGACGGCTCGATTTGAGACAGGGGAAAATATATAAGGAGATTAAAAAAAAAACACTGGATGTATTTTTATCATTATAGGATGGTTGTGTACAGGCACTGCCAACACACATTTCCGTATAATCAACTTGTAAAAGTGCATGTACCATTCTATGACCCCTTTAAAGGATTCTTTGATGAAAAAAAAAAACAGTGTTTATTTGAAATAGAATTTCCATTATAAATGTCTTTGTCACATTTGATTGAAAAGACATTAATAATGTTTTTATTTGTGACCACGTACTTTAATGTTTCTACTAGCAATATGCATTTGACAAATGCAATCCTTAGAAATCGAGGGGTTATATTACCTTTACATGTATGTGCAGCTTTTAAATTAATTAGTATTCAGATAGCTATACTCCAATAGTACTGTAGTTGGCCTTTAAGAGAAAACTGACTTTAGCAGACAGTTTACACCCACTACAGTGCCTCTTGTGGAATAGAATTGTTGCATTATGGGTTATGTTCTGACAAATTTCGAAACAGAACACATGTCTGAAATCAGGCCTTTACAGCTAAAAGTGTCTGTGTTCACGTTTCACATAAATATTGTAGGCCTAAGGTGGCTCTATTACGTTTTAGAACTGGACCTGAAAATCATTCCATTGATCATTCCGAGTATTTTAAAGAATGTATTCTCAATTCCCAACTTTATTTGTAACAATTATTACTGTTTATGGATCTAACACTGTGTCTACACCGGACGCCGTTAGGTGTAGACACAGTGTCAAACTTCTTTGACTGTGTACTGCCATGTAACTTTACATCTCTAGTATGTGCTGTTTCAAAAGCTCCATGCAGTGATTACATATTAAACTAATAGAGCTCCGGAGGTCACGTGACACATTCTGTTTACAACGCCATTTTGGCAGGCAGGAGCTGGAGCCATCATGAGTTTCAAGGCAACAGAGTTTACTGCGCACTTTAATTCAAAAGACATAGACTTGTACAAAGCAAAACTTAATATATTAAACACAACAAATCCCTATAATTCCCCCGGGATGCTTTTCACTTGTATCGATAAAGGAACGAATAGCTTTCCTGTCAGGACACCTGTTGCACCAGCTGTGCGCAAGTTACAACTAACTGTTGTTAGTTTTGACGTAAATGGGCACTAAGTTACAACTTATGCACTACTAAATATTTTGCGTTGCACCATTAAACTTAGTTGAAGTCTAAATCTACGTATTAACTAAATACTTACGGAAGTCTCCGATCAGGAGTAACATTAACAGATAGAATAGGCAGACTGAACGGCATCAATACGCTCTTGTTTTACATGACAGACTTCAATTCTTTACACGTATATGATAATGCTTGCATTTTAAGAGAGAAAACATGCGAATAGATTAACGTTATATGTTAGCGGTTAACACGAACCCGTCCAAAACGGTGCGCCGCTGTGTGCATCTGCCCCATAGTTCCGTGTTGTGCATGTCAGATAAAATCATAATCAATAAATGTCATTTATTATTATTTTTTTGTTTCAGTATTTATTTATTGATCCTTCATTTTGTTTCAAATAGCCTACAGTTGGGAATGTCATTTATATATAAAAGCACTTGTTATTCATGATTAAGTATCGTATTTAATGGGAACTTATTTTTATCATTAGTTACGTGAGGCAAAAGTAGTTTAGAATGAAGAATAAACTAAAATTCACGGCATTTCAACAACTTACTACGATAAAATGATTTCCCCTTTGCTTTCTCCCGCCTGTTCTGGCATCCTGGCACACATCAGCTGTCCATCATGTTGAAATAGTAAGGTTTAAACAGTCTAAGGTTTAAATTATTTTATAGATACCAATACTACAGCCGCTGTAGCGCTCCCCTGATTGCCCGCCAAAATGGCGGAGTTTAGGCTGCGTGACGTCAACCTCCGGAGCTCTATACTGCCAATTATATGATCCAGAAACCCAATATGTCTGTGTCTGTTAATACACTAAGAGGACGTGTGACTTTGAGAGAGGACAAAGCTGCAGAACATGCTGGAAACCGGACTGAATTTCACAATAACTGCTGCTTACACCACTGAATTTGATATGCTGATGTTTGAATCCGCTCGGTCTAATATCTGATGGTACCACACTGAACATGCTGTTCATCCATCCATCCATTCTCTTACTCCTCCCCTCTGTCCCGGTCTTCTCACTCTCTGTCTGTTTCTCTCTTGGTTTTTGCACCTGCTTGTTTCCTCTGGTCAAACATGCAAATATCTTTGTTGCCTTTTGATGTCCATGAATTTGAACCCAGGTAGCTGAGAGTTTCCATGCGTTTGTGCACTCAGAGCTGTGTGTCAAACCTTTCTATTATAAATCAACAATATCAACTGTTTACTCAACCAGTAACCGATTCACAGTACAGTTTCATATATTCAATTATCTCAATGACGTACCGTAGGTATAACATTTCCTCATGTTCGTCAATATTTGCATGTCTGTGGTTTTGTGAAGTAAAATGAATGCTTCTGTTAGTACTGAACAGGGAGGGTCGTAAAGTTCAGGAATCGTATCTCACTAGTAAATGAATATCCAGAGCAAAATGGAAAACCTCTCCCACCCTGGCATGAGTCAATGTCGCACTACTCCTATCTAGAGACCCTGAAGCATGTGTTTACATTAGCATGTCTCCACGGAGACTGAGGTGTGGCAACATTATCATCAGTATTTCACAGAGCAAAAGGACATTTCTGCCCCACTGCATCAGTGCAACCTTATCAAACCACAGTGCGTCATATGCCTTATAAATGCACAAGCCTGGTGTCTATGATAACTTGATATTTGTTCAGATTTTAATAGAAAAGCGTATATCTGTCGGTTGTTAAAACATAACATTATTTTATTGTTGCGCTTGTTCTCCAAAATAAGTGAATAAAGAGAGGGCGTTTGTGTGTAAATTCAACATGATTATATAAAAACAAGTCTGTGTGTGTATATATATACAACACACACCAAGGATAATTGATCAAATAAACAATACAATATTATTATAATTTGTTTAACTGTGTATATAATATAAACTTATATTTATACTTATACTTTTTATATATCAATAGATTTTAAAATGAAATTTATTCCGGTGATGAAAAGCTGAATCATTACTCCAGTCTTCAGTGTCACATGATCCTTCCGAAATCTATTTAATATTTAACATTTCTTCTTATTATCAATGTTGAAAACTGTTGTGCTGACTAATATTTTTTTCTGGAGACTGATCATTTTTGATTAACAGAAGTTCAAAGAATAGCATTTAATTGAAACATTTAGTAACATTTTGCCTTTTGGTCAATTTAATTCATCATTGCTAAATAAAATTATTCATTAAAAAAACTTACTGGCCCCAAACTTTTCAACAATAGTATGTATTCAAATATTACACAAATATGCTAAATAAACATGCTAAAGAGTTTGATTTCAACATCAGTTGTGAAATAAACTATTATATATAATTGTGTGTGTGTGTGTGTGTGTGTGTGTGTGTGTGTGTGTGTGTGTGTGTGTGTGTGTGTGTGTGTGTGTGTGTGTGTGTGTGTGTGTGTGTGTGTGTGTGTGTGTGTGTGTGTGTGTGTGTGTGTGTGTGTGTGTGTGTGTGTGTGTGTGTGTGTGTGTGTGTGTGTATGTGTGTGTGTGTGTGTAGGGGAAAACAGGTTATCCATACACATTTATGGCATATAGTGATGAAGTATTTTATCTATC
The DNA here is from genome assembly GCA_023566225.1 of Romanogobio albipinnatus. Classification (NCBI taxonomy): domain Eukaryota; kingdom Metazoa; phylum Chordata; class Actinopteri; order Cypriniformes; family Gobionidae; genus Romanogobio; species Romanogobio albipinnatus. The sequence continues at coordinate 11,486,716 of CM042257.1, forward strand.
CTATAGAAAACAATTGTAGAATAAAAAAGAGTGTTTTTGAGGCCATGACCTTCATGACTAAGAAAGTTGTATGGGAAAGAATGGGATTCTATCTGAAGTTGCTTGCAGTTGCCATCCACTGATAGTAAATTGGCAGTCGGCCACCATTACAAAGAGAATAAGATAGCCTATGAATGAATTGACTGTGGCAAAAATGTTGGGGAGTACTTGGAAGAATCCAAGAAGAGAAAAGAAGCACCTGCAAATGAGATCATTTGGTTAGACTGTATAAAAGTGTGAGTTGCAAATGAGATGATCAGATGTTCAGCTGGCATCTCACTTTGTTGTTCATACAATAAAGTTAATACATTCTGAGACATGGAACTTCGACTCAGAGAGATTTTCTGAACTGAGAGAACATAGGGGATTTTCTTCAACAATAGCAGCGTTGCCATTTTGTCTCCTGAAGTATTTGTATAAGGCATGTCATGAAAGGGTGTATTCAAGTCCAAACATTTAACATCTCTGTTTTAATATTGTTTTCTCAGGTAATAAGCCTGTGTCCCCATACGGCGGCTATAACGGCCAACTCCGAAGTATATATCAGCCCACAGAACTGGCCATCATCACCAAAGGAGTGGGGAATGTGAGTGCACATATTTTACTACTAATTTGACTATGCATACAAGTCTTGTGATCCCTGTTCACAAACAAAATCTAAAAGAGAGCTCCAAATACAAAAGTCCACATCTGCTTTCAGTGTTGTTGACCTGAATGTTTTTGTGCATTTGTGTGTTCACCTGCCATATCTATTTGGACTGTTTTCGGCTGTAGCAATACAGGGAGTCGCATGACAATATAATTCCACGAGCATCCATAGGCACTCCGCCCAGAGACCAGAGCGATCACTCCAGCCCCTCAACACAACTTGGCAATATGAGAGAAATATATTCAAATGTACGTGGGGAGCATTAGTGATATTGTGTTTGTTTGCTTGGGGTCTCTCCAGTCTATCGCCCTTCCACTTTCATCCGCCTTCCTCCTTTTTCAACATGCATGCATACTGACCCACTGACGTTTGTACTAATCCGATGGACTGTAGTGTCCTTCAGCTTTGTAAGGGTTTTTAGTTCAATCAGTCCAGTTTACATGTGAATAATTCAGTGCGATATTGGAACAGAATAAACGAATCAGCTTGTTTACGAATCAGACATCGCTATTGCGTCTCGGAGCGGGTGATGATTTCTTCAGTTCAAAATAACGATGAATGATTTTCTTGAAATGTTGTGGAGTAAAAAGTACAATCTCATGCTTTGGAACGTACTGATGAAAAAGTTTCCCAAAATAAAAATACTCTAAAGTACAGATACTTAAAAAATGTACGTACAGTAACAAAGTAAAAATACTTGGCTACTGTCCACATCTGTGTATAAATACAAATAAAAATGATTATTATGTGTACCATTAATTTGGAATAAGTGGCAAACCCAAATGAAAGATGTTTTTGTGGCCTTTAAACATTAAAGGTTTGTCAAGCTGATTTTAAATTTTGTTTTACAATGAAGCTCATAAGCACCCACACAAAACATCCTTCAACCTTTTTCACTTTGGTGAAGAAAACAGAATCTGTCCTTCTGAATTTTCTTCTCAGATTTCTGGGTCTTGCCTCTCACTTTATCGTCTCTCAATTACACGTCTCTGGGGAATTCTTCTCCCTCGTTGCCTTGTCATTCATTCTTTCAAGATCTGCTTTCATTCCTAGCCTGCTTTCATGCACTTGGTGAGACTGTAGCCTTCTGTCTGGGATGGAGGAATTTAAAGCCCATTTTAAGACTCTTTGTTTGTGTTTTGTTTGTGTTAATTATTATCATTTTTCATTTTTTTTGTAAGGTATGAGGGGGTGGAAGAAGGAATCAAATCTAATAAACTAAACTGTATGTTTTCTGTCTTTTCCTTCCTTTAAAAAAAAAAAAAAAAAATTGTATTACTGTTTTTCTCACCTGTCACATGAGGCATCTGTGTATTCTCTTATAGACCTTAGTCTGGTTAGTCGCCATATTGAATTTAACACGGATGCAAACAAAGCTGTGATGGATAGACTCAGTTTTTACAGGTCCTAGAGCATATCATTTTCACAACTCACAATGGAGTTTTATGGAGTTTTGGAGTGTTTACATGTCAACGATGTACTAAAAACGGAATTTTTTGCATACAGATAACAACTTTATGAGAATTATCCCCATTTACAAGGATTTATGAAAATGACTATACACCGATAAAGCATAACATTATGACCACTGACAAGTGAAGTGAATAAACACTGATTATCTCTTCATCATGGCACCTGTTAGTGGGTGGGATATATTAGGCAGCAAGTGAACATTTTGTCCTCAATGTTGATGTGCTAGAAGCAGGAAAAATTAGCAAGTGTAAGGATTTGAGCGAGTTTAACAAGGGCCAAATTGTGATGGCTAGACGACTGGGTCAGAGCATCTTCAAAACTGCAGCTCTTGTGGGATGTTTCCGGTCTGCAGTGATCAGTATCTATCAAAAGTGGTCCAAGGAAGGAACAGTGTGGAACAGGCGACAGGGTCATGGCTTATTGATGCACGTGGGGAGCGAAGGCTTGCCTGTGTGGTCCAATCATACACACAAGCTACAAATTGCTCAAGAAGTTAATGCTGGTTCTGATAGAAAGGTGTCAGAATACACAGTGCATTGCAGTTTGTTGTGTATGGGGCTGCATAGCTGCAGACGAGTCAGGGTCACTCAGGCTCACACCACTGGTCACTCACGTTTTCTTTTACATCACGTGGATGGCCGGGTGCGTGTGCGTTGCTTACCTAGGGAACACATGGCGTCAGGATGCACTATGGGAAGAAGGCAAGCCGGCGGAGGCAGTGTGATGCTTTGGGCAATGTTCTGCTGGGAAACCTTGGATCCTGCCATCCATGTGGATGTTACTTTGACACGTACCACCTACCTAAGCATTGTTGCAGATCATGTACACCCTTTCATGGGAACTGTATTCCCTGGTGGCTGTGGCCTCTTTCAGCAGGATAATGCGCCCTGCCACAAAGCAAAAATGGTTCAGGAATGGTTTGAGGAGCACAACAACGAGTTGAGGTGTTGACTTGGCCTCCAAATTCCCAAGATCTCAATCCAATCGAGCATCTGTGGAATGTGATGAACAAACAAGTCCGATCCATGGAGGCCCCGCCTCGCAACTTACAGGACTTAAAGGATCTGCTGCTAACATCTTGGTGCCAGATACCACAGCACACCTTCAGGGGTCTAGTGGAGTCCATGCCTCTACAGATCAGGGCTGTTTTTGCAGCAAAAGGGGGACCAACACAATATTAGTCATAATGTTATGCCTGATCGGTGTAGACTGAATATGTAACATCATGTGCATGATGTCAATGGTTTCATAAATGTGCATATTTGTTGTTTACATGGAGATGATAATGGTATCGTTTTCAAAAACTTTGAAAAGCGTTTTCAGGTCGCCAAAACACCGTTGTCGTGTAAATGAATGGCCAAAACGCATATAAAGGTTTCTGCTTTCAGTTGAAAACGGTTTCGTGAAAACAGCCGCTTTGTCTACTGAAAGTTTTTTTTTTTTCAGAAAGGCGTTTTGTCAGCTGAACAATGTATGTTGTCAAACAACAGTACAATCCATTGAACGCATTGTTCCTTCTATCCCTCGTTTTCATTCCTATAAAACTTAAAAATAGCACTACCCTGATTAAGGTCTTTTGCTACTTATTTTCTCTTTCTGACACTCTTACAAACTTACATTTTTACACACATTATAGCCTTTTTATTTGTTCTATTTAGAGCATTCTAAAATATATTACCACTATTATTATTATTATTATTATTATTATTGTTTGATGTTGTCTAATTTTTCCTGTTTCTCACTGTAGGGGAATTTCAACAGAAGACCCCAGTGATCTGCTCATGCCAGCTGTTTGTTTTTTTGTTTTTTTCTTCTTCCTGGTGTTTCTAACTTTCATGAACTCAGAGTAACGATTTGTTGTTTGCTCTACTGAAAGAAAATGTGTTGGGTTATCTCAAGCTGATTGAACCATTGAAGACATGAAATTGTACAGTATGGCTTGTTTGTGCATGGGACACAATAAAAAAAAGATTAGTTGTACCAATGATTGTATAGACTACTGCAATGCTACCAGCTGCGTTTACTAAGAAAGCACAGACCAGCAAAGGACTGTAAAATAAACGTGTGCTGGTTTTCTATCACTCATCCTGTATATGGAGTTCTGAAACGCTGCTTCTACCACTGTAAACATTGGACATCACACATATGCATAAACATTAATTTACATGTATGAAATATTAATAATGTGCAATCTTAATCATTTTGGTGCAGCAACCAGACTAATGACTGTTTTCCAACTTTGTATTTATTGTCAATGTACAAATAACATTACATCTGAACTCAATCTGAACAGAAGATCTTATATAAAATTCACTGAATGGGAAATTGTCACTGTGAGACTGATTGCACGTATGACCTGGTCACAGGGACATCATCGGGATAACTTCCCAAAGGGATGTTAGTCGAATGGAAAATTTCTTTCACTGTAACCAGTCATGACATTTACATAAATGCTACTGATAAGTTTCTCAACAGGGGGTTGTTAAATTACCAGTGTTGGGAAGGTTACTTTGGAAATGTAATAGATTATAGATTACAAGTCACCCTATTTAAACTGTAATAAGTAGTGTAACTATTTCATTTACTTTATTAAAGTAATGTAACTGATTACCTTTTGATTATTTTCCAATTTTTATCAATCTCAGACAGGTTGAAGCCTAAAGCTTTCAGCGGCAATGTGGAGTGATGTAATTGGTAGACGTGGTGCTGCAAATTCAAACGAGAACCAATCAAAAGCATCAGAATAGCATCGCTCTACTAAACAGCCTTTAAATGGCAGGAGGCATTGTGCACGTCAAAAACAGGCAAAGCAACAAATTAATATTATTCAACATATCCTTGCTTTTTACAGAAATATTCAGATGCAACCCCCTTTAATCATTAACATTTTCATAAGTAATTTTTTCTCAGTAACTATAACTGATTAGTTACATTTATTTTGTAATTAAATTACGCAATCTAGTTACATGTAACTAGTTACTCTCCAACTCTGGCCATTACATCAACACATGACGAAAGCATGAAAGATATAGTTCACATTGTTGTTTTTTTGTATTATAGCTGTATTAGCTGTATGACCAATGTCACCTTTTATTTCTATAGTGATATTACAATATATATTTCAAAGCGGCTTTATGGAAAATAATGCAAACAAAGTAAAATTCTACAGTATAAATCAGCTAAAGTCAGTTCAGTGTCGATTCTGTTAAATAAAAACAGGGCCGTGCTTAGGGCGGTGCAACTGGTTTGACCACAGCAGGCCGGGCGGGGAATGGACCGAGGCCTACCGTTCAACATTTTGAGGTCAGTAAGGTAAAGAAATGAATCATTTTATTCAGCAAGGATGCATTAAATTAATCAAATGTGACCGTAAAGACATTTATAATCTATTTGAAGTATTTTGAACTTTCTATTCATCATAGAATCCTAACAATTATCTGCATTATATCAGCAATCAGCCAGCCATTGAAAATCTTTGCAAAGCAAAAACCTCTCTGAGCAATTTAAAGGTCCCGTTCTTCGTGATCCCACTGTTCAAACTTTAGTTAGTGTGTAATGTTGCTGTTAGAGCATAAATAATACCTGTAAAATTATAAAGCTCAAAGTTCAATATTTTATTTAAAGGTCCCGTTCTTTGTGTGTTTTTGAAGCTTTGATTGTGTTTACAGTGTGCAATATAACGTGTTCATGTTTCGCATGTAAAAAAAACACACAATTTACTTATCTGTATACCGCTGTTTTCACTGTCCTAAAAACGGGTTGATGAGTTCCTTGTTCTATGAAGTCCCTCCTTCAGAAATACGTAACGAGTTCTGATTGTGCCAGCGGTTCCTGTGTTGGGATTCGACCGCAGCTTAGCGCACGTGGAAAGGTCACGCCTCTTAACGGGAGATATATGCGCTCAATGATCTCTACAGCGTCCCTGGGAAAGCCAAACAAAGGTGATTTGACTCCGGGATGAAAATAACAGCGTCTCGACGACATGGCGACAAACACACTCAAACACAACAATTCCTTTTCTCCACGCGACCGTCCTCTTCTCCACGTGGGACAGCAACAAGACCACGCCCCCTTTTTTCGCGTATTCTTGTGGGCGGAGGTTAATCTGTTCTACTGACGTAATTAATGAAGGAAGTACCAGGATGTAGTCCAAGCCAGCCGTTCGCTGTAGGCTTTGAAAGGGAACTTCTGTTAAATAAAATATCTCGCTTGGCATTGAACTTTGAGCTTTATAATTTTACAGGTATTATTTATGCTCTAACAGCAATATTACACACTAACTAAAGTTTGAACAGTGGGATCACGAAGAACGGGACCTTTAACAGAAGTTCCCTTTCAAAGCCTACAGCGAACGGCTGGCTTGGACTACATCCTGGTACTTCCTTCATAAATGACGTCAGTAGAACAGACTAACCTCCGCCCAAAACAGCGGTATACAGATAAGTACATTGTGTTAAAAATACAGTTTTTTTTACACGCGAAACATGAACACATGTTATATTGCACACTGTAAACACAATCAAAGCTTCAAAAAGACACGAAGAACAGGACCTTTAACAATAAGACTTTGTACATGCAGCAGGTGTATAAAAGTCTTTGGAAAACAATGCTGAACAATTGAGTGGATCTTTGGGTGACTCCCTCGTCCAGTAATGCAGACTTTTCAGTAAATTAAGTTGCAAATCAAGCTTCATAGAATGTTCTTTCCACAGCTGCACAAATGAGTTAGCAGTAAAGTTTTTGCATATATCATTATCAGTGGTGTTCTATTCCAGTAACTATTCTCCTTTATGCATATCATCAGTGGTTTTATATTCCAAAAAATATTGACCTACACAAATGTACCTACCACATATTTACCAATGCAAATGATTTGATATGTTGAGGTTATCAATGCATCTCAGCCTCCACACACACAATTAAAGTCAATAGGGTCCAATGTTGTGTTTTTCAAAACATCATCTTACATACTATACAGGTTTGGAATGAGTAAATTATGAACTTTTTCATTTTTGGTTGAACTAGCCCTTTACCTTTCCCTTCTGTTCATCATACATATTGAACGATTCACCAGAATCTGTCTTATATTTCATTCTGGTGAGATAGCAGGAGCCACCCGAGCTAAATTCACCATCAAAACACAAACTACCTTCTCGTTTTATGACATGAAACATGATTTAGGATGTGTCTGCAGTTTCTCAACTGTCTCCGATCACCTTCAATGGTGTAGACAAGTTCACCCCGGCTGCCTTCTTGGATGTCTTCCCTGCAGCCCGTCCTGACGACCGTGTATCAAATGTTAAGCGCTGCCGGTAAAATCTAGATGCTGAATCTATATGTAATATGATAAGCATTTTCTCCTCACATTGAGAACACAATGTGCTGGGTATTTAAGGAGAAAGCAGACATAAAAACCTGTCCTTGAGACACAAGTATCTTTTCTCCAATGACATCGTATTGCTATAATCTTGGCAGCTCAGTTATTCTATTCCAAAAAGACATTTGGCACATTAAATCAATGAGTAGGTGTTATGGGCGTATCAGTTTTCCTTATTTCCACCCGCTTGGCTCTATTATGTAATATATCTTATGTAAATTACTTCTTCGCAATCTGCCGGCCTGTATAGTTTAACAGGAGACCTTTAGCAAGTTGATTTCGATCATTGCCACCTGTCAGAGTCAGACATCTTCAAGGGGGTCAAAGTTTAGATGCACATCATTTTTAGATAAGATGTAGGCATACATGATAATCAGAATATTTTGAATACCTGTATTATATTACCTGTAGGCCTACCTATATAGGCTATATATAGGCTAGCCTATAAGTGCTTGTGTATACATGCATTTGTATGTATGCAATTGACAAATGCAATTGCCTGTGAAATTATTTATTTGTTACAAAACATATTTACATTTTAAATATTTGTAGGCTATATAGGGTTATATACAGGACTAGTTTGGAGTTGAGAAAACCAAGATGCTGATTATCAACTTTCTCTGTTAACTCAGGCTTTGATTGAGGAATAACGTGAAAGTGTGGCAGTAGCGAATATATAGCTATATAAGTATAACTTTAACATGTAAACTCACATGTAGCTTTATATATTGATTCTAAAGTGTATATTGCATTTTATAAACAAGGCTTAAGCCTAATCCCAGACTAAAATGCGTCTGCTGCCAAATGCAATATAAATATAGTGTAGTCTGTAATATATATAATATAAATGCATGTTTGAGCTGTTTTAACTGAAAGCAACTTGCACTGACATCATTTAAAATATGTCAGCGCCATTGTTCTGTCTCAAGGCGCACACCAGTAATGTTGTAAAAAAAAATTAAAGGCACTTTTATATAAGCTACTTAAATGGTTACCCTCGATTTCTGGTTTTGTTTTGTAGAAACATACATTTTATGGAAACGTCAAAGACGCTTTAATATATTATGCGTTTTAATCAGACAGGTGAGCAACTGTTTGGAAACATTCATGGACAGAAAACGAATCATTGTTATACAGTCTCATATCTTATTGCTTAAATCTGTTTTTCTTCTTTTACCGCAAATACCATGTTTTACCATGCCTGATATCGATCTAGCTTACTGCAGTGTGCAACAAGTGTCTCATAGCAGCAGCCGATCGAACACACAGAGTAGCATTCACATTTATGCATTTGGCAGACGCTTTTATCCAAAGCGACTTACAGTGAGTGCCCTTATTACAGGGACAATCCCCCTGGAGCAACATGGAGTAAAGTGCCTTGCTCAAGGACACACTGGTGGTGACCGCTGGGATCGAACCAGCAACCTTCTGTGTATCAGTTCCATGGTTTAACCCACTGGACCACCATATCACATAGCATTATAACATAACTTTCAGCACACTCAAATAATGTATCTAATATGATAAAACAGTGCTGGTTAGCCATGGAACATGGTAAAGAACACTGCTAAAAGCAGAGCCACTTTCATGGTGCCTGAAATCCATTGGCGCAAACTAAACTGAAATATATCTGCACTCAAAAAAATAACTCATTGGACAAACTCAATTTAATTGGTTTTCCATCCAATAAATATGTGTAGCCCCAACTCATAAAAAACTAATTGAGGCAATAAAATGTAATTGAGTTGGTCCAACTCAATTTTATCAAATACAGTTTAAATTATATTTATATACTTATAACATGACTTTTGTATAATTGTCAAAGTTAAATTAAAGGTCCCGTTCTTCATGTCTTTTTGAAGCTTTGATTGTGTTTACAGTGTGCAATATAACGTGTTCATGTTTTGCGTGTAAAAAAAAACATTATTTTTAACACAATTTACTTATCTGTATACCGCTGTTTCCACTGTCCTAAAAACGGCTGATGACTTCCTTTATTCTATGAAGTCCCTCCTTCAGAAATACGTAACGAGTTCTGATTGTGCCAGCGGTTCCCGTGTTGTGATTTGACCGCAGCTTAGCGAACGTGGCACGGTCCTGTGTTGTGATTCGACAGCAACTTAGTGCACGTGGAAAGGTCACGCCTCTTAACGGGGTGATGTATGCGCTCAATGATCTCTACAGCGTCCCTGTGAAAGCCAAACAAAGGTGATTTGACTCCGGGATGAAAATAACAGCGTCTCGACGACATGGCGACAAACACACTCAAACACAACAATTCCTTTTCTCCGCGCGACACGTCCTCTTCTCCACGTGGGACAGCAACAAGACCACGCCCCCTTTTTCCGCGTATTCTTGTGGGCGGAGGTTAGTCTGTTCTACTGTTCTATCGACGTCATTTATGAAGGAAGTACCAGGATGTAGTCCAAGCCAGCCGTTCACTTATAGGGCTTTGAAAGGGAACTTCTGTTAAATAAAATATCTCGCTTGGCATTGAACTTTGAGCTTTATAATTTTACAGGTATTATTTATGCTCTAACAGCAACATTACACACGAACTAAAGTTTGAACAATGGGATCACGAAGAACAGGACCTTTAAAACATTTAATTGGAAAATCAATTATAAGCAGTTTCATTCATCATCATACACAATGTGTATCATGAAAATATGAGACAAGAGGTGTCACTCCTGACATTAGCACTGAGTGCCCACAGCCTAAGCACAGGCACCACTCTTCAGCATAACAGTAACCACAAAATTAAAAAAACATTACAGAAACCTCTTTAAATGGCCAACATAACTGAACATTAAACACTAACATTAACTAACAAGATCATTCCCTTTACAGAAAAACACATAAAATAACACTTTAATCCCTAAATTTACTCTCCTAACAGAGTCCCTTGCAAAGCATGCTGGGAACTGCCCAGTTAGTTGTGTCAACACAAATATTTCATGTAGTTTTAACACAACTGAATATAAGTAAACTTCAGTTTTAAATATATTAGGTTGATTGAACACAATTAAATTAAGTTGTGACAAAATTAGATATGTTTAAGTAAAGTAAACAGAATAGTTTTTCTTGATTTACCGCAAATTCCATGTTTTACCATGCCTGATATCGATCTGATAAGTGTCTCATAGTAGCCGCTGATCGAACACACAGAGTAGCATAACATAACTTTCAACACACTCAAATAATGTATCATGATAAAACAGCGCTGGTTAGACATGGAACATGGACACTGCTAAAAGCAGAGCCACTTTCATGGTGCCTGAAATCCATTGGCGCAAACTAAACTGAAATATATCTGGCTATAGCCACCTAAACCGGCTTCATGGTATAAGCCCCAGGTCAGCACTTTAATATGATTGCCTAGTCAAATGATGACTACTTTTGTGTGTGTAAACTCACTGTTGTGAACAACCTTGTAGAACACAAAGGGTGATGTATTATTTGCCTGTAATGATCAGTGGCCATCTTTTTCGTTTTCATAATGTTGCACAAACAAACATTAAATCGAGGGCTCAGAGTTTAACAGAGTTTTAATTCCTTCCAGGAACTGTTTTTTTTTATTTATTTTTTTATTTTTTATTTAAATGGCTAAAATCCTCACTTCAGGGAATTTTCTATACTATACCTGAACTAAACTCCAGCTGAAACTGGATCTTTGTTTACAAACAGATTTGCATCCTCTCATAAGGCATTCAACCACTTCCAGCCCCGAGCAGACTCACAATGAACCGACTGTTTTCATCCAGGTGGGGAGAGAGGCTTTATAGAGATCCATGAGGTTGGTTATCAGGTTTATGGAGTCACCACAGCGCTTATTCATACTGACTCACCCATTAAAACAACTTTTATATTCTGTATTATACAATTTTCATTCTTTACCACAGGATTTCAAACGACTGACCCTTTGTCATTTGTGTAATAAAGTTCAAATGATAGGCCTTTAGAAAAACAAAGGTGTAAAATTTAACCAAACCGGGCATGTCATGTTTGCTAAGTGTCTGACGTTAGTTAAAGCAATTGTTGGAAACATACAAATTCAGTAAACCAGAAGTAATTCATCTGCAAACTGTTTACCTCACAGTTCATCAAACACACCCAGTGACTCATTTATAAAGTGCTGCCTTCAAGCTGAAAGAACATGGATGAATAGAAGCTACACTGTATTTTTAAGTGTTTTTAAAGTGATATTTATGTCAGCAGCTACTGCTAAATTAGTCTCTGGTCAACATTAGCTGAATGTATGTGGTGACTGAACATATGCTGCATTGAAAAAGTATATGTAAGTGTCCAATACTCATTCAGTGGCTTTAAAAATCACACCTAAAGTCAGTATGAGAGGAAAATATTTACTCGATATGCCTTCTAAATGCATATTATTGAACTCCCACCTACACCCCAGGGGTGGGGTTAGGATTAGGCAATCAGGTAGTGACTTCAGCGAGGGGGGTAATAATTTGGTGGGACAACTTGAGAAATTTGGCACAACACCGGTACTACATGGAGTTGGTGATGGGATTTTGATGGCCCGTCAGGAAAAGCCATATGTCTAACCAAGTTGTGTTACAAATTTTCTGACAGTTAATAGGCTAATTTATATCAAATTTAAATTTAGCAATAACTGTGAACCCAAATGTGTTGCGAAACAAACCACATATTAGAATGAGCACAAATAATGGTATGCAAACAAACTTTTTCTGAATTTTGAGCACCTCCTTCATTGATTTATTGAAAAAAACTGTTAAAAAAAAAGTTGCTGCCTTAAATTTTTAAGTACATTAAACTGACTTATTATTATTAATAATTTTTAATATTGTGATGAGTTTAAGCACTGTAAAAACATATGTTGTCATAACTTATTGATCATAATTTTTAAACAAAAACAACTTTTTGTGCCCTATTTGCATGTCAGATTATTTGTCCTCTAAAGAAGTTGCCTCGATCAGATTTTACAGAGAATACCAAAATTCCCAGAAGAGTTGACTGGCTTTGGTCTTAATTGGACCGTTCTCATGACTCCTATGTATTGTTTGTCTTGTTGCCCTTGCGGTCTCCCTGCTGGGATTCAATTTGTTGTACCTTGTGAGTCGTTACTTTTCATTACACACAACAGCCTCACAACACAGGAAGCTGCTGCGCAGGCATTATTAGCAGTTGCTTCATACTCACACAACAAATCAAACGTGCTTTCCCAGAAAAGTCTATGTCTTTTTGAATAGTTCAATATGTTTGCAGAAGAGATCCATACATCTAGCACTATCCATATTAATTTCATCCCACTGTTGGACAAGATAGAAGAGCAGCACAGCCTGTCACAAAGGTGTCATTCTGTGACTGTCTCAGTTGGGAAAGGAGGGGAACAGTGTCGTCTTTGTGCGAGCTGGACAAAGCTGGACCTGTGTGAAAGCAGGTTAATGTTCCTCTACAGGTTTGGAAGCCAAGGACATCTGAAGGACCCTCACACACACTTATCCAAACCCACCTCTGGATTCTGCTCTCGCTCTAACATGCAACAAAACTGTAAACAAAGCAAGTGCTCAGACAATTAAACCAATTAAAAATTGGTATTTGAACAGAAGGCAGTACAAAAAGATCCAATTCATAAGAAAATATCTCAGTATAACAGAGGTGTGTGCTGTATAACGGCCCTACTGTGCATTCAAACGGGGTGTGGAGAGCTATAAATAACACACTTACAGTGCACACAATTGTGGAGACAATTTTCAACTTCTCAGAATTGCTAAAGAACTGTTGACACGTGTGTGTGTGTGTGTGTGTGTGTGTGTGTGTGTGTGTGTGTGTGTGTGTGTGTGTGTGTGTGTGTGTGTGTGTGTGTGTGTGTGTGTGTGTGTGTGTGTGTGTGTGTGTGTGTGTGTGTGTGTGTGTGTGTGTGTGTGTGTGTGTGTGTGTGTGTGTGTGTGTGTGTGTGTGGGTGGCAGACAGCGTAATGACTTGGCAGTGAAACAGGGCACCATGCACAAGAAAGAGTCCCGTGTGTTGTCTTACATCAGCAGGTGAATTAGTACTGAAAGAGTAAAAAAGCTTGGCACTAGACAGAACTTTGTTGATAAAGATAATAACAACAGATGTCCGAAGGTTGCACACAAGCTGAACTAGTTTTGCAATGTTTATTTTGTTTTCTTCTCATGACATCATAGCTTTGAGTGCTATTTACAGGTAGCTCAGCAAATGGTGCCGTTTGCGTACTTGTATTGTGTACTTATATACGTATTGTGAATGCCTGTATGACATTCACTTGTATTAGAACTTATTTGACATATTTAACATGTTGAACTCCTGTTAATATATACCCAAAATGTAATTTCTTAAAAATATTTATGCATATACTGTTATATATACTGCATATATATATATATATTAGGGCTGTCAAAAGATTAATCACGATTAATCACATCCAAAATAAACGTTTGTGTTTACATAATATATGTGTGTGAACTGTGTATAATTATTAAAAACACACACAAGCATGTATATATTTAAGAAAAATGTATTATATATTTATATATAAAATATTTATATTTATATATAATATAAATTATATAAATGTATACAGTATATACATGCAAATATTTATATAAACATAATAATTATACAGAGTACACACAAATATATTATGTAAACACAAACTTTTATTTTGGATGTGATTAATCGTGATTAATCTTTTGACAGCCCTAATATATATATATATATATATATATATATATATATATATATATATATATATATATATATATATATATATATATATATATATATATATATATATATATATATATATATATATATATATATATATATATATATATATAGTGAAAGAATATTTTTATTTTTTAATTATGTAATTACTCTTTCTGACTGCATAAAAAAAGTGACATTATAAAGGTACACACACACAGATACACCATTCAGGCATAAAATTATGACCACCTTCCTATTATTGTGTTGGTCCCCCTTTTGCTGCAAAAACAGCCCTGATCTGTAGAGGCATGGACTCCACTAGACCCCAGAAGGTGTGCTGTGGTATCTGGCTCCAGGATGTTAGCAGCATGTCCTTTAAGTCCTGTAAGCTGCAAGGTGGGGCCTCCATGGATCGGACTTGTTTGTTCATCACATTCCACAGATGCTCGATTGGATTGAGATCTGGGGATTTTGGAGGCCAAGTCAACACCTCAAACTCGTTGTGCTCCTCAAACCATTCCTGAACCATTTTTGCTTTGTGGCAGGCGCATTATCCTGCTGAAATAATGCTAACGTGCCCACTGTTGGCGCTTTCGGCATGGGTCAGCATGGGCACCCTGACTGGTCTGCGGCTATGCAACCCAATTTGCAATGCTGGCCGCCCATGACCCTGTCACCTGTTCCACACTGTTCCTTCCTTGGACCACTTTTGATAGATACTGATCACTGCAGACCGGAAACATCCCACAAGAGCTGCAGTTTTGGAGATTCTCTGACCCAGGCGTCTAGCCATCACAATTTGGCCCTTGTCAAACTCGCTCAAATCCTTACACTTGCTCATTTTTCCTGCTTCTAACGCATCAACTTTGAGGACAAAATGTTCACTTGCTGCCTAATATATCCCACCCACTAACAGGTGCCGTGATGAAGAGATAATCAGTGTTATTCACTTCACCTGTCAGTGGTTATAATGTTATGCCTGATCGGTGTATTGCAGGTTATATAAAATATAATAAAAAACAACGCAAAATGTAATTTATTGAAAATATTTAAGAAGTTATATTTGGTGCAATGAAAATATGAAAATATATCTTTACGATATATGCTGTTTATATAATTTTAGTATAAATCCTTTTTTTTTGCCTCTTGTTCAGTTTAATTCATTTAAATGAGCTAAAGTAACAAGATTTTTTTCAACATTCTGTCATAACTTAATTGAATGTGTTCAATCAACATAATATATGTATATAATATAATATACATAATAAAACTGAAGTTTACTTAATTAATTTGTGTTAAAACTACACTCATTTTTGTTGACAACTGGGTGGAAAACCTTATTGGATGGAAAACCTGCCTTCAATTAAATTTAGAGTTGTTGTTTTTTTGAGTGTATATATAAATATACACTAATAATAATATTTTTGTATGAAAAATGAATATGAGAATATGAACAGTGTAATAGAGAGCTCACTTTGAAATACCTGGCAATAATGCATACATTTTGTTCTCATGGCTGTTTCTAGCACAGGCAGTTCAGTAACAGATCAGGAAGGCATTACAGAGGGTCAGGAATGTGCAGACCTTGTCAGAAAATATGCCAGGGCTTATTGTGCTGCAAAGAGCATTTCTGTCGCTGGGATTAATGTATTTAAAAGGTCCCAGTCTAATTTGTGTCGGAATGAAAGAGACGCTTATGCATTTGTATGTGTGACTCTGGTCGATCTTCTAATGCCTTGTTTTCACATTTGTCTGAGTTTGAAACGTATCCAACCTATTTGCCCAAGGTAGAATCCACCGATGTCATAGCAACGTGTTTGAAAGTAATCCAGCAGACTGCGCGCGTGTGTGTGTGTGTGTGTGTGTGTGTGTGTGTGTGTGTGTGTGTGTGTGTGTGTGTGTGTGTGTGTGTGTGTGTGTGTGTGTGTGTGTGTGTGTGTGTGTGTGTGTGTGTGTGTGTGTGTGTGTGTGTGTGTGTGTGTGTGTGTGTGTGTGTGTGTGGTCCAGGTAAACCCTACCTTATGAGGACAAAATGTCTCCACAAAGTTGGCAATATCCTTGTCTGGACATCTTTTGGTCTATAAATCAGACTAAATCTGTTTTTTTGAACATGAAAAAGTGCAAACAGTTTTCTGTGAAGGTTTAGGGGATAGAATATACAGTTTGAACAGTATACAAATCATTATGTCTATAGAATATTTCCCATAAAACATGAAAACACAACAGTGTGTGTCTGTGTGTGTGAGTGTGTGTATTTTTGTTTATGCACACATCTGCACGTGCATGGTTACTTATCATCATCGAGTGTGTGAAAGCATGTCCAAGGACCTTTCCTCTTCTCGAACTGAGGACATACTCGCATACCATGCATAGTTACTGATTCACACAGTCAGAGGAGCAATAGCAGTTGTTCTGCAGGCAGAAGTTCATTTGCACATTAAAAGCTCACCGTTTCAGTGATATCCATTGTCTATATGAATAACAAGTCAAGAATAAATATCACATGTAAATAAAAACATGATCAGAAACTTTCAAATTTAATGATGGATTCAATGAAGATTATGGATCTTTTTAGCTGCTTTAAAGGGATAGTTACAAAAAAATGAAAATTGTGTCATCATTTACCCTCATGTCGTTCCCATCCTGTATGACATGCTTTCATCTGTGCATGGAATATAAAGATGAAATTTTGACTATATACATATATATACCGATCAGGCATAACATTATGAACCTAATATTGTGTTGGTCCCCCTTTTGCTGCCAAAACAGCCCTGATCGATGCAGGGACTCCACTAGACCCCTGGAGGTGTGCTGTGGTATCTGGCACCAAGATGTTAGCAGCAGATCCTTTAAGTCCTGTAAGTTGCGAGGCGGGGCCTACATGGATCGGACTTGTTTGTTCAGCACATCTCACAGATGCTCGATTGGATTGAGATCTGGGGAATTTGGAGGCCAAGTCAACACCTAAAACTCGTTGTTGTGCTCCTCAAACTATTCCTGAACCATTTTTGCTGTGTAGCAGGGCGCATTATCCTGCTGAAAGAGGCCAGAGCCAGCAGAGAATACAGTTCCCATGAAAGGGTGTACATGGTTTGTAACAATGCTTAGGTAGGTGGTGCGCGTCAAAGTAGCATCCACATGGATGGCAGGACCCAAGGTTTCCCAGCAGAACATTGCCCAAAGCATCACACTGCCTCTGCCGGCTTGCCACCTTCTTCACCAGGCCACCTTCTTCCATTGCTCTGTGGTCCAGTTCTGATGCTCACGTGCCCACTGTTGGCGCTTTCGGCGGTGGACAGGGGTCAGCATGGGCACCCTGACTGGTCTGCAGCTATGCAGCCAATTACGCAACAAACTGTGATGCACTGTGTATTCTGACACCTTTCTATCAGAACCAGCATTAACTTCTTGAGCAATCTGAGCTACAGCTTGTCTGTTTGATCGGACCACACAGGCCAGCCTTCACTCCCCACGTGCATCAATGAGCCCATGACCCTGTCGCCGGTTCACCTCTGTTCCTTCCTTGGGCCACTTTTGATAGATACTGACCACTGCATCTATTGACCACTAGCCATCACAATTTGGCCAAACTCAAATCCTTACACTTTACCATTTTTCCTGCTAACACATCAACTTTGAGGACAAAATGTTCGCTTGCTGCCTAATATACCCCACCCACTAACAGGTGCCGTGATGAAGAGATAATCAGTGTTATTCATTTCACCTCATAATGTCATAATGTTATGCCTGATCAGTGTATGCATACCAGCAAATATCTCAAAATAGCATATAATTCTGCAATTATCTTTATGGAATGACTAACTAATTATAATAAGATCTTCCAGCATGGACAGACCAGCTCATGCAATCATTAAAAATGTTCTTTTCAAGCCACGCCAATCTCTGCTCTGATAATGTAGTGTATCAGACCTGTGATTTTTCAGACCCCAGTTTACATGCCTGTCTCCATGCTAAAGGTGCCACTGGGTTTGCACGTTATATGACATAATGGCATTGCACAATTTCTGGGAATACTTTTGATATCAGTGTGTTTGCACCAAACAAAACATGAGTAAACTTGCTTAATGAATGAGGAAACTCCTCCCTTTTAGGTTAAAATTTTCTCAGGTTATCATTTGAAAGGCATGCCTTGTTTTTCCAGACTTAATCACAGGAAAACCAAGCCTTGTTTTCTCCAAAGAGTCAAACTGGTTTTTGTTCATGAGAACTCTTCTCTGAGGACTCTGAGTCATCAGTATCGGTTATTTGAATGATGTAAATGCCCCTCAAATTAGCTGAGACAAATATTTTTTTATTATGAACTAAAACAGAGGGTTAAGGCAGCACGTATGCTAAAAAATGAATATTTTTCATGCATGCAGATTTAGGTCTCATGGGTGCTGTGTTCCGTTACTATGGATGTGCCTTTAAAACACACAGTCCCGTGGGAATGGCTGGATGATTACATGCGTCACTGATATTTTACAATCTGGCTGACCATAAAAGTGCCATCCATACTTTAAAGCTACTTTTAATATATTTACTTTAAAGCTATTTACCTTGGTCTGTCATAAAACTGGTAGCCTAATGTAATGCCTATAATTCAATATTAATGATGTAGGGACAATTGACCATCAAAAGTTAATAAAAACAGCTGAATGAAATAAAGACTTGAACAAAACACAGTAATCGCAATGTTGTTGTGTTTCTCACACTCACGGCATTAATAGCAAATAGGCCTAACACGCAGTTAACATCACAAACATTCACTATTTACATGAATACAATTAGTATTTCTTTCACTATAATATTTAAATTGTATTTATTTAATTATTTATTTGTATTATCATCAATTAACACCAATCATCATCATTAGTAGTAGTAGTAGTATAGTAGCAGCAGCCTAGTAGTAGTATTATTAGTAGTAGTAGTAGTGGTGGTGGTGCATTTCTTGTTATTTTGTATCTTATTACAACGCCAAGATATATCATCTTGTTGATGTGAAAGGCAATGGTGCCACTGCCTTCACATTTTTAGCATGACAAGGGATAGATTATAGTCCATTTCTGACATCTAACGGATATACTTGGTAGTACAGCCTGTTTGCGCCCTCTGTAAACCCCGCCTCCGATAATCTCTCTCAACTTCTAATTGGTTCAAATAATTGTCTCTCTTCAGTCTGATTCGCTAACTAGATTCGCCATAGCCGTCACTCACAATAGAGGTCACACATGATTCAAAAATGGACGCGTCCTGTTGAAACGCTACCAGCGGTGTGAATTTAAAAATGAATGTTTTTATTATTTCAGTTATTTTGAAGCAAAAACACTGAATCAAATGGAAAATATGGAGCTTCCTGAAGAGACTGTGTGAGCTGTCATCTACTCCTGCGATGCCTTCATTCAATGCTTGTTTACAAAGGGTGGGTTTAAAACTCTATAAACAACATATTCTTTATCAGCTATAATGTCATATCAAATACAAATCAGATCAATTTGCTAACAGCAAAATGCAATACGTTGAAGTTTATTTAGGGTATTGATCGACTGAAATGTTAAAAAGGGTCTTTCTCAACATTTGGTAACTGTCCCTTGAATTACACGAGAAATAATATCCACCATATAATCATTCTATAAGCTAACATTTTATTAAATAATATTTTTATCATACACTTAGGCCACAATATAAAACACATTTTTTTAATTAAAAGATTGAAATATAAATAATATATGTAGCATACACTTAATATTTTTTCTTTCTTTTATTTTTATAAAATGTTTACACACATACACCGATCAGGCATAACATTATGAGCACCTTCCTAATATTGTGTTGGTCCCGTTTTGCTGCTAAACAGCCCTGACCCGGAGTCGAGGCATGGACTCAACTAGACCCCTGAAGGTGTGCTTATGTATCTGGCACCAAGATGTTAGCAGCTAGGTTGAGATCCAGATCTCAATTTGTTTGAGATTTGGGGAATTTGGAGGCCGGGTCAACACTTCAAACTCGTTGTTGTGCTCCTCAAACCATTCCTGAACCATTTCTGCTTTGTGGCAGGGCACATTATCCTGATGAAAGAGGCCACAGGGAATACCGTTTCCATGAAAGGGTGTACATGGTCTGCAACAATGCTTAGGTAGGTGGTACGTGTCAAAGTAGCATCCACATGGATGGCAGGACCCAAGGTTTCCCAGCAGAACTTTGACCAAAGCATGACACTGCCACCGCCGGCTTGCCTTCTTCCCATAGTGCAGTCAGTGGTGTAAAGCACGCCGCCATTGGACTCTAGAGCAGTGGAGGCGTGTTCTCTGGAATGACGTATCACGCTTCTCTGTCTGGCAATCTGATGGACGAGTATTGGCAGGAGAATAGTATGTTTGGTGAAGGGCGCGGGTGGGGGGGGGGGGGGGATTATGGTGTGGGGTTGTTTTTCAGTGGTTAAGCATAGCCCCTTAGTTCCAATGAAAGGAATTATTAATGCTTCAGCATACCAAGACATTTTGGATAATTTCATGCTCCAAACTTTGTGGGAACAGTTTGGGAATGGCCCCTTCCTGTTCCAACATGCCTGCACAAAGCAAGATCATAAAGACACGGATGAGCGAGTTTGGTGTGGAGTCCTGACCTCAACCCGATAGAACACCTTTGGGATGAATTCGAGCTGAGACTGCGAGCCAGGCCTTCTCGTCCAACATCAGCACTTGACCTCATAAATGTGTTTCTTGAAGAAAAAATTCCGATAAACACGTTCCTAATCCGTGTGGAAAGCATTCCCAGAAGAGTTGAAGCTGTTATAGCTGCAAAAGGTGGGCCAACTCCATATTAAACCCTGCAGATTAAGCATTAAAGTTCATGTGCATGCAAAGGCAGGCATCCCATATATATATATATATATATATTATATATAATTTGTCTCTATATTTCATATTATTTATGTAATCCCTGTGGAAATCTAGCATTTTGAAGGGAACGGAAGGAAGAAGAGGCTGTTCAAATGTAAACATGGTTACTTCCACACATATAAATTCCCCTATAATCTGCATCAATCTATTTTTTTTACACTTCTCTACAGCTGTACACCTGCTACATGGCTCTCTTCAAGACCAGCCCTTGTCACTGGACCGTGCTCTCTCAGAACAGAGCTTTGCACTATGCTGCCTGCAAACTGCAGTGTTCAAGCCCAGACTCTTCCTCCTCTGTCAGCAGTGTAAACCACACAGCGACTGCGTCAGGACCTGCGGACGAGGGCCCTCCATCGCCACCCTCCCACTGCTGCATGAGTGGCTGTCATAACTGTGTGTGGATCGAACATGCTGAAAAACTGCTGAAGTATTACAGCGATGGTGGAGAGAGAGCTTTGGAGGCCATTGAGGAGAATGTTCTCGATGACAACCTAAAGGCTTATCTTAAAATGGAGATCAAGTTACTGAAGAAGCTTTGATGTCTGTGAACTTGGGTGGATTTTTATTGAGAATTCAGAGTGTTTCATAGCAGCAACTAATTGCACATTTTTAATGGGTGAGTCTCACTAAATCTGTCAAGAACATGTCCGGGTCATATTTCACCTCAAAATCAGTAGGAAAAATTAGTTTATTGCACAAAGACAATAAATCCTAATCTTTGGATCATAAGCATTTACATACACACAGTTAAGCCCTTCCCCCAAAACTCTCATTATCATAATGCATTTGGATGTTTTGCAGTACAGTATTGGACTTATACATAATATACATGTATAAAAGTGTGTTGTGAATTTTTAAAGGCATGTTCAATATTACAGAACTGACAGATGTCAGACTACACCCATGATAAGACCTTATCTAAAGAAGCATGTTTTTTTTAAATGTTCACTTGTGGTGAATGATGACGTTATGTAGCCTATTTATAGATATGTTTAAAAATTCCATAGATCTAATATTAGGAGAGTGCACAATTTCGTATGTATCACTACTTCTTTGAAAGATTTTGTAATGTTTTTGAAAGAAGTCTCTGTTGCTCACCAAGACTCAATTTATTTGAGAAATACTGTAAAAATAGTAATGTCGTGATATATTATTACAATTTAAAAGAGCTGTTTTAATATATTTTGAAATGTGATTTATTCCTGTGATGGCAAAGCTGGATTTTCAGCATCATTACGCCAGTCTTCAGTGTCACATGATCTGTCAGAAATCATTCTGATATGTGCTTGTGTAGTTTGTCTCTTGGGCAGTTTTACCACTCAGGACAGTTCAGGGATGACACAATAATAAAAACCAAGGCATGTAAGCAAAATCATTTGTGTAGGTTCAGTTATCTTGTCTTGTCTTTTTTTGTCCAAATGTTTTCTTTAAGAATGACTATAAAGAGAGATAACAAAAGACCTTTATGTTCAACTTCTTAAGAGTCTGTCTTTATCTATATAGAATCACATCTAAACTCTTCCAATAAATAATTCTTTATGATCCAAATGCTGATTTAAAGGACATGTGTTTCCCTGTCTGATCAGCTCTGGCATTAGAACCCACATTGACTGGCTCTGGTCACCAAGGTTGCCTAGCAGCATAGATTGTTCATGGCATTGGTCGGCACTTGTATGAGTGGTTTCTTTGACGACAGTCATTCTGATCTGAGTACCTGTGAGTCAGCAAATGAGGGCTTGATGCCGTGTGCCGGGCCCAGGGCTGTGATCCAGCTGCTTGAAGGATTTGTGATGAATGACGTGCATAGTGGTTAAATATTCTGTGAACAAGATGTAGGCTACAGAAGACAATGTGACACTGTTTCGTGGAGGTCATTAATGATGGTGAAGTGTGAGATGTTTTCTTACTCTTTGACTCTGAATATAATTGAGCAGACAAACATAAAATAGTCCTCTGTTATATGAATAAAGTGTGTGTGTGTGTGTGTGTGTGTACACTAAAAAATGCTGGTTTAAAAACAACCCAAGTTGGGTTGAAAATGGACTAATCCATTTTCAAGCAAAAAATGTTTTAAGCAAACATTTAACCCAACCGCTGGATTAAAACGACCCATTCACTGGGTTAAAAAAAAACCAATTGCTGGGTTAGACCATTTTCAACCCAACTTAGGTTGTTTTTAACCCAGCATTTTTTAGAGTATATATATATATATATATATATATAATGTGACGAGTCCACCCAGAGGAATCAGCGTCGCCCTGGCAACAACACACCTGCACGCCCTCACCGTGGGCTGATCGGTCACAGCTGCACCTCATCAGCCCAGAGACTTATAAGCAGCAACGATTGAGCACAGACTCTGGTCTCGAGCTGAATGCACTGCTGGACTAACCGCTCTTTGTTGGTCTCCCCCAGAAAGCAGCGAGTGACCGACAGCCCACTTCACTGGAGCATGTTTGGACACCCACTTTCACGAGGATTGAGCACCACCGAGCACAAGGATCACTAGCCAACACGCACCGGCTCACTGACTGTTTTCACCTTTTCACGTGTACTGTAAATGAAATCCACCCTCCGGGGCCTTTTTCACTCAGCCTGCCTTGTTGTGTGATTCCTCACCCCGTGACTATATATATATATATTTAAATATATATATATATTATATATACACTCACCTAAAGGATTATTAGGAACACCTGTTCAATATCTCATTAATGCAATTATCTAATCAACCAATCACATGGCAGTTGCTTCAATGCATTTAGGCGTGTGGTCCTGGTCAAGACAATCTCCTGAACTCCAAACTGAATGTCAGAATGGGAAAGAAAGGTGATTTAAGCAATGTAAACCAAGCGTGGCATGGTTGTTGGTGCCAGACGGGCCGGTCTGAGTATTTCACAATCTGCTCAGTTACTGGGATTTTCACGCACAACCATTTCTAGGGTTTACAAAGAATGGTGTGAAAAGGGAAAAACATCCAGTATGCGGCAGTCCTGTGGGCGAAAATGCCTTGTTGATGCTAGAGGTCAGAGGAGAATGGGCCGACTGATTCAAGCTGATAGAAGAGCAGCTTTGACTGAAATAACCACTCGTTACAACCGAGGTATGCAGCAAAGCATTTGTGAAGCCACAATACGCACAACCTTGAGGCGGATGGGCTACAACAGCAGAAGACCCCACCGGGTACCACTCATCTCCACTACAAATAGGAAAAAGAGGCTACAATTTGCACAAGCTCACCAAAATTGGACAGTTGAAAACTGGAAAAATGTTGCCTGGTCTGATGAGTCTCGATTTCTGTTGAGACATTGAGATGGTAGAGTCAGAATTTGGCGTAAACAGAATGAGAACATGGATCCATCATGCCTTGTTTCCACTGTGCAGGCTGGTGGTGTTGGTATAATGGTGTGGGGGATGTTTTCTTGGCACACTTTAGGCCCCTTAGTGCCAATTGGGAATCGTTTAAATGCCACGGCCTACCTGAGCATTGTTTCTGACCATGTCCATTCCTTTATGACCACCATGTACCCATCCTCTGATGGCTACTTCCAGCAGGATAATGCACCATGTCACAAAGCTCGAATTATTTCAAATTGGTTTCTTGAACATGACAATGAGTTTACTGTACTAAAATGGCCCCCACAGTCACCAGATCTCAACCCAATAGAGCATCTTTGGGATGTGGTGGAACGGGAGCTTTGTGCCCTGGATGTGCATCCCACAAATCTCCATCAACTGCAAGATGCTATCCTATCAATATGGGCCACCATTTCTAAAGAATGCTTTCAGCACCTTGTTGAATCAATGCCACGTAGAATTAAGGCAGTTCTGAAGGCGAAAGGGGGTCATGTATGTAATGGTCCAGTTCTGATGCTCACATGCTCACTGTATGTATGTATATGTGTGTGTGTGTGTATATATATATATATATAAAACAGTGGGAAATTGAGCATCAGAACTGGACCATGGAGCAATGTAAGAAGGTGGCCTGATAAATCACATTTTCTTTTACATGGATGGCAGAGTGTGTGTGCATCGCTTACCTGGGGAACACATGGCACCAGGATGCACTATGGGAAGAAGGCAAGCCGGCAGAGGCAGTGTGTTGCTTTTGGCAATGTTCTGCTGGGAAACCTTGGGCCCTGCCATCCATGTGGATGCTACTTTGACACGTACCACCAACCTAAGCATTGTTGCAGACCATGTACACCTTTTCATGGGAACTCTATTCCCTGGTGGCTGTGGCCTCTTTCAGCAGGATAATGCGCCCTGCCACAAAGCAAAAATGGTTCAGGAATAGTTTGAGGAGCATAACAAGTTTAAGGTGTTGACTTGGCCTCCAGATTCCCAAGATCTCAATCCAATCGAGCATCTGTGGGATGTGCTGAACAAACAAGTCCGATCCATGAAGGCCCCACCTCGCAACTTACAGGACTTAAAGGATCTGCTCCTAACATCTTGGTACCACAGCACACCTTCAGGGGTCTAGTGTCTCTCTCTCTCTCTCTCTCTCTCTCTCTCTCTCTCTCTCTCTCTCTCTCTCTCTATCTCTCTCTATCTCTCTCTATCTATCTATCTATCTATCTATCTATCTATCTATATAATATATATATATATATACAGTGAGGAAAATAAGTATTTGAACACCCTGCTATTTTGCAAGTTCTCCCACTTAGAAATCATGGAGGGGTCTGAAATTGTCATCGTAGGTGCATGTCCACTGTGAGAGACATAATCTATAAAAAAAATCCAGAAATCACAATGTATGATTTTTTAAACTATTTATTTGTATGATACAGCTGCAAATAAGTATTTGAACACCTAAGAAAATCAATGTTAATATTTGGTACAGTAGCCTTTGTTTGCAATTACAGAGGTCAAATGTTTCCTGTAGTTTTTCACCAGGTTTGCACACACTGCAGGAGGGATTTTGGCCCACTCCTCCACACAGATCTTCTCTAGATCAGTCAGGTTTCTGGCCTGTCGCTGAGAAACACAGAGTTTGAGCTCCCTTCAAAGATTCTCTATTGGGTTTAGATCTGGAGACTGGCTAGGCCACGCCAGAACCTTGATATGCATCTTACAGAGCCACTCCTTGGTTATCCTGGCTGTGTGCTTCAGGTCATTGTCATGTTGGAAGACCCAGCCTCGACCCATCTTCAATGCTCTAACTGAGGGAAGGTTGTTCCCCAAAATCTCGCAATACATGGCCCCGGTCATCCTCTCCTCAATACAGTGCAGTCGCCCTGTCCCATGTGCAGAAAAACACCCCCAAAGCATGATGCTACCACCCCCATGCTTCACAGTAGGGATGGTGTTCTTGGGATGGTACTCATCATTCTTCTTCCTCCAAACACGTTTAGTGGAATTATGACCAAAAAGTTATATTTTGGTCTCATCTGACCACATGACTTTCTCCCATGACTCCTCTGGATCATCCAAATGGTCATTGGCAAACTTAAGATGGGCCTTGACATGTCCTTGACATGTCCTACTGTTTGAGCTTTCCTGTAGCTCAAACAGTAGAGCATGGCGCTAGCAACGCCAAGGTCATGGGTTCATGGGGCCATGCATGATTTCAAACCATGACGTCTTAGTGTATTACCAACAGTAACCTTGGAAACGGTGGTCCCAGCTCTTTTCAGGTCATTGACCAGTTCCTCCCGTGTAGTTCTGGGTTGATTTCTCACCTTTCTTAGGATCATTGAGACCCCATGAGGTGAGATCTTGCATGGAGCCCCAGTCCGAGGGAGATTGATAGTCATGTTTAACTTCTTACATTTTCTAATGATTGCTCCAACAGTGGAACTTTTTTCACCAAGCTGCTTGGCAATTTCCCTGTAGCCCTTTCCATCCTTGTGGAGGTGTACAATTTTGTCTCTAGTGTCTTTGGACAGCTCTTTGGTCTTGGCCATGTTAGTAGTTGAATTCTTACTGATTGTATGGGGTGGACAGGTGTCTTTATGCAGCTAACGACCTCAAACAGGTGATTCTAATTTAGGATAATAAATGGAGTGGAGGTGGACATTTTAAAGGCAGACTAACAGGTCTTTGAGGGTCAGAATTCTAGCTGATAGACAGGTGTTCAAATACTTATTTGCAGCTGTATCATACAAATAAATAGTTAAAAAATCATATATTGTGATTTCTGGATTTTTGTTTTTTAGATTATGTCTCTCACAGTGGACATGCACCTACGATGACAATTTCAGACCCCTCCATGATTTCCAAGTGGGAGAACTTGCAAAATAGCAGGGTGTTCAAATACTTATTTTCCTCACTGTATATATATATATATATATATATATATATATATATATATATATATATATATATATATATACAAAAAAAACATTTTAAATTCCAGATATTCAATTTTAAAACTAATAATACACCTGTAACATCAAATCAAAGGGTCAGTGTTACAATTGTTTAAATGGTTCAGATAACTACCAGGGATAAGTGTTTGGTCACAGGTTTATTGTTTGAGTGTTTGAGCTGGGTCATCACAGTAGGCCTAATCTCACTATCTAGTTATCAATTATCAGAGCATGGACTCCAGTAACCCACTGGCTTTGTATAAAATTGATCGATTCCTCTGTTGTGTCTCTTCAGTGAGTCTTCATATCTCATTACTCCCAGACGGAGCCAGGGGCACATTCGACCCTATGACCTTGCACTGAGGTTGTGGGGGCAAATTCTGACCCAAAAGCAAGAATGAGCAACCAATGACCCATAAATCCTTTTTTTAACGCATCTAATTCGATTCGACAAAGATTTGATATATCTAACAATTATCTGTCAAGAATTATTTTGGTTTCTGTATTTTGGCATACAAAACAACTCAACAATGAGATATCTTGCAAAATGTTAAAAGGTTAACTACATTTACCCACCCGTAGTAATGTACAACAAAAGACTCTGAGTTAATCCTAATCACAGATTTCATATTATTTAACTGACAACAGCCTGTCAATAACAAAGACTCTCATTACCAGAGCAATACAGATGGCCAGATGCCTGTAATCCTGACTGCAGATCTAGACCATCATGTAATCAGCTAATTAAACCTCCAACCTTTAATCTAGTGTCTTCAGCAGTAATTGTTTTTGTGCTGTTCTGATTGTAGTCTCAAAATAAAGCTTGACGAGTTCACACTTACATATAATTAAATGGAGTAAAGGTTATGCGTATTTGGCGTGCTGTCCGAGGGTAGGGCTTCGAGTCTGAACCCAGAGAACTCCCCCCATCCCAGGTTGAAATAAGAAGTAAGGAGATGGGGAACAGAGGTAAGTAAGCCTGCTGTATATATACCTCTTACCGTTAATTGAGTTGATTAACTGAACGTGCTCCTCCTGAACTTTGTTAATAAAACATCATATGTGTGAAATAGGTATTTATTGCTCATTGGCCAGAGTCATTTGCTGAAAATGCAATAAAGACTACAGGATGAGTCACAAATGTAGACCCCCACAGCGAGCCTGTTACGTAACAATAGAAAGTTGTAGAACAAACAAACGCTCTCCGTTTCTGGATATTTCCATTATGATATCCAGTGTTATTTAGAAAATCCAGTCTCAAGCAGAATTAACCCATTCTAGAAAGATTCTGCCTGTCGCCTTTCTTTTATTTATGTTTTTATTTTATTTACATGTACTAACTAAATTCTGCAAGCACTACATTTGTGCAGATTGAGTTAAAAAAAAATAGGAGTGGGTAATATAAAATAAGCATTTGACCAGTATTATATAGAAATACAGTTTATTCATTTGAAATATATTTATGTTATGCATAAATTCTTATAATTTATTCATTTATGACATTATACAAATATTTAATTTAAATAAAATAAAATAAAACAAATATTATGTTATATTATATTTATCATATTATATTATTAATCATTATAAAGGCAGCGGGTCAGCTTTGTAAAAAAAAGATTTCTGTTAAACAAGTACCTTTTGGTTGATTCAGTATACTTTTACTAGGCCTATATAAAGTGTCCTCATCAAATGTAAAGATATTCAGATATTTAATGTGTCCAAATACAGTTTGAGGCCATTTTATATGAAATTTATTATGGGTATATGTTGTTTTATGATGTATAAAATCAATAGGACATAAACAAGTTGCTAAAAGCACATGGTGTTACAAAAATTCACACTTGCCCCATTAAACACACATATACACACATTGTGTACATCTGCAGTCAAGGGGATCAGGGGCGGGAGGCGTCCCTCTCCTAATCTTCTGAGGGGGCTAGAGAGTATAAAAGACCTGTAAACCCTGCACTGCTCCCAAGGAAAGCCGAGCGTCGACATCCACTCCTCCTCAGGAGAGAGATACATAAGGGGAACGGTGCTGCAGCTGCACCCAGTCAACAGCCTGTCAATCAACCGGTGAGTAGAACCTTTGAATATTTAATCATCAATAAGGGATGAGTTCTATAATAATATTCTGTAGTAAAGTAACAATGTTACTAACATGATACAATCTGTCAAAAAAAGATATATTGTATCTTGAAGGGTTTTATTGTGATAATGACCAGCCGACTGTATATTATCCTGCTTATTATATGGCTACTTATTGAATAAATAAATAAACGGTATGACATATTGATTCGAGATTAAATGATTTCATTACGAAATGGACATGAAAGGTTGCCTAGGACAAGTAACTTATACAGTTTAGTGGTCATTATGCAAATATATTTGGTCACAGAATGTCAGAGTTGACCAAACAGAATAAAATATTCCAGAAAGCTATATAATAAGTTAATCTGTATCAAAAGTATCAAAGCTTTCAATGTAAATATTTCATATGACAAATGGTTTATTTTTATAAACATCATTTATTTAGAGTGAATAGGTGGCCATATTCATTCAAAAATATATATTTTTTATGTTATAAGTTATGATGATGATGATTATTAATAATAATATTATTACATCATATAAATATATATACATACATGCATACAATTAATAATAATAATTTACAAATTGTATGCACTGAATACTCATATTTAAGATTTTTGCTAAATATGTATACAAACCCTTGCACGTATTATTATAAATATTATGTGATTACAAATATGATTTTAATAGAATTTATGATACAAAAAAAGTAATCACCCTTTGAGGAATATACCTGAAGGTCATATTTTGACTCTTATCCTTTCTGTTTGCTCAGCATGTTTGGTGTTATCCCTGCTCTAATAAGATTAACCCAAATGCAGATTGCCACCATTGGAAGGGAGGAGGGGGGGGGGGGGCTGCATTTATTAATTCAAGCTCTGGATTACACAAAATGGGTCACCCTACCCATCACTCATTCCCAGAGCTCATTTCAGGGAGCATGGGCCATGATAGACATTCAATTAGAGCGGAATATGTATTTGGATTTGCGTATTACTCATCAGTAAGAGGATTATGGGTAAAGTTTTCTCAGTCTGGGGTGGCTGCCATAGATGTTCATTAGGTGCCGGTTTGACCTTGCAATTAGTCTAACCTTCCTGGTCTAATGTGTATTTTTTTTAAAATCAATTAAATACATGTGTTTTAAGTTCCATATGAGCCAGTAAACTCTGTTGTCCTTTCCAGAATGAAGCCAAAATCCATTTTATAGAAAAATCAATGTGTCATTGGGTGTGACCATAAACTTACTCCAGTTTTTTTTATTTTAATTTTACATCAGTACTGCATCACGGAGGAGTGAATACAAAGAGAAGAGACCAACAGTGACCAACAACCATGAATCTTGAGCCGCCCAAAACAGAGATCAAATCAGCCACCCGTGTCACTGGTGGTCCCGCCACACCACGCAAAGGACCACCTAAGTTCAAGCAGAGGCAGACTCGCCAATTCAAGAGCAAGCCACCAAAGAAGGGGATTCAAGGGTAAGTTGCACTGTCAAAATCATGACTTTATGATAATGGCTTTGTGTTATTTCACACTAAAGTAGTAATAATACCAATTATAATAATATTGAATAATTCTGCACCATGACTATTTAATTTTTTTTTTTAAATGTATCTAATTTAGTTAAATTAAATATATATCTGATTAATTGTATTTATTTTATTTTATTTACAGTTTTGGAGATGACATCCCTGGCATGGAAGGTTTAGGCACTGGTAAGCATAATCTGCTCTGCATTTTTCCTCACGTGTTTCGACATTATGACACCTACCATCTATCCTAAGCCGCCCTTGTCTGACAGGGTTAGTCTGATCGGACGGTGCATGTATGTCAGACAAGCCTCTCATACCGAGCATCATCAATGACATTATGACATTATTAAACAGACGTGAATGCTACCTGGCTTTCAAGCTGCTTAAGTTAACCCTTTGGATGATAGATGAACTCATGTTGCTGTGTTTCTACCTGCAGACATCACTGTCATCTGCCCCTGGGAGGCCTTCAACCATCTGGAGCTTCACGAGTTGGCTCAGTATGGTATCATCTGAGCCCTTCACCTTCCCATCATCCTCCCTGTCATGGTCTCCAAACCACCTGCCTCCGTCTCCAAGTGGACCATTCCATCTTTTATAACAGAATAAACACACAAAAGAGCAACATTTATAAAAATGGAAAAACGAAGAAAAAATGTCTACAAAAAAAAAAAATTCTGACTATCCATCCCTCCGGTTTCTCTTCTTTCTTGCAGTCCGAGAACATGTTCTGCTCAAACTATAGAACAGAAAAGTCTATATGATCCCGTCAGATTGCGTTCTGTTTGCCTAGAACAACTGCTACTCCTTTTCTTTGCTCTCTTCTACTCTCCCTCTGTTTTCTTCTGGAACACGAAACATATGCAAGCAAGACAGCCTCAGAGTGAGTCAAAACAAGAGACGTACCCGTGAAATGCCTGGCTTCTCATTTCACGTGCCTCGGTGCCTCTTCATGTCCACCTCCGCCGAGTTCATAAGAAAAGATCAAAGTCCTGTAGAGATGAAACACAGGCGCTTCAGTTAGACCACCAAAACTTTATTTCAGCCCACTCTTTCCCCATCAGGCTACCCAGCTTGGTAATAAATGCAGATTTTGGCATTTCAACCTTTTCCCTCCCGTCTACAATTTGAATGTCTGTATATTCTGTGTAAGGATACCCTCAGGAACAGTTACTTTTTTAAATATCACATTGGCTTTTGCAACACCCCCATTTAATACATGCATACATTAACACATACAGTCACAACTGGATCATTAGAATTCATTTTGGAATATGATTCTCAGTTTCAGTAAGTGTCTCAGGCGACTGTTAGGGAGCAGTGTTGGGCTGTCATGTCTTGTGTCCTCCATCCATAGTTTTTTTTTTCATCGGCATCATTTGTCATCATCGTCATCATAATCATCACATCCCTCTTTATCATTGTGTCCCATTTTAGCTTTACTGTATTCATTACTTACCATTTCTATATTTCATTGTATATTATAATTCACTATAATTTGATCTAGGCTCCATTTAAACGTCCTGTATTTTTCATAGATTTATGATTTTCTAGCCAATAACTTCATTTCATTTTTTTTTTGTCATTGTGTCAAGTATGTGTTTATTTCCCTATGTTAATGTTTGTTGCATGGTCTTTCACCGTTATGTTTTATGTTCATTCATTGATTTGTTCAACCATTCGTTTAGTCACACTGTAATTCTAGTAGAAAAAGCCCATTTCCCACACAGTCAGCTCCTCATTTATCCAAATATAAATGATATACCCAAAGTAAATCCTGTATAAAAAAGTGGTTTGCAAAGCATGAACATATGTTAATTATCACACAGATCCTTATGTATTAAGATTGTGTCCTCCTGAATCCTCAAGTTGTGAGTGAAGTTCTCCTGTGTTGTTTTGGCCTGTATTTTGCAGATGTTTGAGGTTTGACAACATCAGTGACTAAAGTGAAGTTTTCTCTCTACAGGATGAGATCAAAATAAAGCTTGAAAAAAAAGAGAAAAAAAATATTTTATGTTTTTTTTCATGCTTCTGATAGTGTAATAGTCTGTGGGTTGGGAAATAAATAAGCAGCTGATTTTGTAAAAAGAAACAATATAGTACAAAGATAAAAAATAATAAATATATATATATATATATATATATATATATATATATATATATATATATATATATATATATATATATATATATATATATATATATATATATATATATACACTCTTAAAAAAAAGGTTCTATATGGCACCAAAAATGGTTCTTGGCTCGTAATCATAGGGGAACCTTTTTAAGTGCTATATAGCACCAATTTTGGTGCTTCAGTGGTTCTTCACCGGTTCTTCAGAGGTTCTTCACCGGTTCTTAGTCAAAGTTCCCCTATGATTACGAGCCAAGAACATATATATATATATATATATATATATATATATATATATATATATATATATATATATATATATATATATATATATATATATATATATATATATATATATATATATATAATGCATTAACTAAAATGTAAAGAATCCACTTTTTGAATAAAATATAAAAAAATAAACGTGTATAATAAATATAAAATAAAATATATAAATTAATAAAAATATTAGCAGTGTAATTAAACTGTATTCATTGCAGTTTAAGTGAGAGCTGAAATATAATATTTTTGCTTAGTTTTGATTTCTACTTTTTACTGGATCCAGTGTAAAACAGTGCGTCTATTCAAAATAAAATAAAATGAATCATAAATATGCTATATGCCTCTATTCAAAATAAGTAATAAATAATAAATAAGGCTGTGTGTGTGTGTGGTGTGTGTGTGTGTGTGTGTGTGTGTGTGTGTGTGTGTGTGTGTGTGTGTGTGTGTGTGTGTGTGTGTGTGTGTGTGTGTGTGTGTGTGTGTGTGTGTGTGTGTGTGTGTGTGTGTGTGTGTGTGTGTGTGTGTGTGTGTGTGTGTGTGTGTGTGTGTGTGTGTGTGTGTGTGTGTGTGTGTGTGTGTGTGTGTGTGTGTGTGTGTGTGTGTGTGTGTGTGTGTACAAATAAGCATGCAAATAAAACAATTTAGAAGATCTCTAGATGGAAAATTACACAAAAACAAAAGCTATTAAAAATGTTACTACAAAATGAATTACAAAAAAAAAGTATAAAAAAACCCTGTATAATAATAATATATAAAAATCGTTATCTTTTGGGAAAAATAAGGCAATATACAATTTAAATAAAAGTAAGATATACAGGAACATAACATATAATTCCTCGTTTCTCTCCGGTGACTTTAAGCATGATCCCGTCATAGCCCGGACTCATATAGATGTGGCACCGGCTCTGTGAGTTTGGCATCGCTGCATAGACCCGAGCAGATCACTTAAACAGCGATATTAAAATACGCCAAGTCTCATTTCGGCGACATCAAGAGGGACGGTTCATCCCATCGACATGGCAGAAAACATAGTAAGTGTCAGTCTGCGTGTGTATGTTGGCAGTTTAGGTGAAGTCTGTCATCCAGTGATGAGGCAGCAGAATTGTTAGCAAGATGCTAATGATCAGACTCAGCCAGAATGATCCAGAAACGCATTAAACAATAAAAAACACATTTATGTATATGTTCACCTCTCATCTGACTCGTTAACTTATGATTTACCGCTGCGGTTTATTATTTCTGCTGAGGTTGACTTTATTTGGCTTGGCACAGGTTATTGAAGACAAGATGTGTCAGTGTAAGATAATGTCTGCTGATTTAATTCTAGATGTCTTTCATCTACATTACCAGTTGAGATATTAAGATATGACCTCAGTTAACTTAGGATTGTTTTAAACTGTTGTGTTTCTTATAGTTTTATATCTGGGAAGTGCGATTGAGTAACTTATTAAAGTGTTTTGAATGGCACATGATATTTTGTTTTGCTTTCGTGTTAAAGGGAGGCGGGTGAGACCAGGAGTGTAGCTCTGTGTTCATATGATAATATGTTATAATGATAATAATGTCATTCAGTGAGATGTTTGGAGACATGTGTCATACGTAGACCTCTGTACCGCTTTGAGTGTCAAATGTCAATGGTTTCCCCTCCAACCACCTGTTTTGTCTTCGTACTGGCTTGTTGTGTACTGGTTAATAGTTGTGCTCTCGTGCCGTTTTAACCCAAGTGGTGCTCATTGCAGAGCCAAATGACATCCAGCTCCACCTCTCTGGACGTTATGGTTTGAGTTTGACATAGTCCGGCTCCACCTCTGTGGATCTAATGGGTGGAGGGATAGAGTTATGGGTAGATTTGCGATGTGGTTGGACCTTCTAGCTCCATCCATTATGGCCAAATTACATCCAGAGAGGGGGAGCTGGACTTCACGCTCTGCAGTGAACAGCCTTTTTTTTTTACTTGCGTTGCGTTATGCCCATAGAGTGATTGTCTATTGAAAGTTTTTATGTTTGCTATGTCCTGATGCACTAACCGTAAACTTCCCTTTTCTCATATTTGCTCCATGACAGATCATCCGTGTCCAATCTCCAGATGGAATGAAAAAAATCGCCTCAACAAAGCGCGAGACCGCAGCAGCTTTCCTTAAGAAGGTACAGAGAATTAAGTAATTAAAAAAACTATGAAAGCTGTACAATTGTCTTCTTTAAACCTCTTATTGGCAGTATTGCACTGCTATATTTGATTATTATTATAATAAGATTTCTATTTTCAATATCTGCTGTTCTTTTGAATGTTCTATTCATTGGAAAATCCAGGAAGAAAATGTATGATGGTTTCTTAACCAGACATCTGTTTTCAACATTGATGATAATAATAAGAAATGTTTCTTGAGCATATTAGAATGATTTCTGAAGAATCATGGCTTTACCATCACAGGAATAAATTACATTACATAAATTACAATATTTCTGTTTTATCAAATGAATGCTGCCTTTGTGAGCATGTGAGACTTCTTTCATTTACATTTAATCAAATGAGGAGAACAGAACATTAATTCTCACTGACCCTAAACTTTTGAATGACAGTGTATTTGTATTTTCTCTAAAAATGGAATGTAAATGTATCAAATCCTTTTTAGCCAAGCAGATTAAAGAAATGGTTCACTTTAAAACTAAAATTACCCCATGATTTACTCAACCTCAAGCTATTCTAGGTTTATATGACTTTCTTCTTTCTGATGAGCACAATCTGAGTTATATTAATAAATATCTTGATGCTTCCACGCTTTGTAATGGCAGTGACAGGGTCCATTGAGTTTGAAGCTCAAAAAAGTTCATCCATCCATCATAAACGTACTCCACACGGCTCCGGGGGGGTATTAACCTTAAAACTTTATAATGTAAAGTATCTAGCTTCTGCCACATCGCCTTCCGAATTCAATTTAGGAAGAAATTACACTTTCCTCGTAAGTTGAATGCAGAAGGCGGTGTGGTGGAAGAGCATTATAAAGCTTGGAAGAGCCATAATATTTATTAGGGGTGGGAATCTCTAGGCACCTCATGATTCGATTACGATTCAGAGGGCTGCTATACGATTATCGATGCATCTTTTTCTCTATACAGATTTTCTTTTTTTTCTCACATGGCAATTTTAAAGCAAAGTATTTCAGTTTCGTTTTACACAACTTACATATGGTGTGGCTCTTGTCAATGTCATTTTCCCCTTCATAGAAGCCAAAGTGCTTCCACACGCTTGCTTTTAATGTTGGATTTCGTGCTCCGCCATCATGTGTATCTGTTATGAGCAAGCCACAGACTGTCTGGGCGATGCACTTCCCGTGCTTCAGAGTTCCGCCTTTTTTCGTTCTGTATTATTACGTTGTCAACATTTAGAAAATAGATTTTTTTTTGACATTTGTGAATCGATTCAGAATCGCCCACGTCCGCATCGCGATGCAATCAATTTTTTTCCCCCACCCCTAATATTTATTATTATAACTGATTGCGTTTGTCTGAAAGAAGAAAGTCGTATTCACCTAGGATGGCTTGAGGGTTATTTAATCCTTTAAGTTGACTGTAGCAAAATATTTAAATCTTCATTCAAATGAATATTGAATATGCTGTCACATTTATTTGCTCACCCTTCGCTATAATTATGACAGAATAGGTGTTACTATTCACCACAGATTGTATCCATTGTCTGCCTCTGCACTTATGCAATGGTTATATTCATAGCCTGTCTAGAAAGAAGCTGAGAATAGCACTACAACAACAACATCAGATTCTGTGAGTCATTAATAGTGGCAGCACAGACTCTTACTCCTGCTGAGTGCCGAATGTTGGTTTATTAATGAGGGCAGCTCTGAAAAAGGAGACCTACCGTATATGTCCATATGCTGCAGTCTCACAGATGTGGGCCGCAGTGACACGCATCTCTGCTGTGGTGCAAAGCTTGATGGGCTTTCTGCAGAGTCAGGAATGAACCAGGGCTTGGTCCCAAAGTGCCATCAAAAGCCCAAAATATAAAATGCTTATAGCAGGGTTATTATAGTAAGCCGAAACGTAGTCTCGAAACTTAGAAACTTGGCTGGACGTCTGGTGCACATAAATGGGAGTTTCGTACTCGTCATCTGATAGGTTGAATTCTACAGGATTTCCAGGAGACGTGCGTGTTGTGTTCTTTAGCAATCCGCCCGTAAAACAAAGCCGTTGTGAC
Organism: Romanogobio albipinnatus; assembly: GCA_023566225.1. Taxonomy (NCBI): domain Eukaryota; kingdom Metazoa; phylum Chordata; class Actinopteri; order Cypriniformes; family Gobionidae; genus Romanogobio; species Romanogobio albipinnatus. The sequence continues at coordinate 11,524,454 of CM042257.1, forward strand.
GCCAAACCCCTTTATGGAAGAAGAAAGCTGACACGTTTACAACGGTGACAATGAGCATTTATCAGGATCAACTAAATGCTGGATTTTCAAAAGTATGTGACGTTTGCTGCACCATTGTTGCAGAAAACCTGCACATCATTCTTGAATTAATCATTTATTAGATGCACACTAGTCTGTTATCATAGGGACATCGACTTTACATTTTCACGCCCTTAAATATGACGCGGACCTAAACAAAATGTGATTGTTTGCTTTACATGTTGGTGGTCATATGTTGTCTTGGGCGGTCCTTAGCCAATGAAAGTTGCAATGGAGTCCAGACCTTCTACTGTCAGTCCGAAGGGATTGGCTATAGGAGACTAGCTGAAAACAAAACAAAAAAACATTTGTTACTTTGAAAATAAAATATAAAAAACATTTCTCATTTTCATTTAGCTTAATGTACTAAAAACTATGTACTTTTTTTTTTAAACATGCAAAATTACTATTTGTTATCTAACATGGATATATATTTCATAATATTATATTTCTAGGTCTATCTATTTATATATTTAGTAGAAAAGTAGTAGTAGGTCATCAATATTCAGAATAAGTGCAGAAAAAACATGTAGGGCCCTATGAAATCCGTTTATTTTTTCCCAAATTCCGTTTTATTTTTTTCCAAATTACGTTTTTTTTCCATTTTAATTTTTGCTAATTCCTTTTTTTTCCATTTTAATTTTTGGGAATAATTTTTTTTTATACCCTTAACTGTTATTTTAGTCGTAAAAAGAGTGTTTTTTTTAATGTTAATATAATAGAACATAAAATAGGAATGACCTTAAATTTATTGAGGTAACAAACATTACATTTACACATTTTGCAACATAACACTGCATTCTAAGTCACAACAAAATATTTGTGCTGTGAATTGATAATAAAAAAAACGAATTAATCACATTTTTTTCTGTAATTAATCATGATTAATTGCAATTAAAAACATTGGAGTTTTTAATATTTTGATATTGTAATAATTTCAGTTACTCTCCAAATTAATGAAGAAACAATTTAAAGACATCTTTTTATGAATGAAGGCCAGTATCACTGAAATTAATGTCTATATGAAACATTAATGACGTTACATTATAGTACATTACAGTATAACTAAAAGCTACCAATTTAAACATTTATTAGGCTTTAAAAAAATAACAACTTTTAATTTAATTGAACTTAAAACAATCTTTACATAAACCCATTATAATAAATGTTATATTTTACCCTTGGCCTTCCCTGTCAGACAGTCTACACAGAAATTGAATAAAGTTATCAACACCTTTCTTAACTGCATAAGTAATAAGTGAAATATAGATTAATCATCATTAAAGCTACAATCTTCTCTGTTCCAGTTGTTCTTTGAACATTAATGACAGACATTATCAGTGCTGCTGTCACTTTAAGATCTACCTCTGCCGAACATGATGCGGATCAGACGCGCTGTCCCGCGCATCTAATTTTCTCTCAAGTTCATTTAAGGCATTTTTTTCCATACAGAACATTAAAGTGCATTAAAAACAAGGCAAAATACAGCTAGCACTCCCTCGAGGGAGTTGCTCGGCTCGGTACTGAGTGCTTAGCGTTGAGTTTCTTAATGTTTCTGCCGACGAAAGCAGAGCCGTGGAGAGCCACTTCTCCATACTTTCATTGTTTTGAAGGGGGAGCTGAAATTTTCCCCAGACATACGTTCTTCTCCCACACAAAACAGCATTTCATTCCAAATATGTAAAATTCCAGGAAATTCGGCGTTAACACTAGATTCCGCGTTAATATGCCATTTCCGCGATTCTGTGATCGCGGAAATTATAGGGCCCTAAACATGTTACCTCATGACAACCTCATGTCTTATCTAAATCTTGATTTTGATAGCTTAAATTGTCATTAGGATTATATATATATATATATATATATATATATGTCAGTCATAGTTATCTTGTCAGAGTTATTTGGATGTTTTTAGTTGAAGGTGCTATAGGCTGTTTTGAGACAGGCAGAGGGTTTGTGTTTGCCTGGTGTCCCATTAAAGATTCATGTCTCTCAGCAGGAAGGCGGAGAGTGAGTCAGTGATCAATTGAGACCATCTCAACGTTTGATTTCGGCATTAAATAGCAACAGAGAGAAGTTGAGGAGTCTAGCTATGACCTCTGAGTGAGAAATGTGTGCTTGCTCATCTTGTGTTCTGGGGCTTGGATCAAAAGAAATGCCATCCATCCATCCATCTTCTTCCTCTTTATCCGGGGCCGGATCACGGGGGCAGCAGTCTAAGCAGAGATGCCCAGACTTCCCTTTCCCTAGACACTTCCTCTAGCTCTTCGGGGGGGAAACCAAGGTGTTCCCAGGCCAGCCGGGAGACATAGTCCCTCCAGCGTGTCCTTGGTCTTCCCCGGGGCCTCCTCCTGGTTGGACATGCCTGAAACACCTTTCCGGGAAGGCGTTCAGGAGGCATCCGGAACAGATGCCCAAGCCACCTCAGCTGTCCCCTCTCGATGTGGAGGAGCAGCGGCTCTACTCCGAGTTCCTCCCGAGTGACTGAGCTTCTCACCCTATCTCTAAGGGAGTGCCCAGCCACCCTGCGGAGAAAGCTCATTTTGGCCGCCTGTATCCGGGATCTTGTCCTTTCGGTCATGACCCAAAGCTCATGACCATAGGTGAGAGTAGGAACGTAGATTGACCGGTAAATCGAGAGCTTCGCCTTACGGCTTAGCTCTTTCTTCACCAGGACAGACTGGTACATCGACCGCATTACTGCAGAAGCTGCACCGATCTGTCTGTCAATCTCCTGTTCCATCCTCCCCTCACTCGTGAACAAGACCCCTAGATACTTTAACTCCTCCACTTGAGGCAGGAACTCTCCACCAACCTGAAGTGGGCAAGCCACCCTTTTCCGACTGAGGACCATGGCCTCGGATTTGGAGGTGCTGATCCCCATCCCAGCCGCTTCACACTCAGCTGCAAACCGTCCCAGTGCATGCTGAAGGTCCTGGTTAGAAGGGGCCAACACGACAACGTCATCCGCAAAGAGCAGAGACGAAACCGTGTGGTCCCCAAACCTGACACCCTCCGGCCCTTGGCTGCGCCTAGAAATTCTGTCCATAAAAATCATGAACAGAACCGGTGACAGGGCAGCCCTGCTGGAGTCCAACATGCACCGGGAACAAGTCTGACTTACTGCCGGCAATGCGAATCGAAATCCTTCTTTCGGTCATACAGGGACCGGACAGCCCTCAGCAAAGGACCTTGGACCCCATATTCCCTGAGCACCCTCCACAGGACGCCGCGAGGGACACAGTCGAATGCCTTCTCCAAATCCACAAAACAAATGTGGACTGGTTGGGCAAACTCCCATGAACCCTCCAGCACCCTGTAGAGGGTATAGAGCTGGTCCAGTGTTCCACGACCGGGACGAAAACCACACTGTTCCTCCTGAATCCGAGGTTCCACTATCGGCCGAATTCTCCTCTCCAGTAACCTGGCATAGACCTTCCCGGGGAGGCTAAGAAGTGTGATCCCCCTATAGTTGGAACACACCCTCCGGTCCCCCTTCTTAAAAAGAGGGACCACCACCCCGGTCTGCCATCCCAGAGGCACTGTCCCCGACCGCCACGCGATGCTGCAGAGGCGTGTCAGCCAAGACAGCCCCACAACATCCAGAGACTTGAGGTACTCAGGGCGGATCTCATCCATTTTACATTTACATTTATGCATTTGGCAGACGCTTTTATCCAAAGCGACTTACATTGCATTCAAGGTACACATTTTACATTTTTGTCAATTCTTGCTTTCCCTGGGAATCGAACCCATGACCTTGGCGTTGCTAGCGCCATGCTCTACTGTTTGAGCTATAGGAAAGCCGTATCCACCCCCGGTGCCTTGCCACCGAGGAGTTTCTTGACCACCTCTGTGACTTCAGCTTGGGTGATGGACGAGTCCCCCTCTGAGCCCCCAGCCTCTGCTTCCTCAGTGGAAGACTCTCACGGCGGGATTGAGGAGATCCTCGAAGTATTCCTTCCACCGTCCGACAACATCCCCAGTTGAGGTCAACAGCCACCCATCGCCACTGTAAACAGCATTGGTAGGGCACTGCTTCCCCCTCCTGAGGTGCCGGACGGTTTGCCATAATCTCTTCGAGGCCAGCCGATAGTCCTTTTCCATGGCCTCACCGAACTCCTCCCAGGCCCGAGTTTTTGCCTGCACAACCACCCGGGCTGCAGTCCGTTTAGCATGCCGGTACCTGTCAGCTGCCTCAGGAGTCCCACAAGCCAGCCAGGCCCAATAGGACTCCTTCTTCAGCTTGACGGCATCCCTTAATTCCGGTGTCCACCACTGGGTTCGGGGATTGCCGCCTCGACAGGCACTGGAGACCTTGCGTCCACAGCTCAGAGCGGCCGCTTTGACAATGGAGGTGGAGAACATGGTCCACTCGGACTCAATATCTCCAGCCTCCCTCGGGATCCAGTTGAAGATCTCTCTGACAGGAGACTTGGCCATGCATTCCCTGCAGACCCTCACAGTACTTTTGGGTCTACCGAGTCTATCCAGCTTCCTCCCCCCGCCATCGGATCCAACTCACCACCAGGTGGTGATCAGTTGACAGCTCCGCCCCTCTCTTCACCCGAGTGTCCAAGACATGCGGCCGCAGGTCAGATGAAACGACCACAAAGTCGATCATTGACCTACGACCTAGGGTGTCCTGGTGCCATGTGCACTGAGGGACATGCTTGAACATGGTGTTCGTTATGGACAAACTGTATCTAGCACAGAAGTCCAATAACTGAACACCACTCAGGTTCAGGTCAGGGGGGCCGTTCCTCCCAATCACGCCCCTCCAGGTTTCACTGTCATTGCCTACGTGGGCGTTGAAGTCCCCCAGTAGAACTACTGAGTCCCCAGTCAGAGCACTTTCCAGCACCCCTCCCAGGGACACCAAAAAGGTTGGGTACTCTGCACTGCTGTTCGGCCCGTAAGCACACACAACAGTGAGAGACCTATCCCCTAGCCGAAGGCGCAGAGAAACTACCCTCTTGTTCACCGGGGTTAAACTCCAACACATGGCGGCAGAGCTGGGGGGCTATAAGCAAACCCACACCAGCCCGCCGCCTCTCACCATGGGCAACTCCAGAGTGGTGAAGAGTCCATCCTCTCTCGAGGAGTGTGGTTCCAGAGCCCAAGCCGTGCATGGAGGTGATTCCGACTATCTCTAGTCGGAACCTCGCAACCTCACGCACAATCTCAAGCTCTTTCCCCGCCAGCGAGGTAACATTCCATGTCCCAAGAGCCAGTTTCCGTGTCCAGGGATCGGGACGTCTAGGCCCCCGTCACCTAGGACCTGTTTGCCTTGGGAGACCCTACCAGGGGCATATAGCCCCGGACAACATGGCTCCTAGGGTCATTCGGGTACTCAAACCCCTCCACCACGTTAAGGTGGCAGTTCATGGAGGAGAAAAACGCGAAAAGAAATGCATAATGCATTTTTAAAACATTTCAATGTTGAATATGTTATTAACTGGGTAGTATGTTACACTTGTCAAGCTATGAGTAAGTTCACTTTGGAATGATTTTATACTGGTTCATACACAATGCATTTTTACATTCCACAGCACTACTTATTCATTGTTTTTCTATGTATACTCACTAGATGGACGTTTTTGACCGTTGTGCTTGTGCCGCTCATCATTTGCAGTGTTTCGTGCATGATATGACATTTGAATAACACAAAGCTTAAGTTCAACTTTAAAAAATGTATCTCTAGCAGGGTTTCCAAGGGTCTTAAAAAAAGTCTTAAGGCCTTAATGTCTTAAATTGGAGGAGAAAGTCTTAAATTCATTATCATGGCATTAAATTAGGGTGGATGCAGAAAACATGGATGAAAATTTAAACAGAATAAACTATAAAACAAAAAAAAATATTAAAATTAATTAAAACCGATTTTATAGGGGCCTATATTTAATTGCAAAATTAAATTGCTTGCACTGCAAAAAATTGTCCTACCTCAGGTTTTTTGTTTTCAAAACATCCTTAGATCAAGATATATTCACTTGACATGCAAAATGAAGAAATTAAGTCTTGTTTTCTGAGAAATTGGACAAAATTAAGTGAAATATCTCTCTTTTGGTATGAAAATTACTTATATGGAACTAAAATCACTTTACAAAATGTCCCAAGATTTCTTATCTCAAACTTTAGACTATTTTTTGTCAAATTATTTAAGTTATTGTGATCTGTTGGAAAATGTATTTTCAAACTTTGAAGTGTTGCTACACAGCTCATTGTGTGCTTGGACATTTACATATAAAGAACATATTGATGTATTTTTCCTTCAATTTTCTTTAATTGGTCTTAAATTTACATCCATAAAACATCATTTTATTTTTCTGCTCAACTGTACTGACCACCAGCATCTCGCGTTTCTAACCGCAAATCGCGTTTGTGTGAGTGGCCCCTTATAAGTGATTGTAATAGGTGTTTTTGATTAAGAAATGAATGACTGCATTTGCCATGTTAGTGGCATAACATCTTTGAAAGATACTGTGGAACTTAATAGCAAGTTAACTAGATATCCATGAGTATCTATCTACATTATTTTCCTGTGCACAGTACCTTTTAAAAGTTTGCTGTCAGTAAGATGTATGTTTTATTGAAAGAAATTAATACTTTCATTCAGCGAGGATGCATTACATTTATTAATATTTTCTGTATTTTAATCAAACAAATTCAGTGTTGGTTAGCATAAAATATTTCTTTCAATATACTAAACCTACTAACACCAAACTTTTGAATGGTTATAATTTTTTTTGTATTTTATCCTGATTTTGTCATTATCATGCAGGGAGTCTGACCACACATAATTTTCAAGTTCAGATCTAGTAGCTTATCAATTGGTTAATAGATGCTTGTGTTATGTATGTCTCTATGTGCATCTCTCTTTTGTCTCAAATTCTTTCTCTCAAGCACTCTACTCTCATAACTTCATTAGAGTTTGTGTAATGTGTTTATCTGCATGGCTTTAGACTCTCAAAGTCCTGCGGTCATCGCTGCACAGTCTCTGAAAATCAAATAATCATGACTGACACAGACATTTTGGATGCATCCCTTATTTAACGCATCAAAACTTTATCATATTAGTAGAGGCTCCAAAAGGAGGATTAGACAGACCAAGAATGAGAACAACTGTGCTGCAGTTATATTAATTATATCAGTTCCAGGAATAAAATGGAAAAATCTTCTTGTTTCTGACATCCTTTGTTACTTTCTTTCCAGGTTGCCAATGAGTTTGGCTTCAGTTCAAACGGTTTTTCGATCTACCTGAACCGGAACAAGACTGGAGAGATCCTGTCACAGAACAAGTCCCTCAGCCTGCTGAAAATTAAGTAAGTGTGCAGTTGTAAGAGATTGGGTTTACTCGGGTTGGGCACGTATGGGCTTGTGTCTTGGCAAGAGCATAGCATTGTGCGCAAGTAAACGTGACTGAGTTGTTTTTCTTTGTCTTTTAGGCATGGCGACATGCTTTTTCTTTACCCATCCTCAGCTGGACCCTCCAGTGAGAACATGGACACAGCTCAGCCTCACACTTCTTCTTCCTATCCCTCCTTTCCTTCCTCCTCCTCATCTTCATCTTCCTTATCCCGCTCACACTCTACACCACAGATCCCAGAGGATGAGATTGACCAGTATCTGTCCAAACAGGATGGAAAGATCTACAGAAACAAAGACCCCCAGCTGTGAGTCGGCTTTTCTTTCCACACTACCTCGGAAATAGTTCTTGTGTTCTTATGTTGCATATTGTTCTCAAGTCCTAGTGGATTTTCAATGTTATATTCATGCCATGCTATTGCAATATGCAGCTTATTGAATAATTAATTTAGTACTCAAAATATATTTTTACTGTGTATGTTTACAAGGCATTCTTTGTCATTGTTTCTCAGGTGCCGGCACGGTCTCATGGGGAAATGTGTGCACTGCGTACCTTTAGAGGTAAGAACTTGTAATCTTGTGATCCTCCCTTGGAACACTAGAATACTGATTGGAAGATGGGTCTCAACCAAGGGTCCTCAGCAAACTTACAGAGGGGCCTCAAGATGACTTAAAATAAGTTAAAACAAATTAAGATGAAAGCTCGCATCTTATTTCAACAACTATACTTTTTCCCCACTGAAAAGTGTGATTTCTAAACCTGGAAAAGTGAACTATAAATTAAAATCTGAACAAGAAATTTCATTTTTGCGTTGAAAAGTGAACAGGACACATAAGATGCATAATGTCAGAAGACGGGGTCTTCAATAAGTTCAATAACACTTCAATAAGTTTTGTTGAAAGCCTTTCTTTCAAGTGAATTTTGTTTTGTATAAATTGTATCTTAATTTGAATCTATGTTTAATCAACCAAATTGCCCGGATTTAATAAATAATAAGCAAATAATATAGCCTATAATAGACAATGACATGGAGGCGGCGGCGCAGCGTGAACAACGGCTTAAATGAACAACTAGAAAGGAAAAAAAAACCCTAGGTTAACCCTAACTATTTATTTCAGATAGACCTATATTGCATGTCACAAATTGAGTTCTCGGTTGAGCGTGCGTTGCTGAGCGGAATGAGCTTCAGAAATGAACGGAATCGTTTTAAAAACATAATTCAACAAATAAATAATACTTTTTAATGGGCCACTTAAAATGTTTATTAAAAATAAATTATAACATTTTAAAAATGAATCAAATGAACACAAATATGCATTGCATTTGAAATCCTTTGCAGCACCCCCACTTCCCGCACCCCTGCACCACTTAGACATGCTACTTTTGAAAAAATATAAAACCAGTCAAGGTGTGGATTGAAGTAGGCCTGCTATTTTTATATGATGAAAAAAAACTTAGTTTGACGGGAAAAAAACTATTCCGGTTCTTCAAAGCTTCAAACGGATTCAGTGTTTTCGTTTTGTCATCTTAATTTGTTAATTATTTAAGTGAAAAATATTTAGTGTAGGCCTATTTATTTTATGCTTTTTAAAAAAAATATTTTATTCAATTTTTCTCTGTTGTCAGAAACGCTGCAGGTGCGTGAACATTTTATAATGTGAATCCAGGTCCTGATGTTGTTGTTGATCTGTTCTGTATGCTGCGGTTTGCACAGTAAAATAAACCTGTGGAAAAAAGTGTCTTTTTAACGGGTCACAGACACTCTTCAATTGTATATTTATTTAATGCCAATTCAATATTATAATCTTATCAGTTAACGGTTAATAATCAGATAATGAGCGGCAGTTGTCGTCAGGAGAAAATTAACCGTTTTGAGCATCCTTAATTCTGTCATTTTATTACTCACCCTCATGTTGTTCCAAACCCGTAGGACCTTCATCTTCAGAACACAAATGAAGATATTTCTGATGAAATCCGAGAGCTTTCTGACCCCTCCATAGACAGCAATTTAATAAACACTTTCAAGGCCCAGAAATGGAGTGAAAACATTGTTAAAATAGACTCCAGTGGTTCAACCTTAAATTTATGAAGCAGCGAGAATTCTTTTTGTGTGCAAAAACAAACAAAAATAATGATTTTATTCATCAATTTCTTTCACGTCTGTGCCAGTCTCCTACACAGTTTACGTTGTAAATGTAGTACAGCTCCTGCGTCACTGTGTAGGAGACTAACACAGACTAGATGTAATTGTTTAATAAAGTCGTTATTTTTGTTTGTTTTTGCCCACAAAGTATTCTCGTCGCTTCTTAAAATTAAGGTTGAACCACTGGAGTCAAATTGACTATTTTAACGATGTTTTTACTCCCTTTCTGGGCCTTGAAAGTGTTAATTAAATTGCTGTCTAATGGCGGGGTCAGAAAGCTCTCGATTTCATCAGAAATATCTTAATTTGTCTTCTTTTTTATGTAATCATTACAATTATTTTAATATTTTCAGCTGACACCTAGTTTCTGTGAATGTGAAAGTTTGAAAACAAACAGCTTTGTCATTATAGCAGAAGTACTTGAATATTTTGTTCTACATAATGAGGTGCCTTGAAGTCAAAAAGGTTGAGGACCACTGGTCTAACCTAGATGTGCATCACAGAGAGTACTGATTACAATACTCTAGTTAAGACTGATCAAAATAGCACAAAAGGGAATTTGCTGTGTAATTTTCCATTTTCTGTTTTAATAGCCTTTTGATGAAGACTATCTGAACCACCTCGACCCACCGGTCAAGCACATGTCCTTCCACGCCTACATCCGGAAACTCACGGGCGGAGCAGACAAGTTAGTGCTTCTGGGAACTCTCCACTCTTACCTGAATAAGATTGTGGAAATAAAGTGACTTATTAAAGTTTTCCTGTCTCTCAGGGGGAAGTTTGTGGCACTTGAGAATATCAGCTGTAAGATTAAATCCGGCTGTGAGGGTCATCCGCCCTGGCCAGAGGGCATCTGTACCAAGTGCCAACCCAGCGCCATCACTCTCAACAGACAGGTACCAAGCTCCTCTCAGCCTGTATCATAAACATCCTTCCTTTCATCTAATCACTCTCCACTCTCCGTTTCACACTCAGGTGGGTAAATAAGTGCTCCCTGAGGTGCAGTGTCATTTATGCCCATGTTTTGATCTGCTCTATTCTTGTTGCAGAAATATCGACACGTGGACAACATCATGTTTGAGAACCACACCATTGCTGACCGTTTCCTTGACTTTTGGAGGAAGACGGGTAGCCAGCGGATGGGGTACCTATACGGACGCTACACTGAGCACAAAGACATCCCTCTTGGCCTTCGAGCGGAGGTTGCCGCCATTTATGAACCTCCTCAGGTGAGAGGCCAGTGATTCTGTGTCAGGCCTGAGTCTATCATCCCAAGTATTTTTTCATCATATTGAGTGACTGATTCTCTAAGCTCTTTTGAGTTATCTGCACTAGTACTAGGTAAACACAAGAGGGCATTAAAAGACTTAACATTTATAGTTTGGCCCCCCATTCTCAGACAATTTTAAGGCCCCTAAAGATATTTCTGGTACTCCTGAAATGACGACATAAGCACATTTTCAAACTTTATTTATGGAAACTGTCATAATATATTAAAATAATTAAATTATAATAATTATAAAGAATTCAAGTAATTCTAGATGTTTCGATAACTGAATGTTCTGTAGGTTTTACAATTTTTCTAGCAATTTTTGATTGCAGGACTTTTTCCTCCCCACAAATAGCAATTTCTACCTAATCAAATTTTAGAGTTGGACAAAAATGTATATTCATTATAAGGTTGCCCATGACTTTTAGCTTTTATTTTTTAATTCAAAAATTAAAAAACATTCAAGGAATCACACTTTTAAAATTCCATCAAATATCCATGTTTTCCAAGATTGGATGTCCTGTTTTTTTAATAGAGATGACATTTGTTGAAGGAATAAATTAAATGAATAAAAAAGCCATTTCATACAAATTGTCACTTAATGATTAATAAGGTAATGCAGTATTGCTCTAGTTCCTTAATAATGCATGTATGGAATATTTGATTCAGAAAGGTCAAGTATTTATTTGCTGCTGCATGTTCTCTTCCTTTGACACCTGTGTGCTATGACTCAGATTGGAACCCAGAACAGCTTGGAATTGATTGAAGATCCCAAGGCAGAAGCAGTTGAGGAGATTGCTGCAAAACTGGGCCTACGGAAGGTGAGAGACTTTTTCCATGCCTCTTAAAAATTGGGTAAATAGTACTTCATGAAAGAATTAATATTTTACCCAAGTTATTAAAAACAACAGGATTTAAAATGGTCTGCTTGAGAGAGATGCGATAGCAGGGCCGCTATCAGGAGCTCAGTGAATTCAAGAGTGGTACCGTGATAGGTTGCCACCTGTGCAATAAGTCCATTTGTGAAATTTCCTCACTATTAAACGTTCTACGGTCAACTATCAGTGGTATTATAACAAAGTGGAAGCAATTAGGCACAACAGTAACTCAGCCACGAAGTGGTAGGCCACGTAAAATCACAGAGTGGGGTCAGCGCACAGTGCGCAGAAGTCGCCAACTTTCTGCAGTCAATGCCTACAGACCTCCAAATTTCGTGTGGCCTTTAGATTAGCTCAAGAACAGTGTGTAGAGAGCTTCATGGAATGGGTTTCCATAGCCGAGCAGCTCATCCAAGCCTTGCATCACCAAGTGCAATTCAAACCGTCGGATGCAGTGGTGTAAAGCACGACTCTAGAGCAGTGGAGACGTGTTCTCTGGAGTGAAGAATCACGCTTGTCTGTATGGCAATCAGATGGACTAGTCTGGGTTTGGTGGTTGCCAGGAGAACGGTACTTGCCTGACTGCATTGTGCCAAGTGTAAAGTTTGGAGGAGGGGAGATTATAGTGTGGGGTTGTTTTTCTGGGGTTTGCCCCTTACGACCAATTTATACTTCTGCGTCGAGTGTACGCCGTAGGCTGTGTGATGTGCGCGTACCCTACGACGTACCCTGACGCGCACCTCTCCAAAAATGTAACAATTCTACATTATGCGTCAATTCTACGCGGACCGCAAGCACCGTGATTGGTCTGCCAGAACCTCTCCCTCAGGTCAATAAATAAATAAACAAAATCTGCTATAGGAGTGTGTGTCCAGAAATGGGATGATAGTTTAATCCTTACATCTGCTATATAACACAATATTTTGTAGTGCAGAGATTGTTTATGTTAGTGAATAAATACATAGATCCGCTGTGTATAGTTTATTTATTTTCTCATTAAAACCAAAGATGTTAATCAGTGATTTGTATATCAAGAACAGGGACACATTTGGGTGCATTTCGTTTTGTGATTTCAACAGAATGAATAGTCTCCTCAACAGCAATCAATTTAAGTGCTCGTCTGTGCATGAGCCAATGATACTGAAAACAGCGCCATAAGCTCGGCATGATTTCAAAAACGCATTCCAGCGCCAGATCGCATCTGCATGTGGAATTGCACATTGACGCAGACAACAGCGCAGAAGTATAAATTAAAACCAACGCGTAACTTGCGCCGTAGAGGATACGGCGTAGGTCCGACGCAGAAGTATAAATTGGCCTTTAGTTCCAGTGAAAGGAACTCTAAACGCTTCATGAAAATCAAGACATTTTGGACAATTTCATGCTTCCAACTTTGTGGGAACTGCTTGGGGATGGCCCCTTCCTGTTCCAACATGACTGTGCACAAATCAAGGTCCATAAAGACATGGATTAGCGAGTTTTTGTGTGGAGGAACTTGACTGGCCTGCACAGAGTCCTGACCTCAACCCGATTTGGGATGAATTAAAGTGCACATTACGAGCCAGGCCTTCTCGTCCAACATCAGTGCCTGACCTCATAAATGCGCTTCTAAATGAATGTTCAAAAGTTCCTATAAACACACTCCTAAACCTTGTGGAAAGCCTTCCCAGGAGAGTTGAAGCTGTTATAGTTGCAAAGGGTGGGCCAACTCCATATTAAACCCTACGGATTAAGAATGAGATGTCATTAAAGTTCATGTGTGTGTAAAGGCAGGCGTCCCAAAACTTTTGGCCTTATAGTGTATATAGGTGGTAGGCTGGATGCTTTAACTGTAGATCTGCCATAGTGTAGTCATTCATCCCATGAGGCTCTAATGGGATTCTTAGAGTTCCTCTCTCTCCACACCTCTATGACTTCCATATGATATTTTCAAGTTACTGATGGATGATAGAAGTGTCCCTTGTTTCTGCATGAGCATGTGGAACAGCTTCCAAATGTAGTAAAGCTGTTTTTGATTAGTAATATCAGCTATTCTTTCAGGTGGGGTGGATTTTCACAGATCTTCTGTCAGAGGACACCAGGATAGGTACCGTCCGCTACACCAGAAACAAGGCAAGTTGGCAAATGAAAAATGAGACTAACTACATGGTGTGTTCTAATATCGTTATTGACCAATGAATATGTTTCACCTGTTCAGGATTCATACTTCCTGAGTGCAGAGGAGTGCATTACAGCTGGACACTTCCAGAATCAACATGGCAATGCGTGTCGGCTTTCTCCAGAAGGCCATTTTGGATCCAAGTTTGTCACAGTGGTGGCAACAGGTACGCAGCGTCCTCTTTTGCACAAGATTTACTGCTTCTGTTCACAGTGAGGTGATAAATTAAGGCATTTCGTTGTGTCAAAGCCTGTGTGGTATTTGCTTCAAGGCTGATGAATCACTGTCTGTTTCTGTCCATGCTGTCCATTTTTGCCCAGAGCATTTTATTTGTACCCGAGAAAAATAACAGGTTTAGTATTTTTTGCGTTGGCAGGCGGTCCCGATAACCAGGTGCACTTTGAGGGGTATCAGGTGTCCAATCAGTGCATGGCTCTGGTGAGGGATGAGTGTCTACTGCCCTGCAGAGATGCTCCTGAACTGGGCTATGCCAAAGAGTCCAGCACTGAGCAGTACGTCCCTGATGTCTTCTATAAGGTACTAGACTAAAATGTTCCTCACACATCATTATGAAACACAGATGCTAAATGCATAACATCATGATGCATGGATGAATGCACATATACACTACATTCAAAAAATTTGGGTCAGAAAGATATTATAAATGTTTTTGAAATAGGTGTCTTACTGTGCGTTCACACTAGACGTGACTTGTGCGAATAATTTGCGCTATTCGCTCATAGTTGGATGCTTGAACATTTTGAGTTTCCTCGCCTCATTCGTGCATGACATTCACTTCACAACAGACGCAAATTCGTGTCATGGGAGGGGCTTCTGCCAGCTGGCTAGTCTCGTTGCGAAATGGCTGACATGGATTGTTTTAAAATACGCAGAATAAGCTCAATTTGACGGCTTTAACTAGCTTGTAGTCTCAATAGCCTATGTATAGCTCAAATTGAGTAAAGAGTGTTTTACTCAAGAGTGTACTTAGCAAATTGTCCGACCTCCTCACTCACTTTTTTCCAAGCAAGATCCTTTTTTATTCCTGTTTCTATAAAATGTACGAAGATGTATCGTACAGCTCTGGGTATCCACATATGATCTTGTTGTCATTACTAGAGTAAGTTCCTGATTGGTTAGCGCGGTGCGAATATCCGGCAAAGTTCAGATTTTTCAACTTGCGCACCAAGCGCCCGAAACGCTCAATTAGCGCTGTCATTTGCCCGAATCGCGCCACAGAATGTCTATTTGCATCTTTGCATTGACTAAACATGTAAATCATTCGCGCTTAACGCTTCATTCGCGTCTGTTGTGAGCGCACCATTAGGCTCACCAAGGATGCATTTATTTGTTAAAAAATAACTGTAATATTGTTACATAGTATTTATCGAAAATATTTAAAATAACTTTTCTATTTTAATATCATTACTTCAGTCTTCAGAGTCACATGATCCTTGAAATATCATTCTAATATGCTGATTTGGTGCTCAAGAAACAAAGTTAAAATTAATATTTTTGTTGGAACCATTATACATTACCTTTCAGTATTCTTTAATGAATAGAAAGTTTGAAAGAACAAAAATAGATTTTTTTGTTACAATGTGAAAGACTTTACTGTTACTTTCGATCAATTGAATGCATCATTGGTGAATAAAAGGATTCATTTATTTTAAAAATAATCTTACTGACCCCAAACCTTGGAACAGAAGTATAAACGCACATTTTCAGAACAGTCACACAGCTTTAAGTGCTTTAAAGTTTTTTTTGCCTCTCACTTTACATTTTCATTTCTGTTCCAGCATGTAACTGTAGCCGAGATCATATCACTTGCAGGTTTTAGCTGATGTCTCTTAACAATCTGAGCCTTCTTTTTATCTGAACTTGTCACATTTCTTAAAACAGAGGGAATGAAAGTTACTATGTCTATTGCTTTGGGCATAAACAGTCTTATCAACATCACTTCTGCCACTGGAATGCAGGGATTAGTTGTCAGCAAGGCATAACAAGGTTCTAATGTTCAAATCTTTTTCTTCACCTCCAGGATACAGACAAATTCGGCAATGACATCACGCATTTAGCCCGACCACTGCCGGTGGAGTACTTGATCATTGATGTGAGTTGTTGTTACAACCACATACTTTTGCACTGATCACACTCTAACCTACACATGCCAGTCAAAAAGCCAATGGTGTAGGGGAGTACATTTATACAATTGTTGTCTTTACAACTTTGATACAAAGATATAAGTGGATAGCTGGTCTTTAAGACCCAGCAGAGAGCCATGTGCCAATTATGGTACATGGCATCAAACTGGCTGTAAACAAATGGCCCATTCCTGTTCCTGCACTGAACTTTCCTTCATTTATTGCTATGGAAATAAATGAATGCTATCATAGTCTTTTGTTTGTCAATGCTGTTTAACCCTCTGTTTCAGATCACCACCACTTTCCCAAAAGACCCTGTGTTCACCTTCTCCTCTACTCTTCGCTTCCCCATCGAAAACAGAGACGCTTTGGGAGAGACTCAGGTACACATTTAGGGTTTGACATCTGTTTTATTGGTCTAGGAATGATATTTTTGGTCTGTATCATATCTGGAGACATTTGTCAGCTTCTGTTGGTGAAGATGAATTGAGGGTATGCACGTGATGTCACTGCCATCAAGAGTTACTGCGGTTACGCCCACTGAGTGTCAAAAAGAATGAGAAGCAGCATTTGTTTTTAGCGTGAATGCTGTGAAAAACACACAAAACCAGGCCCGGGGGGGGGGCTGCGGGGCTTAGCCATGCTGGTCTAGGATCTGTTATCTTCAAAATAATAGCATATTATTAGCAAAAAAGAGTTGGCAAAAGATCTGTATTTGTGCTCGTCAAATGATTCAATTCCCATCGTGTTTTTGCTTCGGTGAGTAATGTAGCCAATCACAGACATGTTTGTTGATTTCTTGGCCAATCCCAGGTGTTGAAGTTAGAATCCACTCACCACTCGAGTTTTTGTCCAGTGCTGCAAAAGCGAGTTCTGCATGCGCACAAGTCCTTTTTGCGCGCTGTCTGTGATTTTATAGAAAAATAATGAATAGGCCTATGATGTATATTCAAAAAGAATTAAAGGTCCCGTTCTTCGTGTTTTTTTTTTAAGCTTTGATTGTGTTTACAGTGTGCAATATAACGTGTTCATGTTTCGCGTGTAAAAAAACACAGTATTTTTCACACAATTTACTTATCTGTATACCGCTGTTTTCACTGTCCTAAAAACGGGTTGATGAGTTCCTTGTTCTATGAAGTCCCTCCTTCAGAAATACGTAACGAGTTCTGATTGTGCCAGCGGTTCCCGTGTTGTGATTCGACAGCAGCTTAGCGCACGTTACACGGAAAGGTCACGCCTCTTAACGGGGAGATGTATGCGCTCAATGATCTCTAAGTACAGCGTCCCTGTGAA
Source organism: Romanogobio albipinnatus (assembly GCA_023566225.1). Taxonomy (NCBI): domain Eukaryota; kingdom Metazoa; phylum Chordata; class Actinopteri; order Cypriniformes; family Gobionidae; genus Romanogobio; species Romanogobio albipinnatus. The sequence continues at coordinate 11,541,784 of CM042257.1, forward strand.
AGCCAAACAAAGGTGATTTGACTCCAGGATGAAAATAACAGCGTCTCGACGACATGGCGACAAACACACTCAAACACAACACTCTCGTCCTCGTCTTCTCCACGCAACACTTCCTCTTCTCCACGTGGGAGAGCAACAAGACCACGCCCCCTTTTTCGCGTATTCTTGTGGGCGGAGGTTAGTCTGTTCTATCGATGTAATTTATGAAGGAAGTGCCAGGATGTAGTCCAAGCCAGCCGTTCGCTGTAGGCTTTGAAAGGGAACTTCTGTTAAATAGAATATCTCGCTTGGCATTGAACTTTGAGCTTTATACTTTTACAGGTATTATTTATGCTCTAACAGCAACATTACACACTAACTAAAGTTTGAACAATGGGATCACGAAGAACGGGACCTTTAAAAAAAAAAAAAAAATTGTTTTCCATTCCTGACAAGCGGCCACATACACGCTTCAATGCATATCCCATCCACATATAAATGTGGCATTCACTCTTGAAATTGTAATGACTGACAGTGATAAATATTTATGTATCGAGATAAGGCTGTCAGGAAAACATGATTCCTGGCTGCATGTCAATATCCATGGATCACTGGATCTTTGGTAAGTTGTAAGGAACACTATATAGAGTCCAACCTTTAGTTTAAACTGATAACCGTTTATTTTATTTGTGTTTTCCCCTATTAAATCCAGTCATGCAGCAGCTCTTTTGCCACTCAGTCCGACTGAGGGGTGTGCTCTGGCCGGAAAGTGATGTCGATGCATACCCTCTATAAGCATTGCATTGCTCATGAAACTACTTTTAAAAAAAAAATTTTTATTAATTTTTTTTTTTACTGTAGTCAAAGTAGAGTCTCCTAGATGTGTAGTTCTTTGCTAAATATTCACTTGAAAATATGTGTGTGCAGGACTTCCACAGTTTAGCGACGTATCTTTCCCAGTGTGCTTCCTCCTCCTCCTCCTCCTTCCTGGGCATCGTCTCAGATTTCCACCTGCTCCTCTTTCTTGTCACCAACGAGGTCATGCCCTTACAGGTGAGTTTTTCATTGTATTTATCTATATGTACAGACATACACAAACACACCCCCCCCCCCCCCCCCCCTCTTAACCCTGTATTATTATTATTTTTGGTTCTTCAGGTTGTCATGCTTGGTTTTTACCTAGTTCCTGTGTAGGCACAACTGATACTTTTTGTTTGTTGTGCGATACTACTACTACTACTACTACTACGCTTGTTTTTTTCAAGAGGGAACCTCATCTTATAAAACGTTGGTACATTTATTTTGCCTGACAACTTCATCCCCTTCTCTCTGATATCTACAGGACAGCATCGGACTTCTGCTGGATGCAGTGAAGACATCCAATGAGGAATTGGCTCAGACCTGGAAGAAATCAGAGCAATGGGCCACAATTGAGCAGCTCTGCAGTGAGTAGTCGTGCAGTGTTATTTTCAGTATTATTTATAGGTTTTTTTTTTTCTAAGGACAATTAATTAATTGTTAATTGTCGAGAGCATCTCCATTTTGATATTGTGATCAAAGATGGGTCTTGTTCTCTTTTTTAAAATTCTTTATCTCAGGCACAGTTGGAGGGCAGGCATCAGGATCTATGGATTATGCCATGGGTGGCCCAGCTCTCCCACAGTCCTCTTCGGCTGTGTGGTCCTGCGTCCACTGCACCTTCATGAACCAACCTGGCACCGAGCACTGCGAGATGTGCAGTTTGCCTCGCAGCTAAAACCACAAGAATTCGGGCTGAACCGTACATCCCACCGGGAACAGCAGTGAGAGTGGGCGTGCTTCCCTGTATTCCTGCTGTTTTAGTATGCCTAATCCTTAACTCCTCCCCTCCCTCACTGACTGTGTCGGATCTAAACGCCTATGCCAGCCGCGTGCTCGAATATGCGGCCAATCCAACGCTGTAAGCTGCATCACTTTGATGATGAATGATGGCCGAAGATGATGGGTTGTACCCATGTAGCACTCTCTGTGTGAGCCCCGTGCATTCTGGGACTTTAATTTAGACAAAGCACTTGGGCGAAGCTCCTTTCACCCCACTCATCTCCCTTTGCAGTCCAATATAACCATTCAGCTCCATTGGTAAATGATCATTTTTTCCTGATATTAAACGTCTTTCCCCAACTCTCACTGAGGATGTTGTGTAAATAATAAACAGAGAAGGAATAATGCTGTTATTTAATTTCAAAAGATTTTATATGTTGAGAGAAATTACTTTTTCAAGCCCATTTTGAGGTAAAAGTGCAGCTGAAAGATCTTTTCATATCACCCTGGTTTCTTAGATCTTCAATCATAGTGTTGCAAGTTCAGATCACTTTCTTCACCCAACATGCATGCTTTCTTGATTTTCTTTTCTTTCTTCCATTCATTTTTCTTAATCCTTCACTTTATTTTTGGTGGACGATGAGCGTCAGTTCTGAACGCTTCATTAGATTGAAGTTTGAATGGTTGGTTTGGCTGCAGACCCAGAGTGCGGTTCCTTTTCCTTAAGATTGCAATTGACTTCTGAAGGCTTAAGAATCTATGCTTTGAATGTGGATTGGTTTACGTTTGCTTCGTAAAAACTGTAGCCACTCAACTTTGGTGCTGGTACCCTTTTCTGCACCATTTCACTGTCATCACCTTTTCATTTTCAATTTCCCCTTCCGTCCCCCAGGCGCTTGTCCAGATTTCAGTTGTGGAGAATTTTTTTTTTTTTTTTTTTTTTCACCGTTCAGCCCTTGAGGAGTCGGTATCATTGCCCCCTTCAAAGGTGTCTGTCAGGGCCATCTCTGAACACGCTCACCCACCTGTCAGCTCCACATCTGGTGGAGATAGAGAGATTGACTGATGGGGAAGGAACAGAGCTACAAATATAAAAGCAAAAGTCTAAACTTAGTCCACTTGATTGACATCATTGCCCTTGGACTTCACGTTTTTGTAAACCAGCCTCATAGATCTTGTAGATTGGTCCATGTAATCTGGACAGATTTTACTGGCTGGACACAGGGTTATAGTCTTTTGACAGACTTTTTTCACTTGGTCATGACCTCCTTAATGTTTTAGAAACCAGCCCAAAGACATGATCTCTTAAAATATGCATTCAGGAGAATTTCAGCCATCTGAAATGATCTCGATGTTTACATTTGCGCTATATTTTGTAGAGTTTCCTCAATTTTCTGATTTCTCAAACTCAAAAAATTTCCGAAACTAAAATTCAGTCTATTGGTTCAAAAAATAGGCGCACACTGATCGTTGTCCACAGGATAAAATCTGTTTTTGGTTCAAATAAATTGAGGTTTGAGGTTGTACACTGTCTTTTCTCTGAGTTGCGGATAGCTGTACTTACACCCCATTGTCACAAAACACCGGCGCCCTGAGTTGTATGCTTTCAATTGGTTTTGGGTTTTTAAATACAAAGAGAATAGTTCAACAATAAAACCGATTCCTTTGGATACTGTTGTCTCGTCTTTTTTGGCTAGTTTTTTGTTGTTTTTTTTGTTCTTGCATTACTAGTGCATTTGTTTCATTCAACAACAAATTTTGGTTATACAAAAGTTTATAGTTTTTGTCCTAATCATTCATTTCCAAGATAGACAAAATGGTGCAATGTGCTGCTTTATGTGTAACTTTATATATACTTCAAGGACTCAACATACAGTAGATACCAGACAAATGGAGCATATAGACTTATTCAAAGGTTTGGTTTTAAAATGTGTAACGTGGTCGTCATAATACCTACCGCTTTCATTATAGGTTAGTTTATGAAAGTTGCACCTGAACTTTGATTGTTCAAATTGTTTTAACAAACCATTAATTTTTTTTAGCATTTGAGTGTAACCTGAGGTGGGCTACTTTACAGAATGAATTTAAAAATAGCTACACCAATTTTTGTGTTTCTTAAACAATGGTTGAAGAATAGACCTGATGTTTTGCCTCCAGCCAATCAGAAGGACCTCATGTGTGTGGCAGATGAAACGCTGGAATGCTGAGGTAGAGTGAACTCAACATCAAACATCTTACCTGAAGCTCTCTGAAGTTAAATCTGTAACCCCAGACACATCTGGATCCCATCTAGTCCTTCCAACTTAACTCTTTATCTCTCTCTAACCTCCCATCCACAGAAGTGATGACCAATTTTATGGAACAGTTGTAGATCCCATAGGTAGATCCTCGAGAGACTACTGCCATTTTTATTTGCTTTATTTTGAACTTTGAACTTTGGAAGAGGTGATTGGCATGTTGTTGTCGGTATGGGTTTAGCTGATGTGGACAAATAGGTAGGTATGGAAACCTTATACGTCATGTTTGTAATAGTTTATAACATTAAATATTTTTTATATATTATTCCTTTACAATTATTAGTGATTCATTTCTCTCAGATGTTTCCTGGGATGTTTAAGATTTGCCTACAGTAGTTGTGTATCCAATTCAACTTTTGGTTAGAAATGTTGAATATAAATGAAAAAGGCAGAAGGGTCCTTGATTTATAAGCTGATGTCTTATAAAAGAAAGTGACATTGAAACTGAAACATAACTCCACTTTTAGGCACTACCCTAACCAGTGGGTGGGGTTAAGTCAGGATGTGTATATATAAAGACGGAAAGATTGCTAATATTTTATGGTATTTATTTTTTTATTTCATTGGCTCGTGAGACAACCAGACCTCAGGTAAGCACTTCAATAAAATGATTAAAAATGGATACAAAATGTTATTTCATATGGGCAGTACTTCAATATCTTAATACACTGTTAAACTCCACAATCTCTTAGCCAGTGTAAACAATCACACATTTTTTTGTGGTCATGTGAATTAATTTGTTTACACAGGAATGCACTGTCTTATACCGTTACTTTTTGTGCTCTCCCTGGGAGCTGCTCAGAAAAGCACAAGACAGACCTTAGAGTGGGACTACAAAGTTGAAGGTGAAATACTGAATATGTACACTAAAAACTTTAAAAACTTTTGAAATGTTATGTAATGGCTGCAAATTTAAGTTATATTGTCAAATATCCATGAAAAATCATGATACATTTTTTATTTAAATGAATTAACTCAATTTATAAACAAAAAAACAAGTCATTACTTTTGGGTAGACTATATATACAATGGTGCTTGAAAGTTTGTGAACCCCTTACAGAAAATGTGAATAATTTTAACAAAATAAGAGGGATCATACAAAATGCATGTTATTTATTTAGTACTGTCCTGAATAAGATATTTTACATAAGATCTTTACATATAGTCCACAAGACAAAAAATAAATAAAAATTACCCTGTTTAAAAGCTTTTGAACCCTTGATTCTTAATACTGTGTCGTTCCACGGCTGTTTTTGTGTGTGTGTGATTGTTCTTGAGTCCCTTGTTTGTCATCAGCAGTTACACTGCCCAATGTTCTTCAGAAAAAAATCCTCCAGGATCTTTTGCATATTTGAACCCTTTCCAGCAGTGACTATATGATTTTGGGACAATTGAGGGACTCAAACACAACTATTAAAAAAGGTTCAAACATTCAGTGATGCTCCAGAAGGAAACCCGATGCATTAAGAGCTGGGGGTTTAAACTTTTGGAATTTTAAGATCAAGGTAAATTGTACATAGCCTACTTTGTCTTCCGGGAAAAATGTAAGCATCTTCTGTTGCTTCTGAAAGGCAGTACTAAATAATAACAAAAAAAACCCCTGATATTTAAACAAAATTTGGACAATATAACGCATTATGATCCCTCTTATTTTGTTAAAAATATTCACATTTGAATAACCACTGTATGCAGTATATATGTATGCATGTATATTATTGTCCCCCGTTTGTTAGCTGAGAAGGTGAACTTGAGAGGATGTGCCAATCTCACCTTAGTCTTGGATAACTGGAAATATGCCATCACGACCCAAGTCAAAGACCTCCTTCTAAATGATCACAATACAGTGCTGCCAGACTATGGAAGGTAAGGTAAATGCCTGTATGTTTTTTTTTAAATAGATGTGTACAACTGGACCTTTTGTTAAGAGAAGAAAATCAGAAAAAGAGTTACTTTTGAAATAGAACTGAAGTGTAATAACCATTAGGCTATAACTGGTGGAAACATGTCTATTGTCATACTTGCCCCATTAATGTGGTCTTTTCAGGATTCAGCCATTATCTGAAGCCCTAAATGACCTCTACAAGGAATTTAACTCCTTGAAAGAGAGACTTGCAGAGCTGACCACAAAGTTTGAGGGTATAGAGTTGTTTGTGGATGAAGCCCGAACCGGCAGGAGTCACTCACCTCCTCGAGCGGAGCGCCCACCTCATGAAGGAGAGGGAAATCCAGCTGAGCCCGGCACAAGACAAGGACGCAGGAACAGGGTGGTGGTGCGAAGAGTTAAGAAACCCGATAACGCACAAGTTTAGGATTGATTCAGATATCTTCTGTATACATAAGATACGATTTATACATTGTCGTCTCTAGATGCATTTGATGTGTCATTACCAAGTTTCTCAGGTGAGAAAATGTAAGCTTTTTGGAATATTTAGGCAATATATGGGTCAATGTAAGGCTTTACTCTTTTTAATGCTCTTTTCACTTTTATTAATTGTAATTGCATTAAAATAATGTGGTGATAAACAATGGCAGCTTAGCCTATAGCTTAACACTACCTCTTCAAAAACTTTTGTGTTCTGTATTTTCTGTAGCTAGTTCTGTTCATTTTTGCTTTTTAAACTTGTGAATACATTATTAAACAACATTATTAAAACTTTTTTTCGTTCCTACAATAGTCGGTGGTGTTTTACAAAGAATGCAAAACGCGCCTGCTTTACAAACGTTAAAGGATTAGTTCACTTTCAAATAAACTTTTGCTGATAATTTACTCACCCTCATGTCATCCAAGATGTCCATGTCTTTCTTTCTTCAGTTGAAAAGAAATTAAGGTTTTTGATGAAAACATTCCAGAATATTTCTCCATATAATGGACTTCAATGGTCTCCAAATGGTTCAAGGTCCAAATGACAGTTTCAGTACAGCTTCAAAGGGCTTCAAAAGATACCAGACGATGAATAAGGGTCTTATCTAGCGAAACAATCAGTTTCTGTGAGAAACCGAGCAGTATTTATGCTATTATTTTACCTCTTATCAGACGAATGTGATCATCTCTGAGCTCCGCCATAACTTCCGCTAAGTGAGGTCAAATACAAGCGTGGTCATAGATATATCGATCATAGATGCCTCATTGTACTGATCAGTGCAGGCGCTAATAAGGCATCTACGTATACATCTATGACCACGCTTGTATTTGACCTCACTTGGCGGAAGTTATGGCGGAGCTCAGAGATGATCACATTCGTCTGATAAGAGGTCAAATAATAGCATAAATACTGCTCGGTTTCTCACAGAAACTGATCGTTTCGCTAGATAAGGCCCTTATTCATCATCTGGTGTCGTTTGAAGCCCTTTGAAGCTGTACTGAAACTGTCATTTGGACCTTGAACCGTTTGGAGCCCATTGAAGTCCATTATATGGAGAAATATCCTGGAATATTTTCATCAAAAACCTTAATTTCTTTTTGACTGCAGAAAGAAAGACATTGACATCTTGGATGACATGGGGGTGAGTAAATTATCAGCAAAAAGTTTATTTAAAAGTGAACTAATCCTTTAATACACTGTTTTTATGCTATGGGATGAAATGGCTAATGAATATTAATTAGGTCATGTGTTCAGCCCAGTAGGCCAATCCATAGTTTTCACGTGTCACACGCTTATAGGAACGCCCACCTGGAGGGCAAAACAAGGCTCCTCTCCATTGCCCGCTAGTCATTTTTACCAGGTTTGTAGTCAGTATTAATGCGGTAAGACAGTGATATTAAAATACCAAATTCAATATACTCCTTATTGATGTCGCATACTTTGTACAGGAAAGCAGACGAACACAGAATATTAGTGCAACACGAGGTTTCTCGTTAGGTGTTTTCCCCATCGAAACCCATTATAAAGAAATGACTTTGCGTTCATATTCTTGTCTCATCTACTCGCCTGTATATAGTATGCATTATCAAAAAGGTGTAAACTGAATTTGATCTTTTAATATCTGTTTTAGTTCATTACGGCACTTTAAGCCTCCGTCTGCTGCTTTCTCGCTATATCAGCTCTAAAACGGGTTTACTGCGTAATTGATCTGTGTTTAAAATGAATTGGTGTAACGACTCGATTTAAAATAAAACCCATATCAACATATCCTTTAAACTTTGCTTAATTTAATCCTTATTGGTGCAACTCACCCTATAGTGTTTTTCACGTTAAGCGTTTTAAAAACGTCCCGCTGTTTTTAGTGATTGAAATACTGCAGTATGTGCTGTATACAGGGCCGGCCCAAGCCCTTATGGGGCCCTAAGCAAAATTTTATTTGGGGGCCCTCGGTGCCACCGATATGATTGACTAATTGTCAATTCTTGATAATTCGCACACCCAGTATCAATTATAGTAGTTGTAGCTGTGTTGCTTTTATCATGTCTGGCTGTAATGGTCTTACCCTTATACGGTTTTTAATTGTAACAGTAGCAAACCCACAGGAGTGCTCAGGTATTAATATTCAAAGCCTTACTGTACTACAGTTCACACTGGGATATGTACTTAAAAATAAAATAAAAAATGTAAGTAGTCTCTTATGCTGAATATGCTCACTTTTCCCCAGGATTCTTTGATGAATAGAAGGTTCAAAAGAACAACATTTCTCTGCAATAGAAAGCTTTCAGAAAATCCTAAAAATATTCTACACAACTGTTTTCACCATTGATAATCATAAATGTTTCTTGAGCGTCAAATCCTCATATCAGAATGAATTCTGAAGGATCATGTGACACTGAAGACTGGATGATAAATTCAGCTTTGATCACATGAATAGATCACACTTTACTATATTCATATTAAACAGATGTTTTACATTATAATAATATTTCACAATATTACCGTTTTTACAGTATTTTTAATCAAATAAATGCATCCTTGGTGAGCAGAAGAGACTTCTTTTAAAAACAAGAAATGTTGATTTCTTTCAAACATTAAACAGCTTTTATTTTGGCGGAAATTGTATTTTTTGCATTCCATTCGACTGTGTAGAAAGAACCTTTTTATTTTCTAAATAAAAACTTCTAAAATATAGGCTACACAACTTATAATTCCAAGGGGACGATACAGCAGTTTGCAGAAAAACATTTATTGAGAAACTGGAAGCTATGCTGTACTCCGCACAAAACATGCAGCACGCCAGACAAGATATTCGCACTAAACCATATCACATTCTCAAATCCATCCATTCATAAAAAGGTTACCGGGCAACTGACGAGTAGGGTTATGTTTAAGCTCTGGTTTTCTCGCACTTGGACTTTGAACCCTGGCTAACAAGCGAATATATCTGGCCGAAAACTTAACATTTTGCAGTTTATTTAGTCATTTTTTTAAGGCCATTTCGCGATTTCAATCATCATGAAAAAGTCATTTAATGTGCTCTTGGGGGCCCCCTGGTGGCAAAGGGGTGCCCTAAGCAACCGCTCTGGCTGTATATGGATCATAAGTGCCCAAAACGTGCATCTTGTTCACATATTTTTGTTTTAAGATGGAAATTTGACAGGCTTGTGCTGCAGTAGTATGGAGTTCTATGGCGGTTTTGCCCTCCAAGGCTCCGCGACAGTCACGTGACTGAAAACTATGGCTAGGTGTCAGCATAATCTAATTAATACGAGACACGTAATATCTACAGTACTTAGTTAAAAATACTCGAATTCAGTAGGCTACCTATATATATATATATAATATATATATATATATATATATATATATATATATATATATATATAAAAAGTTGCTTAAATACACTGTCCTGTGACAATATCAACGGATTTTCCCCCGGCCTGAAGTGTCAATGGTTTTGTCTTTCTCTTTCTTTGTCGTTTTTTTAGAATGATGTTATTAGTGTCGGTTATATTTTGAATGTTGCATATTCTCAGTGTCAAGGTAAGTAAAGGCAGATTTTCAAACCTAAAATATCTTAAAAAGGTTACATCTCAATAATTACATAAATGTGTGGAGAAGAACAAAAAGTATGAAGAGATTCACTAATGATTTGCTTTAATGGCGAGATCGAGACGTTTAGTGTTTAGCGTTCTCTAGTGGCGGTATTAAAACGAGCCACCAAACTTGCTTTTCCTAAAGCAGTCGTTTAGCAAACAGTCCTGCTTCCATTGTGTGATTTAAGGGTCATTTTTGTTATGCTGTATCTTTGAACTCTGGAAATAAAGAGCTGAAGTTAGCTATAGCCCAGTGATATTAGAAATGTAGAAGGGAAAGGTACTAACCATAAATAAGTAGGCTATCATTCCCTATTCCCTGGCTAACTCATCCTCACACTCATCAAATGGAGGAGCTAACTCTGCACTCTTCCTTTCCGTAAAATATTTTCTGAAAAGAAGAAAATATGTTGTTAGTTTTACATAAACACAACTATACTACAATAAACACTTTACATACATAACTACAATCATATTGTTGATGCTTCTATCTATAAAAAAAATCCCAATGGGGAAATACATTACTGCAATTCCACTGTGGTACAGGCAGCGTTGACACACCTTTAGGGGTACAACAGCTTGTCACTAAAATTACATATTCGTACATTTTTTACTCCTAAAAGGTGCATATTAACACCGTAAAAGTACTACCTAGTTGTGGTATAAAAAAAAATGTTTTTTTTTTACAAATATGTTCTTTTAAGGGTACTGCACTGCCAAAAATGGTGCTATATGGCACTAAAAGTGGTTCTTTGTCATAATCATAGGGGAACCACTTTTGGTGCTATTTATCACCATATCTTAACATGTTCTGTATATGGTAACGGTGCTATATAGCACCTCTGCCAAAGAACCACTGAAGAACCACTGAAGCACCAAGATTGGTGCTATACAGCACTTAAAAGGTTCCCCTATGATTACGAGCCAAGAACCACTTTTAGTGCCTTATAGCACCTTTTTTTTTTTAGAGTGTAGCAATAAGCTGTTGTAGCCTACCCCTAAAGGTACACTTTTGACACCCTTTTTCTCTGTGGAAAAAATTATATTTTCTCAATTTACAGTAAAACTATGTTAGACAAAGTTGATTTGTGAATAAAAAATATCTAATTTACTTATCAAAGATGCTGGAAAAAAATATCCTTTAGAATAAATATTTAGAAATGTAGGTTAATATAGCAATTTCTTCCATGTGAGGGTGACAATGGGAAAAAGAGTTTTAGAGGGACATAGCCTGGCCACTTTAAGGCTTTTAATTCCCTTAGTGCACTTTTTTGTAACTATTTTAAATAACAAGGACATGAGTAGAGATTAACTGTTGCTATATAGCAACACTGTACCATAAAGTGTTAATACATCAAATTAATATCTATTTTTATCTTATTTGTAAAAAAAAAAAAAAAAAAGAAAGAAATCACAGAATTAAAGCATATTATTTAAAGGTCCCCTTTTTCCCGTTTTTTTTAAAGCTTTGATTGTTTTTACAGTGTGCAATATAACGTGTTCATGTTTCGCGTGTAAAAAAACAGTATTTTTCACACAATTTACTTATCTGTATACCGCTGTTTTCACTGTCCTAAAAACGGGCTGATGACTTCCTTGTTCTATGAAGTCCCTCCTTCAGAAAACGTTCCTGTGTTGTGATCATAGTTTTGTGATTCGACAGCAGCTTAGCGCACGTTGCCCGGTAAGGTCACGCCTCTTACCAGAGATGCATGCGCTCAGTGTTCGAGTGACGTTATTAAAGGTCCCGTTCTTCGTGATCCCATTGTTCAAACTTTAGTTAGTGTGTAATGTTGCTGTTAGAGCATAAATAATACCTGTAAAATTATAAAGCTCAAAGTTCAATGCCAAGCGAGATATTTTATTTAACAGAAGTTCCCTTTGAAAGCCTACAGCGAACGGCAGGCTTGGACTACATCCTGGTACTTCCTTCATAAATGACGTCAGTAGAACAGACTAATGCTGCGTTCCAGGCAGGTTTTTGAGCCCGTAAGTTACGACTTCAAACCACGACTTACGACTTTGTAGCGTTCCAGGCAAAGTCACGTCAAACTGCTTGAGCGCAAGGAATTGTGGTGCTAGATGTAAACAAAACATGGCGAGACGTACGGTGCTTATGCTCATTTACCATCATTTCTATCGCCAAAAGTGCTTACTCATTGCTTACTTGAAGGAAACGGAGGAGAAAAAACGACGCATTAGGCAAGAGAAGCTGTTATACCTTTTATTTTGATATGCCCAACATTTCCATGTAGCGATATACTTTCACAATATACATCGTTTCAGACACATAACATTGTAATACATAATCGTGTGTGTATTATTTATCATTATTATATTATTATTAATTTGATTCCAACGTTATATTGTCCCAAAGTCTATTTCTCACCGTGTACGACTTCCAAAAACACAGCATCCATGGGGGCTGCCATTGTTGCTTCGCGGGCTCTGTGACGTCAGAACTCGTAACTGGGAGTACATCGATCTAGTACGAGTTCACGGGTGGGAAGTCACGGTTTTGACTGCCGTTCCAGTCCACTTTCACGGGTAGAAGGTTGGAAAAACACGAGTTACGGGTTGCCTGGAACGCGGCATAACCTCCGCCCACAAGAATACGCGAAAAAAGGGGGCGTGGTCTTGTTGCTGTCCCACGTGGAGAAGAGGACGTGTCGCGTGGAGAAAAGGAAGTGTTGCATTTGACTGTGTTTGTCGCCATGTCGTCGAGACGCTGTTATTTTCATCCCGGAGTCAAATCACCTTTGTTTGGCTTTCCCAGGGACGCTGTAGAGATCATTAAGCGCAGTATCTCCCGTTAAGAGGCGTGACCTTTCCACGTGCGCTAAGCTGATGTCGAATCACAACACAGGAACCGCTGGCACAATCAGAACTCGTTACGTATTTCTGAAGGAGGGACTTCATAGAATAAAGGAACTCATCAGCCCGTTTTTAGGAGAGGGAAAACAGCGGTATACAGATAAGTAAATTGTGTGAAAAATACTTCTTCTTTTTTTACACGCGAAACATGAACACATGTTATATTGCACACTGTAAACACAATCAAAGCTTCAAAAAAACACGAAGAACGGGACCTTTAAAGAAGGAAGTAGAGGGATGTAGTCCTAATCGGCCGTTCGCTGTAGGCTTTGAAAGGGAACTTCTGTTAAATAAAATATCTCGCTTGGCATTGAACTTTGAGCTTTATAATTTTACAGGTATTATTTATGCTCCAACAGCAACATTAACTAAACACACTAACTAAAGTTTGAAAAATGGGATCACGAAGAACAGGACCTTTAATGTTTATTTTTTTTACACCTAATGTGTCCCTTCATGGCCCTATTTACATGTCCCTATCCCATGATTTCCTTTAGCTATCAAAATGGACACTGAGTGCAGAGAATCATGTAACATTCCAGAAAGTGTTATGGTGCATGAGGACATCCCGCCTGACCCTTCTCTGGCCACCGACTTAACAGGAGATCTGTAGTTCTCGGCACACAATTCCAAAGAGCAACAATGATGTGAACAGCAGTGAGATGATGGTTTTGTCTTTTACTACACGTTACATTCAAAATTATTCTCTTAATCATACCTAAACATGGTAAATTAGCTAAAAGGCTTTTTCAGAGACTATAATTTCTTGCTCAATTTCTTCTTTTTTAACTACATGAAAAATCGAATTACCAATGAGATACAAAAATAAGCTTAATTCAAGATATATTTCCATCCTATTTTTTGTTTGTTTAATATTTTATCTAGTATATTAGGACATGGTGGAGACATGAAACTTCTGTTTGACCTGTTCAGGTGAACGCAGAGGCTCAAATTGACTCTGGGCAGGTGTAACATGGAATAAACCATGAAGAGGGGCATTGGCCGAAAACGATCGATGCAGGCGACATTGAGTCAACTGGCCGTTACAGGAAGAAAGTGCAGAAGGATGTGTGTTATCAGCACACGGGTATGGAAATTGCTGCTGTGAGTGCCAACAAACCACAATTTCCATTAAAAAAAACAAAAAAACATTTTAGCAGTATGTCAGGAACTGTAATGTTTTTAAGGAATAGTTCAGCTAAAGATGAAAATACTGTATGTCTGACCACCATCATGTTGTTTCAAACCCATGTGATTATTTATTTTCTATGGTGTGTTTGCACCAGTGGCATAGGCAGAATTGTATTTTTGGTCGGGCCTGGGCAAAAGTACGGAGCCCCCTAGTTCCACTTTGTTAATAAAATGTATTATAACTCAAGATAGTATCTCGTGGCCTGCCTCAAGATAGTATCTCGTGGCCTGCCTCAAGATAGTATCTCGTGGCCTCAAGATAATAACTCGTGGCCTCAAGATAATAACTCGTGGCCTCAAGATAGTATCTCGTGGCCTCAAGATAATAACTCGTGGCCTCAAGATAGTAACTCGTGGCCTCAAGATAGTATCTCGTGGCCTCAAGATAGTAACTCGTGGCCTCAAGATAGTAACTCGTGGCCTCAAGATAGTAACTCGTGGCCTCAAGATAGTATCTCGTGGCCTCAAGATAGTATCTCGTGGCCTCAAGATAGTATCTCGTGGCCTCAAGATAGTAACTCGTGGCCTCAAGATAGTATCTCGTGGCCTCAAGATAGTAACTCGTGGCCTCAAGATAGTATCTCGTGGCCTCAAGATAGTAAAGACACATGGACCCTTTGTTATTAAACTGGACCCTGTAGTGCAATACTTCACATTCTGTGCAATAAGTGTCTGACACATGGACCCTTTGTTATTAAACTGGACCCTATAGTGCAATACTTCACATTCTGTGTAATAAATTTGAGTTTAGGAAATTTGTTAAAATTAATGGAAAAAATTGTCGTAGCGATTGTAAAAAACTGTAATAACAGACGGAGGTAGCGTGACCTAATCCTAGAGCGCCCTCTGCTGGCGTTTTTTCGTACGCTACACGGACACATGCTTTTCTTACATTCAAAACTACCACAATGTGAAACACTTCAATAATTAATGAACCAGTCTGCACACTCCACTATAGGCTAACTTAAAAACAGAATCAGAAATACTTTATTGATCTTTATTGATGCTCTTGATAACCCGGGGAACAATTCTTGTGTCACAGTTGATGTGCACATAAAGACATTTAAAGGGATATAAATAATAATAGAAGTTAGTAAATAAACAAGTATATACATGTAAAAAGTATAAATATAGGCTATAAAATATGAAGAAGAATTATAAAGAACTATGGATATGCAGCCTACAAGATTTACATTACTGTATTAACATAATTGTGATGAACAGTACTAGTAAATAAATAGAAGCAGAACTGCAGCAAACTACATTGCACACTAAATGTTAAAACAGAGAATATTGCACAGAATGTGAAGTATTGCACTACAGGGTCCATGTGTCAGACACTTTACTATCTTGAGGCCACGTGATACTATCTTGAGGCCACGAGATACTATCTTGAGGCCACGAGATACTATCTTGAGGCCACGAGATACTATCTTGAGGCCACGAGTTACTATCTTGAGGCCACGAGATACTATCTTGAGGCCACGAGATACTATCTTGAGGCCACGAGATACTATCTTGAGGCCACGAGTTACTATCTTGAGGCCACGAGTTACTATCTTGAGGCCACGAGATACTATCTTGAGGCCACGAGATACTATCTTGAGGCCACGAGTTACTATCTTGAGGCCACAAGATACTATCTTGACCACGCTCATATTTGACCTCACTTAGCGGAAGTTATGGCGGAGCTCAGAGATTATCACGTTCGACTGATAAGAGGTAAAATAATAGCATAAATACTAGGGGTGGCACGGTTCACAAAACCCACGGTTCGGTTCGTATCACGGTTTTAGGGTCACGGTTTTCGGTTCTGTACGGTTCTTGTTGTTGTTGTTTTTTATTTACTTCAGCATATGATATATAGCTTAATCATCCACAATTCTGTTTATAGTAATAACCGTCTCTCTATTTATACATATTTATATATATATTCAGTACATTTCCATGTCCTGCACTTACGCAACCACTGTATATCCTGCACTTGCTGCTATTGCACTTCTGGTTAGACCTTAACTGCATTTCGTTGCCTTGTACTTGTACTTGTGTAATGACAATAAAGTTGAATCTAATCTAATCTAATTAGGATTCAGTATTAAAAATTGTTATATCAAGTGGTTTCCTAACTGGCTGTCTACCGAGTCCGACACATTGGCGTAACATTTTTCATGTTAATCATATCAATTTTGATTAGAACAATGCACTGTGGCTTTAATTCAGCTGACCTGATTAACACATTTCACCATGAAGTGTCCCGTGTGTTTCACAATCGACATCCAGCGCTGTGAAAAAATAACATAAAATACACGAAAACACAACACTGCCAGAAGTTTTTGCCTAAACTTCAAAGGCATGTTTAAATTATTAGAACTAGAAGCATATCTTAACTTTAAAATGTTACATTTATCATGTGAATTACTTATATACAACATATGAATGTATCGTTTAAAGCTCTTTGAAGCTGTACTGAAACTGTCATTTGGACCTTGAACCGTTTGGAGCCCATTGAAGTCCATTATATGGAGAAATATCCTGGAATATTTTCATCAAAAACCTTAATTTCTTTTTGACTGCAGAAAGAAAGACATTGACATCTTGGATGACATGGGGGTGAGTAAATTATCAGCAAAAGTTTATTTAAAAGTGAACTAATCCTTTAATCCCTTAAACCAGGGACACACCAAGCTGACAGTCGGACAGTACGTTTTTGAGCATCGGCCGACTTAGCTTTTTCGGTGTGCTCTGTGCTGTTGACTCTAGTCTGGTTTTCTTTGGCGTAGTTTTAAACCTCTCTTCCATCTGGGTCAAGGCACTAATGTAACCGGTTCTACTCAACCCTCTCCGAATGGGATTTGAACCGGTGTCTCCGGTATGGGAGGCGGGTGCGCTGACAAGGACGCTAAAGACTGCAGTCTAAAGGTGTCAGGCACCAGTGTGCCTCTTGAGGTCAGAGGAGTGAAGTTTACATGCACAGCTCTTGTTAGCTTGCCTCTGTTACATATGCAAAACAGATACCATTTTTACTTGGTCGATTGTTATTCTTAATGATATTTTTAATCATTAATATATACCAGACAAACTTCCAAAGAAATGTTTGGCTGGTCTCAAAGTTTTGGATCTATGTTTTCTAAGGTTGTTTCTTGTCCCCTGCAGGAAAACAAAGTGGAGGAGACATCCAAGTAGAACTCTGCTTCCAGACATGCCAAAAGAGGAAGTTTTTCCAAGTGCAAATAGACTTTAAATCAGTTCTGTCTAAAGTAAATTGAAACAAGCATCCAAGATTACTCTTCCGGCCCCACATCAGTTTGTTGAACATTTAGTTTTTTGAAGGTCATAACTTTAGCATAGACCACTGTACACATATAAACTCTGTTGGTATATGTTTAAGACAAGCCTGAAAATTTCATTTGAAATGTGAAAGTCTCCTTTAATCTCTCAGTATTTATTTGACCAAAAAACTCATCACACTTGATAATAGAGAAATGAGTACGTTATATGTGCAAATTATTGCAATTTTAATATGAATATGAAATTATGACTCCCTAAATGAATGCATTAATGAACCACATTAAATAACTATTGTGTATAATGCACACCGTAGCAGTATTTCTTGTAAAGTAAACCCTCTCTAGGTTTGTGGATATTAACACATTTCGCGGATATGAGGATGAAATATTAATCCATCTTTCAGCATTAAATAACCCACAAACTGAGCCCCATCTTGATCCTTTTGAAGTTCACTATTCCTTTATTCATAGAAAGAAATAATTATTACAACACTCATTAGAATAATTGGTCATTAGAATAAGTCTAATAATAGGTATTATTGCCATTATTCTCCTAATTTAATAATAATAAAATAAATAAATGTTAAGAAGGTTAAGCAACGTCAGTTTGAGGATCTAATTAATATTCATGAGTTAAGCTCGTTGTAATGATGAGGGAACGGTCAGTGTAGAAACCAGCTGGCGAAACGAAACTGAAAGTGATGTAGAGAATGCTATAAGAAGCCAAGAGAGCGGAACTGCAAGGAATAGTTCGGTTTGCTGACAGGAGTGACTGTTCAGGGAGAGGGACTCTGCAAAACATGCATCTGTCCTCTTTTTACAAGGCCAAGAATCTGTGCAGGTATGTCGTGATATATTTTGTTGTCGATATCATAGGTATGCTCTCGGTTTGTTGTAAACGATTCTCACAGAGGTTTGTGGTTCATGATATGCACTTTTTATTTTATATTTCACTTAAATTTGCCAAACAACTGTATTTGGACGTTGTTGAAAAATATGTGAGGCAGTATAATTTCTCATAAAGAAGACCTACGAGAAGTTATGAGGAAGTTATTATTGGTGAAAAGATGGTTATGAGATTGTTGATTATGCGCTGTTGGGGAAAAAAACATAAAACATTGCTATGAATTTGAGAAGACTGTCGTTACAGTCACTTACAATGCTCTGGGATTCCTTGTGAAAATGTTTAAATAAAGTAACCTACTTTATAAGTAATTGTATAGCTACCATATTTTAACTGTTTTTTTGTTTTGTTTTTTTGCAGCCAGACCATAATAACCACAGGTAAACTATGGCATTTTTATACAAAATAATATCTTAAATATATTCTGAAACCATTTTTGAAACCATACTGCAACTAACTACAGCAGTACCTTCTTAGATAGATATATAGATACACCGGTCAAACGTTTGAGAGCGGTAACATTTTTTAAAATGTTTTTAAAGACGTCTCTTCTGCTCAACAAGGCTGCATTAACGTTATTAAAAAATGTAATATTGTGAAATATTATTAAAATGTAAAATAGCTGTTTCTATTTGAATATATTTTAAAATGTAATTTATTCCTGTGATGCAAAGTTGAATTTTGAGCATCATTACTCCAGTCTTCAGGGTCACATGATCCTTCAGAAATCATTCTAATATGATGATTTGCTGCTCAATAAATATTTATGATTATTATCAATGTTGAAAGCAGTTGTGTAAAACCTTTTTTTTTTAAATTGTAGGATTCTTTGATAAATAGAAAGTTCAAAAGAACAGTTTTATCTGATATAGAAAGCTTTTGTAACATGCTACCGTTCAAAAGTCGGTGAGAATAATTGGAAATCATTTTTTGGGAAATTAATACATCTATTCAGCAAGGCTGCATTAAATTGATCAAGTGACAGTATAGACATGTTTTTTATAATGTTGTTTATAATATTGCAAAAGCTTTATATTTCAGATAAATGCTTTTCTTTTGAACCTTATTTCTATTAAATACTCCTGAAAAAAATTGTGCACAACTGTTTTCAACATTGATAATAATAATAAATGTTTCTTGAGCAGCAAATCGACATATCAGAATGATTTCTGAAGGATCATGTGACTCTAAAGACCGGAGTAATGATGCTGAAAATTCAGCTTTGAATCACAGAATAAGTTTTTAAATATATTCAAATAGAAAAAGGTTATTTTAAATATTTTAAATTGTAAAAATATTTAATACTGTTTTTGCTGTATTTTGGATCAAATAAATGCAGCCTTGGTGAGCAGAAGAGACTTCTTTAAAAGCATTTAGAAAATCTTACCTTTCTCCAACTTTTGATTTTTGTTGGAAAATTTCAATTCCAAACATACACTATTGGAATACTTGCATTTAGCCCCCTTGACAAAATATTTTTATTTGAGGATCCTTGACTTTTTAACCTCTTTTGCAACAATCAGGAAGCCACAAGCTGTAAGAAGGTAGAAATGACAAGGAAGAGAAAGGGAAGACCGAAAGGAAAGGCAGGTGAACAGAAGAAGGGGGCCCAAAAAAGAGATGGCAGCACATCTTCATTCAGAACGCATTCACCAAACCAACCAAAAGGCAAGCATACGAGTCATCCAAGCCGATCCAGATCCAGAGGTCATGGACGGCACAGCACAGAAGCAGCAACAGAGTCTGAGCCACTGAGCAAAGAGGTTCAGACTCAAACAAGCTCCTGTTGTATGGAAAACAAGGAGACTCAGACGGAGACTGTCAGTCATGCAACACAGCAGACACAAACAGAGATCAATGGCAACACAGAGACTACAGAAGTGTCACTGCCAACAGACCTCAGTCCTGAAGATGCTAGGAGGGAAGGGGAAACTGTGCTGCCAAGGAACAAAGGAAATGAAAGTGATGGAGAAAAGGACAAAAGTGTAGAGAGGAAGAAAAGGAGAATAAGTGAATCAAGGGAGCCTACGAATGAGACAAAAGAAAAGACTGAACTATCAGATGGTTGCAGAAAACAAGATGGAGATTATCAGAAAGACAAAGACACAAATGAAAAACATTTAGAAGGAGATTCGCAAAAGGACATTCATCTCAAGTCAGGAACAAAAGAGTCAAAATCATACGCAGCGGCTACTGCAGCAGGAAAGACTAAAGAGTCTAAGGAGGAGAGGAAGCAGACCGCAGGGGAAAAGGTTGATATTAAAAGGTTTGCAACATTATAATATAATGCACTTATCATGTCAAATGTTTGACCTGAATAGATAAGGTTATAGTAAATAACCTTTAATTGTTTAAATATTTATTTAAATATTTTTTCACATTTTTATTTTTATTTTTATAGAAAACCTTCCCCAGTGAGGGCTCCAGATGAACAGCCGGCGTTCACTTTCTACATTTATGCTGTTCTGGACAAAAGATTCAAATTTAACCAACAGCATGACTCCCTTTGTCTCCTTATTGGGGATAAAAGATTTGTACTACAAATTACACATTTTTCGTAAGTCTTTCATTAATGTATAATGACAACACAGTTGCATACTATATTTTATAGGTCGCAAATACAATATAAATTGTGCAAGATCATATAACTGATTACTGATAACTGAAAGTTATGTGTGATTTTTGTGTTGTAAAGTGTCAGTGTTTTTTACTTTCATTACATTTTTTGTTCCGTAGGGACCTACGACAGGATGGCTGTTTGATTGAAGCAACATTTAAAGCAACATTTCCATTTTGGGGAAGCACTGCAAGGGGTGTTCCAATAGCATACACATATGCAGTGCAGAATCGACATGGCTTCACTAAGGAAATAGCATTAAGATATGCTAAGATCCCCACTGACAATACAGTAAAAGGTACTGAAAAGTGTTAAATAAGTTGTTTGGTAATTCATTGTACATTGTATGAGATGTAATTCCTGATCTGTGATTGTATTTCCTCTCAAGAACTGCACCTTTATGAAGGTTATATAAGTTCAAGTTCAAGATCTTTCACCTGGTGGTTTCAGAATGAACAACAAGAAATTAGCAAACGCTGGGAGACCTCTGCTCATGCATTGCTGAACAGAGTGTTTCAGAAATGGGGGTCATTTAAAAATGAAGATGAGAAGACACTTATTGAACACCTAAACAGTTACAAAGAAGGTTTTCAGTCAATCATGACCCGTTTGCAATTTCCACCAAATCTCTTCCCCTCTCAAATACACGTAGGTGTGCTTTCTGTAGCTTTATTCCATTTTCAAAAGACTATCCAAAAACAGTAGAAGGACTATAGATCTGCCCTCTCTGTTTTAGGTCGCTGGACTGATTTCTGAAAGACTGAGTCGGATTTTAAATGGAAAATCTGGAGGGAAAACTTCAGAGAGCTTCATATCTTTGGAAGTGGCCCTCTCAGTGTTCAAGGTGTGCCGTGGCTGTAGTGTGGATCTCAATCCAAAAGACTGGGGCAAACTCTGCCATGTTGTCTCTGAAAGGACTGCTTCTCTTGGAGAAATGCAAACAATCCTAACAGCCCTACCTTTAATTGACTTGTGAGTAGGGTTTATTGGACTAATTTGTGGTTTTATAGAATTAGATTTTTATCTGCGTTTACATTTATGCATTTAGCAAATAGCTTTAATTCAAGGCGACTTACAAAATATCTATTTCCCCTAAAGCACCATATCAAGCAAAGTCTTTCCTACTGAATCTTTATTTATTGCTTACATTTTGAATGGGTGTGACTTGAAAGACACCGCAATAATCATCATAACTTTGGTTTCTTTTCAGAACTGTGGTGGGACTGATGAACCAATGTGCAAGGAAGCTGATCTCTGAAGTGGTGTTACTTGTTCCTGTCCTTCATTTATTGAGAAAGCAAGGGGAAAAGTCAGATCCAGGCACAGCTATGAATGAACAGAGATGGGCAGGGCTTGACAAATTAGAGTATCCCCTTTTTAGGGAGAAAATTAGAGGAAACCCTGAAAAAAGGAGGTTTGTCAGAATACTATTTGATAAGCACTTTTAGGGCCAGATTTACTAACAGCTTGACAGGATTTACTAAAGACACACAGTGAAAAATATGCGTTGAAAAGGCGTGGACAGAGTTATTTTTGCGGCTGACCTTATTGCATATGCATTTGTAGGAGTTCCCCTTTCAGATGCAACATTTATGGGAGGAGAGTATTTAAATAAATCATGCAAGGTGATATACTAAGGTTTGCACTCGTCAACGTACTGGTGTTTGCGCCATTATTTACCGCCCAAAAAAGCATGTCTTAAACCAGGTGCTAACTGGTAGATTGCGTTGGTCATTATGGAAATGATCCGGTTGCGTCTGTGTTCTTTCATTTGCGCGTCGTCAGTTGATCATGCGCAGAACTTTCCGCTCCCATCAGCGTTTTTTGGAATTGAGCTCTCACATTAATTTGCCCTGTTTAGTAAATCTGGCCCTTAATTCTCAATTTCATAATGACTTGAACAGATATTAGTGAGATTACATGTGGTGTTCTTTTGTAGGATGGTCCTTCAGCTGATCAAAGTTCACTTATCAATGACCAAAGATGAGCCTTACTTGTTGAAAAGCTGGCTTTCCATCGTGGCATTTGAGGATGTCCCTGAGTTTGCCCAGATGACCGGAAGTGTTCCTGAACTCCTGATCCAGAGCCTGATGTACAGAATGAGGGAGACTGAACAAAAGACTGACACCGATCCCAACCGCACAGAAAAAGATCT
Source organism: Romanogobio albipinnatus (assembly GCA_023566225.1). NCBI lineage: Eukaryota > Metazoa > Chordata > Actinopteri > Cypriniformes > Gobionidae > Romanogobio > Romanogobio albipinnatus. The sequence goes on from CM042257.1 coordinate 11,564,847, forward strand.
GAAGGTATTTGATTAAGGGTGCAGAGCTTACTCTACAGGTTTTGCATTTGGCACAGAAAGAACACTTTCATAACCAACCGGTATTTGTTTTTGTTTTTAAATTGCAGGCAACTGAAAAGGTCCTGAACCTCTTGTTGAAGAAGGTTGAGGAGGACCGAGGGCGGTATGAAAGTTCATTACATGTGGGATTCATTGAAATTTGATATTGGGCAGGTATTAATACAGAATTTCTTTAATCAACAGAATCATGGAGTCCAAGTCGTTGGATTTAATCCTTCAGCATTGCATAAGTGTTCACAAGAGTGCTTGTAAAATCGTTCGACTTGTCTCACAATACAAAGTCACAGTGCTCTCTTTCCAGCTCCTGCTTAAAGTGGCTGAAATTCTTCATGATACGTTTTCAAAGGTACTGTATCATTGAGGTCTTCTTGTCAGTCATGGTATTCTGGCTCTTTAAGCAAATCGTTTCATTTTGCAGGGTGGAGAGGAAATAAAACCAAAGCACCAAAAGCTTTTGTCCATGCTTGGTGCCAAAGGGGCACAAAGGGGTTTCACTAAGTGGAGAGACGGGCTGCTCGTCAAACCTCTGATGCAGACCTCCGGGTTCAATTACCCTAGAGAAATACAGGTGCAGTAATCAGCACAACTAATCGACTGCATGACATTAAGCCACAGTTGAATTGTTCTATGCAAATCCGCAGATCAGAGTTTTTGACCTTGTGGCTGAATCTATAAAATAGTCATTTTTGCTTTGGTATATTCTTCTTTGTAGTTGTGGAATGATTTGTATGGTATTGAGTGTTCAATACCAGGCATCTCTGAAAGCTGGATGGGTTTATTAGACCAAGGCCTGAGACTGAGAGTGTCCCAGGTAAGATATAACACTTAATTTAGAAGCATATACATTGGAATTATAGATAATGTTTGTAGCCATCCTCCTTTTGTTTTTCAGACCTCTGACACTGACAAGATTGGAGTGTACTTTCTGGAGACATCAGCAAAGGCTATTGAGAATAGTCATGCAAAACTTCAGTCTTGTTTCAGAGAGTTGTGTGAGGCTGCTATTAAGAATACGTGTAAGGTAATGTCAATGCAGTTTTGCAGTATTGTTTCATGTATCACTCACTCTCTTTTTTTCTTTACAGAATATTAGGTAGATTGGTGTACCTTTTTGTAATTTTTGTTCTTGCAGGCAAAGAAGGAAGGAGACCTTTTACGCAATCTCTTTTCCAAGTCCATTTCATGGTCTATCGTGTCCTCCATTATTGTGGAGTCAGCAGCTCGCTTTGTGGAGAATCATGAAGGTCGTCTTCTGGACCCACAATCAGCAATCAACTGCCTTTTGTCTCAAGGTGCAGTGACTTGGTCTCACAACAAGTTTATTGGTTTTAACATGGTCTGACAATAATGTGAATATTCAGAGAAAGAACACTTGGACACAATTTAAGAATCCTTGTATATAAATAACAGTATGGGCAGCAGTTCATTAACATTGTGGCTTCTGTTTCTTTTAACAGACAAATGGAATCAGTGGAAGTTAGAAGATGAGGCCAGTCGTTTAATAGCAGATAGTCAGTCATTCTTGGGTTGTCTGATTCAGACCCTTTGCCAAGGAAGTTTAACTCTGGGCCAACTTAAGACCATCTTTAAATATAAGGATCAATTTCAGAGACTTTACAACCAGTGTAAGTCTTAATGGCCATTCACACCAAGGACAATAGCTATAAGAATAACTACAAGTCCACATCACAACTGATATAAAGGAATGATATCATTGGAATCACTTTCAGAATATTTTTTTTACAGCTGATGAATGATACAACCATTGACAGAATCCACCTGACTTTTAAAGAGCTTAAGCATTTGAAGTGGCACATGTTGCTTGTATAGATAGCATTATAGTTATATTTATAGTTATGGTTCTTGGTGTGAACAGACCTTTATTCACTTCATTTCTGTATCATTATTACTTATAGAGGCTTCATTAGGCACCAGCTTATTTTGTTTATTTTTGTTTATTTTGGGCTTTAGATAAGAGCAACAGGAAAGAAGAGAATATCTCAATCAACATATCAGAGCTACTCAGTCAAAGAGAAAATGACTTGAAAGCCTTTGAGCAACAGAAGGAGTACATGAACAACTTTATAAATATGCTGGGGAAGATTAATGATGTCATAGATGGTAAGGACAGTGGTTTTAAAACTTTTGTTGCCTAGGACCCTCAAATTTGATGAACCCCTTGTGAGGAAACTTTGTTTTTATTTCTTACTATTACAATCTAAAGCTGTTAATAGAATAAAACATTTCATGATAAATCTCATGACTTCAAATTCATACTCTAATTGCATTAAACATATTAAAAAACTTATTTAACTTATAAACTTACTTAAAAAAATGTATCTCCAATTTATTTGTGGACCCCATTTGAAATTTGGATACATGTGTCAAGACTTTTATGAAGCTCTCTGAAGAATTTTATAATATATATATATTGTTTATACCTGCCATGTGGGCGCATCAGTACCAGAGGTTTCATCCCTTGAAGACATGGCCAAAACCAACCTTCATACGGAAGCACTGGACAAACTGGTTGAAGTGCAAACATATTTCTCCAAAGACGATCTTGACAAAAACAGCACAAGGCGAGTGTTATTCTACACTTCTAATCTGCATGTCCAAGACATGGCACGGGAGATGTATGAAGTGAAAACCAGCAACATTCTTCTATGTTTATGGCAAGAAAAGGCAAAACAATATTTCATGCCTGGTCCTCAGCTTTTGTCACTAGACTTTACAAAAGTCCATGAATTAATCTGGAGGCCATGTCTTACTGACTTCCTCGACCTTGGCGAACGGATTGCAATTGGAGAAACTTGTTTTAAAGAGGTGGACAAGGCTTTGCTCTGGTGTGGGGATCAGGGTGAAGGAGATCGTGTAAAGAAAGAGTTTTCTTTGATGGCTACTCTGCTGAAAAGCCATCAATTTCAGGATGAGAACTGGCCAGAACATCGTCTCAATCAGATTCAGGAATATAGACTTCTTCACCATGCTGCGGAAACTGCTGAGGTCATAGTGAAAATTAAAGATAAGGTCGGATTACGAGGAGACTTCAGCCATATACATTGCCTGACTCAAGTGGTAAGAGACCAATCTTTATTATGATTGCATTAACTTTAGCATGTATATGTTTTTGTTTAGATTTGTGAATGTTTTTATTATAGAGAGATGACTCATTCAAACAAAACACTCTGGGTTCGCTGAGTGATGATCTAATCATAGCCAGAAAAAAGCTGGTAGATGTCAAGCACCAGCACACAGCCTGTCTAAAGGCATTCTTAGAAAGTGATACTCTGATAAAATGGGTCAAAATGCAAATTCCAAGTAAGATTTTCCAGATGTATCTATTTTATAGTGTGGAAAAAAAACCCCTTCATATTCAATACATTTATGTCAATTTACTTCTTATTTCATCCAGGTTTAAGGGACCTGAAAGTTTTTATGGAACTGACCACAATTTCTGCTGGAGAGAATGATGCAGACATTGATAGGCTAGCCAGTTTTGAAAGTGCTGTGATGGGCTATGGCCCTTTGCTTTACTCACTATCTGAAGATGCAGGATTTGAAGAGTTTATGGACTATGCTAAGCAAGTATGGGACACCTTAGACAAAGATGAGAAACTCATGGATAAACTGGTTAGTTTCTGTAAACACCTAATTCATGGCACTTACTCAAAATCCGATTTATTGAAAAGTTTTGTTTTTCCTGTTCATTTTTAATTTCACATCTTCTCTAGCATAAATACTATTTTAGCTTATATTTTTAACTTGGCGCCTTATATAGCTTAAATTATATATTGCTTGATTAGTTTGCTTTGGATAAAAGTGTCTGCTAAATGAGTAAATGTACACCTTTATAATCTTCCAATGAATATATATAATAGAACTGGCAAGTAAAGAAACATGTCCATACATGCTTTTAATGATGTGTTGACAACATATCTATATCTATAAATCTTGTATACAGATAGACTCTTCTCGGTGGTTGGATTGGCTAAAAGGTTTAAGGGAGACTCATGGCTCTGTAGAGCAATCGTCTTTGTCCCAGGCCTCAGCTATCAACACTGGAGGCGTATATCATGTGGGCTGGCCTGAAGATTTCAATGGGAAAGTGAGTAGACACAAGTATAAAAATGTTCAATGCCTAAAATGCAAATGCTCTGTGGCTTAAAATCAGACTCTAACCTTTTCCAAAACTTTTATTTAAATCAATGAAAATATTCTACTAAACAGACATTCTATAGAATAGGTGAGTTTGTGAGAATCCGTTTAGTAACAGTAAATTGTAATATGTTTGTAGGCAGGTTTGGAGAATGTCTTTCATGTAAAAGTGACGAAGAACAAAGAAGCAAAGACATACCATCTTAATGAACTCTTAGAGCTCCAGAATAAGCTCATGTTGATGTCATCTAAAGGGGAGCATGGAAGGGATCAAGTCAACAAGTTTACTCAGGTTTGGTCCATTATCATAATTGTCCACCAACATTTTGTAAAAAAATATTAAACTAATGATGTCTGAAATTTATTCCCAATAAAAGACCAGAGACAATCATGTTACATCTCTCTATTTGTCTCTCCATTTTTTTTGGATGTTCGTTTTGTAGAGACTTACCTCTGTTTTCATCCTGTAGGTTTTTGAAGGAGTCCAGAGGATGGGCCACATCCTCCTGCAGTTGCGCACATCGGGTAATATTCTCTTCCGAAACTGGGGAGCACAGATAACATGCAACAACCCAGATCAACCCTGCATTCAAGTTAGATTTTCCATTTTAAGCAGATGTGTTGAATATCATGGTGAGGTTGTAGAGGAGCTTCAAAAGCTGTGTCGGTCCCTGGAGGACTTCCATAAAGACTGGTGCAGCCATTTGACTAAGATGCGCTCTCAGTACTACGCACTAAATCATTACACTTCAGAGCAGGTGGTCTATCTTTGCGAATGGATCAACAGTGTCACTATCAGAAGAAAACCTGTGCCACAACATATGTGGCACCTTTTGGCTCCTATCAAACCAGATTGTACCTTAAATGAGATCAGAGAGGCTTTTGAAAAGGCAACTGAGACTGAATCTATGTTTCAATGTGACATGGCAGAGGAATCAGAACAGAATAGTGAATTTGGCCTGCCTTTACTACATGTTGGAATGGAATACTTGGAGGACCTGTGGCAGCAATTTAAGGAGAACATGTCCAGATTCCTTACCCACCATGTGGATATTGAAACACTTGGACGGTTTCTCTCCAATCTCTCTGCCATGAATCAAATGCACATCAAACGCAAGATTCCTCCTATTCTACAAGAGGGAAGGCCGAACCTTGTCCAATGCTCTGATGCAGAACTGATTAGCACCACTCTGTCTTTTTATGCAGAGAGTCCACAGCATCCTCTTCCAACAACTGATGAGGTATTAATGTGCCAAGAGGAGACAACTAAAGAGGAGGTTGAGATCTTCCTCCGCCGATGCCTTGGATTACAGGGTAGTGCAAGAAGTCATAAGAAGATTTACACTCTGGTCAATCCAGGATCACTGACCTATGATGTGAGTGTGGCTCTGGTGGAATACTTTGAGGCACAAGAACGGTGTGCTGGGCCTCATTACCATCTAGTGATGGTCTGTCCTGTAAACCAGGATAGATATGTTCCTTCCTTCTTCAGCAACTATAAGGTGCAAACTGGTCTGAGTATATCGGCAGAAAGAATAAAAAATTACATTCGTCATCACTTCCATATACCACCTGAGCTGGTCACCCACTCAAAAGTCTATCCAGGGGAACTCTCTGTCTGGATGATTGCATCTGAACGTCCAGCTGTTGGTAAGCATTGGATATACTATATATTATATAAGTCAACATGAAATCAAAATGGACTCTATTTACTTTCTCAATGTCTGTTCTTAGCTTCATTGTAATAGTTTGCTGAAGATACTTTAATTTCTGGCTGATATTCCTTCCAACTACTCACATGTGCTAATTTTTTTTTGTCATTGAAAGTTTCACTCAGAAATATGTCACACTGTGGAATTAGAAACGGTTGCATTCTATTTTGACTTTAAATATGGTGATAATATTCTCTTGTTGACAAGACTAGGCATGCTGATACTCATCTTTGTCATTTTTTTTCTACTCTTCTTGCAGGAAAGTCTCTGTATGTCAAGCGTCTTTTTGAGCAGTTCAGAAGAGAGGTTCCAACAGCCACCTTTCTAACAATCAGACTCATTGAGCCTTACGTTGACTTGGATGGATTTGTCCAAACTCTGTCCAAGAGAATGGCTCCACTGAGAGAGCAGGACCCTGTGCTGTTGCACATTGATGCTGCAGCCGTATGTTTTATAAAAATATCTTAATTGCTTTATCATAGCGTGCAATATTATATACTATTTGTGGGTGACTAACATTTCGTCTCACTACATTTCCTTTTACATTTTGGATAGTTTTTAATGGATTTCTTGGGTCTACAGGTGCGTCATGGCTTGGAGGAATTCCTGTTCAAATTGCTCATTCTAGGATGTCTTAGTGACAGCAAGGGAACTATATGGAGGAGAAATGCAGCTCACTTAGTGGCAATTGAAGTACTCCAGCGAGGTCAAAAGAGTCAAACCCAAATGGAGGTAGAATTTTTGCTTTGTCATTTTATTAACGTTTTGCTCCTTGAGTCATATGGCCCTATTTTAACGATCTGAAACGCAAGTGTCAAAGCGCAAAGCGCAAGTAACTTTGTGGGCGGGTCTCGGCGCTGTTGCTATTTTCCCGGCGGGATAAATGGCTCTTGTGCCCGGCGCAAATCTAAAATGGGTTGGTCTGAAGTAGCTTCATTATTCATAGGTGTGGTTTGGGCGTAACGTGAATAAACCAATGAGAGCGTCATCCAACATTCACTTTAAAAGCAGGTGCGCAAGTTCCATTATGGATTGCTATTAAGGCGTATTTACCAGGCGCACGCCAGGAGCGGTTCACAGCCGAGGAGACTGATGTTCTTGTAAGAGCAGTGAAAGACAGAGAAGTTGTGTTGTATGGGGATGGGAGAAACCCACCCATAATAGCGTCGGTTAAATAAATAATTAGCCTGAATAATTTGTAAGCTAGATTTATGCCTTTTTCACATCTTCGTGGCACACCACAATGATTTCCGTCATCTCATGTGTTAATATTTTTTTAGTGTAACAATTTATGATTTGCAAAAATAACTGTTGCATCTGTGTAGATTACATGAGCAAAGTGTGCGCGTTATGCACGCTATGGTCAAGCATGCGCCCTTAAAATAGCATAATGAACAACGCGCAATGCGCCACTGACTTTAGACTAGGTTTTTTCTGGTCAGTGGCGCAATTGTTTAATGGAACAGCAAAATAGCACCAGGGATTGTTTGCGCCGGAACACGCCTCCTTTTTTGCGCTGAACTGCCCAGGGAGCGCAAGTTCATTCACTAGTTTAGTGACGTGCTTCTGTGGAGGGAAAAGCGCGCTTTGCGCGGGTGCAAAATAGGAATGACACATGCGTCGGTGTACAAAGTCAATTGCGCTGGGTGCAAGATAGGGCCCATAATGTTTAATTGTGGAACTACCTGTAATATTGTAGTTCTTTGTTTTACAGACAACCCATGGATTTTTGCATGCACTGCCTACTATCTTCTGCAGGCCCCCTAAAGACATCAAGGATTTGGAGATCATGAGAAAAAAAGAGGGGTACACATCCTTGGATCCACTGATGGATAATGGAGAGTTTGAAAGTGAAGACATTCAAAGACCCTACCAGTACTTAAAGAGATTCAACAGGAATGTCAACTTGGATCACTTCAAATATCAATCTCATTCTGTAGAAGGCGATCCAGTTGACTGTCTCCATCATCTTTTGTCAAACTATGGCTTGAAGGACCCATCATGGGCAGAATTAAAGCACTTTACTTGGTTTCTAAACCTGCAGCTTAAAGACTGTGAGAACTCCATGTTCTGTGATCCAGACTTCCTTGCTGAACATTTAAGTGGCTTTAAGTGCTTCATAGTAAAATTCATGATTCACATGGCTCGAGACTTTGCCTCTCCTTCCATTGACATCTCTGACCAGAGCCCCTCCTTTTTCTCTGAGAATAAAGATGAGGAACACATCCTCTCTATTCGAAAACAATGGGAAAATGAATCTCACCCATACATCTTTTTCAATGCAGATCATGTCACCATGTCTTTCTTAGGATTCCACGTGAAGAAAAACAGGACAATTCTTAATGCAGTCGATCCAAAAAGTGGCAAAGTGTTGATGGAAAATGTGATGACACAAGAGCTGTTTTCAGACATTGAGCGACAAAGAATTGACCTTTCTGAGGACTTTGATAACCTGTCCAGAGAAGACAAGATAAAAAGAATATCAGTTGTTGTTGGTGCCAAAAAAGGCTGGGTAAAAGGACAGTTTGATCCAGACCGTACGTATGAACTCACTACTGACAATGTTATGAAGATGTTGGCAATTCATATGAGATTCAGATGTGAGATTCCTGTGATCATCATGGGAGAAACTGGCTGTGGGAAAACGCGGCTTGTGCGCTTTCTCTGTGATCTGCAACGTGAAGGCAGAGATGTTGAAAACATGAAATTAGTCAAAGTTCATGGAGGTACTACTTCTGAGTTCATCTATAGGAAGGTGCGGGAAGCAGAAGAACTTGCTCAGAACAATTGGCAAAAACATAAAATCGAGACCGTTTTGTTTTTTGATGAAGCCAACACAACCGAAGCCATCTTTGCCATTAAGGAAGTGCTATGTGACAAAACTGTACAGGGATACCCTCTGAAAAAAAACTCTGGTCTGAAAATAATTGCTGCCTGCAATCCATACAGGAGACACACACACAAAATGGTTGATCGCTTGGAGAAAGCTGGTCTAGGATACAGAGTGAAAGCTGAGGAAACTGAGGATCGCCTTGGTAAAGTTCCCATGAGACAGCTTGTGTACCGTGTGCACCCTTTACCTCCAAGCATGGTGCCCCTGGTATGGGATTTTGGACAGTTAAGTGATTCAGCTGAACTCTCTTACATTCGCCAGATTGTGCAAAAACAAATGAGAGATCATGGATTGCCCCTAGCATGCCAGAGTGTGATCACAGAAGTTCTGGCTGCCTCTCAGAAATACATGCGCAGCCAAGCAGATGAATGCAGCTTTGTAAGCCTTAGGGATGTGGAGAGATCAATGAGTGTCCTGGTTTGGTTTTACAACCACAGAGATTATCTTTTTCCAAGTTCCCACTTGATTGAAATTGAAACTAACCAGATGATCTTGAAATGCTTGGTGCTTGCAGTCGGTGTTTGCTATTACCCATCACTTGAAGTTAAAAGTCCGTACCTAGCGACTATCAGCAAATGCTTTCCTGATCGGTTCAACTCTAAAGAGTCACTGGAGCAGGAGATCACTTCATGCCAAGACTTTTTTCTTAGCAACATCCGAACAAGAGAAACGATTGCCAAAAACCTGGCATTGAAAGAGAATGTATTCCTTATGGTGGTCTGCATTGAGTTGAGAATTCCACTCTTTCTGGTTGGCAAGCCAGGGAGCTCAAAATCTCTTGCTAAGACTGTCGTAGCAGATGCAATGCAGCGCCAGGCATCTCACTTTGCCTTTTTCAAGAAACTCAAGGAGGTTCACATGGTGTCCTTTCAGTGCAGTCCTCACTCAAGCCCCGAAGGAATCATTGGAACCTTTTGGAACTGTGCCCGTTTCCAAAAGGATAAGAACTTAGAAGAGTATGTGTCAGTAGTTGTACTGGATGAAATAGGACTTGCAGAGGACTCTCCTCAGATGCCATTGAAGACTTTGCATCCTCTTCTAGAGGATGGATGCATAGACAGTGACAACCCACAACCATACATGAAGGTTGGATTTGTTGGAATCTCAAACTGGGCTCTCGATCCAGCAAAAATGAACAGGGGTATTTTTGTGTCCCGTTGGGACCCAAGTGAGAAAGACTTAGTTGAGACAGCTGAAGGCATTTGCTCATCCTCCCAAACTGTTCTGCTGAAAATCAAGCACCTTCTTACAAAGTTGGCAAAAAGCTTCCTAGACATCTGTAAAACTGACAGTGACCAGTTCTTTGGACTCCGAGATTATTATAGCTTGATAAAAATGCTTTTTGCAACAGTCAGCGATTCAGATCAAGAGCCATGTGACAGCGAGTTGGCAGAGGCTGTGTTGAGAAACTTCAGTGGACAAAGGGATGATTTTGATCCACTTTGTTACTTCAGGGAAATCTTCCAAAGCATTCAAGATGTCGAAAGGCCAAGTACATTGAAAATGATTGAACAAAATCTAAACCACCACAATGACAAAGAATGCAGATACCTTCTTTTACTCACAACTAACAATGCTGCCTTGTACATAATCCAACACCATATTTTCTCCAAGGAGAACTCTACATGCCCAGAAATAGTCTTTGGATCAGGATTTCCCAAAGACCAGGAGTATGCCCAGATATGTCGGAATGTGAGTAGAATAAAGGCGTGCATGGAGACAGGTCGAACTGTCATCCTTTTGAATCTCCTTAATCTATATGAAAGCCTGTATGATGCTTTGAATCAATACTATGTGTACTTCAGTGGACAGCAGTATGTTGACTTGGGGCTTGGTTCACACAGAGTGAAGTGTCGAGTTCACAGAGACTTCAGACTAGTTGTGGTGGAAGACCAGGAAAAAGTCTACAGAAAGTTTCCTGTTCCTCTTAAAAACAGACTGGAGAAACACAGAGTTGATAGGAGTACCGATTTGACTCCTTGGCAGCACAGAGTTTTGGAAAAACTCAAAGAGTGGGTGCAAGAGTTCTCAAAAGTTCAGCTGTCTGAATCTACTGAAGCAGATTTCAGCTTATCAGAAGCCTTTGCTGGTTTCCATGGCGATGCTTGTGCCAGTGCGCTCCTGCAGGCTTTAGAGAAAATAGAAAAATTGGGCCATGATAAAGCTACTCAAAATGATGAACTCCACTGCATTCTCAATAACAAGAATGAAATCAGTGAACCAAGTGAAGAGGGATCAAACATTAATGTGGCCAAGGACATCTGCATGAAAAGAGAGGAAGGTGAGGTTCATCACATTGATGAAGATATGACAGAGTCTCAAGAGGAAATGAACAAATTCCTTGATGAGGCACAAGAAGATGCCTCAATGGAAGTTGACAACAAGGTACAGGATACAGAGGTTCATGAAGAAATTGTGACTCTTGGGGATGCTTCTGGTCTTGTGAAAATGGACGAAGATCCTGTTGATGTTGAGGCAAGAGACAGCATGGAGTCAAACAAAACCATAGATGAGGAAGAGGAGGCCTATGAAGCTGCCAAAAGCTTTCTCTTGAATTGTTCCACACCAGACTCCGTATTTAGGTTGAAGTATTCCGAATTCGGAAATCAGGAGAAAGACAAACTTCAGAGAATGTATTTCCATCAGCAAAGCCATCAATCTCTCAGAGACCTATTAGTCAACCATCTAAACAAAACCGACCAGGACAAGAGCAGATTCTTAGAGGTAATGTTTAACAGATGACAGACAAAAGATGCACTTTTCCTAAGACTTTTAAGAGAATTGTCCATGCTCATGTTTTCTGTTAGGTAACCACATTCTCCAATCTTCTCACTGGAGCTGATGTGAGAAATCTTGCTCCGGCCTTGGGTTTGTCCACCGAGCGGCTTCTTCTGCTCTCTTTACACCAATTTGACACAGAAGTTTCTTTTTGCAGCAAGATACGGTTCGTTTTTATTTTTATTATATATTTAATTTATTCAGTACCTTTCACTTTAGCAACAACATTTCTTGTACATGTTATATTTTTTTCCCACAGATCATTCCTTATGGAATCTGGGCTGTCTCTACACATTCTCTTGGTTCAGATGGACATGGAAGAGTCATTGTGCAAAAATGAACTCATTGCTTCAGCGAAGTGAGTCTTTTGATGCTGGTGGCTAAAAAAACAATGAAAGACTTTTAGAAAAAGTGGATTACGTTACTTACATTTTATAATTTACTTGCATCAGATTTCAATTTATTATCAGGAGTCAGTCATATTTTATCACATATTATTTTTCATTCCCCTTACCTCAGGTACTGTACCATGAATGAAATCTTGTCCATGAAGTCAGAAGAGTGCAATGTCTACACTGTGTTCATAACAAAACTCTCCCGAATTGGGGAGCAATGTACAACAAGTGGCAACAAGTACATTGGCTTTCAAGGAGGTAAGTGGAAGTATTTTGGTAGTAGAAACATGTGTTTAGATATTATTGTCAAATAACAAGTATTATTATCTTTTTTTTCTAAAGGAGTTTGGCTGTCTGCACATATTGATGACCTCAGAGATTCTGAAGACATGAGCTTAAATATTAAGGCTTTTTGTGGAATACCTATAAGTAAACTCATCTCTCAGACAATCACGACAAAACAAGGTATGTAAGGACCAAATGCTGTAAATTACTAATTGCTAAAAACAAATGAATGAGTAAAATATTTTTCAGATTTATTAGTGGTGCTGGCTAATGCAACAATATTTTTCAAACAATCCTCTAACCCTTAATATTAAACTTAACAAATATGAATTATTCCTCAAATTGTGCAGCTTATTGAAGTTTAAATGACTGGTCTTACAGTTTCTACCTGGTGATAGAAATGATAGAAATCCTATAGGTGATAGAAATCCTATAGGCTTGCACTGAAGAAGAGACCAAAGCCATATATAGGGTCTATAAACACCCAGAACACCCTTGCAACTTAATAACAACACCCTGTATTGTTGTGGCAAGCTTTGCACAAGCAAGCACCACTAACATTTTCTTTAAAAAAAAAATCTTAAACAGTATTCTTTTACAGATGCCAAGCAATCAGAAGAGATGGATACAAGTGGACCAGAAAGTGAGAGGGTAAGATGCTTTAAGCTTGCAACAGATAAGTTTAAACACATACATAAGAGATCTGCCATATGGGAAGAAATTGCATACCTTCTGACTGAAACATAATTAATTTGTTGTCAGGGAGATCTACACAGTTTGTCCCTAATAAGATCCTGCACCCAGAAAGCTGCTTCATTGCTGAGAGATAAAGGCAGAAAACCCTCCAGGAGTATAGAGCGCATGAACATATTGCTTGGCCTTCTGGGAAGTGACCCTGGGCGGATTGGAGGTCAGTTTGTTTTATGTCTGTAAATGTCCCCCCCCCCATTATATGTATCAATATAAGTCCTACTGAAACTAGAAACTGTCAGAAATTATTAGCTTGATTTACAAATATTTATTTATATATTTACAGTACGGTTCCAGGAAGTGTTGCTAAGGAGGCTGGTGTTTGCACTGATGCAGAGGGAAGAGATGGTTCATAACGCAGAGGACTGGGCTTATAAAGTGGCAAAGAACCATAAAGCTCTGCAGGAAGGTGGAACACTTAGGTACTGCGGTACTGTAATGCAACTAGTATTAACAATCCACCTATCATCTATATATCCCAAATTGTTAAAAACAGCTGATGCTCAGGGCCAATTAAATCATGTCATTTAAAAGGGGGTTAAATAAAAATCTCAGACAACTTGTGCAGAAAAAATAATGTGCTACTACTTTGAACTGTAAAAATGTCCACAGATTTGTGATTTGTAAGCTTTGCATATCTCGCATTTCACAAAGCAAAAATGCCTTTAAAATAATATCAAGCTTCATCCCTACTAAAGTCTATTGTGACAGCGTATTAACACATAAGCCATAGATTAGAGATAACTAACAATCAGCTAGCAAAACATTTCTGTTTTTGTGTTCAGGCACACCTTGTGGCGGTGTCTACAGGGTGTTTTGACCCCAGTGTTGGCCAAAGTGTTAGAGGTGTTAGACAGAGACTGCAACTTGTACCTACTGTATGGAGAAGGGCTCAGTGAGGGTCTGGCTCAGTTCTGGCTGGATGTCTTTGAAGATCAACAGCTCCTTGACCTAACCCTCTCACAAAATGCAAGGTATTCAAGCATGAAACCGGCTTATGATCAAATGAGGCATTAAATTGATGATTAAATATCAGATTGTAACTGATGAGGTGGATTTTTACGTCTTTTAGCACTACAGAACAGGAGATTACTGTGCAGTCTCAGCTGTTTGTTGGAGAAGTGGAACGGCGTTGTGCAGCTCCTTTTAGCTGGCTGATTAAAGCATACTGCCAGAGTTTGTGGGAGGAATCAGAGTTTGTGCGAGGTGAGGTCTCTTGCTTTGTGTTTGGCTAAAGCTGGCCTGTTCGCTAACCATATACAATATACATTTGTACTTAAAACTCCTTTATCTTTGGAATGCAAAGTCATGCAAAACTTTTTACTTCATGCTTTTACATTTTCTCTCAGGCACTGAGAAAGGCAGCAAAGAAAGGATTCTACAGTTTGTTAGTGCTGTATCAGACAGTGGACTGGGCAACTATATTGAGAAACTCTCAGAGGGAGAGAAAGTTGAGTTGGGTCAGCGCTACTTGACTGATTTTGTTCTTCTGTCATTCAAAGTCTGCTCTGAGGAAGAGCTTTCGGTGAGATACAAAGGTTTTGTCAGTATGGCAATACATACATTATTACATTGTTTTCACACATTACTTGTTTCATGTTCTAATGTGGGCATCTATGGGTGTGTGTATGCATTTTTTACAGGTCTTTTGTACTGCAGTGCAGGGTTGTGTGTTTGCTCTGCAGATGGAGATGTCAGTAGCTCCTAAACTCTCTCCATCATGGATCCTTGCAGCAACCCAAATCTACATCCCACGCATGGAAACATTATCACATACCATTCAGCTCAACCCTCAGGTGGTTCACATCATCCAACGAGAAAGATCAAAGATACAAAGCCCTGATATGGTGAGAAGCGGGAGTATACATTTCCACGTTGATTTAGGATTGTTTATGCTAGTCTGGTTATGCTGTTCATCAGTAATACTTAGTTAGTTGGTCAACACATGCTGGTGCCTATTTAAACTACTGATATGTAAAAAAACTCACCTACCAGTGAGTGAGAGACCAGTGTGTGCAGTCAAACTACTAAATTTAAACTAATGAGATGTCTAATGTTTCATTACAGTGTGAGGACATTCTAGCTGTTGCTATCTGTGTTGAAGAAACAAAGCTCCTTCCCGTAACATCACTAACTGAATGTCAGACTTTCTTACAAAGAGTTGAGCAACTGCAGCCGTGTTTAGAGAGAGTGCTTAGTCCAGACTACAGCGCCCTCTGCGGCACTGGCTACCTCAAACACCTGGACACTATAAAGTGAGCTATAAAGAATGTTGCAGAATTAGAAAATAGAATAATTTGAAAATGTTATATTAACAAAGATTTCTATATATATATACCATGTCATATATTGTGTGTCATATATATGTCATGATTTCTTATTCAAATCATATCTTACAAAAATATCTTTTTTTTTTTATTTCCTTAGGTCAGTGTGGCAGGAGTTGCTGCTAGTGGCTGCTTTCGTTGAAAAGGTGGTCATCAAAATGAAAATGGGAGATGAGAGGATTAAAGCACTGACTCTGAAACACTGCAGTCAGTTGCATGGGGTGAGTCTAGGCTTAGGATACATCTACATTATTCTGGATTGAAAACTGGGCTCTGTCCACACTAAAGTTTTTAAGCATTTTCCAAAAGTTTCTCATCCACATTGAAATGTTAGAAAACACTAAATTCACCTTACTGCACATGCAAAAACCCTCATAAAAGCTCACTGAGATGATAAAGACAGAACAAGACATAATATAGCTATCACGCAATTATTCTGGGAGGATCATTTTATTTAGTAAAATATCTCATCATTCACTGATGCATCCAGGTTGCACTCACTCACCATTATATATTTGGTCTTAAATACAACTGTCCTCATTGTTTTGCCACAGGACAGGAAATGCAAGTACATTTTTTGTCATCTTTGCAGGACTGTGATATAAAGAGTGTGCAAAGTAACATTTTAGCAACTGTGTGAAAGTGAATTGCACATGACAGACACAATACCATTATAAACATGTATATCTATCGGTACAATATGCATCACACGACTAAACATGCGTCATTGTTTTCTAATACCTCCATTTTCACAGTCCACACTACAACACGAAAACAACGTTTTCAAAGTTATCCACTTTGGAGAGCGTTTTCAAAAAGCTTAATTTTCGTTTAATAAAAACTCAGTTTCAGTGTGGACGGAAGGACAAAACTGAGAGAAAAAGCTGCATTTTTAATATTAAAACATATTAGTGTGGACAAGGCCTTATTGTTCATTACTTTTGTATAAGACATTGAAGCCATTTTTGTTATGGTAAAATTTGAGTGCTCAGAGCTAAATTTATCAGGATAGATGCTGAATCAAAGTGACAAATTTGAGTCTAGAGCCCTAAAAGACCTTAGCATATATATGCTGCTTATGTTTCCTTTCTCACAGCTAATGGAAGGGTCTCCTGATTTGAGGAGCAAAGATAATCTTCAGAAAATCATCCGCATACTCAATGATTACCACATTGAGTCCATCAGCAGAGAACTGCGGTACTCTTGAATTTCATTGAGCTGTATAATATTAGATGATATAAATGATTTTATCTGAAACTGCGACATTTTATTTTAATATACTTGAATATATTATTTATTTCTGCATTTTACTTTACTAACCATTATTGAATGATTTATAACCTTTGTTTATTTCTATATACTCTTTCTTCACAGATATGGTGTGAAGTGCTCTGTGTGTCTGTTAGATCTGTCAGAGCCCACTTCTCTTCCTTGTGAGCATGTGTTTTGTCTGTCCTGTTTGAGGAGATCCACAGAGAGAGAAGGAACGAAGTACTGTCCCATGTGCAGGGAACCTCTAGCGAACAACTTCCGACCCACTGTCTCCACAACCATAGCGTGAGTTTAATTCCTTGTTCTTGGTAACCCCTGATAGATATAGATTGTAAAGTCAGATTTTTTTTGTCTGTTACAGCTTAGCCCTAAAGCAGCATAGAGAGATAACAAAATGCTGTAATGCATTTTTCCTGGAGGTGGTTTCTCGCTTCTGTCTGACTGATGATCAAGATCCCCCAGAGGACCTGGTAGAACTGCTTTTCTCTCTCCTCATCTTGGCACAAGGTGGGTGGATTTCTGTATATACTCATCCTGTATATACTCATCCTTTTCAGTACAACTGCAAATGAATAAGAAGCTTTCAAGCTTAAAAGGGATGCACATTTAGCATTCAAATATCATAAAAGGGGTCCATGTGATGTTCTGTATTCCAAGTCTTCTGAAATCATATGATAGTGTAACGATGTTACCGGCAAGCGTTAAACATAAAACTTTAAAAAAATTGAAAATAAACCAGAAGACCCTCATGGACGCCTGCTGCACAAACATAAAGTTGAGGCCATGTCCTCTCTCTTGTTGTCACTCCTCCTTTTATCCTTCCGAAGCTCCTCCATGAGACTCGAGATCAGTGTGATGCTCATTAACACTCACTCACTGCGTTCCCATGGCTCTCAGCCTCACCCTGCTTGCCACATAGCCCCATTGCCCTTAGCAGTCACAGCACCTGGGTGTAAGGACGGACGAGGTGAGAGAAAAGGAGTCGAAGGACGAGGAGAGACAGAGAAAAGAAGGATGGCACCCGGCAGCAAGTCCCTCGTTTCCTGCTCTTCCCCATCATGGCGGGCGGCAGCAGGCTTCGGTCTCAGGCAAACGGCGGTGAAACCTCCGCTCCCTCTCGGACAGCAGTTGCCCCTCCACAACCCAGGCAAATGGCAGCAAGTTCATTTGTCTCCCTGGCAAGTTAACTCCAGCCCACCACCTCGACTTGAGTGTCCATGGCAGCAGACTCTGCTCAGCTCAATGGCACCATAGGATTTCCCACAGCAACGAGGTCTCTTTGACAGCGCATTCCTCCTTCCGCCCCGGGTTTTAGCACTTAGCAATGTAACAATGTTAAAGGCTCAGGGAAGAAGGGGACAGGAACCAATGAACATTTAACATAAAACTTTAATCCAAAAATAAACAAACAACAAAACGAAAATAAAGCCGCAGCCCCTCACTGATGACTGCCGAACAAGCATAAACAGAACACAGTAAAGTCCAGGCCTGCTCCTCTTTCGTCTTGCACTGCCGTCACTCTTCTTTTTATCCTTCCGGAGCTCCTCTGTGAGTAAAAAACAGGCCGATTCATAATTCATAACAGGCAGAGTCATAATTATTTTCACCTCCAATATGCTAATAACTTGAGAACTACTATGAACGGATGAGTTTTGTCAACCAAGTCATTGCAAATATCTAGATTTTTTTTTTTACTCTAATATGCTTTATAATATGTTGTCTTTATAATGTTTATGTTTATAAACATTACAGGAGATGTTTATAAGACCAGAGAGCTCACCCCATTTTTGGAATGTGTTGACCAGTGCCCTGTGGTGCGCTCTGTGCTGCCTAAACTCCTTCTGCAATACAGGTGTTGCAATACAACACATACATACAGTTTAACACACCAGGCATATGTGACCTTTTTTGGATGACTTTAAATATGCAATATATAGTGAGTTTTTCTCATTCGTATCAAGAAGAGTTTGAAATAAGATAATCTCTTCAGTTTCAAACAGATGAAGAAGCATATTCAAATGTACTTGGATAACCTGGAGAACAAGCTACTGGACAAGAAGGACAGAACTGAACTCTACCGACTCTTTGTTAACTGTTTCCAGGTGTGTCAATCTCACCATTCTGTAACTCACATTTACTCAAAATAATGGCTCTCGCAAAGGCAAGTATCATCTTTACTATTGCTCAAGTACTGAACTTAGACGCTTTATCTGTTTTGTTTCATGGACATGAATGATTCATCAAATGTAATCATACTTAAGATTTTTGTTTGGTGGATAACCAAATAGGTGAAAAATCCCATGGATTTGAGGGTAGATTCTTTTGTTTTGGGCCAGTAAGCGACCACCAAGCAATGCTTTTGCAACCGTCCAGAGTACCTTAGCAAATGCCTAGCAATGCACTAAAAACTTTTGTCTTTTTTTAATGAAGTATAATCATCAACGGCTATATTCCGATTTAAAATCTGCATATGTCTCTCTAAAAGCAGATGTATGTTTATTCAGGATTCCCTGTTTTGTTCTGGATTAAATGGAGATCTGAAGGACAACTCAAGCTTTCTTAGCCGACTGGCTCGTAAACAGACACCTTCCAGACAGACGGACTCAGCTGAGTTTCTGCTGTCTATGGCTCGCCTCAGAATGTGTCTGGACTCTGCTGCCCGTATCCTGTCTAGAGGTGTCAGCCAAAGAACTGGTAAGAGGATCTGCTGGTCTGACCGATTCATGGCAGTTCTATTGCAATACTTGAATGCATAACATAGTTTACATATGTTTGGTGTCTTTCAGATAATTTTGAGGATGTGGAGATGAAGCTTTTGGAGCAGGTGAAGGCTGTGTGTGACTACTGTGACAACGACTGGTACAAAGTTTACCTGCTTCGAGCACTCAACCGGCAGGCTGGCATGGACTGTCTGCAAGCACTGATCAACAGCCCGGATTATGAATGGATGTTTCCTGCGGAGATACTACGCCTTCATGTATGGCCATTCAAAATTAAGTTGCTTTTATGGTGTTTATAGTATTATATAGTTATGTAATAAAAATTAGTTTGAGGTTTTAAAAAGGATTTGTAGCTGCTCCAAGATCATTGTTATTTTTTCTTGTACAGAGGTTGATTCCTGGAGAGGTGGATCGTTTTTTGTGTTGTGGTCAGTCATACCACATTCTTAGAGATGGAGTGGGAGAAGCACTGCAGGAAGGCACGACACGTGTACTCAAAGATGCTCTCCAGGTCAGTGTCTACATCTATATTCAATAAACAATACACACACAAAAACATTATTGTGTGTGCAAATACAAAATAAAGACTCAAAATAAGACTTTTCAGATGTCTAATGGACACATTTTAGAGTGCCAAGTTGTTTGTTGATGAACTGTATTATGTTTCAATACAGTTCAAAAATTTGGGTCCAGCAAGATTTTATGTTTTTGAAAGAAGTCTCTTATGCTTACCATGTATTTGATCAGAAATACAGTAAAATTGTAGACTGGATCTGCTGGCGATTTGATTTTGACCTGCAGCTCAGGCTGGAAATCCTTTTATCCTGCTTCTGTTACAAATTTTCGGGAACCAATCACAAACCGGCTTATCCACCTGGTGCGCTATTAGTGGGTTTAAAACGATGACGGATAGAGAAGAGATGGATCGTTGGTCTGTACGCAATTGGATAGTCCTTCAACCAATCAGAGTCATTTGAACGATGCCCGTTGATCACGCCTCTTGTGCAGTAGAACATACAGAGCAGACTCCCCAGACCAATGTTCAATCTTAAAAGATTGAGCTTGGTCTGGTGAAAGCCAGGCAAGTAATATTGTGAAACATTTTTACCATTTAAAATAAGTGTTTTTCTATTTTATTATATTTTAAAGTGTAATGTATTCCTATGGTGTCAAAGCTGAATTTTCAGCAGTTGTTACTCTTCAGTCTCCAGTGTCACATGATCCAGTGATCCATGAATCATTCTTAGATGCTGATTTGCTGCTCAAATAAAATTAATCATTATTAATGTTGAAAACAGTTGTGCCACTTAATTTTTTTATGTAAAATGTGATGCTTTTTTTTTAGGATTCTTTGAGGATTAGAATAGCATTTATTTGAAACAGAAATGTTTTGTGACATTATACATGTCTTTACTGTCACATTTGATCAATTTAGTGCATCCTTGCAGAATGAAAATGTCAATTCCATTCAAAAAATAAAAAAATTGCTTGAGTGTAAATATTTTTTTCAGGCAGTGGATGGTTCTGGCCCAGAGAAAAATGTCCTGCTGACTCTAGCAGTGTTCAGGCAGGTCACCTGTCGCTTCATGTCAGCTGAAAGAGCTAAATCTCCTCAAGCACAGGTAAGTGTTAGGTTAGGTTTTATGATTTTATCACTCAGTAGTGAACATAGGTCTAGAAACCAAGTATGGTGACATTTGAAATAACAACAAAGTTTAACATAATTATCAATCTGATGTTTTAACTTCATGCAATCTTAAATAGTAACATGTTTGAGCAAGGAAGCGTATACTTTATGAGATTCAGAAAAACACACCTGGCAGACTTAAGCACCATTTTCTTTGTCAACAGGATATCAGCTTCTTGGAGGACTTTTTTAGAGAGAACATCTTAGGACATGCCAGAGAGCTCTGCACTGCTCTCTTATCCAATCAGATTGGAGGTCCAGGATCTTCCCTGAGACTCAGTGCAAATGTACCTGCTCAGCGTCGTCCTGTACTTGAGCTCCTAGTGCATGCGAGCGCAGTGTTTTACAGTGGAAACAGACTGCTCAATCCCCTCTACAACATTGCCTCTCAACCTCAGAGCATGACAGTAAGGACCACTACTTAATGAATATTACATATTTTGGTTTTTGAATTGATAAGGATGATGATTAAAATAGCCATGCTTCTCTACTCATTATCAGGAAGCCTTCCTACCCACAATGCCTGATGACCATACCAGTGAGGCCCGACAGTGGCTCAATGAGAAAAAACCCCCACAGATGTACTGTAAGTATGACTTGTCCATTAAGACAATTAAGTCAAAAACTTCTTTAAATGCCACCTAATTAAAATTATTTGATTTTCATTCCGATCTTATAGTTTGTTCTAATGGCCATGCATGCTTTGTGGGAGAGGTGAGAAGAATTTTTCATTTTTATTTGAATGAATTGATACTATTATCTGGGAAGATTATGATTCATTATTTCTTTCCACTCGTTTAGTGTGGTAAACCAGTAGCTGTGTCATCTTGTGCCACTTGCGGAGTGCCTATAGGAGGCCAGAACCATAACCCAGTGGAAGGTTTTACTCAAGTCAATAGTGTCAAAGACCTGACACAACCTGGACATATACTGGGGCAGGCTGAATACCGGTCTGAAGCCCCAAACAGGAATCTCACTCTAGCACAGTCTTGTGTCCTCCATCTGTGTCTTCACCTGGCCATGTTACAAGGGGCCATTCATCACCCACAGGTAAAAAGGTTTGAATGAACCCTAATGGCAATATATGTGTGCAAATGTTGACTTTTTAGATGTGGTTTTACATGCTAACTCCCTTGTGTGTGTTTTTTTTGTATTTTATTTTTTTTACTCTTATCCAAATAATGGCAACTACTTAGTTAATTAGTGGGCCACTAGCATTAGCGAATCAAAAGCACTGTTTTCTAAAGGCCTTGGTTCTTCACAGGGCATCAGAAATATGATCAAACCAGCTGTTAATGAGGTCAATGAATTCCTTTGGCAACATATTGAGAAGGACATGGACGTTCTTGGGAAGACTTTGAATCTTAACATGGACGACTCTGCCGTTTTAATTCATCTGATCTTTAGCAGATCTCTAGTGACCACCTCAGGTATCCATATTAATCTTGACTAAAGTTAAATCTTGAAATTTTGACAATATTGCATGCACTTACATTTACTTACAGTAGTGAAATTTTTTATTTTAGTATTATTTATATAATTTATATAATTGTTGACATTTTAGTCATTTTGTTACTTTTATCATTTTTAGATTTAGTTTTTATATATTTATGTATCACTTTATTTTTATTTTTAGGTTTAGTAATTGTACTATTTCAAATTAAACATATTTATTTCAGTTATTTGCGACAGCGATATTTCTATTTTCTGTGTACGTTTTTCAACGAATATTTATATTTTATTTCAGCTTTACTTCAATTACAGAAAAAAATATTTTTAATAGTTTTAGTTATATTAACAGTAACAATATGGGGAAAAAATCTGCAATCGGAGAAGCTATGTTTAAAAAAACAAATTTCCTCTCTACATCAGGTGCTGGTGTGGATCTGTCTTCACGCAAGTCCAGAGAGCAGTGGGAGAGTACAGTGTGTAAAACAGTCATCAGTCCTGTTTTAAAGGTCAGTCTTGATACTGATAAATGTGAAGGGGATACTTTAAACCATAAGTCTTTAAAAACACAGATTAACAAAGGGATGTCCAATCCTGCTCCTGGAGGAGGAACTTTCAGACAGGTGTGTTGAGGCAAGTTGGTGCTAAACCCTGCAGGACAGTGGCCCTCCAGGACTCAGTTTGAACAGCCCTGGATTAACTCCTAAAAAAATTATTATATGAGTATAAATATTTAGTCATATAACCGCATGTACTTGCTTCAGTCAACCTTTATCTCTGTTTTCAGGATATGAACAGGAGGTTGGCCCGTGCACAGGAGCTGATTGCAGCTGATAACCGACTTTCTGACAGCCCTCTGATGAACATGCTGAGGGGAGACCCTCAAAAAATCCTTAACCTCCCCACTAACTGCCCCACCCACCACTCTGCCTTCTGGAGCCCCTCACCTGTCCTAACGGTGGAAAGCTTATCGCAGCAATTAGACCAGAGTAAAGCAGCCCTGCTTACACTTTTTGTCAATAAGGTTCGTTAAGTGAAGACACATAATTATCCAGGACCTTGCGGAAGTTACAAACATGCTTTTATGTTGTCTTTAAGCATGTTCCCAAAAGTATATGCACATGTGTGTGTTTATCAGGTGCACTGCATACGACAGCTGATCCATTTGCCGGCTCTTGCTGCCCTGTTGTCTGATCTAATGAAAGTGCTTCCTTCAGGCTCTGAGACCCAAACCCACACCATCGCTTCACTGTTGCACAGTATTCCTGCTGGTCTGTCATGCTTATACTCACTGGTGGAGAGAGCTAGTTGATTGATTTATGAAGCTTTTGTATATATGTAACATTGCTGTACTCTAATTATAGGCCACCAGAAGAAATTATTGTTGGAAAGAGTAGAGATCTTCATGAAGGTGTGGAACCAACTCAGAATGGAAATATCCAATAACAGTAAGCTGTTAGAGGTTATACATTTAAAACATGTAGACCCGGTTTCACAGACAGGCCTTAGACTAAGCCAGGAATCAGGATTAGGCCTTAGTTCAATTAGGACATTTAAGTAGCCTTTAGAAAAAGAAAACATTACTGATGTGCATCTGGAGATAAAACAATGGCACTGACATATTTTAAGATGTGTCAGTGCAAGCTGATTTCAGTTAAAACAGCTGAAACGTGCATTTTAGTCTGGGACTATAGGCTTAAGCCTTGTCTGGAAACCAAGGGATAAATGCTTAAAACGTTTCAACGCTACAAGTGAATTTAGACAGCACAACATTATAATGTTGTGAGACCAATATTTTGTGCATCCCTACATAGAAAACACAATAATTTGGTTAACCTGTTGAATTGTTTTATTATTTTAGCTTCAGTGGGTTTGGATCCTGCACTTTGTGAAAAAGATCTAACTAAGGAAAGCTCCGGGCAGTTTCTGTCCCTGAGTCGTCGCGGACCAGGCTCATGTCTCCACGCAGTCATAGATCTTCTGTCTGAGACCCACAACAGTCTTGTGCGAGAAGCCAGAAAACTCTGTCACCTGGACGACAGGTGTGTATTTGAGAATGTGTGTACACTACTGTTCAAAAGTTTGGGGTTGGTCAGATTTTGTAATGTTTTGAAAGAAGTCTCTTATGCTTATCAAGGCTGCAATTAAAATGACTGTAAAAAAGAATATTGTATACTTTTAAAATAACTGTTATATATGTTATATAATATATTTTAAAATGTAATTTGTTCCTGTGATGGCAAAGCTGAATTTTCAGGAGCCATTACTAAGCCATTACTCTTTTTCACGACATAAAAAAAAATACATTCTACATTTGTGAAAATCCGGTATTCGGCTTTAGTTTCATTATGATAATACTTTATTATGTACTGAAGCAATGTTCAGATTCACAGCCCGCATTTATATCTGTAAAGCATAAAGTCTGAGCAAAAGGTGAGAGTTCATTAGATAAATTTACTGCAGTTCTGGGATGGCTTTCTTTAACACTTTTTCATTGAAATAGCAAAAACAGTCACTTAATATTCAAACGTTGTATAAAATCAATAGTAATACACACACACACACACACACACACACACACACACACACACACACACACACACACACACACAGTAACAATGTAATAGTCTTTACTGTCACTTTTGATAAATTTAGTCGTGTATATGCAAGCGTAAGAAAGAAAAGCACATTCTAACCTGTACTAGTTGAGACCATTTTAATGGTAGAGTTTACATGTTTATAAGTCTAAGGATGCTTCTCAAATGTAAGGCTGCATTCTAGTGAAGCTGTGGAAAAACGTGGAGGTGGAAATGTGAGATGTTCTTGTAAGTGCACATCCCTACGTCCCACATGTTCCCGCCCCCACAGTCACGGCATGAAAATACTAATTTTGCAAGAATACTTCTTATAAATATTAAATCTTTATATTAACTGGCTTTCTTTTAGTACAATACAGGGAATGACAATCATCTGTGGTCTCCCAGTGATTACATTATTGGCAGTTTAGTGTTAAGTGATTCATTTACATCAAAACAAACAAAATGTATACCTTCATATCCGAAATCAGACAAACTCAGTGCTGACTTTCCATCAGTTCTTTTTCCATGAATTGAAATATATGCAAAAGATTGTGGTTGATTTAAGGACGTGAAGAATGATGAATCCTTTGAATTGAGCTGAATGAAAGATGCAGAACGAAAGAAGCCTTTCAAGGATCCTTCAGATTGAGGCGCTTGATGATGTGGCAGCCAAGATATGCAGCCTTACTAGGATGCAGCCTTCCGTTTGAGAAGCACACTAAATGTGTTTCAATGTCTTATTGATGCATGTCAATTAGTTGCGTTTTATTTTACAGTGACTATAAAGTTCCATTGGTGGCGCTGTCCGAGAGCCAACTTGCCCTGTGTCACCCGGAGAGGGAGTTGCTCCCTCTGGTGTTAGCTAACTGCCATTACACACTAGAGAAGGGTCAGCAGACAGTGAGCTCCTATGACCATCAGGCAATTGAGAGAGAACTCAGCAGACGATTTTTTGCAGGCAAACCACGCATTCAAACAGTGAGTCCACTCATTTTAAACCATATTATCCTACTGGTGTACAACCAGATGTCAACATATGACCAGATTCATTGGTTACTTTTCACTGAAAATTCATAATTAAAAATTCAATGCAGGACACTGATAAATATCTGAGAAGACACCATCAGAATTTCATAGAAATCCTCAATGAGGTCAGAGCCAAAATACCTCAGGTAATTTCCTTCAGTCTCTTTGCACTTCATTCGTTTGATCAAAAACAGTAGGCCTCAGCAGAGCAAATGCCTCTGGTTAAGGGGGACATACTGTAGAAATATAATGTGATATCATTAATATAATTATTTATTAATATATTTTTGTTTAATTGAAATTCCACTTACTGAAAGCACTTTTTCTTCTTAAGGAAGCCTAATTTTTCCCATTTGATTGACAGGAACCACTAAAGGGCTCTCTGCTCAGCTCCATGAGATCAATGTTACGTTCATTCACTCATGTGTGTGATGCAGTGTATGTCGTGGAGATTGGACTTCGTTTCCTAGGCAAAACTGGAGGAGACCCACAGGCCCTGCTGCTGTCCTATCTGACAGACTCTTTGAAAATGGACCAACAAATCTCAAGCAACATAGCTGAGGTGAGGAATTTAAAATAGTAACTTAAAGGAAATGTAACCAAGCAGGTATTTCACCACTACTATCACAGGGCTTCAGACTGCCACCTTTTTTCCTGCTGGTGCAACTAAATTTTGTTGTTTTGCCCAACTGATAAGAGCTGCCATTTCTGTTACATATGAGAAACATCAAATGACAAACAAAACGGAAGCAGAACGGACCTGCGCTACTCGTTTGAGCTGCGTTGCGGGGACTGTTTATCAGCTCAGTGCAAGCTCATACACAAGCCAATCTCGATCACATGACACCGTTGCTACGCAGCGCTGGGAGGTCCAGTGAGAAAGCGTTTGAATTCGCCACAGAATTAATTACATCGCTACTGTGAGATCTAGTGGCAAACGTTCACCACAGAATTCTGTGTTATTAGATCAAACAGAGGTGGCGTGGAAACCAGGAGAAACCATTGTTGCATGAATGAAGTTCAGGGGTTTCAGTCCACAAATAATAAACATTCACCATGGATTTAATGTAGCATCCCATGGTATCGTGGAAGAAATTGTCTAATGTTTTTTGAATGTTGTCATTATTCATCTCAGGGTTCATTCAACCTTTTGAGCGTGAAATTCAAGCACTTTTCAAGGGCTATTAAGTGCTTCACACTTTTCCAGCACTACAAAACTCTAAATATTATCCAATTTTAATGTTATTTTTAATGTGATGATTTGTAAAACTAAAAGTTTAAATGTGTAGGCCACTTTGTGGCAAACTTTTATTTATATTTATATTATATACAAGACATGAAATTACCACTATAAACAGTATATGGCGGCAAAGGAGCACTTATTGACTTATTAGCAATTTCCACTCCTCAATATATGGAAAAAAGTAGGAAGTAACAAAGTCTCATGACAAAACAAAAACCTTTCTTCGAATTGTGACAGAAAACAAGTAGAGTGCTCAGTTCAGTGTGATACTATAAAAAAAAACAGTGGTAAATTTAATAACTGTCACATTATTTAAATGTTCCCTATACAAATTTGGTTTTTGCACATTACTGTTGTTAATAAAAGTTCATTTTTATCTGCATATCAATTCAAGCTCAGTGCTTCACTGTTAAATTTCCAATAAACAAATATGTAATATTATTGGTAAATGCACTTATTAACAAAACAATGCAAAATAATAGTAGTTTTATTATTAAATTAACTTTATGATCAATTTTCCTCCAGCGCCACCATATCATGTTCTGGCGCCACCATCTAGAACTTAGTGGCGCGGGTGCCACTGCTCTCAAATGTTAGTCTGTCTGGAGCCCTGCTGTATCAGAGCATATCATCTATATAAATCTGTAATTCGAATCCATGCTTCTTGGTTTCAGGCTTTAAAAGAGAACCGGCTTAGTCAGTGCACAGCCACCTGGCAGCTCCTTACCTGCTGGAAGAGTGAACTGATGATGAGGAAAGGACAGGTAATTTGACATTCAGCCTGGGTGTGATGTGAAGCATACAAGAAGGTTGTTTTGAGACACATATCTATCACATAGTATTTTTACTAAACTATGACGTAATAATTACATTTATAGCACTTTTCTTCTGATCGCCCTACATAGGTTTACACAGAGCCAATAGGAAGCATGCTTTAACACAGATTTTGATAATAACAAAATGTCCTCAGTATAGCCCTCAAAATAATTTCTTCATTATAAACGGAGTGTCTATTTGCCAGTGCAAATAGACTGCCTTGTTACACTAACTCCGCCCACCATTAATCTGACTGAGCCAGACAAAATTTTAAAATAAATCTCACTGACAACAGAATCAGTGGCATGTAGAATAAGGTTATGTCCGCCCTGTAAGTTCGAATCAGCTCAGAGTACTGTTTATTTTAAATTTAAATTATGATTTTGGCAGCCATTGACTACCATAGTATTTTTTTCCAACAATGGTAGTTAATGGTTGCTCTCTCTGCTAGGTTACAAACATTCTTCCAAATATCTTCTTTTGTGTTCAACAGAACAAAGAAATGTATACAGGTTTGGAACAACTTGAGCGTGACTAAATGATGACAGAATTTTGGGTGAACTATCCTTTTAGAATTTAGGTGTAGGGAAGGTAATATCAAGTACTGTACAAGTAATGTCCCAAATAAAGCAGCATCCATTTATTATTTTAAAGGTCCCGTTCTTCGTGTT
The DNA here is from genome assembly GCA_023566225.1 of Romanogobio albipinnatus. Classification (NCBI taxonomy): domain Eukaryota; kingdom Metazoa; phylum Chordata; class Actinopteri; order Cypriniformes; family Gobionidae; genus Romanogobio; species Romanogobio albipinnatus. The sequence continues at coordinate 11,593,668 of CM042257.1, forward strand.
TTTTTGAAGCTTTGATTGTGTTTACAGTGTGCAATATAACATGTGTTCATGTTTCGCGTGTAAAAACTGTATTTTTCACACAATTTACTTATCTGTATACCGCTGTTTTCACTGTCCTAAAAACGGGCTGATGACTTCCTTGTTCTATGAAGTCCCTCCTTCAGAAATACGTATCGAGTTCTGATTGTGCCAGCGGTTCCCGTGTTGTGATTTGACCGCAGCTTAGCGCACGTTGCACGGAAAGGTCACTCCTCTTAACGGGGAGATGAATGCGCTCAATGATCTCTACAGCGTCCCTGGGAAAGTCAAACAAAGGTGATTTGACTCCGGGATGAAAATAACAGCGTCTCGACTACATGGCGACAAACACACTCAAACGCAACACTTCCTCTTCTCCACGCAACACTTCCTCTTCTCCACGCGACACGTCCTCTTCTCCACGTGGGAGAGCAACATGACCACGCCCCCTTTTTCGCGTATTCTTGTGGGCGGAGGTTAGTCTGTTCTACTGTTCTACTGACTGATGTAATTAATGAAGGAAGTACCAGGATGTAGTCAAAGCCGGAACTTCTGTTAAATAAAATATCTCGCTTGGCATTGAACTTTGAGCTTTATAATTTTACAGGTATTATTTATGCTCTAACAGCAACATTACACACTAACTAAAGTTTGAACAATGGGATCACGAAGAACGGGACCTTTAATAAAAATAATCATATCTGAATATGTTATTATTGCATACTGTTTTATAATATACTACAATACACTTGAGGTGCAGGAGAAGTATAAATAGCATCTAACAACTATTTACAAAAAATACAGCTATTTTTTGTTGCTATTTACACTATTTGAAATTTGGACTAGGTAAGATGAATAGTTTAATTCAGCAAGGATGCATTAATTGATCAAAAGTGAGAGTAAAGGCATTTTTCTAGTTCAAATAAATGTTGTTCTTTATCAAAGAATCCTGACAAAAATGCATCACAGTCTCCACAAAAAATTTATTTTTAAAATGTAAATTAAAAAATTTAAATGTATTACGCACCCTCATGCCGTTCCATACCCGTAAGACCTCAATGAACACAAATGAAGATATTTTTGTTGAAATCCGATGGCTCAGTGAGGCCTCCATAGGGAGCAAAGCAATGTACACTCTCAAGATTCATTAATATACTAAAAACATATTTAAATCAGTTCATGTGAGTACAGTGGTTCAATATCAATATTACAAAGCAACGATAATATTTTTGGTGCGCCAAATAAAAACTAAATAACTACTTGTATAGTGATAACCGATTTCAAAACACTGCTTCATGAAGCTTCGGAGAGTATCGAATCAGCGAGTCGATTCAGTGATTCGGAGCGCCAAAGTCACGTGATTTCAGCAGTGTGGCGGTTTGACACGCGATCCGAATCATGATTCGACTCGCTGATTCCATGATTTAAGCTGCACAGCTGATAATAATCATAAACGTGTCTTGAGCAACAATTCAACATATTAGATGATTTCTGAAGGATCATGTGACACTGAAGACTAGAGTAATGATGCCGGAAATTAAGCTTTTTCATCACAGGAATAAATTAAATTTTAAAATATTAAAAAAAAAAAAACACTTGTTTTACTGAATATTAGATGCAGGCTTGGTCAGCATACATTTTTTTAATATTAAATATATTCATGAATCATTTCTGTTAAAATAAATGTTTTCACAGTGCATTCTTTGTATAGGCATCTAATCCCAATCCCCCCTTCTGTTTAGCTATTTAGCCAGTCACTAAACTGACCCCATTACTAGTAACCTCTGTTGACCTCCTCTGATTGACCCTAAACAACAGAGAGATCAGACAAACGAGGGTGGTAAATCCAAGGGAAAGTGTTGGTCCAAGTGTGCCAAGCGAGAGCGTGTGCCACAAACAACAGTTCAAAGACTTTTAACCCATGCTCTTCTGAATAGCTGGACAACATTGCTTAAAGATGAGATTGAAGCGCTTCATTCCAGAACATATTAATGATGTTTTCATCTTGTACATTTTTACAGGATCCATTCCAGCAATTGTCCAAAGAATTCAGAGATAGACTGAATTCAGAGGAAAGAGAGCATGTGAAGGTTTTCCTTAGGCTCACAGATATTGACATTTTCTCTTTGGAGTTACATGAGATCCTTCTGCTCAGGACCAACAGCACTGTGGATGATGGCTTCGCTCCGCACTGGGGGTAAGAACTGATCTCATTTATATATTTTTATTTATTTATTTTATTTTAGCCGTCTGGACTGCAGCCTTCTGGGCTCACCGTTTGTGAGAATGGGGTTTGATGAGGCAAACTGGCCACAAAAGGCGAACTGCCCACAAAAAGGGCCTGACCATTTTTCACATAATGATCAGCAGACTTTTTACATGTCAATTTGATAAGGGATAACTACAGTCAGCCATTCATTATCCCAAATTTTTTTTGTTATATGAAACCAGAGTTGTACAGCAAAACTAAGGGAAATAAACAAATATAAAATATTATATTTTATATTATAAATGTAAGATAAAAGTATTTTAAAGATCTGAATAGCAGTCCCTCCAGAAAAACGCGATTATGCGATCGCATGATTTAATGCATAATCAGCTAAACTCCGCATATTTATGCGGGAGCCGCATTTTTTCAAATACGCCGCACTTTCGCCGCATAAATTGCCTATTTCCGTGTGCAAAATATGCGGGGCTAGCATGATTTCCCCGCATTTTCGTTGCAAAAAAGTCATATATATATTAGCAGAAAGTTGAAAAATGTTTGTTTACTTCACACAAGAGCCGCGATTTCCCCCTGTTGCCATGGGAACGTTTTGAAGTGACGTAATTACCCGACGCGAACGTCATTGAAAAGCTGCAAACCTCGTGGAGAAACATAGATATCGGTGAAACCATGATGAAGCACACAAATTCCCATTTGCCAACAAAAATAACAGCAAAAGACCGCGCAAAGCAGTTTCCCGGTGTGTTGACCGATTTCAAAACACAGCATCATGAAGCTTCGAAGCGTTATGAATCAGTGAGTCGATTCAGCGGTTCGGAGTGTTATGAATTAGTGAGTCGATTCAGCAGTTCGGAGCATTATGAATCAGTGAGTCGAACCAGCGGTTCGGGGCGTTATGAATTAGTGAGTCGATTCAGCGGTTCGGAGCATTATGAATCAGTGAGTCGATTCAGCGGTTTGGATCGCCAAAGTCACGTATTTCAGCAGTTTGACACGCGATCCGAATCATGAATCGACTCGCTGATTCATAACGCTTCGAAGCTTCATGATGCTGTTATTTTTAAATCGGTCATCACTATATAATTCGTTATTTAGGTTTTATCACAAAAACTATTCTGGTCGCTTCATAAAGTTATTGTAGAACCACTATAGTGAGATGGACTTTGTAACGACGTCTTTAGTACCTTTTATGGGTCTTGAGAGTACACAGTGCATTGTGCCAATGGAGGCCTTTCTGAGCCATCGGATTTCAACTAAAATATCTTAATTTGTGTTCTGAAGATGAACGGAGGTCTTACGGGTGTCCAACGACATGAGGGGAAGTCATTAATGACAGAATTTAAATTTTTGGATGAACTAACCCTTTAAGGGATTGCACTTTGTGCATTGGAAGCACTCAAATGTCTGTTTTGTAAAGCTACCTCAGTAAAACAGGAAGTTATTTATTCATTTTTTCAGAAGTTGTAGCATATTCCTTTTGTAAACTACAGAACTTGTTTGACTCAATGTTTTGTAAATTTGAGCTATTATTAAGGTCTTCAATAAAACAAGATGAGAACTTAAATATACCCAGCACTTTTTGTCATGTAGTGCTTTTTTTTCAAACCGCAGTTTTTGCAAGTTCCCGCAATTTTATCGCATAAAATTGCATAAATATCCCGCATTTTCCATCGCATTTTTTAAGAAAACGTGCCGCATAATCAAGGATTTTTGCCCGCAACAATCACAAAAAAAAGCCGCATTTTGCTGGAAGGACTGGAATAGTAATTCATTTTAAAACTGAATAACACTGAAACATATAATGTTTGATATCTGGCTTGTGATTGAAAACATCAATCCAATTCCGAATTTCTTACACTTTAATGTCATCGTTCAGGGTAATTATTGTCAAAACGAAAAGTCAGGAAATGTTCTGTCATCCAAAGCAAATACACTTAAAAAGATCTTACAGCATTTAGTACCAAATCAAGTCAACAGAAAGAGACATAAGGGTCTTTTAAGTTTTACCCAGAATGGGCACTTTCTATCACAACAATGCAGACCTAGTAATTCCCTGAAGACCTGTGGGCTTTTAAACCCAAGAGAGGCACACTTTGACCCCTCCAGGCGCCCATCTGTCAGTATGCCCTGTTCTGGTCACCTACTGAGCAGGCAGCTGGTCGGAAAGAAAAGGAATGTGTGTGTTGAGAACAATAGAATCCAAAGCTAACTGTTGATCCTAAGCCACACTACTGAACACCCTTCCTCCTTTCTCTTTCTGTGTTCCACCACGTAGCATCAGGTCCACCATGGAATTACATTTGGAGGAGAAGAACATCACTTCTTTTCCTGGTCTAGACAGTCTTCCAGAGGAAATTACATGGGCTAAAGCAGCAGACATCTGGAGGCTTGCAGTCGACTTCAAACATTGAAATGAATGAGCCGAACCAGAATGAATAATATGTGAAGAGATCTGGGGCCAGTTGCATAAACACAGCCATTATGTTAAGACAGTGTCTTAAGATCTATATGACCCACTAGCAGTTAGTCAAGGGGCATTCAGTCTTAATTTTCGGTATCAAATTAGGCCAGCCTATGTTATGAACAGTCTTAAAGAAAAAAAATATTGATGTCAAACTTGTACGACTATATAGCAATCGGACCCTGGACTACTTGATTGATTTTGTTGTCAGATTGTAATTTCTGTTGTATAGGACTCATTCCAATGACCTAAATCGTGACTTTTTTTAATTGTTTATTCAATTGATTTAAAATGATCTGTGTTTACTCTTTTAGGACTTTGAATGTCTTTATAATGTTAATCACTTTATTGTTTAGAGATTTGTTTAGACTTGAATTCAATTCAGAGACCAATAATTCATTGAGCAATATTGTATTGTTGTAACACATTGCCATTATATTTCTACTTTTGCTTTTAATCAGGGTCAAATAAAGTTGTATCACTGATGTACAGTGCATTATTTACATTGTGACCAATTTGATTTGTATACAAAAGATACAGAAACGTGTCTAATTATTTTAGAAAATGAACAGCTTTTCTACCCCTAACGGGAGTTCATTTTAGTTTCTGGTCAATTTAAATTATAAAAACACAACGTTAAATAAATAAATACATTTTGCCATGTTAATTACTAGCTTAATTAGTGTGTCACGTTTAAAAACTTTACAAGAAGTCATCATAGTAAATTATTTATCTCAGTAGCTCAAATTGACACCACATCTGCCGCCTGTGCCGCACGCCTACCAACCTTGCCTTCTGCCATCAGGACTAAATACATATCAAAACAGCCAATCAGATCATCGGAACGCTGGGCGCTCCACCAATCAAAAACTCTTAATGGGCGGCGCTCTGTATGTTTTCTGGTTGCCAATGAGAAGATGTTGCGCTGTGGAGTTGGAGACAGATGAGAAATCACTGTCAGACGCTCCAAACGGGAATAACGACGCTCTTATTTGAATAAAGACAGTTTCTTCGCCTGATGTGGACGATTTAGAGGAGGTAAACTTTGGATTGAGCGTTTAATCCTACTGTTTTCGTCGTGTTTATCATGTGAAGCTAGCAAGAAGTGGTGCAAGAAAGACAGTTTCGCCATAGCTGAACCAATGCAACCATGTGATAGTATACAGTAACTATTCAATGAAACGTTTTTGTTTATATTTGTGCATGTTTCTCAGAGGCAGTGTATTGTGTTTTGACCTTCCTCAGGTTTGAGATGATACCGGAGGCCTTTGGTTTTAAATGTCCTTGTTTATTGTGTTTAAACTGTAACGTTAGACGTTCGTGATAGAAACTCCTAGACACTAGAGGTTTATTTATATCTAGTTTTATATATAGTTTACAATATACATATAATATAAACCAAACAGTGTCTGGAAATCTTTTTATATATGATGTGGTGGTGCTTTGGATCTGTTACAATAGAGACAGCATCAGTGTTGACATAAAATACTATTATATTCCACCTTCTTCTGATCTATAGGATCAAAAGGTCATGGAAATATAAATGACACTGAATATTGAGATTTTTCAGGGATGTTTCTTTCTAGTTACGCTTGGCTCTAAAATCTTAAATCAGTGTAAATACAACCATTGTGTTAAAATGGTGATTTGCTAATAACATTGGGAATTCAGAAGTCAAACATTGTCCTGATACTATCCTGACCGAATCCTTTTCTATGCTCATCAGTTTAAGATGCATACAACTCGCAGTCCATCCGCGTCCGTCCAGACAGGAGCAGCTGGAGACGTACTGGACCTCAGCCTGACCGGCTCTCAGCTCTCAATGGGCCGCAGACCCAGCAGTGCTTCACCTGGAAAACACTTCTCTCGATCCATATCGGTGTCTGTAGCCAGTGACGGCCGGGGGAAGCGAAACACTTTGGTGAGTCTGTTTGGCTACAAGACTGTGTAATGATCAACAATCTAGTAGTAGATGGCCCTTGTTATAAGAGCAATGAAATAAACAGTGATGGTCATTAATGCGTATACATACGCATATCACTTCAAAATGTATTTCATTGTATTGTAACACGTGTTTTAATTGTCACTATTGAGAGAACCATTAAATTAAAGCATAAAATTGGACTCTCAAAGTCATCATCTTCACTTGGAGACTTTTCTGTCATGCATGTGTTTGTTTTCGCCATTTATTAAGATTTGGGCAAATGTGAATAAGGATATTTCATATCACCATTCATTCTTTGTTTAAAGTACAGTAATAGGCCAAAATGTAAAATTCTGTCATTTACTTTTTAAGCACCTTCATATAGATTTTTTTCATTCTATAAAAGTTCCATAGAAGTAAATGAATACACGACTCCTGCACTACACGTTGCCTAAAGCCATGTGATAACTTTATGTGAAAGAAGTAATATATCACTATGCAGTTTGCACATCAATAACATCAAATATCATTGGTTGTCTTGAAACCAAATGGCGTGATGTAAAAACTGCTACTTTAACAGGAGAGATGCTCCATTTTAAACCTGTTCTTATTCTGCAGCAGGCCAAGTATTAGAACTGTTTTGCACTTCTTGTTGTTGGCAGACTGATGCTGGATTGGGAAGCTCACGGGCAATTAAGAACCTGCGCCGGTCCAACAGCACCACACAGGTGAACCAGCAGGCCAACACAAGCCCCAGGTACAGAACCATCTGTCATTCCTTTGCATACCATTTGACTCTTCTGGTGCTGATGAAAACCCCACCCCCCCTAAAAACCTCTAAATAAACAGGATTAATTAAAAAGGTTTACGGTTGTTTTTGATGTTATTATTTTCATCACAATTAAACATTCTCTTTTCAATTCTCATTACCGTAGTAGTGCAAAAGAAAATTGCACAAATGATATTGCACAAACAATACTTAAATATTAGGTTGTATAGTATTTGTACATCATATGTTGTACTTTCTGTAGTTTATGCTGTTACTTTACAAAATGCAGTGTTTGTTTACTATAATATTTTAGAATGTAATGGGGAAAAAACTAATATAAAATGACATTAATTTAAATAATTATATATAATAAATCATATTTGTTTATAATACAAATATAACAATGAGATAACATTTTTTCAGTACGGTAATGAGAATACTGTCTCAATGCAAATAAAATAAATCTTGGTCCTAAAAACGGTCTTTATGAAACGCATAACTTCTGATTGATTTCTTTTGATTTTGGGATGAAATATGAAAATGTTTTGTGAGATTCACCCATCGACATGTGCCAGCTGTCCTATTCAGACCTTGAGACTGGATAATCCCCAAGGGACATGAGTGAGAGGTTAGCTGACAACTTATTCAACATGTATGATTTTCTAAAGCAATGATGGCATGTTTGTGCACGTACATGTCTAGTGCACATGCCTGCATGCACTCACTTCACCCAAGCTGTGGTATGCCTGGTTGATCACCTTCTAGACGTGGAGGTTGGGGATTTATACCCTTAAAGCAGCAACAGCTGGGGGTTGAGTGAATTTGGTTTTCCCCAGACAATAGCTATTGTGGCCTGGTGGCTGCAGCACTAGACAAGCAAGAGGGGGCTGGGTTCAGCTTTGTCAAGAAGGGGACCCGGGGTCTCCGGTTTCACTCGAATGAGGACGCAGTGAAAGGAGAAGTGTGCATGCTGAAATTCTTTTGTCCGGCAGCTGCCAGTCCTTCCCTCCCCTTCCAATGGATCCTGGGATGCCACAGAGGGGTTTAAATGAAGGAACGACCGAATACCCCTTCCCCCTTCCTTCTGGTGTTTAATCACTGTCATTCCGTGACCTCTCTTCCCTCTGAATCGCTTAAAAAGAGGAAACGTGGAGGAATGTAGTTCCTTGATTTGCTGGACCAGCTGACGCTTTGTGCCCCTTACACCCCCAAAACACTCACACATGCATACAGAAGTTGCTAGAACAGATGCCGGTGGGTCAGACATAGGGGTGAACATCATGTGAAACATTTGATGCAATTTAAATGTTAAGGTATGCGATTGCCATATGCTTTTGGACATCTGCCCCTTTAAAATCCGCCTCTGCTGTAGCATTCCTCTGCTGGGAGCCCAGTGCAGCTGTTGTCACCTCCGAAAAAAGGAACATGTATATATTTTTTTTTTATATATGCTCGCCTGATATGTTTAGCCTAAATAGTCTGGTTGGTTTTACTGGAGATAAATCTCAGGTCATGCACTAGATTTGCCCCTAAAGAAGAGGCAAATCTAAAGAAGGGAAACAGAGGCTAGGCATTCCAAATATCTATAAGAAGCATTTGAACAAACCCTATACAACAACTATTAATTTATATCATGTACCAATTGCACTATGGTTACTTTTTTCCCACACAAGTTTTAAACCATGTATACTACTGTTCAAAAGTTTGGGCTCAGTATGAATTAAATTAATACTTTTATTGTTGAACATTATATTCATCAAAGGATCGTAAAAAATGTATCACAAAAATATTAAGCTGTTTTCAACATTCATAAAAAGAGGAAATATTTTTTTTTTAGGACCGGATCAGCATATTAGAATGATTTCTGAAGAATCATGTGACACTGGAGTAATGGCAATCCCTGTAAAATACATTTTAAGTAGGGCTGAACGATTTTGGAAAAATCTTAATTGCGAATTATTATTTTTTTATTTTTAACCAATATTGCGATTGCGATTTAATATGCGATTATTTTTTTAAACTCTTTATCTTCTGTATTATTCAACAATACATAATTGTATAGTAATGGTGGAAATCTTTAATTGGTACCTCACAATCCGATTCCGATTCTGGGAATCACGATCCCAAAAGAATTCTTGAACTTTTTCCTTATTAATATTAATCTTATAATAATAATATCATAATAAATAACACTTTAAGTTTTTAATAAATGTATAAGCTATTATGTAATTATAAGCTTTTTAAAATAACTACACATTATAACATTTTAATTAAAACAATTGCATGTTAATAATTTTAAATATATATAAACTAATATAGCTGCAAAACATAAGCTAGCAAATCATAAAGAGGAACAAAAAAACATATTACAAGCAATGAACAAAGAGTTTGATTGATTTTTCTCTTTCTCAGGTTTACTGTTGTTTGATTATTAATGATGACATCATCATAGACACGTGGAGACCTGCATTCACACTAATGCACAGATCTCTTTTGAAATATAAGATGTTTTTGCCCTGTCTGTTTAATTCATTAAGACATTACTGATGGTGTTTACATTAGTTGCGTCATAAAAGCATTTTGAGACGCACACACACGCGTGCTCGCGAGCACTCTTCACAAAGCGCCGCGTGAGCATTTGAAATGGAAAGCCTTCTGTCAGTGAGTTTCTTATTTTTAATATACAAGCACGCTGCATTCCTAACGACATGAATGAAGCCTTCGTTGAGCATTTGTAAGGAAAATACCGGTGGGCGAGAACATACTGTAAGCGTGACATCAAGCAAAGTTTCTCACAGCGCATATCCTGTGCAAAGAAGCCTGCGCATGTCATTGCATTTCGCGCCGTCAACCTTTCGGAATGTTATGAAATATAATTTTATGGTTCGTGTGTGATTGTGTGTGTGTGTGTGTGAGAGAGATAGAGAAAGAGAGAGATAATGGAAGCAATCAGAATACGGGTGTTTCTAAAACACAGGCAGCGCCACCAGGCACCTGCAGTTAAAATCTAAGCTCATCGATCCTGAATCATTGGAGAGATGATAGTAGCCTATAGAATGAACAACGCAATATTAGATAGATCAAACACACAGTTTTTTTTTTCTTTTAGGCCAGGCATATGATATGTTACGTGCCAAGTTGCTTCTTCTTCTGCAGACTTTACTCTCGCGTGTCACGTGACCAGACTGTAATCGCAGCCTTTGCGGTTAGGAAATCGTGTTTTATCATATCGCGATATTATCGCAAATGCAATTAATCGTTCAGCCCTAATTTTAAGATATATTAAAATTGAAAACAGTTCTTTTAAATTCAAAGAATATTTCCCAATATTACTGTTTTTAACTGTACTTTTGATCAAATAAATTCAGCCTTGATGTCTGTAGGATAACGTGTGTAATACTCTGACCTTTCTGTCTTTCCTTCCTTCCTGTCTTTCTCTCTCTGCATCTAAATGCAGTGAAGGCCACACAGAAGACTTCCTGGCTCTGTTCAACAGCAGCTCTGATGGACGTAGAAAACTGGCCGGCCTCTCCAAGACGTCCAAAGACCGTACCACTTGGAACATACTGGTACTGTCCAACTCATCCGCTATTTTATTATGTCTCGTGTCATTGTGATTGTCAGATCTTATTAAACTTTTTGTAAGGGTAACTGGCCCTTTTGATTGTCATGCTAGGAAAGTAATTTAACAAAACCTGTGAAGGAGGGCTTAAACAATGGTAAGCTTAAAAGTAATGTGGTCTGTCTTGCTTTCAGGATGATCAGCCAAGAGTGTTCCCTGTGCCCAGCAGCTCTCACAGTACCTGCAGTATGGATTCTCCTACAGGGCTGAAGAAGAGGGAATCTGGCGTCTCTCTGGCTGCCAACTTCACTGCCAACAACAGGTGGGAGGCCATTTTCTCCTACAGCTTAGAAACCTTTCTAATAGTTAGCTTTCAAACTCTTTTGTTGCCATGACAACAGTGTCACTGACAACAGATTCATTTTACGCCTTTTTTGTGCTTGTTAATCAAAGCATGAGCATGCCCTAAAGAGAAGAGTGCTAGGATTCCTTTCGATTTTATGGCTTTTAAATATACACTGTAGAAGAAAAAAAAAACACATGGATTGTCATGGATTTTTTTCATATTTTTCCTAATTCCCAATATGGGCAAAGGCATCCAGCTAACGCTGTAGCTGAATAAAAATAAGATGGAAACTTATTAACCCTCTGGGGTTCTTCATTTATGGGTCACACTCAGGACCTTCGGGTCAAAAATGACCCGAAGGGCCGGATTAAGTTTAAAAAAGATTTAAGTAAAATCAATGAAATATATTTTTGTTCAATAATATATATATATATTTTTTTTTTTGGTGTTTTGAGATAATTTTATGATTTATAATTAATATTTATGCAATAATTATGACCCATTTTTTCCCATTGAATATAATAAAAATGTATATAATTTTTTTTTATTAAAGCTGTATTTCATTTTAGAGTCAAGCCTAGGCCTCATGAAAGATTTTTTTTAAATGAGATCGGTCCCATCCGGTGGACACATTGAGCATTTTTATCACACAATAGCAAATTTTTACCACTATAGTGGCTCTTGTGTTTTATAAAAATGTTGTACAAATCGTAGCTTCATCAGAATGGTCCGAAACTTGGTGACTTTATTGGTACTTGGTATATGAACACCCAAAAAAATTGGGGACAGGATTTGAAAAGTCTAAGTGGTCTTAAAAAAAAAAAGGTCACACTCCGGACCTTCGGGTCAAGAATGACCCCCATAGGAAATTAATGAGAAATTAGTTTTTTTTGTGCATACAATCTACAAATCAGCCAGGATGCAGAAAAAAAGGACCCAACAGTGAAGGGGTGAATCTCTAAAACATCAAGAGTGCAAAACAGACAAAAAAAAACACTGTGTTTTTGTGTGTGTGTGTTGTGCACTCTTGATGCTGTATTTTCATATTTTTGCCAATTTCCTATGGGGGTCATTTTTGACCCGAAGGTCCTGAGTGTGACAATTTTTTTACGACTTAGACTTTTCAAATCCTGCCCCCAATTTTTTTTTACCATTCCGATGAAGCTACGATTTAAAAAAAAAATTTTTTCGTTTCTTCGATGCATCGCGATGTAGACGAGGACAATTCGGTATCGGTTCAGTAATAGACCATAACCGATTATAATGTACTGATTCTTTTCTGACGTCATTTGTCACGCACGTGCTTTGTCGAGGGAGCATACAATGGCAGAGGGAGGCGAGACTCGAGTGCAAGAAATTAAAATGCTCCAACTTCTTTAAAAGACGACATCTGGGCACATTTCGGCTTTTTATAAACATCCTGGTAAGCACGATGGAGAACACGCTGTGTGTAAATCAAAGCTATCTGATTTATCAAAACGATTTAATATACGCTTGAGAACGTACATTATCGCCGCAAAACGGATATAAATTAGATATTCAATTCCCGCACTATATGCCGATTTCACGTCACTGAAAACAACAGATATAAGCTGCATTTTATTGATCATCAGCTAATTTCAAGATCAAAGGCTGCAATAGGAGCATGTGCAACAGCATTGGTAAGAGTTTCTTTACTTTTAATGAATATGATTGTATGTTGAGCTCCTACGACTTTACTTTCGGTAGTTTGTGCGCTGGCTTGATGAAGAGATACGCAGTTGGTCGTCTGCGGCGATGCGTGCTTCAGTAGCGCTGTCATATCGGGCTATAACATGTCATATAGCCTATAACACTCACTCCCATGTTTTTTTTTTTTTTTTTTTTTAGCAGCATTGTTGCGAGGAGTATTATTAACATATGTGGTTTCAACACCCAGATGCATTTACACTTTAGTTTTGACTGTAATGCGGCCCAGACCACCTCCTGAAGTGGCTTTTAGTATTTTCTATTATTTCTAAATGCTCCTGTTGTCTTCTGTGCCAAGACTTGAGTTTTGTTTGATACATTCAAGAAGCGTGTTTTCTTTGAGCAGGTAAAATTAAAGGTTCAGTTCATATAACTGACTGACAAAATTGTATACATGAGGATGCAGTGCATCGTCAATGCATTGTGATATCGAATTGAACCGAATCGATGGCGTGATAATCGTAATCGAACCGAACCATGAGACCCTTAATTCTAATGCAGTGCTAATCGTCATAGAATGAGGCAGACAATATATTATTTTGTAGTATTCTATACAGTAATTAATGCTGTGATAAGAAGCTACTTGAGATGACAAATGGAAATTATTTCAAACTCTTGACTGACGCTATGAAGTGAGTTTAGAGTAAAAACGTAATGATTGGAATGTTTTGCTTTTCAAATGCACATCATAAGTATTTTGAAAGATCGAGCTCTGTGTGTTGACGCATTCCTCCCATAACCATCATTCAAATTTAGTATGACTTATGCCACAGTAGACCTTCTGTTGGCTTGGACTAGATGGGATAGACTTTGTTGCCCTCGTGCATCGATGAGCCTTGGGCGCCAAACACCCTGTCGCCGGTTTGTGGTTTGCCATAACAATTTGGCCCTTGTCAAAACCGCCTATCTTTATTCCTGCCTATTTCTCCTGCATCCAACATGTTGATTACGAGAACTGATTGTTTGCTAACCAACTAATCTACCCAGACCTTAATATTTGGCTTTGTTAGAAGATGATCAATATTCACTTCACCTGTGACTGGTCTTAATGTTTTGGCTCATCAGTGTATATTAATATAATTAATTATTATTTTATGCAAAAATGTATTTGAATATGTAGGATGCCTGTGTGACTTACAGGAGCAATAAAGCAGCTGTGGGCAACTCTGTGACCACCATCCTCCATAACAACCACTCAGAGAAGCCCCTCACTCCCAAGAGCTCCAATCAGAAACCCTCCTTCAAGTAGGTTCATTATGACTGTTGAATGATTGCACCGCTCTGTGAACTAATCTTAGACCTAAGTCCTCTAAAAAAAGGCTCCATTTTGCTTGAGTATGCCGTTTTCAGGCTTAAACATTTACTGTTAAAACAAACATTTACAGTGTTCTCACTCTCTCTGTTTTAACAGTAACATAATCAAAGCCACCGTAAATGATGATTCGACTCTAGATGTGAGTGGTTCTCTTACTAAGTCTCAGAAGAATTTCTCTTCTGCGTCATCGAGCTCCAACAACAACGCCCCCCGTAGTCCCCGAAGCCCAGGTCAGCCACGCAGACGAGAGGTGACTGAGGAGGAGGCCGAAAGGTCAGCAGCGTTTTACAGCCCTCATATGTTTCCAATTGAGTTTATTTTTTTTTTTACGTGATCATCTTCGTACAAATGTTTGATTGGCCTATGAGTAAGTTCAGACTGTTCCAAATGGCTTTTATACATGGTTGAATACAGTACAGTTAACTTTTTTTTCACAGGTATATTCAGCAGGTGAACCATGCTGCTATTATCATCCAGCGTTGGTTTCGTTGCCATGCCAACAGAAAGCAGGCCAATGAGAATACAATCAAACACATCCTAGCATCCAAAAAGAAGGTAATGAGGATAATATCTTTAATTAAAATTATATTATATTAAAACCCTGATAGCACACATACATCACAGAGACCTCTATTTGATGTCTGCATTTGATGTATTTTTCCTAGGAGAGAGAGCAGAGAGCAGAGGAGGAAAAAAACACTGAGTCATTGAAGAAGGAAGATGATCGAAAACGCATCAGGGAGGAGAAGGCTCGCCTGGCTCGGCTTACTGCCATACAGGTACAGTGTAGTTTGCACTGCTATTGTAATTTTTGTTGGCCAAGTCGTGGTTTTCTGACGTATTATTGCATAATTTGTGCATCCGAAACAGGAGCTTCAACAGAAAAGAGCCCAACGTGCTGCAGAGGTACAACAGATCGCAGAGGAGGAGGTAGAGACATTAAGACAAGCTGGGAAAGTGGGCCGTAAAAAACTCGCCAAGAGTTCACCCACTTCTCCCACTGACGTCAAGGCTAAGAACACAGGTGTGCACAACTCGGGGTCTCTGATCAAACTCAATTTCCTGTACCTTATTCTGTATTCTTTTTGGGTAGATCTTATGAAAAAAATATTGTGGTCACCCCATAAGTAAATTTTAGGTAGTCACAACGTTTGGCATTTATTCTTCAGATTCTAATGTAAATGATCTGGATGATGTGACGAGTTTGAGGGCCACGTCACCTGTTGGTTCTGTGTGCAGAGGATCTCGGTGTTCTCGGGTAACCACTTACAACAAACTGGCCATAATTTCACCAGCTGTGAAGAAAAATGAAAGTGTTTGCTCATCACTTCACTTCATGCCCTAAGGAGATCCTCCAGAGGTCTGTGAGCATGGAGGACCAGCGGCAGGGAGCGCCATCGAGCAGGGCGCAGTCAAAAACCACTCTGAATGATCTGCTAGACACACTGAAGCTCTTAGAAGAGGAGCCAGAGAGACTGTCAGAGCCCAAGAGCTACAGGAAGGACAAGTATGCGTGGATTGACAAGGTGAATTGACACTTTCTTATCTTCAGTTCTATACACTACTGTTCAAACGTTTGGGGGTGGTCAAGTTTGTTTTTAATATTTTTGAAAGAAGTTTCTTAAACTCACCAAGGCTGTATTTATTTGATCAAAAATACAGAAAGACTGTTACAGCATTTTTATATTTTAATATAGGAAAATTCAGCGTCACATGATCCTTCAGAAATCATTCTAATAGGCTAATTTGCTGCTCAAAAACATATTCTTATTAATGTTGAAACGGCTTAATATCTTTTTGTAGAAGCTGTGATGCATGTTTTTAAGATTATTTGATGAATATAAAGTTCAAAATAACAGCATTTGTTTGAAATGAACATTTTTGGTAAAATTATAAATGTTTTTTTAATTAATTAATAACATTAAAAAAAAAAAAAGAATCTAATTGACCTCAAACTTTTAAACAGCAGTGTAAATTACCTTTTTTTATGATTGACTAACCTTCACATACATTTTATTCTTAGGATGGAGACTCCAACTCCCTGACGACTGATAATGTGGAGCGGCACAGGCAGCTGAGTCAGACTCCAGCCCTTCCAGATGGGGGCGCTCTTCTTTCAGAAGCCAAACTGCAGAGCATTATGAGCTTCCTGGATGAGATGGAGAAGTCTGAGCAGGAGAGACCACGCTCGGTCACCTCTGGATCACATAGAGAGGTAAACATTTGAACCAACTATATGAAATTGAGGTTTGTTATATCAGCACTGAATTTTCATGTATGTATGTGTGTGTTTAGGTGGTGTTGTCAGAGGAAGATCTTGCAGTTGTGGAACAAGCCTCGGCCACAGCTGCTGAGGTCACCGGCTCTATGATGAGACTCAAACTGGAGCTGGATGAGAAAAAACGCACCGTCAATATGCTACAAACAGCGCTGGTAAAACAAACACACACACATATTATCATCTGTATGTTTCAGAATACTCTGCACTGTGACATTTACATATGTTTATGTGCAGTATACAACAGATGGACTGAATAGTGCTACCTGAGACTAATTTGTAAATGTGAATGATGTGTGTCTTTAGGCCCAGCAGAGGGAGCTGACGATTCGGCATGTGAAGGAGACAGAGAAGGAGCTCAATCATACGTTCCAGTTACAGAAACAGCAGTATGAAGCTACAATACAGAGACACTTGACGTTTATAGACCAGGTATTAATCTCAAGCATAGAGACACCAGACATTTAAAGCTGTAGTCTACGATGTTGAAAATCAGTCGAGAAAGCCTGAATTTTTTTTAAAACTCATCCCGCCCCTCCACACGCACACCCCTCCCCTCTGTGCTACCTGATCCCTCCCACCGGGAAACGACCTGAACAACGTCACTCAGTCAAGCAGGAGTAAACATCGGAACAGAGATGTACCATGTGTACCACATAAAGCCTTGAAGTAATGAACACTTACAATTATGACTGATTGACGTCATTTACTTTCACAACATTGCTTAGTCGCTTCAATCTAATGACCTCGCTAATGACACATCATATGTAAAGTTGACTTTCGACACTTGAACTTAGTTGCTTCATCAACAATTCAATGTCACCATTGTCGTAACAAAATAGCTCAGAGGCACACGTTTGAGTTCTCGCCCACGCAAGATTAGCAACACATGCAATGTTCTATCGGCTCGAACAGAAAACCGCTAACGTTAGGCCTATTGAAATAGTCAAGCACTTCAAGGCGATGCTAAACGGGTAACATTCCAATGCCGACGGGCAGCATGATCATGTTGTCAGACTGATAAAAAGCTATTTATGTAATACACCACACCATAAAAGTATAAATAAATGCTTACCTGCTCAACAAAAAGTCAGCTATGTCAGCGTCGGTTTTAAGTCCAAGGTTTCTCTGAAGCTTCCTCCAACGGGCAATGGTGGACCCTATATTGATTCGGCTTTGAGTCCGGCGTTCTTCACGTTTTTTTTTTTTTATCTCTGCTCTTTCCTCAATTGACTTTCTCTTTCTTCCAACCTTGACTGTTGGGGCGAGCAGGGGCCGCTTGCTGCTGCTGTCTGTTTGTTGGTTTTTCTCCATTGTTGAGTTAATGCTGCCTACTTGCCCGCGAAATTTCATGTCGCAGAAGGGGCGGGGTGGGGTGCGATGGGTGGAGACGCGAGAGGAGCAGGGGATTGGATGAGAGCAGTTAACCAATGTAGGTTGTCCGGCCGGACAGCTTACATTGGTCAATTTCTCTGCGGGTGTACACCCAATAGAGTGAATGGATTTTTTTCATTCTTTTTTTCTCTTCATATTGTTAGGATTGTACTGTAGAACCATAACCAGCATCTAAACGAGGTTATTAATAATGAACAATCTTTGAAATCGTAGACCATAGCTTTAAAGACAAGACAATAACCTCTATATACAGACCATCAACGAGTGCATCTCTGATCTTGTGTGAGTGGAGGCGGGCTAATTTGCATAATCCTAGAACGCATTACTAAATGAGGCAAGGGTGTAGAGTTACATTCAAACTATTTCAAGGCATGAAGTTTTTTTTTTTTTCCAAAGAAAAAACATTTAAATATGTAATTTTGGTGATCAAAAATTAGTTTTAAGGGATACAATTATTGACTAGAGTGGGACTTAAAAATAGCGTGGATGTACTACACAATACATTTTTGCATATAGAAATGTAGTCCTTTAAAGATATTAATTGATTATTTAAAAATCTATGCGATTACAAAATGTACATTTGTTCATAAGGATCTTTAAAAAAATAATAATTAATTAATACTTTTATTAGCAAGGATGCATTAAATTGATCAGAAAGACATTTCTAACATCACAAAAGTTCAAAGCAGTTCAAACAAGGATGAAAAAAGCACCACTTCCTTCCACAAAAATATTAAGCAGCACAACTGTTCCACATTGATAAAAATAAGAAATGTTTCTTAAACAGAAAAGCAGCATATTAGAATGCTTTCTTAAGGATCATATGACAGTGATGGTTTTAAAATGTATTAAAATAGTTTTAGTTGATTTTAAATTGTAATAATATTTCTGCTTTATATAATATCACTGTTTTACTGTATTTTTGATCAAATAAAATCAACCAATGTGACCGTGACATTTTAGGCTTACTGCTAGATGAGGTTGTATTAATGTGTGTCTCTTTCTCTCAGCTGATTGACGATAAAAAGGCCCTGAGTGAAAAGTGCGAAGAAGTAGTAGGAGAACTCAAGCAGGTGGACCAGAAATACACTAAGAAGATCGCTCAGATGCAGGAGCAACATGAGCTGGTGAGTTGAGTTAATAAAGGTCTTGAGATTTTGGTGCAGGGATCCTATCTTGGACCTGCTGCAGAGGAGGTGCCTCAGGGTCTGAGCAGTTTTTGCATCAACTTTGACCACAAGGGGGCAATCGACCTTAAAATGTCTGTTTAAGTGTATTGTAGTGCCTCAGTCAAACGTGTGCTGGTTTCTACATGTCTTATTTTCCCTGTGGTTTCCTCTGCTGCTGCCATTAGCTGTATTACTGCACACAGTCTTGATTATGTTTGTATCAACTTGTGCACACCATCAACTGCATGTTCGCTTGCTGCGTTGCTTTTGCCATGGCTAACTGTTTCTCTTTCTGCATTTGTTGTGCGTTTCTCTCTTTCTCTCCTTCCGTCTGCTTGTAGGTGTGGCAAATTCTGGGTCCCATGTGCGAGGTAACTCTTGTTTTTCTTTCTAACCTCTCATCACTCCATTGTTCTGGCATTTTCCATTCTTTTATTCCTCTCTCAATGCTGACTTGCAGACAGCTTCACTTTGCTTCAAGCCATTAACCTTGCATGCTTTTTTTTTTTACACTTCAAGGAACCAGCAGTTCTTGTAAGGCAGCAAAAATACAGTCTTGGATTTTGCATAAAAGAAACGCTACATTTGAGCTGCTTTGCCTTTGTCATAACACATCACTGAGCAGTGCAAGTGGCTGCATATAAATGTTTAGATATTTACAGAATAAGACCAGTTTAAATTCAGTATGCTAATTTGGTGTGCGTGACATCATTTAAAATGTAACAATGCTGAGGATTCCATCAGTGTATTTTGCCGTTCCCATTACTTTGGCACTTGTTATATTGATTTGCATTCAAGCTGGAAACAAAATGCAGAAGAAAAAAACGATAAAATAAGATATGTCGTCTGTACATTTAACGATTCTGCCTGAATTCATTCCAGAAGTTTAATACTTTTATTCTCGTGTTCCATTCATTCATTATTCATCATTCTGTTCCATTATTTGCTCTAGTGAATCCTCAACAACATGAAAAGATGCACAGAACAAATTATAACACAGGGCTTAAAGTATTCCGCCACCGTGCCGGATCTCCGGCGTGCGGCGTTTGGCTGCGGAGAAAAATTCTATAAATAAAAAACTGTGTTGATATCACGTTCGAGTTCATGAGTTCGCCTACCAATGGTTTGAGAGTAACATGCAGAGTCATCTGGCATTAGGTGTGTTCGACATCGGCTGTGGCTGGATGCAACTGATCGGCGAGAGTAGCCGCGTGCAACGGAGATGTGAAGTCGGACACTTTCTGCGTCCTGCTGTGTTTGCTCGCGCTGTGTTTGCATACTTTATCACAGCTGATGTGAAATAAATGCAATATTTGGCAATGCACAGAGGTTTCAGAGACATTATTGTCATGGATTACTTTTTGCACTGCTTAATACAGCGTGCGTTTGTACAAGAATAAAGTTCAACATATAAGCCTACACTATCAATGAAGTAGGGTCTACCTTTTTAATCAGTTTATTTTGATAAATATGACAACATAACATCGCAACAACATGAAAGGAGGTTTTACTGTTATAAAAAACTGATTTGTGCGCATTTAGTGGAGCTGAAGGTTTTAGAATAAACACGAAACACACGTGATCGCTGTCATGCGGTGAATCTGACAGACTCGTCATCAGAGTCTGTGCAGCCGCTCTTTAGAAACTGCACCGGCTGTATTAGCCGACTGCTCTCGAATCACTCTCGCGGCACTTTGTTGACATACGTCACTGTCACGTGACGTCGGCGCTGCCTCAAGTCGGACAACATTTCTAACCGGCATGCACTGCTTCAAGTCAGCCGCCGATCGGCCTGCGCATCGCTGAGTGAAGTCGAACAAGCCTATTGGTGTTGACGTCGCCGACGAGCACACACTTTCAGCCAATCAGCGATCAACAGGCAGACACGCTCATTCATGACTGAAGGGTTTTTAGTGCGATATCTTGTAGCTGTATATTCAAGTGATCGCAATGCTAAAGTGGCATAAATAATCTGCATAAATAAGTTGTATCTGTATTAGAGTAAATAGTGGGAGAGTGATCCAGCGTGGATTAAACCTCTTTATAAACATAACCAACTCTGAATGGCTTTAATTGAATGACGAATAAGTGACTCCTGTCCATCGTCGTGTGCACACTGACCAGGACATCTGCGAGTTTTAAACCTTAGACTGCGCTGTACTCATCCCCCACAGCTTCTGAAAGAGTTTTGACTGATCAATGCATGACGCATTTTGGCAGTGGTGTGTGAATTAACGTGTGTGAAACAGTGGCTTAGCCATAATTTTATTTTTGAAGGGTCCCATCTAAAAAAAAATAGGGGACCGCTATATATATATATATATAGCGCTCGAAATGTGAATCATTGTCTGTCCACCATTTTGCGTGACCATAAAGAAAAATGCTACGTCAATATTGAAAATGTTTGCATCTTAAACCATGAGGCCAGGCCAGTGGATATCATATCGCAATGTGCAAACTTTGCGCGAGAGTTATGCCGGTGAGGGTCTTAAACATGGTCTTAAACGCCAGTCAATTATTCAAAGTGAAAGTAAAAAAACTAACCGTTTATCTGACGCTGCATTACGGGCACATATTCTATTAGAGATGACGAGAGGTTAATCAAATTTATTTTTAATATTTCACTAGTGGCCTATTGTGGGGAAGAAAAAAAATCTATTTTCGTGAATCGTGAAGTATTTCATGTTAAACAAGTTGTTTTTGAAATGAGTAGCAGGATGTCGGTTGCGTTGATGCGCTGTGAAATGTTGTGGGGCTTATGAATTGTCTACACTCAAAAAAAAAAAAAAAGAAATGGTTCTTGGCTCGTAATCATAGGGGAACCTTTTTAGTGCTATATAGCACCACTTTTTCTGCTTCAGTGGTTCTTCAGCGGTTCTTCACCGTTTCTTTGACTAAGGTGCTATATAGCACCTCTGAAGAACCACTTAAGCACCAAAATTGGTGCTATATAGCACTAAAAAGTTTCCCCTATGATTACGAGCCAAGAACCATTTTTGGTGCCAAAAAAAAAAAAGTTTTTGGCGCTCTCCAACACCCCTACATAGCTATACATAATCCTGTGGGAAAAACTGATCATGATCATTATGAACTTTACTCCAGTCTAGTACAACAATGTTCCTCAAAGTCAGTAAAGTTGATAAAGCCAAATTAAAATGTCATTGAACAAACTAGATTTGGGCTAAGCCCCGAATCTTTAAAATGTCTGGCTCCGCCCCTGGCAGATATTGACATTATTATCGCCCCTGACATTATACTGTTGTTTTTTCTTTTGTTTGCCAAATAACATATTTTTTCACTCACCCAACCCCCAACCCCACTGAAAAAAAAAGTTGAGGCGCAGGATTTTTTTTTTTTGCTTTAACCCCTGATAACAGTATAACAACTGTAACATAAGGGGTCAGTTGTATAAACACCCAACCATTATGCTAAGACTGTGTTTTAAGAACTAGTCTGACCAACTAGCAGTTAGGGGTAATCTGTCTCATTTAAATCAGATAAAATTAAACCTTTAAAATTAGGTCAATGTAAATGATTTTATGAATTTATGACTCATCTTGAAGAGAGAAATTACCTGTAAAACTAGTCTAAGCAGTTCATGCAACCAGCCAATGGTTGATTATAATTATAGTACTATTTAGTGATTTCACTTATTGAGTTTCTTTTTAGATGCAGAACAGTAAATGAGAACATCCCCATAGTTATCATTTTAGTTCTCATGCAATAAATGATTATTCTGTGTTATCAATCCAGACCTGTACGAGTTAATTTTTTTCCCATGGAGCACAAAAGACAAACAAATCAGTCATCACTACTTCTCTCATGAACTTTTATAAATGCACCAAGGAGGGCTAAAATAGATATCAGGATTTTCTGTGTGTGATGATATACTGTGTAGATCTATATGTTTAGATCTACACCACTGTTTAAAAGTTTGGGGTCAGTAAGATTTTTTTTTTAATGCATACTGTTATTTAGAAAGAATACATTTAAATTTATCAAAATTCACGATTTCAAATAAAACCTGGGGCTGGATTTTTTCCTTTTAACAAGTTCAATGTTTTTTTCCTAAGAAAATGACAGGCTTTGGTGTTGTTTGATTGAAAATCAAGTATTGCTGAGGACTCTATAAATGAAAAACGCCTCAAAGCCCATCTTTTTTCGCTGCCTGCAATTACTTTAGCTATCGTAATAAGCTTGCAGACTATTTTACTTTTGCCATGACTGGTTTGCCAGGAGGTAATTACTCCGCGTCGTGTTTTTAATGTGCCGTGTCAAGTAAAAATCTTTATTTTAAAAGAGCCTGTCTCAAGATGTAGCAGTGTTTCGCATTCAATTGTGCTCATTCTGGTGCTGGTGATGTTTTTTTTCTTTGTGTTTAACCATCCTTCTATCCCTCTCTTCCTCCACACAGGAGATTAAGAAGCTAAAAGAGTTAATGAGTGCCACAGAAAAGATCCGCCGGGAGAAATGGATCGATGAGAAGACCAAAAAGATCAAGGAGATCACTGTGAAAGGTCAGCAGAGTTCAACAACAAGTGTCTGTCTGTACCAGTGCCACATCACCACATCCTTCAACAGTATCCATTTCATCCCAGTCTGTATGTTTCTGCCAAAATGTGTCGCACGTTTATAATTTGCCTCTGTACCCTAAAGACATGAATAAAATGGCTGATAGATGCCACACCTGTGAAATTTTGAATCAGGTTTTATGAGTGTCATTGTTAAATTGAGTAAACTTAAAGACTGAACAAACTGGTTTTGTGTGTGTGTGTGTGTGTGTGTTAAATTCTATTGGGAATCCCTGGATTATTTTAATGCTATACAGCAAATATGTATAATGTTTGTATATACAGCAAATATGTATAATGTATGAAAACTGTCTTTTCCTGTATGCACTCAGGTCTGGAGCCAGAGATTCAGAAGTTGATCTCCAAACACAAGCAGGAGCTGAAGAAACTGAGAGTTCTTCACGAGGCAGAGCTGCTTCAGGCAGACGAGAGGGCTGCTCAGCGCTACGTCCGGCAGAGCGAGGAGTTACGACAGCAGTTGGAGAGAGAAAGAGATGAACAGTGCCAGAGAGAGAGAGAACTGGCCAAGCAAAGGTACACACACTCACATGTGTCCAGTGCACATCTGTTTATCAGAGATCAAACCAGTGACAGAGATGGGCAGCCAAGACGATGTGTTCACAGATGTAAGAATACAAAGTCACTCAAACTCTGAAAAAATAAAGGAAGACCTGGAAAGCGTGACTAGAAACTGGTTAGACATGATCTCAAAGCTAAATACAGCTTTTGAACACACACATTTATTTAATTATGAGAATAAAGACTTTAGAGTTTGCTGTTTTTATATGAAACTAATTATAATTATTTCAGTCTAACCCTGCTGTACTATGAAATTGTAGTTTACTTTCCTGTGTTGATGTATTTCCTGTTGAAACAGGATGTTGAAGTAGGACAAATTGAAGGCCTTATATCTTCTTTTTTTAAAATAACTAATAACCTTTTATTTAAATATGAACCATTATTTGCTACAAAGATAATTTTTATTTCATACACAAACTACTGTCAGACACTCCTCATGCAGCTCTTTCCCTACAACAACAGTTCGTAACACATCTATCAAGCTCCTTAAAAGATATAAAAATACAATACAAAAGATCACCAAGGCTGCATTTATTTGATTAAAAAAATACTGTAAAAACATTAGTATTGTGAAATATTATAAAAATGACATTAAAAAGTGAACATCCACAAACTTCACATCCCATTCCTTAAGAAATGTATCTTTTGAACAGTATTTCACGTCCAGAATTCTAAATTGGCAATTGAAGGTACAGAGTACCGTATCAATGATTTGAATCTGGATGCTAACACGTTACTTCTTTGTATTGTTTCTACTGAAAAAAATGACTGTGTAGGGGTTTTGAAACCGCATAAGGATGAGTAAATCATTACTTTAAAAAACAAAAACTCCTCAACTATTTTTGGTGTGGTGTAATGCATTTCTATAATAGAAAATACATATGTGACACATCAAGGTTAATCAACCGTGAGTTAAGGTAACCCTGCTTTCTGGAATCCCCCAGACGTATTTTGTGTGTGCTGGAAAAAATTGCATAAACACTAGAATTTGCATACATCTTCTGCATTGTTTTGCACCCAATTCATTGTATTATGCAAATCAGATAATGGGACAAACATACCCACAACATTAGATAATGACCGTAAGCCTGAGGTTCTAAAACGGTTTTAAAAATCCACAGTTTTTCATTTCGGGCAGTATGTGAATAAGGCACAGCGATTCGCACTGAAAGTACTGTGCGCTTAAGTGGCACAGCTAAATTCATCCCTCAGATTCTTGTATATACAAACAAAGATGATGTCTTAATTTCCCATGCATTGAATTATGAGAACACAACTGAGTAAATGAATGTGTTTTTGTGTCTCAGGTTCGAGAAACAGCTGCAGGAAGAGGAGAACGCTCTGCAGCAGCAGAGGAGGCGTCTGTATAAAGAAGTGTCAGAGGAGAAAGAGCGAATCACACAGCTGGCAGCCAGGTCAGGTTTAAAGATTGTTTAACATCACATGACCAGGGGCCGGTTCTTCGTACGTGGATTACTTCATTGTCTGGATTTTACTGTTGAAGATTTGACATGATCCAGGACTGTTAGGTTCTTCAAAGCTCATCCCGGAGTTGCTGTCATAGCAACAGGTCCGTAAAATCAAACCTGCTCGGGAGCAGCTAATTTCACATAAACAGGATTAGATTGCATCTTTTTTAGGCGGAGGTGATACTTAAAGTCTCCCAGCCACTGGTACTTTCTTACAAGAGTACTCTATTGAACCAGGGATAATGATAATTAAAAAAAAAAAATAAAAAATAAATATATATATATATATATATATATATATACACACACACACACACACACACACACACACACACACACAGCCAGTTTTACTCATTGAGATATTTATTTGAGGGAATAATTGCCTAATTATTTTATTGGAGTCTTACACACATGATGTACTAGTCTATGACTTAGGGTACTTTACACGACAATGATGTACCAAAAACGGAAACGTTTTTAAACTTTACATGGAGATGATAATGGTATCGTTTTCAAAAACACGCACTTTAAAACCTGTTTTCAAGCCCCCAAAACTAGACTGGGTAAACCAGTCTAAAAATGTACAGGTTTCCAGCCTGAGCTGCAGAGTGAAATCAAATCGCCGGCAGATCAGGCTGGAAACCTGTACATTCATTTCTACTGCTTCTGTCACACTTTTTTGTGGGAACCGATCACAGACTGGCTTATCCAGCTGGCGTGCTATTGGCGGGTTTAACACGATGAGAGTCTGGTAAGACCAGGCTAAGAAAGTATCAGTAATAGATACAGAACTGTAACCAAAACATGCGACTGGTTGCAGCATCTGATGTGTTACAATTTCTGAAAGTAATGCACACAGCCTGAAAGGGATAGTTCACCCCAAACCTCATGTCTCACCAAACCTTTCTTGTGTGGAAATCACATAAACAAAAAAAGATCCAGTAGAATGTCAAAGTTGCTCTTTTCCATACAATGAAAGGGAATGATGACAACACACATACCCACTTTCATTGTATAGCTAAACATCTCCTTTTGTGTTCGATGCAAGAAAGAAGAGGCAGAGTACAATGATGGAAGAATTAGATGCTTATTAGGGCTGAGAAGCGATGGGTCGTTGCCCGTTGATCACGACTCTTGTGGTCTGATTGGTTGAAGGACTATCCAATTGCATACAGAGTCATTTGAATTCTGCTCGTTGATCACACCTCTTGTGCAGTAGAAAATACCTAACAGACTCCCCAGACCAATGTTCAATC
Source organism: Romanogobio albipinnatus (assembly GCA_023566225.1). Classification (NCBI taxonomy): domain Eukaryota; kingdom Metazoa; phylum Chordata; class Actinopteri; order Cypriniformes; family Gobionidae; genus Romanogobio; species Romanogobio albipinnatus. Next base: position 11,620,735 of record CM042257.1, read on the forward strand.
TTAAATTGAGCTGGTGATAGCCAGACAACCCCAAAACAGCATTTTCGTGTAAATGAACGGCCAAAACGCATTAAAAGGTTTTCAGTTTTTAGTTTAAAACGGTGGTGTGTAAACGGCCCCTTAGTAAAAACATTAGAAAAACCCTTAAGAATGTAATTAATGCTGTCACCTAACAAATTCAATTTAAATGACTTAATGAATCCATTTAAATTTAAAATGAAAATAATTGCTAATTACAACATTGAAATAAAAATGTAAATCCTGTACAAATACGAGAAATCATGAAATGACAGTACACATTTAATTGATAATTTTTTTTTTTTTTTTTTTTTTTTTTTTTTGATCATCATACTCGCCTTTATTAGCATGTACCTAGGGGTTAATGTAAAAATGTCATTCACACATCATACATTTACATCAAGGCAACACCAAAACACCAAACCAAACAACCTGCATCACTCCAAGTTGAAGTCTATTACGCTGAGCACCTTCAAAGTCTGCAGTAAAGATGTTTTTCTCTAAGAAAACATAGAAACTCTCTGTACATTAACAATGAAGTACAAAAAAGTTATAATACTGGCTCAGCTAGAACAATTGTCATGCCCATGCATACACAACCTATTCCACACACTCAGTCTAAATAGAAAAAATACCTCTGCGAGTTCACAACATGAACATGTACATACATAATACTTGTCATCAGCTTCATAATCATAAAGCATTCAATCTGAAATCAATACAATACAATATGAAATAAAGCCTATACAGTACAGCATCACTTGGTAAACACCTTGAAATAGGATTGGTGCAATCTTTAATTAATATGTATTTAAAAATACATAAAGTGCAGGCTTGGCCAACAGCACAGTTATAGGAGGAGTTGTATTTGTGCTACACATACTTCTGGAGGATTTTATAGATGGTGAACCAACAGTTTATCTAAAGCAACACCAATCTAAGACAGAGAGAGAGAGAGTTTCGGTCTCTTTCAGCATGCCAAATGTGCAGATTACACACCTAAACACAGGAGTAAATGATAACGCTCTCTTTGCAGGCACAGTCAGTAGTCGTCGTCTTCTTCCTCATCTTCTAGCACCATATCAAGATCATCATCAGCATCATCGTCATCATCCTCTTCCTCCTCGTCTTCTTCTTCCATGTCATAGTCTGTTTGAGCACCCAATACTAGTTTGGTCTGGTTGATCTCGGTCTCATCATCCAGGTTGACTTCCACCTCAGGGACAGGGGCTTCATTTGGGCTTTCTTCAGACTGAGCACTTATCATTGACTTTAGGGTCCCCTCCTCAAACTTAAGTCTGTTGAGCTGATCTTGCAGCATGACTTTTATTTTCAGAAGAGTCTCCTCTTCCTTCTTGAGCTCCTGAAGACGACTCAGCATAGTGGACGAGTGTTTCTACAGCATTATTTATTGGTTCAACACGCTCTGTAGAACATGCATGATTTCGATTATATTGTTTATTTATTTTCTTCTCAACTCCACAGTTGTAGCATTCTGACGAACATGTCACGCGCACTTTCAGCACGCCAATTGATAACTTTTATGTCGTTTTGGGCACTTCTTTGCTGTATCCTTATAAAGGTCCAGAAATTTGTCACATTTTTTGGTCAGGTGTGTGATGTTCTTTTTTAATATGATGTCATTACATTGCTGTCTTGCTGTCAGCCAATCGCTGCATTTCTCATCATGGTTTCAAATATCGATATATCTGCCCTTTCCAATGAACACAAGAACGTGCAGTAATCTCAGACAACATAAGCCAGATATTTTAAATCTGCATTTGTTTGAAGAACCAAATTAGCCAGAGATCAGTTACAACGATTAGAAGATCTGGCATCTGTCATATCATCTCAGATGTATTAAGCAAGGTACGAAGAACAGACCCCAGTCTGATTAAGAACTATAAGATACGTATTACATAAAACAAGTGAAAATGATCTCACGATTAACTGTAACCACAGTTATAATACTTGTCTATTCACTGAACACACCTTTTATAAAGCATAAAACTGCAAATAATAATGCATTTTAACTTTGGTTACAATCATTTATGAGAAGATATAATGCATTATACCTTTATTATGCATTATAAATAAAGGCTTTGTGTAAGGTATTATTTACAGTTACTGTCCAAAAGAGAGGGACGAGATGAAATTCAAGTTAGGTTTAAACTAAATGTGAATGTGTTTGTGTGTGATATAGGCAACATTCTGAGCTGGAAGACTTAAGGAAGCAGTTGGAAGACAACAGCTCTTTGGCAGGAAGAGCGTTGAGAGAAGAACTCGAGAAGGGCAGAGATGAACAGGAGAGACGTCACCAGGTAACCCACTATAAGCATTCTTCCATCATTTTACTCTTTCTTGCATCGAACACAAAAGGAGATGTTTAGCTATACAATGAAAGTGGGTATGTGTGTTGTCATCATTCCCTTTCATTGTATGGAAAGAGCAACTTTGACATTTCTACTGGATCTTTTTTTGTTTATGTGATTTCCACACAAGAAAGGTTTGGTGAGACATGAGGTTTGGGGTGAACTATCCCTTTCAGGCTGTGTGCATTACTTTCAGAAATTGTAACACATCAGATGCTGCAACCAGTCGCATGTTTTGGTTACAGTTCTGTATCTATTACTGATACTTTCTTAGCCTGGTCTTACCAGACTCTCGTACATTTAATTTGTACAGAGAGTCTGGCCACTCTCCATTGACAAGCGTTTACTTCCTTGAAGGCGGGTACTCTGTTGAAGTTTAAAACTATTAGATCTGCCAAGAGCCACTCTGGATCTGCATAACCAATCGCTAATGTTCGGTCGTGACGTATGTCATGCGCCGTTCACCTCTGTTTCTCACATATAAAACGCAAAACTACATATTTTGAACACCCGATAGAAAATATATACATCAATAATTAATCATACTTACAGGTTGTGAGCAAGCTGGTCCAAATAAACTGGGTACTGTCGATTCTGTAATAGATAAGCGTTCTGTAATAGATAAGCGTTTTGTAAATCTGATTTGGACCTCACAGAGATTTGAGACGCAAACATCAAAAGGTTAAACTGCTGTTGTATTGACTCTTCACATCCTCATCCTTTGGAAGTGTTTACAAAGAGAATTTGAATTTGCAGAGCAGAAAACAGCATCTCGACATGTACACAACACAAAAAAAGCAGTGTTTGAGTGCGTGTCAAAGTAGACATTGTTCGCAGGCAGCCAATGAAGACCGTTGGCAGGCATTATGCGAATGTATTACTGCATTACATATGCAGATCATTGAAGTGCGACTGGAATTCCTGATGACTCGTTTAGGCGTTTCAGAGTCCATTCTTTCTTTTGGGAGACAAATAACTTTATTTACTGTGGCACCTTTCGACTTTTACAACGTTTACATTCATCACAGACCGCTATATTACACATGCATTAAAGTTAATATTTGAAAAAGCATAAAAATCTCCTGCCCTCTGTACATCATTCCTTGTCTACCCTCAGTTTGTTTTTCTTCCTGAGGCTTTTTTAGACCAGAACTCAAATTACCTGTCTGTTAAGATATGTGTACATGTGATTGTGCAATGTTTGCAGAGGTCACAAGAATGCACCTTTCGTGGGAATATAGAATGTCGGGTCTCATTCTTTTGGTTCTTTTAATTGTGTTTGTCTACATTTTTCATTAGGTTGAAGTTAAGGCCCTGAAGGAAAGACTTGAAATTGAGAAACAGACGTGGGAAGAAACTTATATGAAAAAAGAGGTATGTGTTTATGTGAGTTTTGAAATGAGTTTATATATTTGATCTGGTACTACACTTATTTTGCATGTTTACAGAGTAAGAAGCAATTGAATGTGTGTATGCATATGTTTAGAATTACACACTCTTAACTTTCTATTCATTAAAGAATCCTGAGTGGCGAAAAAGTATCAAAGTTTCTCCAAAAATGTTAAGCAGCACAACAGTTTTCTACATTGATGATAATAATAAGATATTTTTCTTGAGCACCAAATCAGCAGAATGATGACAGTGTGACACTAAAGGCTCAAAGGAATACATTACATTTGAAAATATATTACAATATAAAACAGTTATTTATAAATAGTAATAATATAAAATAATTACTTTCAAATAAGTGCAGGCTTGGTGAGCATGAGACCATTTTCAAAAACATAAAAAAGTATTAAAGATTTCAAACATCTTACAGACACCAAACTATTGGTTATAGGCTATTTGGACTGGTTGGGGGTAGTAATAATCCACCTGTCCATCTAAGAATAATAGGTGATAACAGAGTAATTCATTTGAAATGGTGTAAGTTCTCGGGTTTAGTGTTTTTACCCACCCCTGATACCAACAAATGTCTTGGTCAAAGAAGGTTTAAAACTGCAAGTGTTTTAACTGTAATGTTAAAAAGTCTCTAAGGTCAGCTCAAAACACTGTTTCCTCTCACAGGAAGCGTGGCTGCTGAGCAGAGAGAGGGAGCTTAAAGAGGAAGTGCGTCGAGGGAGAGACAAAGAGATTGAGCTGGCCATTCAGAGACTAGAGGAGGAGACCAGAGGGGCAAGGGAGGAGTGTGAGAGAGCAGCTGAGAACCGGTGTGTTTCCCTTTCCTGTTTATGTGAAGTGAGTGCGTGTGTGTGTGTGAGCACAGGACGTTACATGTTCATTTACTGTTACAGTTTTGCATTAGTTAATTTCCTCTGGTGGTGGCAAGACTTGGTATGTGTACCAAATGTATATATAAATGTCCCTGCTGGCCAGTTTTCTGGTAGAGCAATAGTGTTCAAAGTTGAAATTCTAAGCAAATTATACAAAAATGCATTAAAAAAATACCATATATAGTAATTATTATAGTATTACTGTATTATTTTTTTTATGCATGTATATACAGGTGCGGGTGGATTTCACCAGCCTCTCCTACTAGCTACTTTGGCTGGTTGAATTTTATATATAATATGCATTTTTCAATGTCTTTTTAAAAAGGCATCTGGAATAATAAACCAATGTAAATAAATAAACCAAAGTCCAATGTAGTCTTGTCAAAAATATAGATTGTTTAATACATATTGATACTGAAATATCTGAAACGCTTACAATACTCATTTTAAGCAGTATAGATACACGATACAAGCTGCGCTTTCTCGCTCTTTCATGATCTTTCTGACAGTGAGCTGACACAAACCCGCCTGCCCTCACTCACTTGTTTCATTTGATCTGGATGAATATTGTTGGTGTCACAGAACTTGAATTTTGGCATGGGATTGCGCATATTGCGTATAATTTAACTAAATCCTGCAGACATATTGTGTGCGCGCATAAAGCCACTTTGAGATCGTTTTTACTGCTTACTGCCCTTAAACAAATACACACAAAATAATGTCAAAATGCCGGTCTTGTGAGCATTTCCGTAAACAGTTATGTTTTAAGTGAACATAAACAGTTGAGAAAGAAAACGCATGTCTATCAGTCTAATGGACCCGTGCACCAGGTCTTAAAGTGGCAACAGCCTAATATACCTGCTGCCAAATTATGAGAGAACTGCCATGATATCAATGCCAAATTTGTGAACCATAATATACATGTACTTGTGTACGTGTGTGTGTGTGTGTGTGTGTGTGTATCATTCAAATTTCAATTTTGACAAAATTCTAATTCAGGTTAAATGTTTGGGTTATTTGCAGGGTTTTGAATAAAACAATATCCCTGTGTTTACATTTTTGAGCTCTTCCTGGATAGTTTGTATTTAGGATAAATGGTCATTGACATTTAAGTCACTGAAGCCCATCCATTTAACAAATGGCAGAAGAACTATGGTTTTTACGACCTGGATGTAAATGTGTATGGTGTGTGTAGGATAAAGCGTGTGAGGGAGAAATACGAGGCCGAGATCAGAGATCTGGAGCGTTCGGAGCGGGCGGCACTGCAGAAACAGCAAGAGATGAGAGAGAAACACAGTGAGATGGAGGCAGAGCTCCTTCGACTGCAGTCGCTGTTACGACAACGAGAGCAAGAGATAAACGACCTCACCCAGGTAACCATCGTCACGGGGACACTGCCTCATTAGTCCACACTCGTTATAGTTAATAGGTGACTTATAACTCCACATACTTCATTGTACACCACCTTTTTTTTAATTTTTGTTCAGTCCATTAGTTATCTTTAAACGTAAAAGGCTTAACAGCAGCTAGGAAACATACAAGTGATTTATATGGGTACTACAGTTAGCAAAAACAACAACAAAACAAAACAAAAAACACATAAAGACTGCTAGAAGAGGCACATCTTCACAATACATAATTGCACATTAGGGATGCACCGATACCATTTTATCAGAACAGATCCGATATTTAAAATCCTGAGTATCGGCCGATTCCGATACCAATGCAGTTTTGTTTAAATCTATGTAGAATTTCTATACCTCAGTGTGTTGAACTGATAATCACTCTTTTGTGAGTTAAACACAATCTAATACTAAATACAGACAACTTCATTATAAAGAAAAACAACAAATTATAAAAATACATAACAATCTATGACAAAAATACTACTAGAAACTAGATAGTGGATAAACTAGATTAGTGAATAAAAAGCACAAAATGTTACTCTAGAAAAATCACAAGTGCACAATAATTGTATAAAATCTAAACATTTAGTGTGGGGGGGGGGGATAAAAGTGAATAAGTGTAGCTCTAAATCTGGTAAAATGTTGTAAAATACATTCATGAAAAACAAGTAAATATATTTATAGATATAGGGCCTATACTAAGAAATTAAAAGACATTTTAAATGTATAACGCAGCTTTTTAATGAGGCAGCAACATATAGATGGGGCAGAACAAGAAAGGCTATTCATAATCTTTCATAAAGGTATTATAATACTAACGGCTCCAATAGAGAGCGGCTCTGTCTGCATTGAAAAGTTCAACTTTAAAATACAAAGGGAAGATATATCTATGCGTAGTGGATCTATCTATGCAATATTTTACTGAGGCATTTCTTTAAACAGTTTAACACTTCAGTTACTGTGTGTGAAGAACAACACAATCTCTAGTCCAGTGTTGTGATCTAACAGACACCCAGTAGAAAGTAATGTTAATACGATTTACAGCATTAAACTCCAGCAAGATAAAGTCAAGTTATGCGAAACCATAGAGCATTATCAAATCAAGCGTAATAACAGGAACACTGAATCATCTTGGAGAGTTTCATCATGTTGACTGTCGTAACCGGACGTGGCACAGTTTAAAGCTGAATGGAGAATGTCTGACAGACGCAGCGGAGGGAAGCATTCGCGTGAACTTGAATTTAATGATTAAATATTCATCTGTACCTCACATTAAACTATAGGAATAGAACACTTTATATGGTGCACGAAGAAGAGTTGATGATGCTTTATAATGTTTTTGTGCCTTTTGTGGGGCACTGGGGCTTAACAATATCACAGAATATTATACGCACAGTATCGGATTTGGATCGGTCCTGTCTGATCGATACCCGATCCGGCAAATAATGACGGATTGGAGCCGATACCGATACTGAGTATCGGATCGGCTCCAAAAAAACAGAATAGAAGAGCTAATACTAGTGGTTTTAATGGTAACCGAGTCCTATGAACAAAAAGTCACAGACATAAATAAATACATAAAATAAATAATATAGATAAAGCAGAATATGAGATGGTGATATAGCAAGAAGGGGAGATTGCGGTAGATTACTCTATTTTAAAGGCCAGGGGAGTTCTTCAAAATATTTTATAAAGGGGGACCATATGTCTCGAAACTTGCGTTTTGAACCACGAACCATGCATTTAATCTTTTCCAGTCTCGGTTATTTTGAGTTGGACTTCATCTAGCACTGTTTCAGACTTGATAACATATGACGACTTGCGGTTCAGGAAGTCAGGAAGTGTTCAGACGGATTCAGTTAGTCATTCAGGTAAAATGCTAGGCTAGGTTGCTAGGTTTCTCTAAAAGCATGACAAGTGGGATAACTAACCACAACTGGTAATCTATTCGTTTTACACACTGGCATTTACAGTTAGGTGTAACATTTAAAGGGTCAAAAGTTAAGATGTCCAGGATCATAGAATTGGCACATGACACACAAGGCCAGTTACTTCACTCTTTAACTACAGCTGTCAAAAAATGTCCCAAATTTGTATAATTTCATAAAATAAATCAAGCCTATTTAAACTGTTTTATTTGCATATTTATTTATTTAAAAATCAAATGTCTTGGATTTAAATGGAGATTTGAGAAATGGAGTATGTGTTGCGTTTTGTTTTGCTGAGTTTTCAATCAGCTATCATCCTCATGCCTCGTCTCTGTCTCTTTTCATGGAATGGCTACAGGCTCGCGATAAGCTGTCAGATGAACGCCGCAGCCTAGCAGAAGTGATCCGACAAGAGTTTGCCGAGCGGCTTGTAGAAACGGAGGAGGAGAATAGGAGGATGAAGATGGAGGTCTCGGAAGCCAAAGCGCGACTCCGCTTAGAGGTTGAGCGAGTGAGCAGAGAGAAAGAAGAGGAGCTTGCAGAAGTACATCAGAGGTCAGAGGCAAAGAGTATTTTTCCTTTAGTTCCTTATTTGATATGCAGCAGGTTTAGCTTTAAACCTGCAGATGAGGTGTTGTATTACGTTTGAGTTAAGTTCCTTGTCTCATCCACAATTAAAATGGTTCTCTCTTTCTTTAATAGAGTGAAGTCAGCTATTTTGAAGAAAGAAGAGACTGTTAATAACTTGCGAAAGCAGCATGAGGTATATTGCAACTTAAATGATTCAATGTATTTGCCTGTTGCAGTAAGTACATTTTGATTTACAACTTGTCTTTTCCTGTCTTTCAGGCTGCGGTGAAGAGAGCAGATCATCTCGAGTCTTTGTTGGAACAGCAGAGAAAACAGCTTTTAGGGAAATGATTGACAAGTTAGGGCATTGACACCCTCCCACCACCACCCCTTCCATCCATACTGTCCTCCTGCAGAAAGAAACTTTGTCTTTATTTGTTTTTTTAATTACTTTTGGTGGTTTGGATTCTGGCCGGACATTTTGATTCCACCAGACTTCTCATCCAGAAGGGTCGGCCTTTGGCATTCCCGTGGGAACAAGGCAAGAATAAGTGAGGAATTTAATCTTCTCCAAGATTCCAGGAGAGGCTTTTGTGGGTCTCTCTTGCACGGATATGACAATTACAGATTCCTTTCAGCCACTGGTTTCACACAGCCAGACAAATGAACTTGCAGATAGAAAAAAAAATCTATCTAGAGTTTAGATCTATTATGTTGTTGAATCTTACAAAACCTCACCTCATAAACTTGTGCATATTTCACCCCAGAATCTAAATATATACATTTTAATAAGGCTCATTAAGCAAAAAAAAAAAAAAAAAAACCCTGTTTCAAAACATAATATATTATTTAAGTTGTAAAGTATTTATACAACATAGTATTTTTATAACTTTAATTTGCTTATATTAGTCATTTTATATTAATATAGTAAAAAGGGAAATCTGATAAGAATCACAATCGAGATTAATAATGAGATTAATTGTCATGGAAATTGTCACAATGCAAAATAATCATAAATATAAGCATAATTTTCTTAATGCAAAATAGTATTTCTTACATTTATTTTTTTGATTTGAGGGTAAAATCTATATGCATTTTGTAAAATAAAAAAAAAAAGCAAGATTTCCAAGTAGTGGAAAAGCCCCTTTTGCTGGGCACAAAGGCATTCACAGTAAACCGTTCCAGATGTTTCTGTAACTACTTGCCCACTTCCCGTCTCTCTCCAGCGCTGGATAAGGGGAATAGGTGGAGATTACAGTGGACAGGAGAAGTGGGAATGGTAAAGGCTTTGCTATTGAGCAGAGAAGTTAACTCTTCACACTAAAGAGGAGAGTTCTATCCCCCCCACCGGCACAAACATCCCCACTCCCCTGCCTTTTGTGAGTTGCATACAGATGCCTTTTGTCTCGATCCTCCTCAGGGCTATCTCTAAATTACAGGAGATGTCCCAGGAGCCCCCAGGACACCAAAAACATGCTCACACAGAGCCCTCAGTGAAGCCCAGTTCTAGTTCAGATGGCAGCACAGCTAGGCGATAGAGATTTTAGATGGTTTGTTGATGGCAAAGCAGTACGTGAAGAAGATAAGTATGGAGTGTCTCTTTAGATTGATAGGGACTGACAGTAGATTGAGCAGCTCTCACAGAATGTGTGTGCAGCCATTTTGCACATACTGAGGTGAGAGACCAGGATGAGATCGAGTTGAGATGGATATAGAAAGTTGGGTAGATTAAATAAATAAAAAAATCGTATGGATAGAAAATAAAGAGGATAATAGTGTTTATAATTAGAGCTGGGTTTGACAGATGACGACTGATTTGCCAAGTAGGATGTTCCTGAATCAACATACAGGGTTCCCGTTGTGGAATTTTAAAATTGTTTCCCAGGCCAAGATGAGTCATAGAAAAAAGTACATATTAATATTTCTGGTTTCATTTTTTTTTTTTTTTCCTGAACAAAAAACAATCTAGTTGACAAAATATTTTGGGTAAAAGTGGCTTGTAAGCAGTGTTATTGGTAACTAAAATTGTTTTCGCTGATTGAAATGAAATATAAATAAATATAAAACATAACTTTAAACATTTAAATGAAAAATATTAATTAAAAAAATGACTAAAACGAAACTGAAATAAAAAGTCAAATTAAAGCCAATTCAAAATATTAGAAAACAAACACTAATAAAACTGGCCAAATTACTAAAACTGAAAAATATAAAAATAAAAGCTAATCCAAATTATTATTAAATACGATAATAATACATAATTAATACTAAAATGGCACTGCTTGCAAGCCATAGAAATGTCTTTTATTTTTAATATTTTTTAAATGAATCATTCAAAACAGTTCACAGATTAGTCAGGATGATCCAATGGGATTCATTAGTAGCCTGACCTTTTAAAATTAAACCTAGGATGTCCTTGTTGGTCCTAATGCAACATATTCAAGACATTTTTGTGTAGTCTATTGTTCAGATTTTTATTCATTTTTTCCCTACCAGGAATGTTTTTCTTGCACAAGTTGTGTTGATCCTGGAGTGGTGAAATTACTGTGAGCTGGGGGAGACATAGCATGACTGGTATTCATTCTGTGGTTTCAAGCACAGCTAAATGCCAATCCTCCTATCTCTTTCGTTCTCTCTCTGCAATATATACCAAGCGTCGACTTGAGAAAAACCGAGACGAATGCAATTCAGTAGGAGTTGGGGTGGCAGAGTGGGGGAGGTGCTTCAAAACTCCCACAAGTCTCCATTGTTTCTTTCTACAATGTCCCTACCTTTTTTATTCCTTCACTTTTGGTTTTATTAGGAGAAACTTATCTCAAATATTTCGAGTGAATAAAAAGGCTGCAGGCCAGAAAAGCATTAAATGTTAGGAATATTACTTTGGGAATGTTTGACCCATATGTCCGATCGGGCAACTTTAGGGAACTTCCATTTAAAAACTCCTCTTTACCTACAAAACAAGTCGATTTATGTTGCAAATGAAATTGCTTATCGAAAGTTGAACTACATGTGCGAGCCGTAACCTACTTCCTGTCCAATGTTAGACCGCTTTCTTGTACCATTGTTTGATGGATATTGTATATCAGATTCTTACTGATGTGTGAGCTCTTTAGTCAACGGAACCACATGGAAAAGGTCAGAGAGAAAAGTGCCTCATTCCAGTTCTCTAATGAGTGGATCAGGTGTCTCATTTGAGGACAGAGAGGGAACGCCAGAGTGAGCTCAGACTGTCCTCACTGCAGACCCATTGCAGAATTCAGGAGGCTCTGTCATGTGGCTCAAGCGTAAACACTGAGGCATCATTTCATGAGTCACCTGTTGACATCACACTTAAATGTGTATCCAAAGTCAGTTGGATGCAATATATTAGAGCCCCAGTGTGAGGTTCAAAGCGTTTCAAACATTCTGAGAATGTTTCAGATGCATTTCGTGAAGGTCAGAAGCAGATTGGCAGCAGATGCAGGTCCTTGGCTGTCTTTCCGCCTTTGAATGGCAGCGTGGTTGGCATGGCCAGTGCGTGTCAGTCCCACTCGTGCCAATGAACCATTCTTTTGTGAGTGTAGTGTTGAATAGCCAAGCGCCGGTCGCCATTTTCCTGGCCTTTTGTAACTTTGGTCTGAAAAAACACTACTTTTATTATCTTAATGTCTGCGATCATTTTGCCTTTGAACGACTCTCTCTTTGTGTTTTTAAAATGTTTGTTTTTGCATGTCTGAGGTTTTAAGTAAATTAAATGTGCCCTTTAACATCTAGCTCTTAATTTGATCTATTTACACACACCCTGTATTTTGATCATTTGAGTTTAATAGCTGTTTTTTTCTTATCAGTGAAGAAAATAATCTTGTCAGTAGGAAAATAAATAAATCTTGAAAATTCTTGAAAAGTTTGACGACTTCTTTTTTTCTTCTCTCCTCCCTCTTGCAATAGCCAGCAATTACATAATCACTCCCATTCTCCACAGTCCACTCCCTGAGTGGTTTAAGTTTAACTCGGCTCAACATTCAGATGTGGTGCTTTTTTGTTTGGTTTTTATTCCTTGCAGAAATTGTCTGCAGCAGGTTCCTCTTTTAACCTGCTCTTTTGTGCACGTTTAAAGCTTGTTCCGTGTGAAACTGTTGATTCAAGCTGTTCCACAATTCATTGACATCTTATCTGGGAGTTTTTAAACAAACTATTCTACACTTGGATAGTTGACGAAAGATTAGTCGTTAAACTTGTAGTATTTTTCCTATCTATAATGTGCATGCCGTTTCAAGACCTCATGAAAGTTCAGTAATATTTATACTTTTAAAAATGTAATGTATCACACCACCGGAACTTTTTGGTGACCAGTAATGGAACCTATATTATGCACTTTCCCTTGTTTTTATATTCGTTTTCAGGTAGACTATCTGCAGCCTTGACACTATCCGTCATCAGTTGGAAAAAGACGCGGCGGTCTCAGGAGAATGATTAAAGGTCCCGTTCTTCGTGTTTTTTGAAGCTTTGATTGTGTTTACAGTGTGCAATATAACATGTGTTCATGTTTCGCGTGTAAAAAAAAAACTTTTTTTATTTTTAACACAATGTACTTATCTGTATACCGCTGTTTTCACTGTCCTAAAAACGGCTGATGACTTCCTTTATTCTATGAAGTCCCTCCTTCAGAAATACATAACGAGTTCTGATTGTGCCAGCGGTTCCCGTGTTGTGATTTGACAGCAGCTTAGCAAACGTGGCACGGATCCTGTGTTGTGATTCGACAGCAGCTTAGCGCACGTGGAAAGGTCACGCCTCTTAACGGGAGATATATGCGCTTGATGATCTCTAAAGCGTCCCTGGGAAAGCCAAACAAAGGTGATTTGACTCCGGGATGAAAATAACAGCGTCTCGACGACATGGCGACAAACACACTCAAACACACCACTTCCTTTTTTCCACGCGACACGTCCTCTTCTCCATGTGGGACAGCAACAAGACCACGCCCCCTTTTTGCGCGTATTCTTGTGGGCGGAGGTTAGTCTGTTCTACTGTTCTATTGACGTCATTTATAGGCTTTGACTTTTAGGATTTTATAGGCCGTTCGCTGTAGGCTTTGAAAGGGAACTTCTGTTAAATAAAATATCTCGCTTGGCATTGAACTTTGAGCTTTATAATTTTACAGGTATTATTTATGCTCTAACAGCAACATTACACATTAACTAAAGTTTGAACAGTGGGATCACGAAGAACAGGACCTTTAAGCAAACACGGAGACAGTGTTGACATCACACTTAAATGTGCCGTACCATAACATTCAAAAGGGTCATATTTATGAGATAAAGCATAATCATCCACGATAGTCCATCCAATCCCTACCATAAATGACATATTAAGAAATATAGTAAGAGAGGGTAAAGGAGACCAAATGCGTGTTTGAGTTCCCATTGGCGTAGGAGTGTGTCCAAGGCCTCGTCCTTGTTTTGTCTAGGTGTGTCCATGATGTGCACATAACATAATGGAAATAAGGCAGCCTACACAAAGATAAAAGTGGAGCCATAAAGAAGACAATATTAACACTACCATTAAAAAGTTTGGAAAGTCTTTTAAAGTCCTTTATGCTCACCAAATTTATTTGATCAAAAATACAGAGTAATATTTTGAAATCTGATTACAATTTTCAGCAGTCATATTTCAGTCTCAAGTGTCACAATTCTTCAGAAATCATTGTAATATGCTTATTCTGTGATCAAGAAAAAAAGGTAACACTTTTTTTTAAAGGATTCTTTGATTAATAGGAAGTTCAAAAGAACAGAATTTTTCTCAATGTCTTTACTATCACTTCTGATCAAAGTTTATGAATAAAAATGTGTTTGTTTATTACTTTTACTAACCCTAAACTTTTTAATGGAAGATATGTATAAAATCTTACTGACCCCATACTTTAGTCAAAAGCTTTTATCTCAGCTAACCACTTTCACTTCCACTCTAGAGCTGTACTGTTCTTTTGTTTTCTCCCCAATTCAAATCGTTTTAGCTTTGTAATTTGTAAATTACTTTGTATATAATTGTCTGCTAAATAAATTATGTAAATGTTGATTTGTGAGTCACGTCCATCTGACCCGTTTTGCCTCTTGCTCCCTCACATGGTGTTTCGCGTTTTGCACTGCATTTGTTTTCTGCAGCTTCTTGCTAACCACAAATAACATGCAGCTTCTTTAGCTCTGCACCGTCTCAGCCCCCATGTGACCGTTGTGTATGTAAATAAGGCAGCTGTAAGTTGTGATAAAGCATACTATCGGGCTCTTTGAATCTGGGATGCCTTCAGCATGTCACTGCATGTTGTTGTTTTTGGGTAGTTTTTACACGAGGGCATGCATCCTTACGTCTGTTCTTTGATGCCTGAACGCACAAGTTTGCACATTCCAAGGTCTGTCTTTTGAACGTCAACTGACTTGTCAGTCACGCTTCCCTTTTTTTTCCGTTGCTGTTATCTGTTATCACCAGGCTCTGAGTTGTGCGTAACTATCTCTCTCTTCCTCTAGTATTTTATGTCTTCCTTTGGGGGAGGGGGCAGGGGAGTTGACCAATTGCTAGCAGCTGTTACTCATTTCACAATAGGGCCGCCTCTCCAGCCCTGTGTGTGTGTGTGTGTGTGTGTGTGAGTGTGAGAGTGACTGACTGACTTGTGAGAGTTGTGTTGTTAAACTAGGCACATTGCAGCTCGACTTCATCGCTTGACAGGAGTTTCCCTTCAGGTACGAGACTTTTTTCTTTTTTTTTATTATTCTTTTACAGTTCATCTTTTTTCTGTCTGTTCACATATTCTGTCAGTTCTCCTCAAGTTTAAGGGCTTCTGCGAGTCAGCTGTCATTGAATGTTACATATGGTGACAGTTACTTTTTCTGATGTAGTCTAACTTTTTTAAAGTTTCATTTTACACATTTTGGGAGCATTTTAATTCTACCTTTAAAGAGAAATGTATGCAGTTTCCTAAAAGAGATGGGCTGGTTTATAGTTGAATCTTTAGACATTAACGTTACTCAGACTGAGTTTATAAGCACAGCACGTTTCTGGGGCATTTCTACTTACTAAAACACTGATACACACAAATAGCATTCTTGTCATTCCAGAAAGGGCAGAAAAAGAATAGCAGGAATTCTCATAATGTAAGCCTTTGTGCCTCTGAATTCAGCTTTATTCCCTAGTATTTGAGACACAGTTGAAGAATTAAACTTTGTTAAAAAAGCCAAGTCAAGCTTTTCGAGCATTTTCCCTTTCCTTTCACTCGTATGTGGTTGGTGAACCTTCAATGTATGTTAATAACTAATTCAACAATGTTGAACGGCATCAAGTCGTATTTCCAGTTTTCCTTAAATGACTTTCAAATAGTTGTTAATGTAGATAAGAAGATATTTTGAAGCCAAGAAGATATTTTGTAACCAAGCAGATAGAGTAACCATTGACTACCATAGTATTTTTTTCCCTACTATGGTACTTTGAAACAACTTGAGGGAGAGTAAATGATGACAGAATTTTCATTTTTGGGTGAACTATCCCTTTAATGTGAGTTTCATTAGTGAACGACAAAGCCTGACTGTGAACTGGTTTTGAAATGTTTTACAAGTTTTAAAAACTACTTGTTGCATACTTGGTCTGCATGCAAAATTATTTGTGAAGTTACGTGCTTCCAGACACATCAGCAGGAGATGTGGTCATGGGGAAATATTTCCAGAGGGACTAATACTGGTTTCCTAGAAAAAAAAAGTTAGAAAAAACTCTCCGGGGGAGAGTTACTAAGCAATTTTGCCACAATATCTCAGGCTGTTCCTCGCCCCCTTCTGTATACAAACAGCCATTTTCTGTCTGTATGGTAATTTCACGCTCCCTCTTTCTGTCCTCCACCCATTCCCTTGCGTTTCTTCCTGCAGTCTTTTTGACACCATTAATTAGCATCTGAAAAGCTCTTTGAGCAAAGGTGCACTTTGAAACCTGGATCACATTTTCCTGGTTTCCCCTTTAATTAAAACAGGATTACTACGTAGAATCCGCCATGTGGAGTTTCACTCTCTTGTATGTTTTTTTTTTCTTCTTTCCTTTCTCTCACAGATGTCCCGGTGGCGCGGGAGACTCCCACATGTGAAAGCTAGAGAGCAAAATGAACTAATTAAATAGCAGCGACCCTGCCAACCATTCCCCTTGAGGGGCGCTTTCAAACCCCTATTTCCTCAAAGCACCACTCCTTCCTCAGGAGAACGCTCATGTGCCTAAAAGGTGACCAGACGTTCTGGGGAACTCTCAGCAACTTGTACACTAGGAAAGTAGCACGATGGCAGGCCAGCTGCCCCAGAGGCTTCTGCTGTGGTTCATTGGGTTGTTGGGAATCGCGATACTGACTTTAATCGTGGTGTGCATGGCTTTGCAGATCCAGGTGCCATGGCAAGTGATGACCCTCCCAAGCTTCACCATGAAACATTACAGGTAAAGACAGAACTCTTAAAATGCCACGTGGAATTCTTTGCACTCTTAAAAATTAAGGTTCCATGGAACCTTTCCATCACAAAATGTTTTTTTATAGTGGCAAACGATTCTTTAGACTAAGACAAAATTGGATCACAGAAATGATTAATCTATGGCATCGATATTAACCCCGCCCATTGGAACCTTTAGTTTGCAACTTTTACATGCACTATGCTTTACAGGTGAATTCAGTATTTAGTTTTCCTCTACACACTTAAGTGGCGTACAATGAGAAAAAAGTTTGTGTATGGGATAATCCACTGCTAGCATGAAAAAAAGGATTTTAATGCACGTGGAGGCAAAGAAATTCCTGACGCGAAGCAGAGGGTGGTTGCCTCTGCTTATACTTCTGCGTCGGACCTGTGCCATAGCCTCTACGCCATGGGCTACGTGCCGATTTTCATTTATACTTCTGCGTCCGCATAGAATTTACGTATTGTTAAATTTTTGGAGAGGTGCACATCAGGGTATGTTGTAGGCTACGCGTGCAACACACAGCCTACGACTTAGCTACGGCGTACACTTGATGCAGAAGAATAAATTGGGCTTTATACCATGGTCATTTGCTGGCATTGACAACTTAAAGCTGTTATGGATGTTTGCGGCACAATAATTACCCGGATTGATAAAATTGACGGTTATTTTCGTCAGTCACGGCTGCCTGCTTTGAATCAGACGCAGAGATAAAGTAGTGCGAGATTAGAGATTACATTTATTTGAATTGATTAGAGAGAGAGAGAGAGTAGGGGTGTTGAAATTAATCGTTTCTTCGATGCATCGCGATGTAGACGAGGACAATTCGGTATCGGTTCAGTAATAGACCATAACCGATTTGAATGTACTGATTCTTTTCTGACGTCATTTGTCACGCACGTGCTTTGTCGCGAGAGCATACAATGGCAGAGGGAGGCGAGACTCGAGTGCAAGTAATTAAAATGCTCCAACTACTTTAAAAGACGACATCTGGGCACATTTCGGCTTTTTATGAACATCCTGGTAAGCACGATGGAGAACACGCGCTGTGTGTAAATCAAAGCTATCTGATTTATCAAAACGATTTAATGTACGCTTGAGCACGTACATTATCGCCGCAAAACGGATATAAATTCGATATTCAATTCCCGCACTATATGCCGATTTATCACGTCACTGAAAACAACAGATATGAGCTGCATTTTATTGATCATCAGCTAATTTCAAGATCAAAGGCTGCAATAGGAGCATGTGCAACAGCATTGGTAAGATCATTCAGTTTCTTTACTTTTAATGAATATGATTGTATGTTGCTCCTACGACTTTACTTTCGGTAGTTTGTGCGCTGGCTTGATGAAGAGATACGCAGTTGGTCGATGCGTTCTTCAGTAGCGCTGTCATATCGGGCTATAACATGTCATATAGCCTATAACACGCACTCCCGTGTTATTTTTTTTTAGCATTGTTGCGAGGAGTATTATTAACATATGTGGTTTCAACACCCAGATGCATTTAGACTTTAGTTTTGACTGTAATGCGGCCCAGACCACCTCCTGAAGTGGCTTTTAGTATTTTCTATTTGTTCTAAATGCTCCTGTTGTCTTCTGTGCCAAGACTTGAGTTTTGTTTGATACAGTCAAGAAGCGTGTTTTCTTTGAGCAGGTAAAATGAAAGGTTCAGTTCATATAACTGACTGACAAAATCGTCAATGCATTGTGATGCATCGTGATGTCGAATTGAACCGAATCGATGGCGTGATAATCGTAATCGAACCGAACCGAACCGTGAGACCAGTTTAGTTTCACACTGGTAAGTATCAATAGTAGATGACAATAACATTACCAGCTTTGCTACTGCCTGATACATGATAATAAAACGATTCCAAAAGCCTTAATAGCGTATTTATAAGTATATTTTATAGAAAATCTAGTTCCTACATTATTTTTCTATACATTGACTCACTGGAGTCTCTAACCTGCAATATGCCCTTTAAGAGAGAGTGAGAGAGAAATACATCTCTCTCTCAACAATGAAGCTGCATGAGTTTAACTACTACAAAATAGCGATGTCACGCCCTCGTTGCTGAGAAATATAATGTAGCGATTCAGTAGCTCGCTATTTTATTACTAAAAGTCGCAGGCAGCATTGATATGTTTCTGTGCTCCTGGATGTTTCTGCGTGTGCACAACGTGATCTCCGCTCTGTGTGCGAGTGACGTATGTGTGTGCACGCTTCAATGAAAACAGCACATTAATATACAACAGTGATTCAACTGACTTGGCACTACCTGTGTATTAAATGGTTTTATTGCACACCTCCCAACCAATCAGAAACGAGTATTCAGACAGACCGTGGTTTAAATTGAATTATTGTAGCATTTAGCGCAGTTGCTTTTTGGTGTATTTCTTTTTGAGAAACATGTTGTTGTTTTTATTAAAGAATACACCAGTGTTCAAAAGCTTGGCAGCATAACTGTTTTCAAAACTGATAACAATAAGAAATGTTTCCTGAGCAGTAAATCAGCATATTAGAATGATTTTTTTTGAAGGATCATGTTACACTGAAGACTGGAATAGCCTGATGCGGAAAATACAGCTTTGCAATTGCATAAATTAAAGATATATTGAAGTGTATTAAATTATAAATACTTAAACAATTTTACTGTTTTTACTGTATTTTTAATTATTTAAATTCAGCCTTGGTGAGCATAAATGTCTTCAAAAATCTCACCAATCCATGCAAGTCAGATGACAAGCTCTTTTATATTCATCACCCTGTCTGGTTTCCGAATATATGTGCATATATTCTGCTACATGTGTAATCCACAAAATATATTATTTAATTTTCTTTCGTTAAAATGAAACTAGATATGTTAATACATTATCCAAGAAGGATTATAGTCCCAGACTAAAATGCATGTTTGAGCTGTTTTAGCTGAAAGCAACTTGCACTGACATTTGTTAGTGCCATTGTTTGAAGTAGGTTTTATAAACATGCCTGGTGTGCATCTGGAGACAATGTCCTAATTGTTATTGTACTAAGACCTACTCTTAGCTTAAAGGGTAAGTTAAAATTAGCCAATGATTTACCCACCCTTAAGTCATCCTAGGTGTATATAACATTCTTCTTTCAGACGAATAAAATCTGAGTTATATTTTTAAAAAGTCCTGGCTAATCCAAGCATTATAATGATTGTGGCTCTGTTTTTGAAGTCCATAAAAGTGCACCTGTCCATCATATAACTGCCCCACACGGCTCCGGGGCGTTAATAAAGGCCTTCTGAAGCGAATCGATGCATTGGTGTAAGAAAAATATCCATATTTAAAACGTTATAAAGTAAATTATCTAGCGTCCCGCCGATCGCCTTCTGTATTCAATTTACGGAAAAAGCATAGTGCCTTTATAAAGCTTGGATTAGCCAGGTCTTTTTTTAATATAACTATATTTATATTATATAATATATTATAACTATATAATGTATTTATTTGTTTGAAAGAAAAATGTCATATACACCTTCATTTTTGGGGGGAACTAACCCTTTAAGCCCTGTCTGTGAAACCAGGCCTAAAACAAAAAAAAATAAAATAATAATAATAATAATAAAGTCGCAATTAAATATCACTGACAGCCCTATTTTGATGCATGTCAATACATTAAAACATAATTGGGAAAATTGAGCACTCTGACTAATTTCAAATGTGCTTTTCTTTAAAGCTGCAGTCCGTAGTTTTTCCTCTTTTCTGTTGGAAATTTGCAGTTGCAGTTATTCACGGAATTATCAACTTTACGTGAATTGTGCCTCGGCACGGCACAGCGCGGAGGAATCCAATGTTTTGAGGAGAATGTGCGGCTGTCAGTCACCGCACGGTTTGGATGCTGTCATTCAGAATCACATGTTATACTTTTTGAAAGTATGACCAACATAAGAATTTTCACCGGAAAATGCCATCAAGAAATGAAATGAACAAGTAGATAACATCCACTTTTGTTCTGACCAACTAAGGGGAAAAAAGCATTGCAGTAAATCGCGATGATTAAATCTAAAGATCGCTTATCATATCACGTCAAACCATGCAAATTATTCTTTGTTAATGAACAGTACAACGTGACTACATTTAATGTGTATTAGGGCTATACCTGTAGTTCAGTTTCTATTTCTGTGCAGTCTCTAACTGTCATACCAACAAATGAATGTGGAGTAGAGGTGAAGTGCTCCCTCTCATAGCTAGCGCAAAATAATTGATATTTACCATAATGCACATAGCAAAATGAGAGGCACAACAAAGAAAGCTCCGTAACTGTATGAATTAAACGAACAAGTGTGCTTCTATTACATAATTGAATCATTGAAATGTCTTGTCCAGCAGAAAAAAAGCGGTCTCTGCGTCAGGTTTGAACCCCTTTGTTCACGCCACCTTTCAAAAGCCATTTTTATCCTTGTTTTTGCATGGACCCGGTTGAAGTCTCTTTTTTTCTGTAGCCACTCCGAGGGTGCGTCTCATTCAGCTCCCTAGTTCAGTAGTCAGGGCACTGATCAGGGAGTCAGCCCGTTGACTTATGTCCTGATCAGTGCCCTGACTACTGAACTAGGGAGCTGAATGAGAGACACCCCGAAAGTCTGAAGTCTTTTGCATTTTACAACA
Source organism: Romanogobio albipinnatus (assembly GCA_023566225.1). Lineage (NCBI taxonomy): Eukaryota > Metazoa > Chordata > Actinopteri > Cypriniformes > Gobionidae > Romanogobio > Romanogobio albipinnatus. The sequence goes on from CM042257.1 coordinate 11,642,396, forward strand.
GGTTAATATCCAGTTGTCACTGGTGATTGTGTTTGAACCTTTCTGGATCTGCTATCAAATTCATAAGTTTAATTATATCAAGTGCTGTGAGAAAAGGCTATAAATCTCCACCTCCAACATCCTCACACAAAATGTAGCCTACTAGCCGGGACACCTTTATGTGTACAGATGTGACATAATGACCTGTTTGAATTTCCCACGGAAATCCACCAGTACAACTGGAATTAAAAACATTATTACAAGCTTACCGTTGTAAATCGAGCTAAGATAAGCAGATAGTATTGAACACTAGCTGGTTATGTACTTGCTCAATTTATCATTTTTAACCAAAAGTTACGGACTGCAGCTTTAAATAAATCCTTTTTAAATTCTCTTCTTAGCTGTTTTTCTGTTTGTCATTTAGTTAGTAGGCCTAATGTCACAGTCAGCATGTTGTCTCTGGAGAGCCGTGATTACAGTGCGCAGTTCCTCTGCTAATCATTTCAGTGTGTTTGCCATTGCTATGGAGACGGCCGTCAGAAGCTAAGAAAACAATTTCACGTCTTGTTGCTCTCTGCCCTTGTTATCTGTAGTAAAGGTGGGAGGAGCAGGTGGTTTTCAATTTCAATTTATTTGCACAGTGCTTTCTACAATAGGTATTCTTCTAAGAATAGTGGCTTAAAGACCCTTAAACAAGCAGCTAAAAACAGTAGAGACGAGGAATAATCCCCCTTAGATGATTTAAGTAGACGGACACCAGTTTAGCGCTTTATACAATACAGATTGTTTCAAAGCAGCTTTACAGTGATAACAGGAAAATTATGCATTTTTGCTGTTGTTCAGCTGAAGTCGGGGAGAGAAACCAACAACATGAGATTTACTGCTCCTTTAAACCAGTCAGGCATAGGATCATTTGTGTTTGGCTTCATTCTCTAGAGAAGTGCACAATCGTTGCTCTGAAAGTAGGGTCTGTTATGTGAAATGTAGCCCAGAAGCTTTTAAAAGGGCAAAGCTCTAATTTTAACACAGGCGTGGAGTGTGGGGGAACCAGAATGTTAGGAAATGACACATATTATACTAGCTGACATTAAAACTCTGTAGAAGTTGTTTGGGGGCTTACCCTTTTAAAACCTGTTGTGTCAGTAGCAGCATGTTATAATAAAAATGAATGTGTGAGAATAATAGATGAATAATGAGCTCTCGTTAAGTGTTAAAAAAATTACAGTGTTTGTAATTGATTTTTACCCCCCAGAATTATGATATAAAGTCCAATACTGAGGAAAAAAGACTGACTTTATATTAAACAATTCTGAATTTATAACTCTAGATGTAAATTTGCAATTGTGAGGGGAAAAAAGTCAGAATTGTAAGATGAAAATGTCGCAAATACCTTTTAAATTTTTTATTCAGTGGCTGAAACGAGCCATTCCATTGCTAATCACTGTATTCTTCAGAAAGATCTTTAGGATCTTTTTTCCGTGATTACACAAAGTGAAGCAATAATGGAAAAAAGGCATGCTGACATTTTATACTTTCTATCATATACCTCTGCGAGATGCCTTTGTATTTAGTTTGATTACATTTCTCGTATCAGTCAACTGCCTTTTGTTATCTTGAACAATGAGGCTTGCCCTTGTTATGAAGTCATTGTCAGGCATAAGCTGCATTTCATCAAGATGTGTTTACTAATGTATCAGATATCAAGACAGGTGATAAAAGCTCTATTCTGTCTTTCTATGGGAACAAATTGAATAATGATGAACGATTTAGTGGTTGCCCTGTTCCTAATGGCCTGTTCACTTGAGCTGGTGGCTCTTAGGGCTGGGTAAAATAAATTCTCAATTTTAATCGATTCTCATTTTTACGAAGCGATATTGATTCTTAAATCCTAAGAATCGATTAGTCATCCTGTTTTCAGATGAATGAACAGAACATTGTAGCGTGCCTCCCATCCATTAAATCGAAATAATCTTTGTGCTTTGTTACTATTGATATGACAGATTTCAGATTACGTCCATTTTATTATGAAATTTAAGCGTTTTGGAGCTGTGGGGTGAGATCGCTCTGGCGCAGTTCATTCAGTTCAAGAGAAGCGGCATGTGAACTGATCTTCTCTTCCGCCTTAATACCAGTTACAGCGCAAAATAAACATGAATGAGCATCTGAAAGTGTTAAAAGGTACAGTACAACTTACCGAAATCTGTATCATGTCACATGGAATCGCTCAATCATTGTTTCAACCGTGGAAAGACGTCAGTAAAACAGCTTGTAAACAATGTCATATAACGTCACATTCACCTCCATATCCAGTGTCTCATTAGTCAGCTAAATAAACTCATTAGTCAGCTAAATATATGCCCCGTATCACATATTAATTATAATTTTTAATGTTCTTCAATATTTAATGCATGTATCTGGCAAGTTTTTATGACAGCCACCATTTAAGTGTTTATATTTCAAAAACGATTTGCAGTAGAAATATAATTATGTAATTGTAAAGTTAATATTGTAACTTTATTATTATAAAAAAAATGGAGTGTAATTTAAGTGTTTGTAAACAAATCAGTAAATTTTTACCTTCAATATTGTAGTAGGCTAATAATAATTAATTTCTTACATTTATATAGTGCATTTATAGGCACTCAAAGCACTTTACATAGAAGGGGGGAGTCTCCTCATCCACCACCAATGTGCAGCATCCACCTGGATGATGCGACGGCAGCCATATTGCGCCAGAACGCCCACCACACACCAGCTGATTGGTGGAGAGGAAACAGAGTGATGAAGCCAATCAGGATAGGGGGATGATTAGGAGGTCATGATGGACAGGGGCCAATGGGCAAATTTGGCCAGGAAGCCGGGGTTACACCCCTACTCCTTATCGAAGGACATCCTGGGATTTTTAATGACCACAGAGAGTCAGGACCTCGGTTTAACGTCTCATCCGAAGGAAGGTGCTTGTTACAGTACAGTGTCCCAATCACTATACTGGGGTGTTAGGACCAACACAGACCACAGGGTGAGCACCCTCTGCTGGCCTCACTAACACCTCTACCAGCAGCAACCTAGTTTTCCCAGGAGGTCTTCCATCCAGGTACTGACCAGGCTCAGCCCTGCTTAGCTTTCGTTGGGAACCAATAATGGGCTTTAGGGTGATTATGGCTGCTGGCTACAACCATAGACTCTAAAAAAATATGGACGCAGTGTCCGTGACGTCGCCCATAGGATTCTGATGAGCAGTTTTGAAGCGTAAAGTAGGGTCGAGCTGGCCGTTGCCATCTTGGCAGCGCGACGTCGCGCTTCACTCCCGGATAACAGAAAATGGGCAAAAAGGCGGGACATGGGCCGAGCTGAAGTGACGCGATGACTAACAGACAGCAGATAAATGGCTATCCACCTGTCACTCAAAGTGGCCACGCCCTTAATTATGTAGAACTTTAATGCTTGATATAATGTAAATTTATATAATTCAACCCCCTCACAGTTGTCATGAAGGGCAAAATTAGCCGTATAGACCAAAAGCACAATTTGTACCAGGCTGTAAACATGTTTTATTCTGCTGTAAAGTTGGGCATTTTAACATGGGGCTCAATGAAATTCTGCTCCCTTCTGGAGCCTGTCCCTAGCGGCCAGTCAATGAATTGCAGTATATGTCACTTCTGTATTGGCTTCAAGAGAAACTGCGGGAGGTTGCCGCTTGGCTACAACTGACTCCCATAGTTTACAGCATTAGTTAAGAGATTTGTTTTACAATACATTTGCCATGTATTGTACCTGATATATATCCAAAATAATCGATATTGAATTGAATCAAATCGAATTGCAAAGCTTGTGAATTTGTGTCAATACCCAGCCCTAGTTCTTAGCTTCATTATTACTGTTAGAAAGTGAAAAACATGCTTATTTATTTATTTTTTTTGCCCGCAGGTTACATTCTTTCAAGAATGACAGCAGTTCTTTGGAATCTCAACGGTCTGTTGAGAATGAACTGGACCCTGTTGAAGAACTGGAGCGAATTTCAGCCCTGCAATCAGATCTTGCGGATTCATCAGCGATAGAAAACGGCGCAAAGTCTAATCAAGCAAATTTAAACACAAACATCTTAAAGCCAATGCCAAAAAATGAGACAAAACCGACTGTACCAGACTTTTTTGGGGACAGTTATACCATGGATGAAGTTCCATCACAAACAGTGAGTGTCTGTTTGTGGTTTTTGGCCTAGCATTGTGAACTATCATGCATCTGTTAGTATTGTGAGTGCAATTTCCGGAAGTCATCTGCTTAAATTCAGTTTTATTCAAGGGTTTGAACAAATGCAGGTCATTCAAATTTAATGGTTATTCAAATTCAGCGAAAAGCCAGCATTTAAAGGTTAGTCAATCACAAAGGTTAGTCTATCACAACAGGAAGGCAGCATTGTATTCAGATGACACTAAAACATACTAAATTAACTGACCCAAAATAAAATAACTAAACATTACAGTTCCACTAACCGGTGAAAACCATCTGCTCTATAATAAAAATAATACATACATACCATTCAAAAGTTTGGGTTCAGTAAGACAAGGATTGCCTTTGACTTTTGACAAGGATGCCTTTGACTTTATCAAAAATGAGAGTAAAGACATATACATTGTTTTAAAGGAGTATTTAAAATAAATGCTGTTCTTTTGAACTTCAAAGAATCCTGTGGAAAAATATAGATTTTAAGCAGCACAACTATTTCCAAAATCGATAATAAGAAATGTGTCTGCAGCACCAAATCAGCCTCATATTAGAATGATTTAGATTTAGAATGTGACACTGAAGACTGGAGAAATTATGCTGAAAATTCAGCAATATGTATTTTATAATAAGACAGGGGTAAAATTACATGGATGGAACCCTGGCTATTGTCTTTCCAAATCTCTATCTATCTCTCTCTCTCTATCTATTGCAGAACTGTCCCAAAAGCATTAGGAAGCGTGTGCCTCAGACCAAGTTTGCTGAGATGTTTCTACAAAGTATTCCAGTGCTTCAATGGGCAAAGCATTTCACCCCAGAACAGTACCAGCGCTTACATCACTACAGTGGAGCACATGGCTGGGGAAGCGTTGATATTGAAGGTGTGTTGTGTTTTTGGAATCTGCTAGTCTTCAAAAAATTCCAATGTACTTTCCCAGAGTGTTTTTATTATTCTAGGTGTCAGAGTGATATAGCCATTAGCGCGCCATTACTTTTGTGCTTGGGTATTGACAGAATTTTGAATAATTTATTATATATAATTGAATTATATAATTAGAAATGCCACTTTTAATATGGCATAATGGGGGAATAAAAACTAGATACATTTCTGATGGTAAAATTTATACAGACTGCACAGAAATCTCCAGAATTTCCAGAAGCAATTAAGAAATTAAACTTAAAATGCATCTATTATTATTATTTGAAAAATCCAGTGTCAATGTAGTTTTGTGCCAAATGATATGAAATATTTTAAACAATAATTGTTTATTATTAAATATTTATAATATAAGTAATTGTTAATTAAATATTACTAATTATAATTAATTTAGAATTGTAAATTTACTTTATATTTGTTTATACTACTGTATTTGTTGCTGTTTTAAAATGAATTTTAAGTTTCAAAAAAAATTATTGATTTAAATTAGTGGTGGGCATAGATTAATTGTTTTAAATCTAGATTAATCTCACTGTAATCTTGGAATTAATCTAGTTTAAAATGGCTCATTTGAATTCTGCCGAAGGCATTCAGAATATGTGTGCTCATAAGTGATTTTTGATAAATAACTTCTGTCCCTTTAAGACCGAACGCACGCATGGATCCCAAACACTGTTCCTGTGAGTTGGTTACGACTGTGTTAACGTTAACTCACCAAGATGGGCCTTGAGACATTTTTGAGTGTATTTGACCAGTAATAAGATGGAAAAATGAGCTCATTTTTGCACTTGTATGTCAGAGGTGTGTGCTTCAGATGCGAGAATTAGTAGAATTAACATTATGTGCAACCCCGTGCAAAATTCAGACCGGTCACACCAATACTAACACGCTGTCATGAGGAAAAATCCAGCAGAACATTCAGATCATGTTCAGAGGATTAAACGGACTGAATGAGAGGAGGGTGCGTGTCACTCGATGTCGGTCAGAGAGGAGAGGAGAGCGCAGCTGATATCGATACTGTAGATAATGAGTATCGTATTATTTCAGATATTTCAGTATCGATACATATCGAAATATGGATATTTTTGACAACACTAGTAGGCATACACAAATGTTCGAAGACTCGTTCTCTCGCCCCTACAGTGCAATTCGGCTAGGTATACATCTGCGCTAAAATATCAAGGTGAAAGTCATCATAGCTTGCGTAGTATAGACCCAGCTCCTAACCCAACTTTGAGAATAGATTAACGGCGATATTTTTTTTATTGCCCGATAAGAGTCTCACGTTAACGCCGATAACGGCCCATCACTAATTTAAATTAATTTTGACTACTTCTGACTTCATAGTAACTAAATATTTAATGTGTAATTGTTTTGTGAAGTTACTTGTTAGTTTAATCACTACAGAAATTAGATTAAATAATTACGTGATATGTGTAAAAACATCTAGTTTTGTGTGTGTGTTGTTCATAGTGTTGAAGAGCTCACTGGGAATTTTAAATACAACCGCAAATCGGCTGATGTTTGATGACTGGGAGGAGAGAAAGAACAAATCTCAGTGCATCCGCTGTGCTGTGGTGGGAAACGGTGGAATACTGAATGATTCAAGAAAAGGCAAGGAGATCGATGAACATGACTATGTCTTCAGGTGAGGAGGTTGATCATTAAGTAAAACTTATGTTTATTATATTGGTGTTCCTCAAAGTGTTGCAAAACAAGAAACAGAAACAAAGCAATTGCATGTCTTTTGTAGAGCCAACCTGATTTTACCGGTACCGATAACTAGGTTGGACCGCACTTGTCGATAACCGATTAATTGACCGATAGTTTTTTTTTTATGGATACTGGATAAAAAAAATAAATAAAAAAAAACATAAGTAAAACAGTGCTGAGCTTTATTACAAGAAATAAAAGAACGGTACTGATCCATGAAAATGCGCTAAATTAAAAGCCTATGAATATTAAAATGAGAAGTTCTAACTGAAAACATTTTTTCAGAATTTTTTAACATTCCAAAAACATTAAAATATTACAGGTCAAATGTGGTCCTTTAGCTATAACCTAGAAACATGCATGTACATTTCCTAGGTAACACTATACAAGTCCCTATACAAGTCCCTAAGCATTATGCAATATACATTTTTTTCAGCCTGTATGAGCACTACAATTGTACCTTGATCATATATGTTAGTCCATAGTGCATTAACCAAGGTTAACAGATAACATGCTTACAATGAACAATACTTCCACAGTATTTATTAACCTTAGTTAATGTTACAAATGTAATCTTATTGTAGTGTTAGCTTTTTTAGAAGGCGATTAACGTTATCTAATAAAAAAACGCGCGTGTTTTAAACGCGCATCTGATGTGTGAGCGCTCTCTGTGCAGCCTCATGTATGAATGTAAACAACAGTTTTTATTTGGCCTCTAGAGGCCGCTCTCGTGCTATATAATGCCAGCAGACCCTTCTCAGAGCTCTCGTACTGTGTGACAGCGCACCCGTCTCTGCCGCTCCAGCAATGGACGCAACCCGGAAAAACTATCTGTGTGGAAAAACAGGAAACTACCGATAGCCACCATCGGCAAAACCGATGAATCAGTCGACCTCCAGTCTTTTGCATGTCTGATGCTTTCTTTTACTGATTAGTATTTATTTTATTTTTTTCCTTCAAAGTGCCCCTGTTATGCTATGTTTAAGGTTCCTAATTTTGTATTGGATGTTTAATTGATTCAAACTGATTGTTTCTGTCGGTCCTTTAAAACCTCTATTGTAAAACAGCTTTTTGGTTTAGTTACTTACATCTCGCAGGCCAGACTCACACTTTATGCCTGTTAACTGAAAGCGTGTCATGAAGCGTTGTGCTAAAATTCACGCTTGGCTCGCAGCTTCAGTGAACATAAAGCCCTAAATTCTACTTTGATTTAGAATTTTTTCATCTTGCTGCAGTGTAGACGCGCCTGGGAAAAACGAGTGTTCTGCGCACCACATGAGCACCGTGCCGGCCTTGCTTTATATTTGAGCGCACTTGTCGCGCATCTACATTTAAAATAACAAACTTGAGCGTCCAAAAGACGCGACATGTGAACGGCCCCTAAAGCAGCTCAGATGAGGTTGGTTATTGTGACGATATGCAATATCGAGATGATATGCATGTCGAGATGGTGGTCCAGTGGGTTAAACCATGGAACTGATACACAGAAGGTTGCTGGTTCAATCCCAGCGGTCACCACCAGTGTGTCCTTGAGCAAGGCACTTTACTCCATGTTGCTCCAGGGGGATTGTCCCTGTAATAAGGGCACTGTAAGTCGCTTTGGATAAAAGCGTCTGCCAAATGCATAAATGTAAATGTAAATATCATTGTAGCAACAAAGTAAAGTTAATTTCACAACCTTCATTATATGCACTTCAAAAAATGACAGCGGTCCGGACCTCGGGGACCTCAATGGTGGGTATGGCCCTGATTGCAGCATTACCTTTTTTCTCACAGTGTCTGAAACGGTTCAAACAAGGATCCGGTCTCTCTAAACCCCTCCTTTCCGGAAGCCTACTCTACTCTGCTCTGATTGGTCAGATGGCCTAATCTGTTGTGATTGGTCTACCGCTTACAGCGCGTGTCGGAAACCAAACAGCCATTACCATATCTGAATTTCAGCTCGAGAGGCTTCCTCAGCACTTGATACAGTGATATGAACAGTTACGTATCTGTTGTTTTTTTCTGTATCAATTTGGGCATACGCCTGAAAAGTGGATTTGCTTTCACCGCACAGAAAACCGCATATTCTCAACATGTTGACAATAGGGATGTCACGTTGAGGAACTTTTCACACAGGTATATAAACTTATATTACCGGTATTACCGATAACAGCGGGGGGGAGAGGTAGAGTTTATGACAGTGGATGCAGTGCCGTGGTGGCCAAGTAATGTAATCGGTGTACGGCTGAAAACTGTCTAACACTGGTAACACAGACTACCGCCTAGTCGACAACATAAAATAAATTACAACTACAGTGTTTGGGGGTGTGTCAAAGTAGATCTTGTTCGCGAACAGCGAATGAAGACCATAGTCTTTCAAATCTACTTAGTTACAAATCTACTTAGGTTTGTGCAGGAAGTAAGACTGGAATTGACAATTTATTTCAGGCAGTTTAGAATTGGTTATTTCTTTTGAGAGAAAATAACTGTTTATTGATTAATATCACAATAGTTCTCTCTTTCTGTGTCCTATCTTTAGGGTGAATGGTGCGGCCCTTAAGGGATTTGAGGAAGATGTGGGATCACGTACCTCATTCTACACATTCTCAACCAACACCATGCGAAACTCCATGCGTAGCTATGCTCGCGTAGGCTACAGAGGTCCACCCATATCAAATGTAACCAATGATGTCAGACTAGTATACGTCCATGCAAAGATGAGACGCAGTGCTCCACTTTTTATTTAGTATCTTTAACTATGCACAAACAATTAAATTAATAATTTGATACAATGCACTTGTGTAATTGTGTTTTAACACTGTATGTAATTATAGCTGTAATTCATTTCTGTAATTACATCTATAATTACCCTTCCCTTAACCCACCTAAACCTAACCATGACCCGTATCCCACCTCAATAGCAGCAAAAGGGGTTTTCAATACATCAACACTATATATGTTTGTAAAAATTATTATTGAAATGGTCGTTTGACTACAATCTTTTCTGTGACAGACAGACAGGTTTTGGTTTGACTATGCTCAGATTGAGAGGAAATGGAATGTGAAAGTTGATATTAAATCTATAATAATGCAATCCAAAAGTCATTTTTATCACTACATTTTAGTGACCCAATATGCATTTGGCATAAATGTTTCATCCAAACAGGGCCTACTTTACAAGTTGAGCTACAGAAACACCCTTTTGTGTGTTGAATTGTGACATTGTTGTTTGCTAACTCTCTATTTGTCTCCATCTGTTCAGGAGACCAGGTATATATTCCTGCCAGATCATGACCGAGATTACATTCTTATGAAGGCGGCTTCCACACACACAGCAATTAATATAGGCCCTGAACGCAGCAAAAAGTAAATATCATAAAAATGTTCATATGTACATAACTGGCAATGAACGTATCCTTGATCACTATAAGAGATACAGTCCAACCATCATTGTTTTTATTCATTACTGTAGATAAATAGTACAAATCAACTGTGTAAGTTAGTTAGTATATTAAGACTAAATTTAATTGCAATGTATATCTCTCTCAGACCCCCTGCATTCTTTGGTGAAGATGTGACAGTAGAAAAATTCAAAATCTACCACCCAGACTTTGTCCGTTACCTCAGAAACAGGTAAGCATTGCAAACAGAGACTAAGGGATAATGTACACTCAGCCAGTCATTACTGCAAAATTAATCCCAGACAGGGAGATCAAGAAGCACAAAGAGGCTGACTGCACATCATCCCGCTTATTACATGACTACGTGATCTGAGTTGGAATGATTTGGCAATGAAATATGCTGCAGTGTGAAATGAAACCCATGATTTTTGCACAGCTATAGCAGAAATCTGTTGCTGGCTGCAGTGGTTAATTATACCGTTCAGAGGTCATTATTAGGGCCGCACGTTATTGCGAAAAAAAACTGACATTGGGATATTTAGTTTTTCTGTGATTTATATATTACGATTAGTGCTGGGAATCAATTAATTTTTTTATTTTTTATCACATTTTTTAATGTAATTAATCTCAAGTATTTAATATTTTGGAGTTTTTAATATTTTGATATTGTATTCATTTCAGTTACTCTCCAAATGAATGTAGAAATGATTTAAAGACAGCACATTTTAAATATGTGTTGTAATGGCATCTTTTTATGACCAGTATCACTGATACTAATGTCTCTATGAAACATTAATGACATTACATTACAGTATAAATGAAAGCTACCAATTTCAACATTTATTAGGCTTTAAAAAAAACAACTTTTAATGTAAGTGAACTTAAAACAATCTTTACATAAACCCATTATAACAAATGTTATATTTACCCGTGGCCTTCCCTGTTAGACACATACAGAAATGTAATAGTTATCAAACAAGCTATCAAACAAGTTATTTCTTAACTGCATAAATAATCAATTAAATATAGATTAATCATCATTAAAGCTACAATTGTCTCTGTTCCCTTTGTTCTTTGATGAACATTAATGACAGACATCCTCAGTGCTGCTGTCACTTTAAGATCAGCCGCTGCCAAACATGTCCTGCGCATCTTGGTAAAATTCTCTGTGTTGTTGTTATTGTTTGTTAATAATCAAGAGCAAAAGAGAACTCTGTGTGTGAGACCGATGCAAGTCCGTCTGTGCGTCGAGTGTGTGTGTGTGTGTCAGGGTGTCCCAATGAGCTGACAGATGCACCCACACAGACAGGTCATTGACATACAGCGCGTTCTCTTCTGTCTTGCCGCGCTTGGATTGTTTAAAAGCATTTACATGAATAAGAGCGTGATCATATAATGTAACGCTATGCAAAAAATCGATATAAAAACGAACGCTGCGTTAATTGCGTTAAATATTTTTTATGCATTAAACTGAAAAAATTCATTGCCCGCGTTAATGCGTTAATTTACCCGGCACTAATATATACACGATATATATACAAAATTTCACCAGATGATTTGAATAGCTCTATTAAAGAATTTCGTTTTGTCTTCATTTGTACGTAGGTCTAAGTTTTTAACTTTTTTCTTTTTCATCATCAAGGTTCCTGCATTCAAGACTTCTGAAAACAGATGCAAGAAGAATTTACAGGCCATCCACAGGAGCAGTAATGCTCCTGGCTGCTATTCATACATGTGACCAGGTTTGTGTGATCTTTTTATTGAGATTTTAAAGACATCAAACATGCGCCTTATGAATGTGCCCTGCTGTAAAATGAGTAGAAACACCCAATCCTCATCCATCCATTTAGAGGAGGACACAATAAAGATAAGAACATAATGAAATAAGTTTTGTAAATATAGTAAAACATTATACCTCGAATTGTGTGCAAACACCTACAGTAGCAAAGGTTGTCAAAAGTTTGAACACTGTTTTAACTACACTTATTACACATATGTTAGATGTGTAGTCTAACCGGACAGATGACTGCTGTAACATATTGAAGACTCACCTGACAGGACTGTATTGCCGTCATAAAACCAACCCAGGCTTATTGGAAATGCGTCCCTCTAATTTCCTAAAGTTGCCAGCTAAAATAAACTCTAGAGACAGTTATTATTCCTTAACTATTATAACTATTATTCCTTCTCACACAAATTAGGATTTTTGGCGACAGGTTATCAATTAACAAAGATTTATTTTCCAAGAGATCCTTGCACAATATTAGGCCATGACCTCAACCTTTTTACCATAGTGAATGATGTGTAAAATGAATCCATCTGAATGTTTGAATCACATATGTATGGCTGGTACAGCATTGCATTTACACGCTTGGGTCACAACACCTGATAAAAGAGCACACAGACTTGTAGAAGCAAGCTAAAATGGCATGATTGCTTCAGCAAATGCGTTTTTATCCCACATTCAGTGTACGTTATTTTCAAACGTGATAGAGCATTATACCTTTTAGCACTGCTCATCATACATTTAATTTCCGAACTGCTGCAAAACGTCAACCAAAATAATATGTTGCCAGATTTATGTTCAACTGCGCTTATAGCTCCATTTTACTTTGAAAGTGTTGCAAAACACACATCAAGGAATGCCACCACTAGCACGTATTTCCGATTAGCTTCTGTTGCATAAAACATATTTTTATTTGTCTTTGTGAAAGTTTGTGATAACATGATGTTTGTGTTATTAACAGGTTGATGCTTATGGGTTCATGACCCCAGACTACAACTTGTATTCAGACCACTACTATGACCAACAGAAACGTAAAGTGCATTTTTATGCCAACCATGACATGCGCATGGAAATGAGGTTGTGGCAAGAGCTGCATCAGGCTGGACTGATGAATCTCTTTATGCGCCACTGAGCACAAATGGATGGAGCCTACACTTTGTGCGAGGTGTTTTTTACTGTCATAACCTGTGGAAGGCGTGTGCAGGACAAACCTGTTATTCTCCCTGTATGAGGTAGAGATCAAGATCATATATTGTTGTTCAACAAGGAACTACGTATAGGAGCTACGTAGTGAACGCTCTCTTTTAAGTCATTTTTTAGAGAAACTTTTAAGAGAATCAAATGACTAATGTGTCATAGGGAGAGGCCTTGCAAACACGAATTTGTTCACACACAGACATTTCAGTTCAAGGCTGGGACCGATGAATCGAAAGAATTCTGTAATGCGTGCCTTAGGACTTCTCGAATGATGGACTACCATTGTGCGTGAGAAAAAAATGAGAGTTTAAAGTCTTCAGAGCATCACGCCAAATCAAAAATAATCAACCAAAGACAATATTTTTAAATTGTTATTTTATATTCTTAATCATATTCCTTTAATGTGGTGTGTGATTTGTAGATGGCTCATCCAAAATGCACTTGTTGCATCGTGTAAATCAAGAAGGCTGTCTGTTTTTTAAGAGGAATTTGTGTGCTATTAAGTTTACAGCTTAACTTTACTTGGAAGTTTTAATGTGCAATATCTTATGTTTGAATCAAAATGTGAATTTCTTTTATGATTTATTTGATCTATCCTGTTAAGGTCTTTATCTCTTGATCATATTTAACCATTTTTATTACAGAATAATTTAACTGTTATGTTCATTCTGGTCAGATTAACTGATTTAGAGATTCTCCACACTCCTGTTTTATAGTTAAAAAATCCCTCCATTTTTATAAAATGGTTAAGGATTTTTGGGAACAGATGCTAATGAACAGAAAATGGAATGATGGTCCTACAGCAGGGTATATGTTTAAGCTCAGAATAAATCTTTTAAAATTGTGTTGTTGCTTATAAATGATATGCCTCCATTTTGCCTCTTATTTATGGTCAATTTTATAAACAAATATTTGGTTTGGTTTAAAAGAACTTGGGTTAGTTAAATGTGCCTTAAATGTGTTTAGAGGGATATATTTAATGCTTAGCATCCTGGTATTGTAAACTTTTCATCATCTTAATTTTATTTAAGTATCCATGTACCTAAGGGGTGAGCTGACATAAAGTAATGTCAATTTTATCAGCAAATGGGTGTTGTTCTTTCAGGTAAAGCGATTTGGTTATATTGACAGTTCCTTCAGAAATATCTGGTTTGACCACATTTTTCTGAGCACAAAGCTAAAGTGCTTTAGGATATATCCCTAAACAACCTGTCAGTCAATATCATAAATCAAAACTTGGTTGTTGGTTGAAATGTTTTAAAATTGTTTTAGACAGCTGTCAACTTGAAAGAATTTAATGCACCTGCCCCGCTCTATTCCTATGTAGTTCATACAGTTGATTGGTGACATAGTCGAACATGATGTAGGGCAACAACTCTGCCCTTAAATTCAAGATATTGGTGCAAAAATATCCCTGAGATTTTGTCTCTCATATAGGCCTAGATGATATGATATAGTTAAGCATTATCACAGTGTTTTTTTTTTTTAAATCCCGAATGGAACGAGTACAAATGTGAAAGAAGTTAATAATAAATAAGAAGTTAATATTTGTGATATATTTTACATATAATATTGTCTGTTTTTGTTAATTTTCCAATGAAAGTATTACCTATAAAGCCAGAGCAGAACTGTTGTGATTGTGATTGTATATCTTTATTATCCACCAAGGTGGAAATTTGTCTTTGGCTCACCACCACATAAAATAGCTAAACAGGCAATGTTAATGTAGTAAAGCTCGTTCATACGGGAAGAAGGAGGCGGGAACCGGCGAACGTTGAAAAACTTTTAATAAACAAATGAAAAATAAAATGGCGGCGGCAGCCCCTCGCGGTCGACTGCAGCGAACACATAACAAAACTAAAATAAAACACAACACAAAATCCAGGCCTGGTCCTCTCTCGTCCCTCACTGTCGTCGCTCCTCCTTTATACTCCCTCACTCCTCCGCGAGGGCCGAGATCGCTGCGGCTCGCAGCTGGCGCTCATCCTCTCTGATGAGCGCCGCCTCGTCCCGCCCTCACGGTCCCTCGACCTCGCTGCTCGCCACAGTTAAGAAGAGCAAAAACAAAAGACAGACACATTACATAATTCATGCCACGGTCATTTGGTTTGTCAATCACTTGCGGAGTTGAGTATTTTAGTGGCGTTAGGAAGGAAAGACCTCTTAAAGACATTTTTATTTCCTAGAGGGATTCTATCTAGCCTTCCTGATTACAAGGACTCAAATTGACTAAAGAGAGGGTGAGAACTATCTGCAAGAATACTTCTCGCCGCCTTCTTTGCCCTTTCTGCATAAAGTTGTGTTAAGGGCTTCTGTGGCCTACCAACTACTTTACTTGTCATTGACCGAAATTCAGTTAAGTGATCGTACCAGGGAGGGAGATAAAGTTAATACAAAAAATATGCTGACTAACCCCAAGGCCACTGAGTTTTCTAAGAAGAAATCTTTTAAAAATGGACTCTGAATTTCCAAACAAGCTCATCTGCAAGTCCAGAATTGACCCACGGTGTTTAAAATCCTCCACAATTTCAATTTGTTGACACTGGGATTATCATGTCTCGTTTTGTGCATATCATTTTTAATTTTGTCTTTGCGACATTCATTTCTAATTGGCTAGAGCGACATCAAGTGTCGAGCTCCTTATTGTGAGCCAGGTAAGCAGCATCATGTAGAGTCAGTTTTATCCAAGGCCAACTAAGGCCATATCATCAGCATATTTTAAATAGTCTAAAATGTTCCTCCTTAATCATAAACTCATTAGAAAAAAGAGAAAAAAGGGGAAATAACACCGCCGTGTGGCATCTATAGTTCTATGGGGGGTCAACAGCATTTGCATTGTTGTGGAAAGCAGCTACTCCAAAAGTGCAGTAAAGCTCGCCTAGGCTGATAAAGGGACCGCCTGCAAATTACACTCGCAGTCCAAAAATATAAATGTCCAATCATTCATTCCAATGAACGATATTTATAAGGTTATAGTAAATGTCTAGTGGGCAGACTGACTTACTATATATGAGCTTCTGCCAATATCTCGCTTGTACAGTACCAAATTATTTTTTTATACTTTTTACATGCATTTTAAAGGGATAGTTCACCCAAAAATTAAAACTAGCACATGATTTACTCACCCTCAAGTCATCCGCGGTGTATAAAATCTGAGTTATATTAAAAATGTTCTGGCTAATCCAAGCATTATAATAGCAGTAATAGTTGCTCTGATTTTGAAGTCCATAATAAATGCATCTGTCCGTCAAATAACGTGCTCCACACAGCTCCGGGGTGTTAATAAAGGCCTTCTGAAACGAATCGATGCGTTTGTGTAAGAAAAATATCCATATTTAAAAATGTATTTAATTTTTTTCTATGGCTCTTCATCAGCCGTCACCGCGCTATCACTTCCGACAAATAAGGTCAAAATACATGTAAAATACCGGCGCGATCATAGATATATACATAGATTCCTCATTAGTGCCTGCGCGGATCGGTCGAATGAGGCATCTACGTATATATATATCTTTGATCGCGCTAGTATTTTGACCTTATTCGCCAGAAGTTATGGCGCTGGGAAAACTAGATGACATTCGTCTGATAAGAGGTAAAAAAAAATAAAAAATACTGTTCGGTTTCTCGAATAAACCAAACGTTTTGTGTCTTAAGACATCAGTGTGTAGCCACGAGCCGCATGGTTTAATAAGGATTCGTATGTCTATGTGTTTTTACTCTCATAGCTCTCATACTCTAAAATATCCCCATTGACATGCATTGTACGACTATCACAGTTAGAAATCTTAATTTGTGTTCTACTGAAGAAACAAAGACACCTACATCTTGGATGCCCTGGGGGTAAGCAGATAAACATACAGGGATAGTTCGCCCAAAAACTAAATTTTTAAGACTTTTAAAGGCCAAAAAATGGTTAAGAAATGGCTTTAAAACCATGTCAGTGGATTATTTGTCAATTCCTGCTCTCTTCTCTTCTCCATCACCCATTCTTTTTTTCTCAGTCTCCTTATCTTGCCCTGTCTCTTCCCCTCCTGAGCTTTGACTGATATAGTCTTTTCATTTGTGTCTGTGTTAGTGAAGAAAGTAAACATAGGATCAAGTGATATTTAAATATTTTATGAATCATTTTCTTAGATAAGTTTCTAATCACTTCACACATTTGTAATTGCTTTTGAATGTGTGCTCGCTCTGCGCTTTAACTCTTCCCTTTTGCTCGCATTCATCAGGGATGGGTGGGAGGTGGGAGGCGCAGTAACTTGTTTGGAGGGGCATGGCCCATGTCAGTTTAAAAACATATTTTTGTTAACGTTAAGAATAAATACTGTAATGTATTGCTCACAGTTATTGTCAGTTAATGCATTTGCTAATGTTTACTAATCGGGCCTTGTTAAGTGTTTTGGGTCCTATTAGTAACTAGCAATTCTAGAAAGGAAAAAAAAACACTCCTACATGTTATGTGTGATGGTGAGAGTTAAAATATACGACGTTAAAGCAAACCATCCTATTGTAATAATATAAAGAGGAGATTATGTATGAACCTGGGTGTGGGAGCTTTAGTCAAAGAGTGTAGGACAACTGGGCAAACAGGATACAGTCTTTAGAACAGTTCATAGGTTAAGTGTAGGCTTCTCTCCACAGGAGATTCTCAAAAGTCAACTCAGCATTCAATTATAACAGCTGTCAAGGCAATTTCATGAAACCCACGGACACGTGACACACCTATAGGCTACTCTCAATTCATTCATTCATCAATCCAAAGTAAATTCAAATATGTGACGACCATATATGCCTTGTTTTTGTAGGCTATCTTATGTTATTGGTCCCTATTGAATTAGACAAGGGGAGAAGAAGAAAAAAAATGATTAAGAGAAAGTAGCTAGAAGCAGAAGACTGATGGAGACTAATGCAGTCTGCTTTGTCCCAGTGTTGAAGAACCGGTGAGTTGTGTGCTTCAAATTAGGCCTAATAGAAATAATTGTATCGATGAACAAATCTTATGCTAAAGTCTATTGCAAGCTTTGCTCATAAACGTTGCAATTTGTGCATTTGCAGATCCTACACTCCTCTGCCATCTAGTGCTGAATGTTTTCAGTTGCAGCCATATTCGTTAAATGAATATGAATGTGTTCAAATCTCAGTTTAGTGTGCTTTCTGTGTAATAATTAATTGCCGAATGTGGTTAGTTTACCTCTTATTTTTAGACGTCGATATCTGCTACGGTCTGTTGACTCCAGTCCAGGCTGTCTTAACCTGACAGGGATGCCTGGGGCTGAGAACATGGACAAGAAATACCTGAAAATGTTGTTAGGCTATTTAGCCAGAGATGAGGACTGAATGTTACAGTGCTATAGGCTATAAGTAGACTGCCATTTTGAATGCTTATGAAATTACAGCTACAGTAGGCCTATGTGATGCATTTCACACTATTTAATGGCAGAGTGTGGGTGAAGTGTTTCTCTGCTTTCTTTACACTCACTGTTCGCTATAGTCTTTGCGCCTCTTAGGTTTTAAGTCGGCATGAAACGGAAATTGTCTTATGTTTTCTTCCTTATTGTGGCTTACATCCGAGAGAAACTCCAAGTGAAACTTCTTCTCCAACAAGAAAAATGACGGGACTTGATTTTGTCTTTCAGCCCGATAGTAGCCTATAGGGTTTTCCCGCCCTCGCACCAGTAAACACGTAATCAGAGAGAGAGGGAGTTTCATTTATGATAAATACGACGTATGTAATTTTGTTACCCGTGGCTCAAGGTGTTTTTTTTTTTAATATATATATATATATATATATATATATATATATATATATATATATATATATATATATATAATATAATATAATATAATATAATATAATATAATATAATATAATATAATATAATATAATATATATATATATATATATATATATATATATATATATATATCTCTGTTACGTGTCTGATTGTCACTGTGTTTACTTGTGTTCTGTAACGTTGATGTGTGGAGTAAAAGTTATGTGTGAGGTGCTCTCTCTTTCTCTCTCACTCTCCCTCTGTTGCTCCATGCTAATTGTTGTGAAACAGGTGCAGCTGCTCGAGGAGTTCCCTCTCCTGCTTCCTGTCGTTGTAACAGCCGTGCGTGTGACGCTGCTGGATTGGCCTTTAGAGTAAATCTGAGTGTGGAATATAAGTTGTTAGCGATATAGGCCGGTAAATGTGAATTGCCCCTTTTCCCATGCAGACCTTTTGTTAGTGGGAGGCCCTCTTTTGTTTAATGAATATTTTCTCCTGTTTATTCTGTTAGCAGGGAGGTCAGACTTGTGTTTTTCTTTTGTTATCTCTTTTCCAGGGAAGATCTTTAAAGAGTAGGTAGATCACCATCTTCTGTTTGTTGTTTTGGGCGACCCACTGATTTCAAGCCGACCCTTTTGTTCTCTTTTGTTCAAGTAATAAACAAACCCCCTCTCTGACTCAAAACTGGTGACATTGTGGTGTTTGTGGGAGCAGGAGACGGAACTCCGGGCGACACGTTACAACGTGTGGCTCTGTATGTTACGACCGAAGGCTGTGTTTGTGGAGCTCTTAACAATACATACATTGAGGAAAATAAGTATTTGAACACCCTGCTATTTTGCAAGTTCTCCCACTTGGAAATCATGGAGAGGTCTGAAATTGTTATCGTAGGTGCATGTCCACTGTGAGAGACATAATATTAAAAAAAAAATCCAGAAATCAGAATGTATGATTTTTAAAACTATTTATTTGTATGATACAGCTGCAAATAAGTATTTGAACACCTGTCTATCAGCTAGAATTCTGACCCTCAAAGACCTGTTAGTCTGCCTTTAAAATGTCCACCTCCACTCCATTTATTATCCTAAATTAGATGCACCTGTTTGAGGTCGTTAGCTGCATAAAGACACCTGTCCACCCCATACAATCAGTAAGAATCCAACTACTAACATGACCAAGACCAAAGAGCTGTCCAAAGACACTAGAGACAAAATTGTACACCTCCACAAGGCTGGAAAGGGCTACGGGGAAATTGCCAAGCAGCTTGGTGAAAAAAGGTCCACTGTTGGAGCAATCATTAGAAAATGGAAGAAGCTAAACATGACTGTCAATCTCCCTCGGACTGGTGCTCCATGCAAGATCTCACCTCATGGGGTCTCAATGATCCTAAGAAAGGTGAGAAATCAGCCCAGAACTACACAGGAGGAGCTGGTCAATGACCTGAAAAGAGCTGGGACCACCGTTTCCAAGGGTACTGTTGGTAATACACGAAGATGTCATGGTTTGAAATCATGCAAGGCACGGAAGGTTCCTCTGCTTAAACCAGCACATGTCCATTTGGATGATCCAGAGGAGTCATGGGAGAAATTCATGTGGTCAGATGAGACCAAAATAGAACTTTTTGGTCATAATTCCACTAAACGTGTTTGGAGGAAGAAGAATGATGAGTACCATCCCAAGAACACCATCCCTACTGTGAATCATGGGGGTGATAGCATCATGCTTTGGGACGGGGCGACTGCACTGTATTAAGGAGAAGATGACCGAGGCCATGTATTGCAAGATTTTGGGGAACAACCTCCTTCCCTCAGTTAGAGCATTTGAAGATGGGTCGAGGCTGGGTCTTCCAACATGACAATGACCCGAAGCACAGCCAGGATAACCAAGGAGTGGCTCTGTAAGAAGCATATCAAGGTTCTGGCGTGGCCTAGCCAGTCTCCAGACCTAAACCCAATAGAGAATATTTGGAGGGAGCTCAAACTCCGTGCTTCTCAGCGACAGGCCAGAAACCTGACTGATCTAGAGAAGATCTGTGTGGAGGAGTGGGCCAAAATCCCTCCTGCAGTGTGTGCAAACCTGGTGAAAAACTACAGGAAACGTTTGACCTCTGTAATTGCAAACAAAGGCTGCTGTACCAAATATTAACATTGATTTTCTCAGGTGTTCAAATACTTATTTGCAGCTGTATCATACAAATAAATAGTTTAAAAAATCATACATTGTGATTTCTGGATTTTTTTTTTAGATTATGTCTCTCACAGTGGACATGATGACGATGACAATTTCAGACCCCTCCATGATTTCTAAGTGGGAGAACGATACTCGGTTACTTAACGTAACCTCGGTTCTCTCTAGAAGAGGGAACGAGTATTGCGTAAGTTCCTTACGCTACGGGAAAGTATTCTTTCTTCGAGATTTCTGAAAAACCCAAAATTATCCTTAATTTTGTAACATTGTCAACGCAGTGCGGCAGCCTGGCAGACCATAGCAGGCTATTCCAGCGTGCCATTGGCTGCTCTGCTGGCAACTGCAGCAGCCTATCGGTGAGCCCGCGTGACGTGGCGACCAATGAGGGCGCTTCGCGCCCACCTGGCTTCATTTGCCTACAGGTGGGGCGTGGCCACGTGTATATAAGCAGGGCTCACGGGCTGCATATTCGGTTTTCGTAGTTCTGAAGCGTAAAAGCCCGCGGGGGGCACGGCAAGGAACGCAATACTCGTTCCCTCTTCTAGAGAGAACCGAGGTTACGTTAAGTAACCGAGTATCGTTCTCTTACGAGAGGTTCTCTCGTATTGCGTAAGTTCCTTACGCTACGGGAACATATTGTCAACGCCGTGCGCGCCTCGCATACAGCATATGTATCCCAGGGAACCGGGGACCATAACACTGCTCGGGCAGGGTGGCCGGTAAAGGAAACGGGCCACCACATATACGGACACTTCGTTTGAACTGACGGGTGGTTACAACGGGTGGTTACAACACCCTGCCTTATGAATGAGGGAACGGCACCTGCCGGTCGCCTTCAAATTCACCACACCTTGTCTCATGAATGAGGGAACGGCAAGGCCGGTCGCCTTCAAATTCACAATATCTTGTCATATGAGTGAGGTAACGGCACCGCCGGTCACCTTCAAACTCACAATAGCTCTCTTCGTAAATGAGGGAACGGTACCGCCGGTCTCCTTCAAATTTACATAAGCCTTGTACCGAACTTACTACCAGTATGTGAGCTATGTCTGCGCAGAATCACCGGGCAGAACCAACAGCCTTATTGAACTGATAACACTTTCGCCTGTAAGGCAGGAACTTCCAGATTGTAAAATCTCACGAACGTAGACGGGGAGGCCCAGCCTGCCGCCACGCAAATATCGTGGATGGAAATCCCTCTGGCCCAAGCCCACGAAGAGGCCATGCCTCTGGTGGAGTGTGCTCTGACACCTAGCGGGCACTGCAGGTGTTTGGAAGCGTATGCAGTTGCAATCGCGTCCACTATCCACCTGGACAGGGTCTGTTTCGAGGAGGCGAGACCTTTAGCGCGCCCTCCAAACGAAACAAATAGCTGCTCAGAACGCCTGAAGGCGGCGGAGCGTGTGACATAAACCCTCAATGCCCTGACAGGGCAGAGGATATTGCCACCGTCCCCCTCGTCGGATGCTGGCAGAGCCGAGAGGGAGATAATCTGCGCCCTGAAAGGAGTGCCGATCGCTTTGGGGACATAACCATGCCTCGGTCTGAGAATGACCTTAGAGTCATTAGGACCGAACTCCATACACGTCGGGCTCACTGAGAGCGCGTGTAGATCCCCCACGCGTTTCACTGAAGCCAGAGCTATCAGGAACGCGGTTTTTAGCGAAAGGAACCTTGGTTCCACAGTCTCGAGCGGTTCAAAGGGATGAGCCTTCATGGCCTCTAGGACCAAGGCCAGATCCCAAATAGGAACCGATGGGAGCCGCGGGGGATTCATCCGTCTAGCTCCTCTGAGGAAACGGATGATGAGCTCGTTCCTTCCTAGCGTGCTGCCTAGCGTCGTCTGGGCGAACGCTGCTATAGCCGCTACATACACTTTGAGCGTGGAAGGGGACCTGCCCAGTTCCAAGAGCTCCTGGAGGAAGGAGAGCACCCGCTGGACCCCACATTGCTGCGGTTCCAATCCCTTGGAAGCACACCACTCAGTGAACACCGACCACTTAGAACTATATAACCGCCTCGTCGAGGGGGCTCTAGAGTGTGAGATCGTGTTCATAACCCCTTCGGGCAGGTCAACGGGTATCCGTTGGTCACCCATACATGCAGAGACCATCGCTCTGGATGGGGATGCCAAACTGACCCTCCTGCTTGAGAGAGGAGGTCTGCTCTCAGCGGAACTGGCCAGGGGGGTGAGTGCGACAGCTTCACCAGCTCTGGGTACCAAATCTGGTTCTCCCAGCGCGGCGCTATAAGGAGCACCGGGCGGCGCGTTTCCCTGATTTTCGCTATAACCTGGGTCAATAGGGAAATCGGCGGGAAAGCATACAGCGGGAGGCTGGGCCAAAGTTGGGACAGCGCATCCTCGCTTTTGGACAAGAACGTCGAGCAGCGGGCGTTCTCTTTTGTTGCAAAGAGGTCGAGCTCCGCTCTGCCGAATAGGCGCCATACCAGCTGGACTGTCTGGGGGTGCAGGGACCATTCTCCTGGGAGAATGAGGCCCCTGGACAGCTTGTCCGGGCCCACGTTGAGGTGGCCCGGAACATGCGCCGCTCTCAGCGAGCGCAGCGAGCTGTGTGCCCACACGAGCAGGCGTTCCGTCAGATTGCCCAGACACCTGGACCTGACACCGCCCTGCCGGTTCACGTAGGACACCACCGTGGTATTGTCCGACCGGACCAACACATGGTGTCCCCGTATAAACGGGAGAAACTGCTTGAGCGCGTTCTCTACCGCTATCATCTCCAAACAGTTTATGTGTAGGAGTTTTTCTCCGCTCGACCAGAGGCCCGAGGCCGGTCTGCCCTCGAAAACGGCGCCCCAACCCGAGGTGGAGGCGTCCGTCGAGATGACTTTGCGGTGTGAGACGGCTCCCATTGTCACTCCCCGCTGGTACCAGTCGGCTACTAACCAGGGCTCTAGGGCTGCAACACAGCCCTGAGTCACTCTGATCCTGAAACCTCCGGCAGCCCAGGCTCTGTGAGGCACTCGGGCGTTTAACCAGCGTTGCAGCGGGCGCATGCGCATTAAGCCCAGCTGGAGCACAGCTGCAGCTGAGGCCATACGTCCCAGCATCCTCTGAAAAAGCTTGAGAGGTGCGATTTTGCCCGGCCGGAAGTACGCAGCCATGCGCCGAACTTGGCGCGTGCGTTGTGGTGACAGGCGGGCAGACATAGCCACAGTGTCCAGATTCAAACCCAGAAATGAGGTTGATTGCGTGGGCACTAATGAGCTCTTGGTCCAGTTGACCGTGAGCCCCAGGCTGTCCAAATGGCTGAGCAGCATTGCCCTGTGGGTGAGGAGCTCGGCCTCTGACTGCGCCAGGATGAGCCAGTCGTCCAAGTAGTTCAATATTCGCATCCCCCGGTTTCTCAGGGGAGCGAGGGCCGCGTCCATGCACTTCGTAAATGTACGGGGTGCTAGTGACAGGCCGAACGGAAGGACGGTGTATTGATAAGCCTGGCCGTCGAAGGCGAATCGTAAGAATGGCCTGTGACGCGGCGTTATCTTGATTTGAAAATATGCGTCTTTCAAATCTAGGGAAATTAGCCAGTCTCTCGGGCGAATATGCGCGAGGATCTGCTTGGTCGTAAGCATCTTGAACGATCTCCTCAAAAGAGCTTTGTTCAGACGCCTCAGATCCAGAATCGGTCTGAGCGACCCGTCCCTTTTTGGCACGAGAAAATATCGGCTGTAAAAGCCTGACTCGCTCATAGAATGGGGAACCGGTTCTATAGCCCCTTTGCACAGCAGCGTGGCTATCTCCGCTCGAAGTAGATGTGCTACTTCTTCGCTCACTCTCGTCTCTATACGCGCACAGAAGCGCGGAGGGCGGCGAGCGAACTGCAGAGTGTAGCCGTGCTTCACTGTTCTCAGCACCCATTCTGATACACCTGGAATGGCTTCCCACGCTTTCGCGTGTGCCAAACGGGACAGAACGGCCTCTGGGCTCGAAACGCCGCGTTTCGCGGGTTTGACGGCCCGTATAAGAGGGGCGGGCGCGGTGCGCGCGCTCTCTGTGCTGTGGGCCAGCCGCTCGCTTTCGGTGGCTGGCCGCCTTACACACTGTGTCTCTACCGCTTTGAGCGGGGAATGTCTTGTGTGTGGCCCTACACTCATCGCTTCGGCCACCTTGGGCGGAAAACAAATGGTGTGTGGCGCGGCGCGTAGCGCCTGGGGCATAATGTTCGCGAAAATGTGTGAGCGCGTTTGAGCGGGCACAACTCTTGACCGGTTAAGAGTGGCTGTGTGACAGCGCGTGTGGTGGCTAGGCGTGGACGCAGACAAGCGGACACGTGACCTAACTCTAGCACTCGAGCGGCCGGAGGCCGCTTTATGTGAGTGGGGGACACGGGGTTTATTGTGCTTATGTGCAGGGGTGAACACAGAAAAGTGGGCACATTTACTGCATTTGAAACACATACGGCGTGAGCCGTGCAACCAGAAATAATGCAACTTTTGTGATTTCTCTGGTTCGCCGTAAAAACGGCGGTGGTTGACAGGCGAGAGGGCGTTTTTGCCGGCTCGTTGGCTGCGTGAAATTCCTCTGCAGCAGCCACAGTGGTGGGGGCTGACAGGAAAAAGAGTTTTGACGGTGGTCCGGCCGCAGCGGGACTTAACCGTCGTTTCTTGCCTCTGGCTAGGAGGGCTTTGGAGGCTCGGACTTCAGCACGATCCTAGGCCGGGGGCCCCGAGGGGGAGGCGGCTTACCGTGGCTGGAAGAGCGCGATCTGGGGCGGCCGCTCGGTCTTCGCTGAGACGAAGGGGGCCGCGCTGGGCGCTGCGTGGAGCTCGGTGCTGGCTGGTCGCGAGGACGGCGAGCAACGGAGCTACCGCTGGCGCCTGGGCGTCGAGGCAGGAAGAGGTTCATGGCCTGCGTCGTCTTCTGTACTTCGGAGAAACGGTCGACGACCACTTGACCGCTGGTCCGAAGAGCCCAGATGGAGAGAGCGGGGCGTTTAAGAAGGCCGCGCGCTCTGTTTCTCGCATGTCCGCGAGCGTGAGCCAGAGGTGGCGCTCAGCTACCGTGAGGGAGGCCATGGAGCGTCCGAGGGCCTGTGCTGCGGTCTTGGTAGCGCGGAGGGAGAGATCCGTCGCGCTTCGCAAATCCGTGATCAGCTCAGCGTCACAGCTCCTCTCGTCCAGATCACGGAGGAGATTGGCTTGGAGGATTTGCAGCACGGCCATAGAGTGCAGAGCAGACGCAGCTTGACCGGAGGCAGCGAAAGCGCGGCCGATCAGCGATGACGTCACTCTGCAGGCCTTAGACGGGAGGGCAGCCTTTGAGCGCCAACCAGAAGGCGGGCAAAGGTGCGCTGCGACCGCCTCTTCCACCGGAGGGATAGCGTTGTAGCCCTTCTCAGCCGCGCCGTCAACTTGTGAGAGCGTCGAAGAAGCCTGAGACGAGACCCTCGCGGAGAATGGCGCGTTCCAGGACTTCGCGAGCTCCTCGTGAAGCTCTGGCAGAAAGGGTGCAGTCCTGGCGGTGGGCGCACGGCGGCGACTGTTCAGGAAGCATCCGTCGAGCCGATTCGGCGCTGCCACCTTAGGCGGGGCCCATTCGAGGCCTAGCTGCTCGACGGCCCGGGTGAGAAGGCGCAACAGTTCGGCGTCCTCACCCGCTCGAGAGCGTCCGGAGGCTCGGACTGAAGAGGTCGCGGAAGACCATTCCTCGCTGTCGGAAGCCATGATGGAGCAGCTGTCGGCGCGTTCCGCGACCGCATCCGCCTCATCCCCAGAGGCGGCAACAGAAATGGCGGCCTGGGGTGGGGGCGGGGAAGGCGAGAGTGAAGCGGGCGGGAAGGGTTCCGGCGAGCTTCTCTCGGCCAACTCCGGAGTCCGCTGCGAGCGGCGCTTTTTCCTGCGCGGCTTAGCAGAGACTGGAGGGATGTCATCTTCGAACTGATCGAGTCGAGCCCGCAGGGTCGACATCGTTAGTTCTTCGCACTCCGGGCATCCGCCGGCGAGAAGTGCGGCGGCGGCGTGATCACGGCCCAGGCAGAGAGCGCAGATCACATGGCGGTCCCCGGAACTGAGCTGCGCGTGACACGAGCCGCAGGTGGAACGAGACATTTTTAGAAAAACGCTCGGCTCTTTTTGTGAAAGTGTGACGCAGCGGCGACAACACTGAGCAATAAAAGGATATAATGCTGCCGGATAGCAGAGCAGGCACGGATGGCTGAAGGTGGCGCGATGCTGCCGGCTTCTTCAGGCGCTGTCCTCTGCTTGCTCGTCTGCACGTTCAACGGCGGCGGGTTCCAGATCCAGCGATGCGAAGGGCTTCGCTGAAGAAAAGAAAATCGAATATGCAGCCCGTGAGCCCTGCTTATATACACGTGGCCACGCCCCACCTGTAGGCAAATGAAGTCACGCGGGCTCACCGATAGGCTGCTGCAGTTGCCAGCAGAGCAGCCAATGGCACGCTGGAATAGCCTGCTATGGTCTGCCAGGCTGCCGCACTGCGTTGACAATGTTACAAAATTAAGGATAATTTTGGGTTTTTCAGAAATCTCGAAGAAAGAATACTTTCCCGTAGCGTAAGGAACTTACGCAATACGAGAGAACCTCTCGTAAGAGAACTTGCAAAATAGCAGGGTGTTCAAATACTTATTTTCCTCACTGTATTTTGAATTGTAACTGTGTTTGCTTTTATATTTGTTCAATAAAAAAAAAAGAATAAAAAATATTTTTATATATATATATATATATATATATATATATATATATATATACATAATAAATACGTCAATATTCCATTTAAAGGGTTAGTTCACCAAAAAATGAAAATAATGTCATTTATTACTCATCGCGTGTCGAACTGCCAAACTTGCGAAATCACGTGACTTTGGCGCTCCGAATCACTGAATCGACTCACTGATTCAATACGCTCCGAGCCTCCAAATCTTCATGAAGCAGTGTAATTTTTATTTTTTTGGTGCACCAAAAATATTCTCGTTGCTTTATAATATTAACATTGAACCACTGTACTCACATGAACTGATTTAAACATGTTTTAGTACATTAATGGATCTTGAGAGCGTACATTTCATTGCTACCTATGCAGGCCTCACTGAGCCTTCGGATTTCAACAAAAATATCTTAATTTGTGTTCCGAAGATGAACAGAGGTCTTACGGGTGTGGAACGACATGAGGGTGAGTAATGACATTATTTTCATTCTTGGGTGAACTAACGCTTTAAACTCTGTAATGAAGGAGGAGGGGAAAGTCTCCATTAAATAACTTTTAAATATACACTCACCTAAAGGATTATTAGGAACACCATACTAATACTGTTTGACCCCCTTTCGCCTTCAGGACTGCCTTAATTCTACGTGGCATTGATTCAACAAGGTGCTGAAAGCATTCTTTAGAAATGTTGGCTCAGATTGATAGGATAGCATCTTGCAGTTGATGGAGATTTGTGGGATGCACATCCAGGGCACGAAGCTCCCGTTCCACCACATCCCAAAGATGCTCTATTGGGTTGATCTGGTGACCCTGGGGTCCATTTTAGTACAGTGAACTCATTGTCATGTTCAAGAAACCAATTTGAAATGTTTCGAGCTTTGTGACATGGTGCATTATCCTGCTGGAAGTAGCCATCAGAGGATGGGTACATGGTGGTTATAAAGGGATGGACATGGTCAGAAACAATGCTCAGGTAGGCTGTGGCATTTAAACGATGCCCAATTGGCACTAAGGGGCCTAAAGTGTGAAGCAAGAAAACATCCCCCACACCATTACACCACCACCAGCCTGCACAGTGGTAACAAGGCATGATGGATCCATGTTCTCTTTCTGTTTACGCCAAATTCTGACTCTACCATCTGAATGTCTCAACAGAAATCGAGACTCATCAGACCAGGCAACATTTTTCCAGTCTTCAGCTGTCCAATTTTGGTGAGCTCGTGCAAATTGTAGCCTCTTTTTGCTATTTGTAGTGGAGATGAGTGGTACCCGGTGGGGTCTTCTGCTGTTGTAGCCCATCGGCCTCAAGGTTGTGCGTGTTGTGGCTTCACAAATGCTTTGCTGCATACTTCGGTTGTAACGAGTGGTTATTTCAGTCAAAGTTGCTCTTCTATCAGCTTGAATCAGTCGGCCC
The DNA here is from genome assembly GCA_023566225.1 of Romanogobio albipinnatus. NCBI lineage: Eukaryota > Metazoa > Chordata > Actinopteri > Cypriniformes > Gobionidae > Romanogobio > Romanogobio albipinnatus. Next base: position 11,671,672 of record CM042257.1, read on the forward strand.
ATTCTCCTCTGACCTCTAGCATCAACAAGGCATTTTCGCACACAGGACTGCCGCATACTGGATGTTTTTCCCTTTTCACACCATTCTTTGTAATCCCTAGAAATGGTTGTGCGTGAAAATCCCAGTAACTGAGCAGATTGTGAAATACTCAGACCGGCCCGTCTGGCACCAACAACCATGCCACGCTTGGTTTAAATTGCTTAAATCACCTTTCTTTCCCATTCTGACATTCAGTTTGGAGTTCAAGAGATTGTCTTGGATTGACCAGGACCACACCCCTAAATGCATTGAAGCAACTGCCATGTGATTGGTTGATTAGATAATTGCATTCATGAGAAATTGAACAGGTGTTCCTAATAATCCTTTAGGTGAGGGTATATATGTGTATATATACACATACATACATACATACATGCATACATACATGCATAAATACATACATACATACATACATACATACATACATACATACATACATACATACATACATACAGTGTGCAGAATTATTAGGCACGTTGATTTTCTGATCATATTTTTTTTTCCAGACACATTTGACCAATTCCAAACCACAGTAATCCTAATAACTACTATTAATTTAGTATTTAATAATGTATAAGTGATATATAATTGTTCATGAAGGCTGGAAATGAAAAACACCTTATATTCAGGTGTGGAGAATTATTAGGCATGTTTTCTTTTACAGATAAATTGAGCCAAAAAAGAGATTTAACTCAGACTGAAAAGTCAAAAATTATTAAATGCCCATGAGAAGAATGCAATACTTATGCAATACTAGACATTGCAGTTAAGGCAAGACCATTGGACAGTGAAATGCTCATTGGGTCAGCAGGGTCAGACAAAAACATGTGGCGGAGAAAAGACACATGTTAACTGCAAAATAATTAAGAATTAAGGTGAAGAATTAAGTGTGAAACCATCATGAATCCTTTAGTCTCCAGCGCCACCATTTTTCAGAACGGCAACCAACCTGGAGTCTCCAGAAGTGCAAGGTGTCAGGATCTCTGAGACTTAAATTAGGTAAAGAATCCTAAAAAAAATCACCCCCACTAAATAAGAATCACAAGCTGAAGTGTTGTAAAATACATGAAGACTGTTTTTTTATAGGCTTTATGGACAGATAGAGTGACTCTTGAAGGACCAGCACCACATCCTCTTGCACCACTGTTTGAAGAATTAATCTTCCAGAATCTGGCAGTACGTTTTGGGAGTTCATTTTAGTCCATCCTGAAGTCCTTTTTTCAGAGATGGACTAAAAATTATATATATATATATATATATATTCAAGGTTTTTTTTGGACTGTGACTTTTGAATATGATGCCACTGTATTCCTGAAGTCAACGAAAAATAAAGAAACATCTAAAAATGTTGGATAAAATCTGAACTAATCTCTTAAAAGAAATTATATATTTTAATAATATTTTAAAAGAAAATGTTTTACTAATTATTTTTAAGAAATAAAAAGTGGCAACTACGCAGATCAGATTCTTACAAGTAGGCCTATACTTCTAGTACACTTATCCTACATAAAGTATTTAAAAAAATACACTTGAACTTTAAGTATAGCCTACTTATTTTTCGTAAAATGAAATAAAATATTATGAGGGCACATGATTATTAAAAAAAAAATTATGGTGTGTAGGCTTGCGATAAATAATTTTCAAGATTGTTTTGGACTGATTTTTAAAATAATGAAGCTGCAGTATTCCAAGGGGAGATTGATCAATATCTCTTTCACTCAGAATCACCATCACATCGCAACTTCATCTGCAGTCCAAAGTCACCTGTAGTGTCAGCTGGAAATCATTTGGAAGTTTCATGTTGAACAAGATGTAGACCAACATTTTATCTCCAGTAACCCTCTCTACATGCTTGTGTAAGCATAAAACCCTTAGTAATAATGACTGAGGCGGAGATGCTATCACGTATAAATGAGTGTTGGCAGGACCGGCACAGGAGATTTGAATAGGCTACTTGTAATGACCATTAGCTCTCACCATTTGACTAATGAGGGGAACGAAAGCTTGTTTCTATGGCCCTTCAGAGAGGCACCATCTTACCCTAAAGTCATGAACTGGCAAATGACGCCAAAGTGTGACCTTAAAAAACCTGCCTGGAAACATGATAGAAACAGCATTATTGTTCTTGTTTCACCACCAATAATCTGTGAATTTCTGCAATTACAGACTGTACTTTGATAATCTTCCATCATTTATATCCTTATATATCAGTTATATCAGTATCTTGATTGTACGTCACCAGCACCTCTCTATTTTTGCCGTCAGATATGATGGCAGCTGTTCTTTGTATTGGAAACAGGTCTAAAATAAGCAGAACAAATTGTTTCATGGGCTATTTATAGTCAGCTATGAAAAATGAGAAACCTTATTCTTTGTCATATTTGTGGTGTTATGCAATGTGAATAGCATAATATATGCTGTATCCTGTGCACTTTCTTTCTCTTGACTTGGTTTTCCCCTCACATTTAGAAGTTGAATTCTCTCAGTCTCTTATAGTATTAACATAGCAGAACACAAGGGTTGGCTGTGCAAACACAAATCGAGCTGATTTTGTGGACGTGTTTTGCTCTCTCGCGTTTCGCCTCCGGCTCTAGACTTCAGAAATGACAACTGTGATATCTGTTCACACACACACACACACACACACACTGGGATGTACGTTAGGTTGTGCTCCTGTGTATAATCGCTTTACTGTGTGTCCAGCTTTTGGTTGGCTGTTGCAGTCAGTTAAGGAAGAGGCATGTAATTGAGTTGATGGCTGTTTGCCACACAGCCAAGTGGATCAGAGCACAAAAGAGAAGATGACAAATGGGGGAAAAGGTTAAAGAAGAAAGGGGGAGGGGGGCTTTTTGTTTTAAATGAAGCATCCTAAGACACACCAATTTATTATGTGAGCTGTTATGACTCACAGCATGAAGATTAATTCTGAAAGAAATGAAATTTCTCCTTTTAGAAATGTATTTATGTCTCATAATGAAATAGCATTTTTCATAACTGTCATATATGCAATTTAATCACACGTCATGTTGGACCATCAAATTGATTTTAAAGAGGCCATATTATGCACTTTTACGAAGTAATTTTTATTGTGGGCTCTACTAGAATAGGTTTTCATGCTTGAATGATAAAAAAACATTATTTTTCATATAGTTATATTTTACATTGTTGCAGCACCTTTCTTCCCAGTCTGTAAGTAGCTCTGTTTAGTTTCGGTCTAGAGTGCAACAGTGCTTGCCCACTTTTTCAGCGGTGTTGGTTCCGAAAGTACGTTTTCTCCATTTATTTCTCCCATAGGGATTTTTAAAAAGTCTTCATTAAAGCGTTATAAGCCATGAACAATGTCAACCAGCTACAAGGTAAGTCATAACATTGCAAATTTTAATTTGAAACCAAAATTATTCGAAAATTGGACAAAAACACAAAAGTTCAAGGCTGTGTACTTAACGACTCTAAGAACTACAATCCCATTAAGCATTGTGTACAGCATAATCGAATTAAGAATGATTACGAAATGTGTAAACTATATATTTTAAGTTTATTTAAAAATATGCACATATACACTCATTATTAGGATTATTAGGAACACCTGTTAAATTTCTCATTAATGCAATTATCTAATCAACCAATCAATCACATGGCAGTTGCTTCAATGCATTTAGGGGTGTGGTCCTGGTCAAGACAATCTCCTGAATTCCAAACTGAATGTCAGAATGGGAAAGAAAGGTGACTTAAACAATTTTGAGCGTGGCATGGTTGTTGGTGCCAGACGGGCCAATCTGAGTATTTCACAATCTGCTCAGTTACTGGGATTTTCACGCACAACCATGTTCAACCTGATTCAAGCTGATAGAAGAGCAACTTTGACTGAAATAACCACTCGTTACAACCGAGGTATGCAGCAAAGCATTTGTGAAGCCACAACACGCACAACCTTGAGGCGGATGGGCTACAACAGCAGAAGACCCCACCGGGTACCACTCATCTCCACTACAAATAGGAAAAAGAGGCTACGATTTGCACGAGCTCACCAAAATTGGACAGTTGAAGACTGGAAAAATGTTGCCTGGTCTGATGAGTCTCGATTTCTGTTGAGACATTCAGATGGTAGAGTCGAGCGTAAACAGAAAGAGAACATGGATCCATCATACCTTGTTACCACTGTGCAGGCTGGTGGTGGTGGTGTAATGGTGTGGGGGATGTTTTCTTGGAACACTTTAGGCCCCTTAAATGCCTCGTTTAAATGCCACAGCCTACCTGAGCATTGTTTCTGACCATGTCCATCCCTTTATGACCACCATGTACTCATCCTCTGATGGCTACTTCCAGCAGGATAATGCACCATGTCACAAAGCTCGAATCATTTCAAATTGGTTTCTTGAACATGACAATGAGTTCACTGTACTAAAATGGCCCCCACAGTCACCAGATCTCAACCCAATAGAGCATCTTTGGGATGTGGTGGAACGGGAGCTTCGTGCCCTGGATGTGCATCCCACAAATCTCCATCAACTGCAAGATGCTATCCTATCAATTTGGGCCAACATTTCTAAAGAATGCTTTCAGCACCTTGATGAATCAATGCCACGTAGAATTAAGGCAGTTCTGAAGGCGAAAGAGGGTTAAACACAGTATTAGTATGGTGTTCCTAATAATCCTTTAGGTGAGTGTATAAATATTTAAGTATTTTGAGAGCGTAGGGAGACCGTCTTGATTATGTCATTTGCATTGGGAGTGTGCGCAGCTAAAGAGCTTGTTTGGCACGTTTTGCTGGTTTCGACTCTCTGATTGGTAGAATTTCTGTACAGCATCTTGGTTAATGTTTGCCTGGCTCCACCCTCCTATACGTACTTCCGCTCAATTTTCATTTTCCTTCAGTACTCCGTCTGGGATTGCAGTATATTCTCTGGTTTTCTCTGATCAAATTTTAACCGGTCCAATCAGCGAACAGAGGGAGTGGCTGAGAGCGATGACATTGATGCCGTGCACTAGTTTGAGATGTCATACGTCACAACCAAACGTTACGATTGGTTATGGCAGATCCAGAGTGGCCCTGGGCAGATCCAATAGTTTTAAACTTCAACAGAGTACCCGCCTTCAACCAAGTTAACGCTTTTCAATGGAGAGTGGCCAGACTCTCTGTAAAAATGAAATGTATGAGAATCTGGTAGGACCAGACTAGGTTAATGTGGTTTTTAACCACAAAAAACTAATGTGAAGCCCTCATTCCAAAAAGCACAATATGCTCTGATTCGTCTGCTGGACAAATGTGTACTGGTCAACCATTTCAAACATGTTTCGGAAATGTCACGCTCCTTTCAACACACTATTAACTTAACCAGACCTGTATGACTTGGGCAGGAATTATTTCAGTGAGGAATACTGTGACGTACGTTCTCGAAAAGAAAGAAAAAAATCCCTCAAGACTATAATCGAGGCGTATCAGGGAGTTTAGAAAGAGTGCTTACTGAAAATTACTCCCTTTGGATTGAACTTTGTGCTTTGCAATTTTGCAAAACATTAACAGCAAACAGCAACATTACACACTAAAGAAAATGTAGAAATGTAGAAAAGGATATGTCTGCTTTAAAAAGGGATTGCATGTGTGTGTTCATTGAAGTGCATATAATGATTGTCCTCCTGCTGATGTTCTCTCCGAGAGGGATGAAGCTTTAATCTGCTGAAGCTCACAGATCAAGCTCAGCTTTGCTCAGATGGTCTTGAACCACACCAGTGATGCTTTCAAACCTCATGAGCAACTCATCATTTATATCTGAGAACTCCAGCATGTAGCCTACAGATTTTCAATACACCTATTGAGAGCTCTTTTCTTCATAGAAATGATCACCACATCTTGTCTTCTGTATAGAAATGATTGCATGCACTCTTGCAATTTTACAATAATGGTGTCTGTAATTACCCATTCTTGTCCTCCTTTCCTTTCAAATGTCAGATAATGCACTAGTCACACATAATGGACAGATGTTTGTGAGTTTTGCAACGAGTGCAACTTTTTATAAGAACTGTACTCAAAGCAAATTAATCCTTCCCTTTCAGGCATGCCTCTACAGTAATAACAGCACAAAATGAATAATGTCACTTTTTCTTTATGCTATTTATTTCTCCACAAGCCCCTAAAATGTGAGTCCTATTTTCAATTAATATTGAGATCTCGGTCTGTTTGGGATTGTGAATGTTTGAAATTTTGCGCAGTCATTTTGTTGTACTGTGTGGTTGAGATATCGGACAAATCTATTTAAGGACTCCTTTTATACTTTCTAGAAAAAAAGCAGTGAAAATTCCCTTGTTTTCCTAGGTATGAACCAGGGCAGTGTCATGCTTTTTTGACATTATAATTTGATTGGTATTTCTTTAAAGTACCTTCGAGTACTGTGGAAATACCCTGATATCATACAGCATAGGCTATATCAAAGTACCAGAGTATTAAACAAAACACAAAGATGATCGACATTAAAGACATTTGTTTCCACAGATTTTTTTTGCTAATATTTACCATACCAATGTTAGTGAAGGACCCTATAAACTCAAGTTGGTGTGCAAATATATTTGACTGTTGTGTTAATAAACGTTATATGTTAAGCTTTGTTTTAAGGTCAAGCCCTTTCATTTGTGTTGATGGGCCAGAGGAGGGTAATATTGTGTTTAATTTTAAGAGCTCAAGTCTAATTATGTGATATTAACATCATTCTGGGATTATGGCTCCCTGGTGGAGGTTTAATTTATTTAAGACCATGCTGGACTCTCAGATCAATTAAGAAAGAAAATCTGTTCTATTCCCTGTTTGGCATTATTTACATGTAATTCTGAACTGGGGGTCATGTAAGTAGAGATAAAATGCTTATGATTCTGTGTAGTCTAATGCTTGTGTTTTATGGGATGCCTGATGAATCTGTTGTGGATGAACTACAGTCACCTTTTCTCTTGCCTTCAGTCTCTGTCTCTCCCAAATTTACACTCTTAAAGGTCCCGTTCTTCGTGATCCCATTGTTCAAACTTTAGTTAGTGTGTAATGTTGCTGTTAGAGCATAAATAATACCTGTAAAATTATAAAGCTCAAAGTTCAATGCCAAGCGAGATATTTTATTTAACAGAAGTTCCCTTTCAAAGCCTACAGCGAACGGCTGGCTTGGACTACATCCTGGTACTTCCTTCATAAATGACGTCAGTAGAACAGTAGAACAGACTAACCTCCGCCCACAAGAATACGTGAAAAAAGGGGGCGTGGTCTTGTTGCTGTCCCACGTGGAGAAGAGGACGTGTCGCGTGGAGAAAAGGAATTGTTGCGTTTGAGTGCGTTTGTCGCCATGTCGTCGAGACGCTGTTATTTTCATCCCGGAGTCAAATCACCTTTGTTTGGCTTTCCCAGGGACGCTGTAGAGATCATTGAGCGCATATATCTCCCGTTAAGAGGCGTGACCTTTCCACGTGCACTAAGCTGCTGTCGAATCACAACACAGGAACCGTGACTCGTTCGCTAAACTGCGGTCAAATCCCAACACGGGAACCGCTGGCACAATCAGAACTCGTTACGTATTTCTGAAGGAGGGACTTCATAGAATAAAGGAAGTCATCAGCCATTTTTAGGACAGTGAAAACAGCGGTATACAGATAAGTAAATTGTGTTAAAAATACTGTTTTTTTTACAGACGAAACATGAACACATGTTATATTGCACACTGTAAACACAATCAAAGCTTCAAAAAACACGAAGAACGGGACCTTTAATATCTCACTCAATATGACTAGCCAGTAACTAATATGATTTCGGAGGTGAAGTCTCCTGTCTGAGCACCCTTTATGAGGTTGTGTTTCAGATCCAATGTACTCTTAGCCAGAATGATGTTTACTACATGTAATATGCATTTGTGCATCACCGGTTTATCAGTTTCCTGATCTTAAAGCCTTTTGATCGAAATGAACAGTAGTGTATATACATGAAAAAAGCATCTGGGCAAGTGTTTGGGGTCAGTAAGATTTATTTGTTTTGTAAAGAAGTCTTTTATACTCACCAAGGTTGCATTTATTTGATTACAAATACAGTAAAAACAGCAATATCATGAAATAACACTACAATTTGATAGATCTTGTTCCTTAGCGTAAGGATTTGAGCGAGTTTGACAAGGGCGAAATTGTGATGGCTAGACGACTTGGTCAGAGCACCTCCAAAGCTGCAGCTCTTGTGGGGTGTTCACGGTCTGCGTGACGGGGTCATGGCCAGCCAAGGTGAAGGCTGGCCCGTGTGGTCCGATCAAACAGGCGAGCTACTGTAGCTCAAATTGCAAAGTTAATGCTGGTTCTGATAGAAAGGTGTCAGAATACACAGTGCATCGCAGTTTGTTGCGTATGGCGCTGCATAGCCGCAGACCAGTCAGGGTACCCATGCTGACCCGTCCACCACCGAAAGCACCAACAGTGGGCACCTGTGAGCATCAGAACTGGACCATGGAGCAAATGGAAGAAGGTTGCCTGGTCTGATGAATCGCATGTTCTTTTACATCACGTGGATGGCCGGGTGCATGTGCGTCGCTTACTGGGGGAGCACATGGCACCAGGATGCACTATGGGAAGAAGGCAAGCCGGCAGAGGCAGTGTGATGCTTTGGGCAATGTTCTGCTGGGAAACCTTGGGCCCTGCCATCCATGTGGATGCTACTTTGACGCGTACCACCTACCTAAGCATTCTTGCAGACCATGTAACTGTATTCCCTAGTAGCTGTGGCTTCTTTCAGCAGGATAATGCGCCCCGCCAAAAAGCAAAAATGGTTCAGAAATGGTTTGAGTAGCACAACAACGAGTTTGAGGTGTTGACTTGGCCTCCAAATTCCCCAGATCTCAATCCAATCGAGCATCTGTGGGATGTGCTGAACAAACAAGTCCAATCCATGGAGGCCCCACCTCGCAACTTACAGGACTTAAAGGATCTGCTGCTAACATCTTGGTGCCAGATACCACAGCACACCTTCAGGGATCAAGTGGAGTCCATGCCTCGATGGGTCAGGATTGTATTGGCAGCAAAAGGGGGACCAACACAATATTAGGTTAATAATTATGCCTGAATGCCTGATTCTAGTGATATTTTTCTGCCCAAGAAACATTTCTTACTATTATCAATGTTAAAAATTGTTATGCTGCATAATATTTTTGTGTAAAACCATGTTTTTTTCACAATTATTTGATGAATGTAAAGTAAAAAAAAAAAACAGCATTTATTTATAATAGAAATCTTTTGAAATATTAGAAATGTCTTCACTATAATTTTTGATCAATTTAATGCATTCTTACCGAATAAAAGTATTAATTTGTTTATTAAAAACAAAATTACTAACCCCAAACTTTTTAATGGAAGATATGTACACTGTAAAAAAAAAAAAAGGTTCTATATGGCACCAAAAATGGTTCTTCGTCGTAATCATAGAGGAACCACTTTTGGTGCTATATAGCACCATATCTTAACATGTTCTGTATATGGTAGCGGTGCTATATAGCACCTTGGTCAAAGAACCGGTGAAGAACCTCTCAAGAACCACTGAAGAACCACTGAAGAACCACTGAAGCACCAAAATTGGTGCTATATAGCACTTAAAAAGGTTTCCCTATGATTACGAGCCAAGAACCATTTTTGGTGCCATATAGAACATTTTTTTTAGAGTGTATTTATTATTCATTGAAATCCCCTTTTTTCTTACTTTCTGTTTTTATAGGAATTTGCTGGTGAAGGAAAAGCAAAAGGAGAAAAAAGAAAGGTGCTTTTAACATTCATCTCAGCACTATATGAACACGCTCGCTATCCACAGTGTTTCCACGGCAACCCTGACAGAGTGACATGTCTCAGACAAACAGAATGCTTGACATTATGACTCTAGCCTCTGAACCAGCTTCCATTTAGGACAACAAAACAGTGTAAGGGCATATGTGTTCATTAGTATTCAGATTTGGGAACAGGACATGCTCTTTGAAGGCAAATGCTGCTGGACTGCTCAAGTATATTGACTTTGATGAGAAAATCATATCTTTTGAGCAAATATCTTGTGCTATACATAGTACTTTCATAGATCTCTGTTGTGCTTTTCAAGGGCACATTTGTAAAAACCTATTTTTCTATTATTTATTTTTTATAGGGTTTTTTTTTTTGATGGTTTAAAATGACTGTTTTCTATTTAAATATTTTAAAATGTAATTTATTTCTGTGATAGCAAAGCAGGATTTTTAGTGTCACATGTTCCGTCAAAAATATGCTGATTTGTTTCTTCATTTTCTTCTTCTTTTTTTAACTATATAACATATATTTTTCTGTGTGTGTCACAAACTGTGTTTAGTTTCACTTTCGTGCACTTTTAGTTTGTATTTGTAAATGGACTGAGTTTATATAGCGCTTTTAGCAGACCTACGGCCATCCAAAGCGCTTTACATTTGCCTCACATTCACCCATTCATACACTCATTCACACACAGACGGCGGTGTCAGCCATGCAAGGCGCCATCCAGCTCGTCGGGAGCAGGGGTTAGGTGTCTTGCTCATGGACACCTCGGCACTTGGTCAGGTGGAACCGGGGATCGAACCACCAACCTTCCAGTTTGTAGACAACCTACATGAACCACTGAGCCACTGCTGCCCCATTTGTCAGTTACCACCCGTTTCATTTGTACCTAGTTTCCCACCAGGATTTATGCCGCGTTCCAGGCAACCGGTAACCCGTGTTTTTCCAACCTTCTACCCGTGAAAGTGCACTGGAACGACAGTCAAACCCGTAACTTCCCACCCGTGAACTCGTACTAGATCAAAGTACTCCCAGTTACCAGCTCTGACATCACATAGCCCGCGAAACAACAATGGCAGCCCCTACGGATGCAGTGTTTATGAAACAAATATACAAATAACGTAAAATAAAAGGTATAACAGCTTCTCTTGCCATATGTGCTGTTTTTTTCCCTCCGTTTCTCTCAAACAAGCAAGGAGTGAGCACCTTTGGCGATAGAAATTATTGTAAATGAGCATAAGCCCCGTACGGTCCGCCATGCTTTGTTTACATCTAGCTAATGCTACCCCAGTTCCTTGCACTCAGATGTGACTTTGCCTGAAACACTACAAAGTCGTGAGTCATGGTTTGAAGTTGTAATTTACAGGCTCAAAAACCTGCCTGGAGCGCAGCATTATGCTAGCCTGGTCTTACCAGACTCTTGTACATTTCATTTGTACAGAGAGTCTGGCCACTCTCCATTGACAAGCGTTTACTTCCTTGAAGGCGGGTAACGCTAACGCTAACGTTTCGTCGTGACGTATGTCATGTGCCGTTCGCCTCTGTTTCTCACATGGAAGTCTGTGAAAAAATAACTGTACAGATTGTGCACGCCACCTCAGTGATAAAACCTAAAACTTGTGCATTCGGATAGTGATTTATTCACAGTGGAGGGGAGAGTTTTGTGATCGGGAACGCGCTGCTCACGTGGTCTGTAACATGATTGTATGCTGTAAATAAAATGTCATATGCTTGGTATGATAAGAATAAATGCTGCCGTAAATAACGGCCCAATTCAAATGTTTACGTGCTTTTCTTCTTTTTATTTTTTGAGTGGTGATGAAATATATTGCTCTTGTAAATACTTGCCAGCATTTAAAGAAATACAAGTCTAGCAATGCATCCAAATTACAGCGAAGCGCAACCGCACGGTGCTCTGCAGTGGTTAAAAAGGATATAAACAGTGAATTTTTAAGTGATATATTCTTGAAAACTCAGAGATGTGGATTTGGAAAGCAATTAAATTACCACACGCCCTTGGTGTTTGTCTAAAACAGTAGGTAGTTCGGCCGGGGATTTTTACACGGGTGGTGGGAGACGGACGGCAATAAAATCACTGAGCACCTGTAAATGATGACAATACCATCCGACAACACACGAGAAACAATTACCGTCGGAATAGGGCTTCAGCTAACTCTTTCACCTCTACTGGAGCGAGCTGGAAAATCTAACTTTTCCCGAACCCTGTGTGGAGGAGGGCCACAACATCATGGCCACCAACAAAACTCAGCAAAGATTGTTCTTACTCCGGCTTTAACTTCTGGATACTCGGGAGTGGTGCCACAACGGAATGAATGGCTTTGCTCGCATCTTTCTCCGCCGCCATTACTGAACTACAACTCAAACTAGCGCACGACATCGTTCTCAGCCACTCCCTCTGTTCGCTGATTGGACCGGAAAAAATTTGTTCGGAGAAAACCTAAGAATATACCGCAGTCCCTGATGGAGTACTGAAGGAAAATGAAAATTGAGTGGAAGGACGTAGGAGGGCGGAGCCAGGCTAGCATTTTACTGCCTTCACGTGCTATTGGAAATTTCCTAATTCCCACTTCAGAAGTCGTCATTACGAGCTTGTTGCATTCAAGTGTTTTGTTGTTGGAATGAACAGGTATCATGCTGGACACCAGGTTTATGTTTCGGGGCCGGCTCTAGGCATGGGCAGGGGTGGGCTGAGCCCACCCAAACGTCTGCCTTGCCCACCCAATCAGAATTAGGAACTGATAGTGTTCATTTGTTTTTACTATTTGTGCATTGATTAAAACAATCTGAATGGGCTCTGTGTTGAAAGTTTTGATGAAGGGCTGTAGAATGCCCCAAACAATCACAAAAATAACACCAGAATTGTTTACTTTATTAACTGAAAATAAGCGTTGTAAGCTATGCGCACGCTTCAGTCTGTAGCAGAAAAGCAGAGGCTGCAGTCACATGAATGAAAACGAGCAGAAATATTTGCGTGCTATTAAGGTAATTACGAGATGTTGTATTCGTGAATATGTATCATGTTAATATTAATATGCATCTCTGATTTTATTTATTTATTCATGCCAAGTTGAAATGCACGCTCATTTAAGAACGTGCATTTATTGCATGGACAGAGCTAGAACATAATGTAGCTACCGGTAAGTGTTTAAAATGCAAGTGCATAGTTCAGTTGAAACCTTGCCCTCTTTGGCTTGCTGTTGATGCTGTTAAACTGAATGTAGGCTACGAGGCAAGCTGACTGTTTAAATAACAGCACTGAAATAAAAATGCGCTGTTTATCTTTTAATCAGTTTAGGGCCATTCACGCAGGACGCGTTTGTGCGGTTAAAAACGCGATGCAGGTATAGAGACAAGTTTTTTAAAAATGTTTTCTTTCTTTCTTTTTTTTTAAATGAGTGCCGCGTTTATAAAGCCGCGTCATGCACGAACTCTGCAAAAGTATGGAAAAGATACGAGCGCAACGGTCTTGGGCGGGTCGCCAGGATGATTTAAAAAAAGGAGCTACATTAGAGTTAGGGCCTACATTAAAAATAAAAAAGAATAATTTTGTTTGCATTAAATCAGTCTAGGCATATAAAAGGAATAAATTTGCGAAATATATCTGACTTAACAGATAACAGATTAACAAAAAGAAAGAAAAACTGCAACAGTGCTGTTGAGTTTGGTTCATTTTTGTGAGGCACCGCTCCTCCTGTTTTCTTTATTTTACAATAGCACAATGTAAGTAAACACTTTGCAGTTTTGAAGGATGTCCTACTCTTATTATCTGGATGACCAAAAGGACGGAGTAGGCTATTTTATGTTTTCACATTTGTGCGCATGTGAAGTGGATGATTTTTCCATCAGTATTGGGACACGAGTGAACAAAGCCTATAATAAATAATCGTGAACGCTGGTTACTTTCAGATTCTCATTAGTTTCGTTTTGGTTTTATATATATATATACTTATATTTTTTCATTATTGATCTATTCTGAATACCGTTACATTTAAAGGATGTTGTAAGGCATTGTGTCCAGAGGAAAATCGAGATAGCTCACTTAACTGGAGTTGGGCTATTGTAGACATGGAGGCGATGGACATTTCACAGCTCCACTTTATTCCCCGTGAAACTCGCGTTACAGTCCGTCACAAACACTAGCGTTACTTAATCAACAAAACAACTTGATTTGAGCAACAGAAAATAACCCGCATACATGGGAGTGCTGGAGGCGCAGTGCGCACATACAGCGCAGGCAGTTCAACAGGGAGCGCGCAGCTCTTAAAGGGGCCACACCATATTCCTACTCGTTACAATTTGTTGTGGAGTGAGGGGAAATAAAATAACCTATAGCTATGTTTGTAGTGTTTATAATGTTTGTAGTACTTTTACCGGTATTATTTCTGAATGCAATCAAATGTGACTTATACATGACTTACCTGTTTTTTTTTTGTGTTTTTTTTTTTTCAACCAAACGATTATTTGGTTAAAATTCTTGTTGGTTGGTTAACCAGTTAATTAGCCTCCCATATATAGGTCTAGCTATCAAATTAGTGCAGAATGTTGCGAATACGCATCAATAATCAAAAGCGTTTGTGTGGAAAAGTGCTGAGATGAATTTGTGCCATCTAGAGAATAGAGTCAAATTACCAATTGTATACAAGTAGGCTTTTCTTATGCTTGGCTTGACTTGTTTGAATGTAAATGGCTGTAGGCCTATAGTTTATGGGTCATGAAAAATTTTTTTTTAAACCCAACAAAAAAAAAAAAAAAAGCCCACCCGGGATATCTGCCAGCCCACCCTTCTATAGGTGCTTAGAACCGGGCCTGTTATGTTTAGATTAGATTAGATTAGATTCAACTTTATTGTCATTACACAAGTACAAGTACAAGTACAAGTACAAGTACAAGTACAAGTACAAGGCAACGAAATGCAGTTTAGGTCTAACCAGAAGTGCAATAGCAGCAAGTGCAGGATATACAGTGGTTGCGTAAGTGCAGGACATGGAAATGTACTGAATATATATAAATATGTATAAATAGAGAGATGGTTATTACTATAAACAGAACTGAATTTACAGGTGAATATGTACAGTGAATAAATATACAGATGGCTATTACTATAAACAGAATTTACAAGTGAATATGTCCTATGAATATAATATACAGATGGCTATTACTATAAACAGAATTTTACAGATAGAGGTATACAATAATATGTTAGGCTAATATGAGGAATATAGCAGTGGATTAAGGTAGTGCAATAAATTATGGACAGAGCTATCCGAAAAAAAGTGTAAAAGTGCAGTGGAAAGTTGTTGCATATTACAGTTAGAAGTACGGTGCAAAATGCAAATGTAAACATTGGTACTATAAATACAGTCGGCAGTGCAAATGAGCATAATCCAGTTAAGATATGGTAGTGCAGAATGCATAAGTAAACAGTTGTTACTGTAATAAACAGTCGGTAGTGCAAATAAAGTGAAGGCAGATGTGAGGTAGGAGAGTTAGCAGTTTATGAGGGAAGTGGATCGACTGGGGTTTGAGTTCAGTAAAGAGACAGCTCTGGGGAAAAAACTGTTCTTAAGTCTGCTGGTTCTGGTCCGGAGGATCCTGAAACGCCTGCCGGAGGGCAGGAGAGAAAACAGTCTGTGGGCTGGGTGAGAGGAGTCCTTGAGGATGCTGCTAGCTCGATGCAGACAGCGTTTCCTCTGGATGTGCTCGATGGCAGGTAGTGGAGTCCCTGTGTGTTTGCCTATTTATTGGGAAAATCATATTTAAACCAACATCATATGTAGTGTCCCATGCACTGACAACCATACATTCCAGATAGTCCGCTTTCTGCCGATTCTGTAATTTGAGTCAAATGCAGGCTATTTTCGCTGTGTATCAAACATACAATACGCTTCAAATGATTACTCGTACATGTAAATATGCACTACATTAATGTCAAGACAAGACGACCTAGCTGTTTTGGGGAAAAAAAATTATAAAACCACACCAGTAGTTCTCCCCGCCACCATGTTTAAAGTTTATGACACGCCCATCTAGGGAATTTGGGTATCAAAATTATGCTGTGTTCCAGGCAGGTTTTTTAGCCCGTAAGTTACAAGTTCAAACCACGACTCACGATTTTGTAGCTTTCCAGGCAAAGTCACGGTAAACTGCCTGAGTGCAAGGAATTGGGGTAACGTTAGCTAGATGTAAACTGTACGGGGCATTTCTATCGCCAAAGGTGCTCACTCCTTGCTTATTTGAGGGAAACGGAGGAGAGAAAACGGTGCATATGGCAAGAGAAGCTATTTTACCTTTTATTTTACTTTATTTGTATATTTGTTTCATCTCCTCGACAGCCTCTGTAGACCCATTCAGCCACTTGTTAGCAATCGCCTTTTTCAAGACGCATAACAACTTCAAAAAATCTTGCGTGGGAATACTGATGTATTTTATGTCGTAGAATAAAATGTGAAAGTTTCTTGAGCTTGTGTTCACCACAGACCTTATTTCAGCAAAAACCCCATTCAAAAAAACCCATTGACTTCGGGACAAGGGAAACAGAAGTGTTAAAATGCTAACTCGCTTCCGTGTTTTGGCCTACAAAGTGATGTCATACCGCTGTATGTTTCCTGCTTCTTACCTTTGGATTACTTGAGTTTGTTTTAGTTAATAAATACTTTTTGTTTTGGAAACTTTTTCATCTTTCTCTTCATCAGCTGAACCAATCTGTTTTTATGCGCATTTTGAAGTATCGCATCAGAAACAAGTGATGAAAACGCAACATTTAGGGGGGGAAAAATCCCTTCATTCACAAAAAAAAAAAAAGTGCTTGCCTGAGGTGGTTTTTGATTTATATGAGTTAATACCAATAATGGGAGATGGAAACGCATTTGCTGAAAAAATTCTGACATATAGCAAACATTAAACCCACGTGACTCGGCTGTTTCCTCTGATGGTGTTTTATCTGTTGTTGGTTAGCCTACTATGTTACCAATACTACCGTCATCTGTTCAAACAACTTAATGGAAACGCACCTAATTCGTTTTTGTTGTTGTTGTTGTTGTTTTTTAAATCTTCTATACCCTCACAACACAATTATATAATGTTTTTAACCGGGAACATCGCAAAAGTATTTGTTTTCATTTTATATCGTTGGTTTATGTTTTGGAAATGATAAAAAAATAAATAAAAAAAAAATCTTAGTTGAGATCACTTAGTCAGACCGTTTTGAATTATGAGTACTCGAAAAAAGACAATTATCAGAATAAGAAATTCTTCCTCTAATTTATTGATTATTTACTGCATTTACAGTATTTGCGTTTGCATACCTGTCAACGTAAAACGTTAATACATTAAAGTTCAATTAATGTAACGATCTGCTTTTATTGGTTGTTTTACGCCATCATCTAACGTGGTTCATCATCCAATCAGAGCTCAAATTTGAAGATATCAGTTTCATAATAAGCAATTATGCAATAATTCAGCTGTTTTCTCAGTGCTCTCATCAACATAAAAGTTGTGAATCATAAAACAGTTTCTGCGAATTGTAATGTAAAAAAAAAAAATAAAAAAAAATTAATCCTACTTTTTTTTTTATCGTGTACGTTAAATAGCCTATTAGCGCCAGTCACAGCTGCGCTTGTGGCGCAATCTCCTCCCCTCAGCGGATTCCAGCAGAATCAGTCAGCCTGAGATTCTGGAGGAATCGCTGTGAGCAAGATGGCGCTGTGTCGTTCAGCACCGAACAGCTCCTGTCGGGCTTATTAACTAACAGTTCCATTGGGTTTACAGCGTTCCAAGGTAACGAATGACAGAATTGGTCTCGGTTTTTCTTCTTTAGTCGGGCACATAAATGAATGCTCCACTGGGTGCGCGCACGCGTCGTTTGGTGCAGAGAAGCAGAAGAATCAACCGCAGAGACCCGCTCCTCGAGAATGACCAGAGAAGATTCAAATGAGCACGGCAATGGCTTGCGGTGAGACACATCCATAATGGACTGCACAACCAGTGGATTTGTCCGGCTATTTCCCTATTCTAGCTCTATAACATGGAGGAGCGAGGGAATGGCATGTTTGACCAGAAAATAAACTCTTTATTTTAACACCAGAGACACCGTTGCTGGACTTCACGTTATCTTCAGCATGTCAAGCACTGTAACACTGCTGATCATGTCTGCGTCGTTTTTCAACCCGAGTTTTGCGCTGAGCTCTCATTTCGACTCAGGTAGGCTTTTATTTTGTATTATTTATGCACATTGCATTCAGTAAAAACTGTTTCTGTGGAGATGCGCAAAATGCTCACCTCAGCAGCATATGAAGGGCTGCTACAACGAGATCTTCTAACAGAAGCGTGAATGAATTGAACGAATGCTTATTGCAGTTGTACACGGAAATCTGATCATTTTATTGTTTTTTAATGATCGATATCAGATTGTATTATTATTTCAGAAGAGGTGAAGGCAAACATTTGACTCAATTTGCCTCTCCGCACGTCCACTGATTCTCATGTCAGATGTGAGAGTAAAACTGGGTGATTGATGCACAGGTAGCCAATTCTGATTGGACAAGCAGGTCACTATCAACCTCAAGGTGTGTGTGTGTGTGTGTGTGTGTAGTGAGGGAGGAGCTAATTAAGAATATAATATATGCTAATGAGAAAGAATATAACCTTCATGTCATGATTAGGTCAATTAATGGAGGGTTGATTTAGACAAGTAGGCCTACACACACATATAGAGTCTTATTTAAAATTACACTTGAAAACGGTAAAGCATAACGCATATTCCACATATTCATATGGTGTCATGCGTCACTGATTTCAGAGACATTTACAAAGTTCTGTCATGAAACTCTAGATGGCACAGGTTGATAACTCAATCTGCTTGCAATGACATCATTCTCTATAGGGCACAGCTGATTGGTTCCTGCTGTATTAGTAGCCAATGAGCCTGCTGCTCAACCTTCAAATACTGGTCAGCATTTTCTGTAGCGGTTGCAGTGTGCCTGCAGAAACCCTCCACCTCCCCCAGCTCCACCTGTTTAGATCTGATAACCAACAGCAGCAGCAGCATAATCAATACATAATAAAATAATAATAATATTAAAGGTCCCGTTCTTCGTGTTTTTTTAAGCTTTGATTGTGTTTACAGTGTGCAATATAACATGTGTTCATGTTTCGCGTGTAAAAAAAAACTGTATTTTTAACACAATTTACTTATCTGTATACCGCTGTTTTCACTAAAAACGGCTGATGAGTTCCTTGTTCTATGAAGTCCCTCCTTCAGAAATACGTAACGAGTTCTGATTGTGCCAGCGGTTCCTGTGTTGTGATTCGACAGCAGCTTAGCGCACGTGGAAAGGTCACGCCTCTTAACGGGAGATATATGCGCTTAATGATCTCTACAGCGTCCCTGGGAAAGCCAAACAAAGGTGATTTGACTCCGGGATGAAAATAACAGCGTCTCGACGACATGGCGACAAACACACTCAAACGCAACAATTCCTTTTCTCCACGCGACACGTCCTCTTCTCCACGTGGGACAGCAAGAAGACCACGCCCCCTTTTTTCGCGTATTCTTGTGGGCGGAGGTTAGTCTGTTCTACTGTTCTACTGACGTCATTTATGAAGGAAGTACCAGGATGTAGTCCAAGCCTGCCGTTCGCTGTAGGCTTTGAAAGGGAACTTCTGTTAAATAAAATATCTCGCTTGGCATTGAACTTTGAGCTTTATAATTTTACAGGTATTATTTATGCTCTAACAGCAACATTACACACTAACTAAAGTTTGAACAATGGGATCACGAAGAACGGGACCTTTAATATTTATAAATAAATTCTCGGCTGGCATTTATTGAAGCTCCACTGCAAACCCCAATGTTGTTCCTTGTTTATTTATTTATTTCTGAAGAATCTTCAGAAAAAGATGTTGTCCATGAAACAACTGTTCAAAGTCTGTCAGGCTCCAGAAAGGGAAAAAAAAAACATCATAGTAGTGGTGCACTATAATTCAAGTCTCCTGAAACCATTTAAAAGGATTCACTTTAAAATGGAAATTACCCCATGATTTACTCACCCCCAAGTCCTCCTAGGTGTATATGACTTTATATTTCTCATGAACACAATTGTAGTTATATTAATAAATATCCTGGCTCTTCCAAGCTTTAAAAGATGGGGTTTTGTAAGAAAAATATCCATATTTAAATGTCTAGCTTCCCCCAGACCGCCTTCCATATTCAACTTACGGAAAAAACGTCTGACTTCATATGTCACGCCAGTTACGCTTTTTCTGTAAATTGAATACGGGAGGCCGTCTGGCGGAAGCTAGACATATTACTTCATAAAGTTTTAAATATGGATATTTTTCTTACGAAAACCCATCAACAATCTTGCCCTCCATTTGCTGTCAAATCAATTACTGTCTGAGGCATAGGATAAGGTTGGACATCAATGCTGTTCGGTCCCGAGACATTTGATGTCATTGACGTCCAAGCTGACACAGATTTGTTCTCCACACAAAGCTTTTCCTTTGTTTCACCTGATTAAAAAACAACAGCATATGGGTTTGGAACAACATGAGGTCGAGAAAATGATGCAATTTTTCGGTTAACTACCTCTTTAAATCCTCCCTGTGGTGTGAAAATGAGCCATCGTGTAGGTTGTTGCCAATTTTGAATGGTATTCCCCTCTATATTAGGACTCAGCTGTGTTAGTTGCCTCCTCACATGGTTCCTATGGTTACCAAGAGGGTCTGCAGTTCCGGATTTAGGAATCTAAACAGTGATTCCATTTCGCTGCAATTTTATTAATACCTTTTATGAGATGTGCTATTCTTAACTATTAAGAATAGTCTACTTCCAGAATTCTTCAAAGTCTCTGCATTAACTTTCACAAATTGGAATTTACATGTTTTACATGATCAATTTGGAGTCGCAGACCTCTTCCCCTCCTCCCAATTGAATTATGTCCGTCAGCGGGGATGAAGAGGGGAACAAGCTCTATCTGTCAAAGTGATGAATGGAACTAGGACTCATCCTGGAGAGGCTGGGAATGATTAGAGGGAGATAAAATCGTTCGCATTCTTTCATTGAATCTGTGCGACATACATACTTCTGTTTTTCAGATGAATGTAATGCTTTTTTGTGTAAACCCTCTGGTGCTCAAAAATGGCCGATTTTCTTTTTATTATTTGAATTAAATTAAGTTCAATAATGTTTTTATCTACTATTTTGTATTTTAAGGGAATTTTATGGTTGTAAATTATATTTATGCGATCGTTATGATCCATTTATTACCTGTTAATCACTTTTTGAATATTGAAATTGAAATTTCTAACTTAAACGGTCATAAATCTTGATTGCTTTGGAGCACAGACTTAAGTTTGGTCTGTTTTTAAAAAAGACACTTGACAGTTTATTGCTGAATTGAAAGTTTAAAAAGGGAAGGTTATTATGAAAATTGCATAAAAATAATTTTTATTTATTTATTTAATATGAAATATATATTTTCCAAAACATGTTTTACTCTAAAACTGTGAGAAAATCAATGCCATAAATCTCAAAAAGTGAGCTTTCAGTAAGATTTTGTTTGGCCGCAGTACCAAACGTTTCCACTAGATTTCAGGACCCCTTTTCAAATAATGTCCATTATTTGTGTGTGTGTGTGTGTGTGTGTGTGTGTGTGTGTGTGTGTGTGTGTGTGTGTTCACATTAGGGGCCCTATCATACTCCTGGTGCAATGTGACACCAGGCAAGTGTGTTTTGGTAGTTTCAGCCCTACGCAGTTATAATTCTTTACGTCCAGCACCCAGGTTGTTATGAACTGGCTTTTTAAAAATGTTCACACTGTTGTCTGAGGTCAACTTATGACGTTTGCATGGTTTTTATATTCAAAAACATAATAATGAATAAGCTATTTTCTACCCTGGTTTTGAGCCTAGCTCTTGAAACCTTTCTTTTTATATGGGCGTGCCGTATTGAAGACTTGGAAATAAACGCCCACTGCTATGATAACAGTTTTGCATATTATAATGAGCTTCGGCTCCCCAGTCATTACATGTGAGGAATTGTTTTGAAAACTTCCAATGTGGAGAAACAGCAACCGGAATGATTCGCCCACAGGGCTCGCAAAATGTATTTTTCAAACAAACATAATGATTTCTCTCTCATCCACCTGCAATTAATTGGAATGTTATTTTTTTATCACACACACACACACACACACACACACACACACACACACACACACACACACACACACACACACACACACACACACACACACACACACACACACACACACACACACACACACACACACGTATTTCACTATTTTGCGAACCCTGGCTGGCCCATATATGTCAGAGTCTGATCACGAATCACAGCACAATGAACCAACAACACCTCAAATACAAAGGATACTCCAGCCTGTGACAGCGTGGACTTATGTTTAGTCTAACTTATGTTTAGTTAGACATGTACACATAATCAGTAGATATCAAACGTAACAATGCAATTCTATCACATATAAAAAACATGTTTTACTCACATAATTGTGCTGCATCACAAATTGCAGTCAAAAAGGACGAACAGCTCCTGAGGGTTAAAAATGCATTATGCTGTCACACTGCAGTCTGGAATTTAAGGCAAAATCTGGGAAGAAGTCTTTTACACCATCATTTGCATTTTAATTGCATTTTTGTTTGTGTTTTACTAGAAGGTGAATGACTCACAATGACTAAGTCAACACTTTTGACCATGAATCATGGTGATGCAGCACCGAGCATCATTTTAAGCATCATTTCAGCTGGATTCCTTTAATGGATTCTAAAATTAGTGGCTGTTAAGAATGCTACCATGATTTAAAAAATAAAACAGCATGGCTCTTGTTAGATGGTTGTTCCTGAGGGTATGTTGAGATTTACAGCGACTTCTAAGTAATATAAAAATTGGGACGATGGAGAGGCTCGGTTATTGTAATGATGACATCATCTTTCTGGAAGCAGGGTTTGTTGGGTAATTGCTGGTGGTGGTGTTGGCAGCCATCCCATGCCAGCCTCCAGAGCTCAAGTTTCCTGACCGCCAGGCAATCAGACTGTCCTGTAGCACTGGGCTCTTCCTGAAAGACCAATTGCTGTTTATTCCCTGACCAGAGACAGAAGGATCGGTAAGAAAACGCTACAATGGATTATATAGCAGATCGTATGCTAGTTGAGAAAAAAAGGCGGCGAAATATGACATTGACCATAATGAGATTTTGTGAGCATCGACATATTCCTCAAACCGTCAGAAAGAGTGTTTAGAATGTGGTTGAAATCGAGAAGAGAGGGTTATTTGTGCTCAGTTGTGTGTTTATGAAAGACGTAGCTGTTACAGGATGCTCAAGTGATGGTGAAATGGCATCAGTTGTAATGTAAACAAGGTTTACGAGGTGCGGGGCGCTCTGGTATATATGCAGTTTTGATTTATTTCATGTTTCAAGTTCGGGTTTAGTAAGATTTGTTTAATGTTTTCGAAAGAAGTCTCTCAAGCTCAACAAGGCTGCCTTTAAATGATCAAGAATACATGAAAAGTGTAATATTGTGAAATCTTATTCCAGTTTAAAATAACCAGTGTCTTATTTAATATATTTTAACATGTAATATATTCCTGTGGTGGCAAAGCTGAATTTCCAGCATCATTTTTCTCCAGTCTTCAGTGTCACATGATCCTTCAGAAATCATTCTAATATGCTGATTTGCTCCTCAAGAAACATTTCTTATTATACGTGTTGAAACCGGTTATACTTTTTTCATGATTCTTTGAATAGAAAGTTCAAAAGAACAGCATTTATTTTAAATCACTTGTTCAGGATTCAGGTCAGGTCTGCAGAAGTGCGTTGTGTTGCTGGAACACAAGATGTATGCCTCAAAATATTGGTTAAAGGATATTGCATGGCTGTTTTCTTGATTGTGTGTACCTGCTAGTTATGCATGTTGCTGGAAAAGCCAAAGCTGGTAATTATAAGGGGGTGCCCACATGCTTTACCAAGCTTTCACTATTTTAAGTAAAGCTCTCCACACCTACTCTTTGGCTCCAAGCTCAGTAATTTGTTCCTTCAGGTTGAGTTACAAACAAGCTCCCATGATTGTTGCTAATGGCCTGTGCCATTGCTGCAGAACTACTTTGTGCATGCGTGTGCTTTTGGAGTCAGGAAATTGGAGTATATAGGAGTGCAGGAGATGGTGGAAGATAATCAATCCAGATTGAAAGCATGAGACTAGAGCAGTTAGAAAAGAGCATCCCCAAAATGGCATCCATTAATAGATGCCACTCCTGCATGTATTGTGTATTGTGTATTGAACTCTTTCTTGAGTAAGAATCATCATAATGGGTATGATTGCACCCAATATTGGCTTTTACAAGCATTTGAGAGTCTATGCCAGTACAGTGCAACATGATATTATAAATAGTAATTAAAAATAATAGGTATATGTTTGCTTTGACTGGGGGTAATTCATTGGAAAAAAACAACAACTAAATTATGCTTTTTCAGAACTCGGGGTAGAGTTTTCTAATGTGTTTTGGCACTATTAAACTATATTATCAAATATCTGAGAAAACAAGGCCAAGTGCTAGGCAGCAAGACTCAATGACTTGCAATAGTGTTAGTGCCCTGAGTGGAGCTATTCAGCATAAGAGAAAAAGAGGATGGTGACCTAGAACAGCACTGAAGTGATGGTTTGTTCCCTTGATGAGATGCAGTATAAGCAGAAAAAATTAACAGATTTTGAATACAATTTTATGCACAGAACATTAAGAGGGCTTTGCAAATCCCTTATGTATTTAGGGGATTATTTCTGTTATGTTTAAGGCAGATGTTGCTACAACTTCTGAAAGTGGCAGCAGTTTTGCAAACATATTAAATGAATCCCTCTAGATGGGTCATGGCCCTCTGTAACCACCTCCTGCTACTCAGATTCTCCCGCTCAAGGTCTACAGGGCATCACAGCAGTAAATGGCCGATGGCCTTCAGTGTCTGGTTAAGAGAGAAGTTGCTCGTCGTCACACTCACTGCAGGATGCAGTGACCCAGAAAATACAGATGGATTGCACAGCAAAATAACACACAAGTTAGAACAAAATGCTGAAAGGGCATACTGTTGAGATGAGGTGTTTGACTAGAGGAGTAATAGAAGTAAAAAAATGACAAATTGGCCAAGTTTGTACCCAAATGTCTGAATTTGCTTGTATTAAATCTTGGTTCGAGAGGGTACCATGTTGCTCTGTATAGCTTGTGTATTAAACTATATGTAGCAGACTTTTAATGCACTTTCATTTCTGTATCAGCACCATGGAGAGCTCCAGAGAGAAACGGAGGCCATTACGTTGCTCCCATCTCATGTTGAAGGACAGCAAGGCTAAGATGAAAGCTCAATATAGAATCCATTACGGATTCGTTCGCTCTCTCTCTCCTATTGCTGGTATTCTCAAAGCATCTTGTAGACATTATATATATATATATATATATATATATACATATATATATATACATATATATACATATATATATATATATATATAATAAGATACAGGAAAAACCCTGCTACATAAAGATTTTCTTGAAAGTCAAGAATGTGGACGAACAATAGGTTTTGAAAATAGCATTCACCAGAGGTGATGAGTATTGTTTTTAAACAATAGTTGCTTAATGAATTTTGATTGTCAACAATAGGTCAATAATATGAGCTTTTATTTTATTTTGCAACTCTGATATCAAAATGTGGGATGTGTCTAAATGCAGTTTAAACCCCCAATTTTTCTATTTTCCAGAATTAAGCTTAATTGATCTAATAATATTATTAAAAGGGTTAAATAGTTTATTTACGTTAAGTTGTTGATTCTTAAATTGTGGTAATTATTTGGGACACATTAAAATCTATAAATAGTTACTACATTGAATCACTGTAAATGCCTTTTCAACAGATTATGCTGATTTTGTGATTTTATTGGTTAGATACAGACAGGGTATAGGCATTTGATGTGTTTAAAGGGATAGTTCACCCAAAAATGAAAATTCTGTCATTAATTACTCACCCTCATGTCGTTTCAAACCCGTAAGACCTTTGTTCATCTTCAAGTTAAGATATTTCTGATGATATCCAAGAGCTCTCTGACCCCTCCATAGACAGCAATTTAATTTACACTTTCAAGGCCCAGAAAGGTAAGACAGTCCATGTAAAATTGAGTCCAATTTTATGAAGCGACGAGAATTCTTTATTCTATAATTTCGTTCTAGCCTGTGTCAGTCTCCTATGCAGTTTACGTTTACGCTCTTTTGAGTCCTACTGCAACCGACGCTGTTCACGTGAGCACCACAACACAAACATGTGATGATGACGCAGGAGCTGAACTGTATTTATAACATACACTGCGTAGGAGACTGGCACAGGCTAGAATGAAATTGTTGAATATAGTCTTTTTTTTGTGTTTTTTACTTTTATGATGTATATTTTGCGACGGAACTTGCCTAACACCCAAAACATTGTTGTGTACTGGACTAAATGCTCAAATTTCTTTTTGCATGTGCGTACATACACAGATCAGGCATAACATTATGATCACCTTCCTAATTTTGGGTTGGTCTCGCTTTTGCTGCCAAAACAGTCCTGACCTGTCGAGGCATGGACTCCACTAGACCCCTGAAGGTGTTTTGTGGTATCTGGCACCAAGATGTTAGCCGCAGAATATTTAAGTCCTGCAAGTTGCGAGGTGGGACCTCCATGGATTGGACTTGTTTGTTCAGCACATCCCACAGATGCTCGATTGGATTGAGATCTGGGGAATTTGGAGGCCAAGTCAACACCTCAAACTTGTTGTTGTGCTCCTCAAACCATTCCTGAACCATTTTTGCTTTGTGGCAGGCGCATTATCCTGCTGAAAGAGGCCACAGCTACCAGGGAATGCCATTTCCATGAAAGGGTATACATGGTCTGCAACAATGCTTAGGTAGGTGGTACGTGTCAAAGTAGCATCCACGTGGATGGCAGGACCCAAGGTTTCCCAGCAGAAGGCCACCTTCTTTAAGACCACCTTTCTATAAGAACCAGCATTAAGTTCTTGAGCAATTTGAGCTGAAGAGATCATCAGTGTTATTCACTTCACCTGTCAGTATAAAGTGTATAAAGGAGTCATCTGCTGCAAGGAGAACTGTAATGTCCTAAATGATGAGAAAAGAAAGTGTGCTTGAGCATTCTGTCCTTTTTAGGGTCACATCTTGTGACATCACATTCTGTTTTTGGTTTGTTTAGATGTTTTTGGTCCATGTTGCGTTCATATTTCAATCAAAGTTTGTTTGGAAGCAGAGGTTTACATTTATTAAAAGGAACCACAGTAACAGAGCAATCGCATCAGAGATCATTTCAATCTAACCAAACCTGCCAAGTGTGAACACACCATTAAACCACATACTTTGTCTGCTTGGTAATTTTATATTACAACAATTTATCAAACATATCTAATGCTTAAAATATGTGTCTACTAACTGCCATTTTACATCCTGGAAGCCAGTGTAATATTACTAATGAATTCTGTGTGTGTCATAGAGGTGTGTGTTTGGTATGCTGAGAAAGCATTAATGTGTGTGAGTGTATTTGTAACGAAAACACATGTAAATGTCTATTAGTATTTCTGTCTCACAGCATTTGTGTGTAAGTGTGATGGAGTGTGAGACAGAAGTGTTTCTGGTGAGTTTACACAGCAGACGCTCGTTGCTCTATTTCCGTAGCAACTTGTGACACAGATGTCACATCATCCCGTCATTTTAGTCTCATTAATCAAACTCTGATTTGCTTAGCCTGGAGCATATATTCACCGGATGCTGAATCACCTCAGTCACCCCTGGCAATTAAGGGTTATTTATGAGGAGGTCAAATGAAGATGTTGGTGCTGGTAGTTAATTAAAGTAGCCATATTTTATTCACTTGTAGCATTTTAAGTGGTCAAGTGTACTTTTTCCAGTTGAATTTAGTTTTACAAAGCCAGTATATTCAACATCAGATAAACCCACCGCAAATGGCAGTGTCTTTTCCTTTCTAATAGGCATTTTTAGTCAAAAATCTGGTTGCATGAGATATATTGTCCCTTTAAAGATAAGAGTATGGTTTTCGTATCTGTGCATGAGAGAGATTCCAGTTTTTCCTGATGAATTAGACGATCTTTAATGAAATATTCAGTTCACATAACGACACACAGATATGACTTGAGTTTTTCTAGTAATAGCACCAAAAGTATAGAAATGAAGATAAACAGAATGTAAAAAAACAAAACAAAGTTTAGATACTCTGAAAAATTTGTTAGGATTATACCACAAATGTGTGCATATACAGTGGGATCCCAAAACTGTTCTGAAATCGCTGAAAATCGATTTGTTTTGTTTGTTTTCGCTTTCAATTGATGCATAGTTTGTGATAGTTGATTGAATATTTTTTATAAAACAAAAGTAAATAAAAGTACAAACACGCCCCCCGCACGCACAAGTGCCGGACTACAGGTTAAAGATTATCCAGATTTTATTGTTATGCTAATAATATAATTTGTAATTCAATATTTTATATTAAAGCCCCCTATTGTGCTATTTTAAAGGTTCATTATTTTGTTTTGTAGGTCTCTTACTGTAACAGTAGCCGCGTTTCCATTACAGATTTGCGCAAAACTTTTGCAATTTTTTTCTAGAAGTCGATAAAAAAATATTGCGAAATGATGACGTTTCCATTAAACTGATGTTATGCGACTAAAACCATTTTTTTCCTCTCGTGATAAATCATTCCAAAAATCATGCTACGTATGTTGTTAGGTTTATGTATATCCCAGCTACCGCACACCATTATTTTTAATGGAAAGAGACGTGTGTGTTATCCAAGCATTGATGGCAAGGAAAGCACCTTAGCTTGAGCGGCACACATGAGCGGCACACATTCATTTTTTTTATGAGTTTAATAAAGAACTCGTCTTCTGTCCAAACATACCATCATCTATAAAGAATGATCGACTTTTTCATACGCCAGATTATTGTGACGCATTGCCACATATAGAGACTTTATGTAGAAGTTTGAATTTGCACCACTTTCTATTTACCACTTCGTTATTTTGGCTTGGAATTTCGTTTGTTGTAAATATAAACTGAATTTAGAAATACTTTTGAAATGAAAAACTTTGCGTTTAATAAACAAAATATATTTTTGAAATGAAGACAGCGTTTGGAGTGGAGTGCAAAATAATCCTGAGTCCACGGCCTTTGCTGTTATTGAGTGTACACAAATAAAAAGTATACAGTTTACTGTTTATAATTATGTCTTGCACTTAGCCTATCTGTATGGCTAAAAATGACAGAGTATTGTGAGTTTCCGCTGGAATAAGGAAAAATCCATCAAAAGGTGCCGACGACTTCGTTGGACAGAGGGTTAAAGAAAACGTAGCCTATTTAGTTTCATATAGTTAGGCTATGTCTAAATATTATAATCTTTTAATTTCATATGTTGATTATGAAAAGTGAGCAGCATGAGTAAGGCACATAATCAGATGTGCATATGTCTGGGGACATGGATTTTGAGCATTTCATTGAATTGTGTTTTCTAGAAAGTCTTTCTTTAAAATTAATTTCATTTTGTATAAATTGTATTTTAATTTTGATCAATGTTTAATCAACTATTTGGCTGTATATTTAATAAATAAGAAGCAAACCAAGATCATCGGGAATGGATTGACGTGCTGGCCTGTTTCCTCAGTCTTTGAGCAAGGCTGAAACTATAGCATCTTTCTGTTTTAATACATTTCTTGAATATATGTCTTAATTACAGTAGGCCTAGATAGTTATGATATTTGTGGTTGCACCGGGGTCCGTCATTATAAAGTTACGCCACTTTCCTTATTAGGAGAAAATATATGTTGTTTTATATATTTTTAGACATACTTGAGTGGAAAAAAAATTATATGTAGGCCCTATGTGAGAGCAATGCATGACCGTACCAGGTGACCTGTAAATGCGGAAAAACTGTTTCCATTGCAGTTTTGCGAAAATTTCATTTTTCGAATTGCCTGAAAAACCACCTCATGCGAGCGTAAAAACTTTTTTGTGATATATGGGAGTTTTTGTGAAATTGACGCATTTCCATTGGGCGTATTTTCAATTCGCAATTTCAATTTGCGCAATTTGAAGGGTAATGGAAACGTGGCTAATGATGACTAGACTAGGAACAGGAACCTCACCAAACAGTGGTTACACAAACAAAGATGGACCAAGGTGTCACAGATCCACCATGTCTGCACTACACTTCCCAGCACTCTCCTTGATTCTCATCTGTATGCACCTCATCTCCTCATCACTACAGGCAGCATAAGCACACACCTCACACAGTCACTTTGTCTGTTGTCGTTTAATGAAGGACTCGCTTACCTTGCGTTACTTACGGTATCCCATGTTTGCTACGTGTCTTCATCATCTCTCCTGATCCTTTGTGTCTTCATCGTCTTCCTAGTCCTCCGTGTCTGTATATCCTCTCCATCTCCAAGTCTCCAGCCAGTCTCCAGTCTCTCTCCCGAGGTGTGTGCTCCATCGTCCAGCTTCTCCGCCATCCACAACCTCCTCGTCCATCTTCAACAATAAAGACAGTCAGTATTCCTATTCACCATTCACCTACTTTACATCTCTTCTGATATACTCACCATCCAGTCTGCATAAAGTTCTGCTGTCAATAAAACTTTTTTATTAATATCATCCTTGCTCTGAGTCTCTGTTCCGTAACAGAAGACCAGACCAATACAGATTGACAGCATGAGCATTACACTCCATCCCCTGGACCAGTTGTACACCCTTTCACAAAATGGCCGCCCCTTGCAGCCCATGCTGAAACATTCTTGGAGCTTTCTTCAGCGGTGTTTCTGGACGATGTAGAGCTTAAGACTCTGTTCCTTGAAGGTTTGGACGAACCATTATTTTCACAGATGCCATGGAACACAAACATCTGCACATTAGAGCAGTATGTTCTATATGCCCTCCAGCTCACCCTATGCTATGACGGCCCACTCCTGATAAACTGCTCATCCTTCCTGTTATTCCAAAGCCTGCTATCATCCTGTCCAATCCAGAGTCATCACCTGTCCCTGTTGAGAGTCCAGTGATGGCTCCAGCCCCTGACCAGAGTCTTGTTGTGAGTCTTTGTTCTATACACAAGGAACAATGAAACATGGGCAATATATACATATGGACTAATTACTTAACATGACACACCTGTGAACAATCAGACAATGAACCAATCAGAATATTAAACAAGGCTAGGGAAGCACATGATGAGATAAGGGAATCACGTGACAAACCAGGAAACAAAGGAACCATGTTCAGCCCCGACAAAACTTAGCGAAATGTTTGTTAAACGGAAACGATGATGCGTTGAACACCCTGTTTTGATGACGAAGGACTGAGAAGGACATTCTTTGTGTTCTTCTTGAAGAATTTCCAGAGCCTGATGAAATCGGTATAAATACGTGTTTAATATTTAGCGATGGGCAGGCCGAGGCTTCGTGAAGCACTGAAGCAGTTGAAGCAAATGTGCCATATTGTTTCGAAGCTTCGAATCAATCCGACACCCGTCTCTACGGCGACATCTAGTGGTCACTTGCATGTGTTGATCTGAAATACCTTGACAATGATTCATGTTTTTAACATCTGTCTGACAACTACACTGTCAGAAAAAAAGGTACATTGCTGTCACTGGGGCGGTACCCTAAGGTACAAAACCGAAAAGGTACTAATATGTACCTTTAAGGTATTAATATGTACCTTTAAGGTACTAATATGCACTCTTAAAGTACTGATATGTACCTTTTGAGGTACTAATATGCACCTTTTAGGGGTGAGTAAGGTACAAAGATGTACCTTTTCATTTTTGTACCTTAGGGTACTGCCCCAGTGACAGCACTCTACCTTTTTTTCTGAGAGTGTACATGATCTTGGTTGTGTAACCTGTAGCCTCCTCATTTTGAATAACTATAAGGTTTTTTTTGTGGTCATGGAAAATGAACATTAATAAAATAAATAAAGCCACAATGTGTCACATTTGTTGCATAACATTTTTATTCAAAACTATTATTTGCTCTGCTGTTAATATATAATAAGGAGTTAGCTGACTTCTTTTTTTTTACATATAATTTCTCTAGCCTTTAAAAAAATCCTCTCACATGGGACACTTGTTGTCCTCTGCACCCTCCAAAATGCCAGGATGAGTGCTCCTCAAATGGTGCATCAAGGCTAGCTGCCTATCACAATACACACATCTCACTTTATTTGGTGTTTCCAAATGGAAATGCTCCCACACCACAGATGTAAGGCATCACTTGTAATGGACAATAACAAAGATAACTTCCACAAATAAAATACACAAATGCAAGTTCTTAAAGGTGAAACCACGATTTTATTATTTTCATAATGAGTTATATTTTCATAATTCTCTTATACAAAAGTCCTCAAAGTTATGACAATGCCTCATAGGTCTTTATTCCGTTATAGAAGAATATGATCTTCAAACAAAACCCTAGCCCCTTTAATGTTTTTTGTTTCTTTTATTATGATTCGCCTGATATATTTTTCTACTGTACTTTCAAGCACCTAATCTGTATTTTGTAATACAAAAATGTTCTGTTATTGCCAAATTATTATTTGTTCAGCAATAAAAAAATGTACGGCATCTCTTATGTGGAGCCTCCATTTTTATCTAATATATCTATCTCTATATCACCTATGAATCTATATAATTCTATATCTCTAACTTATGCTGTGCTATCTGTCACTATCTAATTTAGCCTATATGAATGTGTCACTATATCTATCCTATCTGTCTAGACCTATCAATCAATATTTCTCATTTAAATATAGCTTAAATACAGCCTAACTAACCAAAGCGCACTATAAATCTCACTTATATCACACAATCTCTCTCCTCTCACAAAAACCCACCAGGTGAAGATAGATTTACTTCACTTTTAAACTGTGGTGAATTAGGTTTATACAGATGTGTGACTGTGTGGTTTGTTCCCGCCCCCTTTAATCAACGCCGTTTCGGCAGGCGCCACCTGATGAAACACTTCGAAGCTTCGTTTAGCAATAGTCACGTGACATGGGTGTTTCGAATCACAGTTCGGAGCAGTGTTTCGAAACATTTGCGCTTCGGGATCTCGGCAAAGCGCCGAAACGCCTGTTTCGCGTCAGCCATCCCTATTAATATTGCAAAATATGCTCGATTTTACTGTCACTCTGTCCAGAATAAAAGAGAACAGCCCAGTTGAGTGAAGGGTGTTGTGGAAACTGTATTGTGATCCAACATTTGCCTCGCATTTCAGGATGAAAGACAAACATGTCTTCTAATATCTTCAATTGTTGCATGTACCGAGCTGCAGCGGACACATTTGTAAACGACTTTCCTTGGACCCATTCTGTGAGCTGTCTCTTTAATACTCTTTAATGGTTTATATACATGTTGCTGCTGATTGGGCTGACATTTTTGACACACCCACCATGATCTATGAAGATCATAGGCGAGCATTATGCAAAATTGTTACAAACGTTTCAGGCAGTTCAGAATCAAATCTTTCTTTTGGGATGCAAACTACATTTGTTATGGACTTTGGTCTCGGAAAACTTGCAGACCTTTTACATTCACAAATAGCTATATTACTAAACAATAATAGGGTACTTTCAGATAGAAGCTGTGTGGCGGTCTCAGATTTAGACTGCACTGTTTGCTGTCACACGTGTAACACGTGTTCTGTTAAACTGAAGGAATGGTTACGTAAAGCAGCCATTCCAATCAAGATTCTAGATCTGTTTCGCTGTTGCAAGAACTGAACCTGCTATTTATGGATAATTGAGCCCTGACCTTCAAAGCCCACAGCATGTGATATGCATTGAAATTAATGAAACATATGTAGCCTCCCTGTCTCCATGGCAACCCCACTTCAGCATCCATGGCACAGTGAGCGCACACTTAAGCTTTCGGTTCTCAGTGTGTAATCACACTGTGACCATCTATATCCACGGCAACAGCAGGAAGACCAATTCAGGCTTTATAGGAATTAGAGGCACTGCCTGAATTCAGAACTTGTAGATCCATTATTCAGAGGGGAAGCAAAAATTCTAATTTAGCTTGAATTGAATTGTTATTCTCCACCAGGTAGCTTAAAGACATTTCATGCTGTCGTCGCCATTCCAATATTATAATTTGATATACTTCTACTGGCTGATTAGTGTGTTGGTAACTAGTATTGGACATTTCTGCTCTGTGGTTTGTTTGCTCCTTGGTCAACTTAGAATCTTAGTCAAGGCTTCTTGCACACACAAAAAAAACATTATTTACTTTTCAGAGAAGTATAAGTTAGGATTTTGAACATTTAAACACTAATTAAGAGATTATAATATTTATTTAAATTATCCAGATGTTATTGTTATGCTAATATTATAATTTGTAATTAAATATTTTATATTAAAGCCCATGGGCGTCGGAAGCAAAAAAAATGTGGGTGGGTCCTCATAAAATACAAATATACTGCTTTGCTTGCTAAATGTATAGTTTGGAAAAACAAAATGACGGAAATCGCCATGTAATTGAGAGTGGTAGTAGTGTAGGGGTAAGACGGCATCTAGTTTTGACACAAATCGACTTCGGTTCGAGTCCGGCTTTCACCGAGCTCAATCTTCTCTCTTTTCCCATCACATATCAGATCGGAAAGGCATTTATTTTCAATAAAAATGAAGAAAATATTAGAAAAGTGGAAATAAAGCGTCTAACGTGTTTAATAATAAGTGTTTATCGATTAGGGGTAGATAAACAGACGTGCTGAATGTTAGAGACGATAAAAGTGAGTGGGTCCAATATCATTGATCATAAAAAGTGGGTGGGTCTTGTCCCGCCCACATACAATGGTTCCGACGCCCATGTTAAAGCCTTATATTTAAGCCATAACCCCTGTTATGCTATTTTAAAGGTTCATATTTTTGTTTTGTAGGTCTTTTACTATAACAATGATTGGATTTTATTCACCTTCTTCCTTGATTAATTTGACCAATATTGACCATTATTTGACCACTATTGCTTTCAACTACTATGTAAATGGTCTCATTGCATTTGAAAAGAAAAACAGCACTTTCTTCAACTTTTTGCAAGTTTGTTGTTCAGCCCATAGTATGGTAGTAAAAAACAATTTGCACTGAAATGTGTATATGGTCCTGGTTTTACTTTATTCTTATAATGTATATTTGTCTTTTTGATCTTTTTTCGAAATGTAAAGACTTCTTTCCTCTGAAATGACTTTTTTCGTCACCACCCTTCCAACCACATTTCTTTTAGAAATAATTTTTCATAATCCAATGCATTCTTAATAGATAATATCAAGTAGGCCTATTGACCTACATTTTTTTCTATTTTTATTTCAAACTACATAATTTGGTAACACTTTTTTTTTGATAGTCCACTTTAGACATTCTACTAAATATAAGTAACTTTGCAACTACATGTCAACTAACTGTCATTAGAGTATTTGTAGACTGTCGGATTATTATTTACTAAAACTTTATTTTGTTGGTCCCCCAACAGACATTCTACTGACTATAAGTAACTTGGCAACTACAATTCAACTTATTCTACTAACCCGAACCCTAACACCTAACCATAACCTACCAGTCTACTGACAGTCAACTAATACTCTAATAACAGTTAGTTGACATGTAGTTGCAAAGTTACTTATAGTTAGTGGAATGTTTAAAGTGGACTATCGAAATAAAGTGTAACCCATAATTTTTCTCAAATACCTCACATTACAGAAGTAAAATGTGTTGTAAACACTGTGTATATGAACACAAGTATATGCAGAGCGGCAGTTCAGGATATTAGATATTATTATCTGTACTACTTCCTTCTTGATTACTTATTATGACCTGGTTGAAAAATACAAAGTTTTGTCATGAAACAGATGGCGCAGGCTGACAGGTCCTTAACTCAATCTGCTTGCAATCACATCATTCTCTAGGGCACAGCTGATTGGTTCTGTAAGGCCCGTGAAATTGGTCCAATCTGCCGGTTCGCCAATACACAGGGAAGGTCTCGCGTGTTCTGTCCTCACTCATGCAAAGTATTGGTTGGTTAAATTTGTAATATATTAATCATATATTTACTCGTTTATTTAATCTGACTCCATAAATGAAAGGTTTTAATAATATCTGTGCCTCACTAAAAGTGAGCGAATGTTTGACTATTCCTTTTAACCATTAAGTGAACAAAGTCAAAATCAGTTAGAATAATCAAATGTAACAATTTATTATGTCAGGTAAATGTATCATGCCAATTTCATAATCAAGTCAAAGATAATCGATACAAAGCATCAAATGCTCAGGAATAGAGAGAAGATGCAAACCCAACTTTAAGAAATACGTGAGGCTGAGAGATTTCTTTCTCTCAGCCTCACGGGCCGATCTCAAGTACAGAAAAGGCCCCGAACTCTCTGCTGCATCTCATTAAATAGTCAGACCTCTTTCACATGGAAACATGTACTAACAAAAGAAACTTGCATGCAGTGGTCGCACCTTCATGGGGGTGGGTGACCATCTGCTTCCTTTCTAAGTCAGTTATCCATAAACTCTTAAAACCTTATTACCTTTTATTTTATCTATCTGGATATGAGATATCTGTACCACTCACTTTGAGACATTTCAAATGACACCAAAAACATAACAGTCAATGATAAACATTCACATTAAACCATATTCTTGTGTGAGTTCTTAGTAGTTTGCGGAAGTGAGGTCGTATGGGGGACCCCGTATTTTCAGTCTTACAGTTCCTCCTGTTATTAGCAGACAATGAGCTTGCTGCTCAACTTTCAAATACTTCAGTCAGTGGCCCTGTCCAAAATAGCACACTTCATATGCACTTTTTCTGTCTTGTGGACTTACAATGGCTGCCATGTGTGTGTGTCCTTTAAGTCATTTGTCATTTTAGATTTCAGAAGGGTGTTCGCCAGTGCCCCCCTTTGCAGTCGATATGCGCCCGTAATGCGCACTTTTGCAGAGCCCTCACTGAAGTGAGCTCCACAGCTGACTTCTTCCCGAGAGTCAAAAAGGCGTTACGTCCCGTACTTGCTCGGCAGCAGCAGCAGCAATAGCCACCAACAGCATCAGCAGCGTAGCAGATTCCGCCAAGGGCAAACAAATTAACATTGTCATATTCATTACCATGCCAAACAATTTGAGTTGTCATGACAAAAATGTATGTGCTTAAAGGGGACCTATAATGCCCATTTTTACAAGATAAGTCCCCAGAATGTCTCTGTGAAGTTTCAGCTCAAAATACCCCACAGATAATGTATTATACAATGTTGTAAATTCCCATTTTTGAGTGGAAGGAAAAACATGCTATTTTTGTGCATGTATCTTTAAATGCAGATGAGCTGCTGCTCCCCACCCTGTTTTTTCCAGAAGAGATCAGAGCCTTTACAGCTCTTGCCAGTTGTTTCTGTGAACTGCAGCGATCCATTTTCTTCTCTTTAGCTTTCGGCAGTCTGTAAAAATATACCTCAGATTTCCTGTCAAATCTATTTCAACAGTCAATCACAAAGCTCTTTTCCATTTCAGATGTTCTTTGTGTGTTTTCCATGCTCTCTAAGATATATAGCACTAAAAGTGGTTCTTGGCTCGTAATCATGGGGGAACCACGTTTGGTGTATAGCACCATATCTTTAAAGGTGTTCTACAGCACCTTTGTCAAATAGTGCCATGCAGAACCCATATCCATGGGCGTCGGAACCATTGTATGTGGGTGGGACAAGACCCACCCACTTTTTACGATCAATGATATGGACCCACTCACTTTTATCGTCTCTAACATTCAGCACATGTCTGTTTACCTACCCCTAATCGATAAACACTTATTAGTAAACACATGTTAGACGTTTTATTTCCACTTTTCTAATATTTTCGTCATTTTTATTGAAAATAAATGCCTTACCGATCTGATGGGAAAAGGAAGAAGATTGAGTTCGGCGAAAGGCGATTCGAACCGCGGGTCGACTTGAGTCAAAACTAGATGCCGAGCGTCTTACCCCTACACTACTGCCACTCTCAACGATATGGCGATTCCCGTAACTTTGTCTTTCTGAACTATTCGCTTAGTAAGCAAAGCGGTATATTTGTACTTATTGGCATCTACTCCAGTAAAAAAAATTCTGAGGACCCACCCACATTTTTTTTGCTTCCGACGCCCATGCCCATATCACATTTTATTTCTTCAACAAAATTGGTGCTAAACAAAAGTGGTTCTTTGGCTCATAAAGAACTTTTAAAAGGGCCCTTGTCAAACTCGCTCAAATCCTTACGCTTGCCCGGTTTTCCTGCTTCTAACAAATCAACTTTGAGGACATAATGTTCACTTGCTGCCTGATATATCCCACCCATTAACAGGTGCCGTGATGAAGAGATAATCAGTGTTATTCACTTGTCATTTGTCATAATGTTGTGCCTGATTGGTGTATGCACACTGCTAGAATATGCAAACGGCTTGTTCTGAGACACTGTGGGGATTAAAAAAAAGAGGAGTGGGTGGAATTT
Organism: Romanogobio albipinnatus; assembly: GCA_023566225.1. Classification (NCBI taxonomy): domain Eukaryota; kingdom Metazoa; phylum Chordata; class Actinopteri; order Cypriniformes; family Gobionidae; genus Romanogobio; species Romanogobio albipinnatus. The sequence goes on from CM042257.1 coordinate 11,710,097, forward strand.
TACCATTATAGGGTGGTTGTGTACACACAGAGACGACAACCATTTATGTTCAAACACCATGTAAAAATGAATTTTGCATAATAGGTCCCCTTTAATTTCCAAGAGATATGGATGCAAGAGAATTGATGTTGAAAACGGATGTTCTGCTTATATTTTTGTGGAAACCGTAGTACATTTTTGTGTAGGATTCTTTAATGAATATAAAGTAAAAGAGCATTTATTTGAAATAGAAATCTTTTGTAACATTATAAATGTCTTTACATTTACTTACATTTTTGACCAATTTAATACATCTTTGCTGAAGTATGCATTTTTGCAAAAAAAAAAAAAACACACACAAACACACAGTTTTGAATGGCAGTTATATACTGTGACTCTTTTGCTCTCGGGGTCCCCCTACAGTTGGGAAACAGTATTGTCCTCTATTACTGTCGTAAACTCTGTCATCCTGCATCAGGGGATGCATCGCACGTGCATTTGTTGACATGACGCATGCGCGAGAATATGACGTAGCGCCGGCGTTCGGGAATCCATGAAATGCACACTTTAGTCCCATTTTGAGCACTACGCCGAGACCTAAAGCACGATCAATGTAGAATTCAACAGCTTAGATACGGCGCGTCTTCCTTTGCTTGTAAACACATCTCCTCCTCGCTTCTGGGTTATGTGTCCGAACGCCGGATCTGCGTAATATTCTTGTGCATGCGTCATGGTGCTTCATGAGTTCACGGCAGAGGCCAAAGTTCGTGTTGAATAAAGTCGTTATTTAGATTTTTTTTTGCGCACAAAAACTATTGTCGTCGCTTTATAAAATTACTTGCCCGGTTTTCCTGCTTCTAACGCATCAACTTTGAGGACATAATGTTCACTTGCTGCCTGATATATCCCACCCACTAAGGTGCCGTGATGAAGAGATAATCAGTGTTATTCACTTGTCATTTGTCATAATGTTGTGCCTGATTGGTGTATGCACACTGCTAGAATATGCAAACGGCTTGTTCTGAGACACTGCTTATGATTTATGGTGATTAAAAAAAAGAGGAGTGGGTGGAATTTTACCATTATAGGGTGGTTGTGTACACACAGAGACGACAACCATTTATGTTCAAACACCATGTAAAAATGAATTTTGCATAATAGGTCCCCTTTAATTTCCAAGAGATATGGATGCATTGCAATTTATTACAAATCTGTAAATAACTTTGTCAGATACAAAAAAACTCTTAGCCTGTGTTTATAATGCAAATATTTGAATAAGGGAAATGGTTTGAGGCCGAAAACAGAGCTAGTACATCTGCATACATTCCAGCTCCTAATATGAAGAAAACCAGGGAAAGGATTAAATGAATCTCTAACACAGAGTCTATCTCAGATATGTCCTCATTTTATTCTGTAGTAGCCTACATTGTCTTTTTTTATTTCTTCATCATTCTTTTATCAAGCTGCAGCAGCTCTCAGGAACCTTGTTACACAGCGTCTTTATCTCCTACTTCACTCATGTCCATGTTTAAAATTTAATGTCATGTTCTCGTCCTCAGAGTTTGAGTGTGCTCTCCAGATATGAGCATCCTGACCCAAACCATATATGAGTGTGTGGAAAAACATCAAAAAGAGGCTTATTTGTTTTTAGTGCAAGTTACGTAATTTGAGAGGCACGTAACCATGCAGAGATCTGCATCTCTGAGAGGAGATGATGTGGTGGGTGTCTAGCTGGATCAGACCAGGAATAAGGCATTTAGATTCCCAAGGGCCCTGCAGCTGGTTCCTACTACAGAGATGGAGAAGATCAGAGGGAGAGAGTGTCAGTGCTGAGTGACATTGATGTAGATGGATGAGAGATAAAAATTAGGCTTTGGTGTGCTACCTACATATGCAACTTTTTAAGTAACTCCTGACACGAGGGCTGGTCCAGAATTAGGCAGTATTTTTATGCTTTACAAGATACCTTTTGGTCGAAGGCAGTATTGAGTGTGTCCTTCATGGACAAGGCAATCCCATTTTGCACGCTAGCAAGCTTAGTGAAAATAAATATATCCAATATAGTGGAAGAAATGTTGATTATGAATATGCTTGAGTACTGTACTGTGAAATGTTGAACTATAATAATTTTTAAGATTAATAAGATTTATTTGTTTGTTTTTAAAAAAGGTCTCTATGCTCACCAAGGCTGCATTTACTTGATCAAAAATACATTAAAACACTAATGTTGTAAAGTATTATTACAATAACAATATGAAAAAAATAACTAGTTTCTATTTTAATGCATCAGTTTAAAATGTCATTTATTCCTGTGATGGCAAAGCTGTATTTTCAGCATCATTACTCCAGTCTTCAGTGTCACATGATAATTTAGAAATAATTCTAATATGCTGATGTATAAAATGTTTCTTATTATTATTGATGTTGAAAACGGATGTTCTGCTTATATTTTTGTGGAAACCGTAGTACATTTTTGTGTAGGATTCTTTAATGAATATTAAGTAAAAAAGCATTTATTTGAAATAGAAATCTTTTGTAACATTATAAATGTCTTTACATTTACTTACATTTTTGACCAATTTAATACATCTTTGCTGAAGTATGCATTTTTGCAAAAAAAAAAAACACACACACAAACACACAGTTTTGAATGGCAGTTATATACTGTGACTCTTTTGCTCTTGGGGTCCCCCTACAGTTGGGAAACAGTATTGTCCTCTATTACTGTCGTAAACTCTGTCATCCTGCATCAGGGGATGCATCGCACGTGCATTTGATGACATGACGCATGCGCGAGAATATGACGTAGCGCCGGCGTTCGGGAATCCATGAAATGCACACTTTAGTCCCATTTTGAGCACTACGCCGAGACCTAAAGCACGATCAATGTAGAATTCAACAGCTTAGATATGGCGCGTCTTCCTCTGCTTGTAAACACATCTCCTCCTCGCTTCTGGGTTATGTGTCCGAACGCCGGATCTGCGTAATATTCTCGCGCATGCGTCGTGGTGCTTCATGAGTTCACGGCACAAAAACTATTGTCGTCGCTTTGTAAAATTATTGTAGAGCCACTGTAGTGAGATGGACTTTGTAATGACGTTTATAGTGCCTTTTATGGGTCTTGTGAGTGTAAATGAACTGAATCCCTATGGAGGGCTTGCTGAGGCCTTTCTCAGCCATCAGCTTTCAACAAAAATATCTTCATTTGTGTTCCGAAGTTGAACAGAGGTCTTACGGGTGTCGAACAACATGAGGGTGAGTAATTAATGACAGAATTTTCATTTTTGGGTGAACTAACCCTTTAAGGAAGTGGGGGTGATGGTGGAAGTGACGTATATGCCGTAAAGCAGTCGAATTTTGTAGTTCTTTTTTTTCTCTGGTTACTACCCGAAACCCGAAGTTTAAAAGTATGATTAAAAATGATACAGACCCCGTCAGGCTATGGCAGACGTGCCATTCAACCTATTGTAAGTCAATGTATCATCACAAGAGTCTTGAAAATATATTATGAAGGTTGAAAAGTTACCTAGTGCTGCTTTAAAATGAAATAAATTAGATTAGAATATTTTACCAAATATTTGTGTTATTTTTGAGTATCATGTAATTGGCAAAATGCGTAGCAAATTTTTGAAATAAACTTTAAGTTGAGTTTCCTGCCTGCTTTTTATGTTTAATGTTGTGTCTGCCAACGTAGAATGTTCCAAATCCATCACTCATTTCAGTTGTGACCCTCCCTTAGAATTTAGCTGCATTTGAAGACAGTAAAACAACTAGACGGCTCACTAGAATTTGGAACAGAGCCATGACCGGAGGAGGGAAAGACAGAGCAAGGTTATTGATCCATATGTTAGGTTTATCTATTGATTTTGCATTTCTCTATCCTCTATCACTGACTCTTTTAGTGGCCGTACGATGTGTCCTCTCCGCAGGTGAGCATAGAGAACGCACAGAGATGCTATTCCTGTCACACAAGCATCATGTATAACCGCTGACTTAAGGGGGGTTTATTGATTAGACAGGCTTCTTACTGTGAACAGCAGTATTAGGAACAGCAGTATTCATGTGTGTGCGTTTTCATCAGGCACACATTCCTGTGCTATGACTGAACAGGAAGTCTAAGTCATCTTTTTCACCATCATACCCTGTATATCAGTATTCTGAAGCTGAAAGCATTTTGAGATAAAAGAAAGTTCTAAAAATTCTGTTAAAATGCTAATTATTTTCAAAGTATTTGAGGGCGGAGCCTTGATAGGTCTCAGCCTCACCCACGACCGCCCACAGTCCATTCACTGACCGTCTGATGCAAAATGCATACAAAACTGGCAGAACTAGAAGAAAACGGCAATTGCAATCTGATTGGCTGGTGCTGAGCAACTTCTGGGAGTCGGGGTGCTGAATTCTGCCTAGAAACAAGGTTTATGCAATGAGCACCTTTGAGGAACAACTGGATTGTTAAAGTTTTCCAGGGTAGGGCATCCAATTATTTGAAAGATACTGACTTTTATTTGAGGCACTTATTGTTGGTGAAATTAACTGTACCTGTAAGTAACCTCTTTGTTTTCTGAATATGTCTGTAAAATAATCTATACAGTACTTATCAATTGCAGATGGACATAAATTCTATTTTCAAAGTCTGACCAGATAATTTCTTCTGTGTTTTCTGTTCAGTCATTCTTGGCATGATGCTGTTGGTTTCAACCTAGAGTGATAAACCAAACTGTTCCAACTAAATTAACAGCATTTAATAGATCAGACCGGTCCATGAATCATATACAGTGAGGAAAATAAGTATTTGAACACCCTGCTATTTTGCAAGTTCTCCCACTTAGAAATCATGGAGGGGTCTGAAATTGTCATCGTAGGTGCATGTCCACTGTGAGAGACATAATCTAAAAAAAAAAAAGATTTTTTAACTATTTATTTGTATGATACAGCTGCAAATAAGTATTTGAACACCTGAGAAAATCAATGTTAATATTTGGTACAGTAGCCTTTGTTTGCAATTACAGAGGTCAAATGTTTCCTGTAGTTTTTCACCAGGTTTGCACACACTGCAGGAGGGATTTTGGCCCATTCCTCCACACAGATCAGATCAGATCACTCTAGATCAGTCAGGTTTCTGGCCTGTCGCTGAGAAACACGGAGTTTGAGCTCCCTCCAAAGATTCTCTATTGGGTTTAGGTCTAGAGACTAGCTAGGCTACGCCAGAACCTTGATATGCTTCTTACAGAGCCACTCCTTGGTTATCCTGGCTGTGTGCTTCGGGTCATTGTCATGTTGGAAGACCCAGCCTCGACCCATCTTCAATGCTCTAACTGAGGGAAGGAGGTTGTTCCCCAAAATCTCACAATATATGGCCCTGTCCCACGTGCAGAAAAACACCCCCAAAGCATGATGCTACCACCCCCATGCTTCATAGTAGGGATGGTGTTCTTGGGAATGGTACTCATCATTCTTCTTCCTCCAAACACGTTTAGTGGAATTATGACCAAAAAGTTATATTTTGGTCTCATCTGACCACATGACTTTCTCCCATGACTCCTCTGGATCATCCAAATGGTCATTGGCAAACTTAAGACGGGCCTTGACATGTGCTGGTTTAAGCAGGGGAACCTTCCGTGCCATGCATGATTTCAAACCATGACGTCTTATTGTATTGCCAACAGTAACCTTGGAAACGGTGGTCCCAGCTCTTTTCAGGTCATTGACCAGCTCCTCCTGTGTAGTTCTGGGCTGATTTCTCACCTTTCTTAGGATCATTGAGACCCCACGAGGTGAGATCTTGCATGGAGCCCCAGTCCGAGGGAGATTGACAGTCATGTTTAGCTTCTTCCATTTTCTAATGATTGCTCCAACAGTGGACCTTTTTTCACCAAGCTGCTTGGCAATTTCTCCGTAGCCCTTTCCAGCCTTGTGGAGGTGTACAATTTTGTCTCTTGTGTCTTTGGACAGCTCTTTGGTCTTGGCCATGTTAGTAGTTTGATTCTTACTGATTGTATGGGGTGGACAGGTGTCTTTATGCAGCTAACGACCTTAAACAGGTGCATCTAATTTAGGATAACAAATGGAGTGGAGGTGGACATTTTAAAGGCAGACTAACAGGTCTTTGAGGGTCAGAATTCTAGCTGATAGACAGGTGTTCAAATACTTATTTGCAGCTGTATCATACAAATAAATAGTAAAAAAATCATATATTGTGATTTGTGGATTTTTGTTTTTTAGATTATGTCTCTCACAGTGGACATGCACCTACAATGACAATTTCAGACCCCTTCATGATTTCCAAGTGGGAGAACTTGCAAAATAGCAGGGTGTTCAAATACTTATTTTCCTCACTGTATCATAGATATAAACTAAATAGAGATTTTCTTTGCCTTGCCAATGTCTCCTTGTTTGCTCAGGAATTATATTTCTAGGCTTATTTGAAAGATCTGCAATGAGGGAGAATCATAAGTCTTTGATCCATATAAACCATCCCATTATTCAAATCTTTTATATTGATTTGCTTTACCGAGCCCTAATCAAGAGCTTCTTGGATCAAGGTAAATTCAGGATGTGCTGTATCTTTGGAAAGAACACATACTTTAAATGAGGCCTATACAAATAAACATTAGGCGTGGAAGAGTCTCAAGTCATAATGAGAAAGTTAAGAAAATGAGATTCGGCTCAAAAAGCACAGTGGGGAAAACTTGATAGATTTTTTTCTCTCTCTTTTTCTTTCATACAGATGGCAAAGTGCCAACTACTAAAATAAATGAACTGTATTTTAAAGTAGGTGTAAAAGGATCAAGGGAATGGGAAGGCCAGACAGGCGGGTAATTGAGTTGTTGATTTAGCATAACACAAGCACCAGTAAACCTCAAAAGTGTTGCTCAAAACACACACATACACACACACACACACACACACACACACACACACACACACACACACACACACACACACACACACACACACACACACACACACACACACACACACACACACACACGTCTCTGCTGTGTATCCGGTCTTCCTGCACAGCAATGCTGAAGTAAGCCAATCTGTGTTCCTGCTGTAAAAATGTGTCACACGAACTAGTGGTGACTGTACAAAAAGAAGGACATGAGTATTTGGGTCAGAGTTTCTACAAAGTAGGATAAATGACTTTGACTTGCAAATGCTTTTCGCTCTTATTCTCTATCATAAATTAATTGTGTTTGTGTATTGGTTTAGACTGCCTCTGATACTCTCTGATAATTGCAAACCTGGAAAACAAATGTTACCCATTACATATCATTTATCCTCAACTATTCAATTGCAGTTTGGTAGATTTCTTTGTTGAAGTGAAAGCAAACTCAAGCACCGGTATGGCTGTAAGTTAGATGTAGATTTATATTAATGAACTGTATGTTTTAAAAAAATCATTATTTTGTAAATATATCTTATAAATATATTTTTGTTGTAGAAGTTTGTAATCTTCTAAAAAGAAAATCTCTTGCACACTTTAATGGACTTGAAGATAAAAGATCAATCATATTGCTCTTTGAGAAGGCGTTAAGCATGCAGGACAGGTGGACATTACAATTTCAAAGCGGTGGTGAAGTAAGGTATTTTAAGAAAGGACTGACTTTCAGTTACTGAAGGTTTTCCATTGAAGGTGGCATATATCACTTGGAGTTACATAATCCCCACATTTGTGAGCCCTGCACGACTCCAAGAACTTCAAGCTTTAATGAAGACAGGGGCACCACGGGGCATAGACTTCACTGCTGCTACACAGATGCTAACAGACATTCTTAAGGGTGTGTGTGTGTGCGCGTATTTGTACACAGCTTTTATATACACTCACCTAAAGGATTATTAGGAACACCATACTAATACTGTGTTTGACCCCATTTTGCCTTCAGAAATGCCTTAATTCTACGTGACATTGATTCAACAAGGTGCTGAAAGCATTCTTTAGAAATGTTGGCCCATATTGATAGGATAGCATCTTGCAGTTGATGGAGATTTGTGGGATGCACATCCAGGGCACGAAGCTCCCGTTCCACCACATCCCAAAGATGCTCTATTGGGTTGAGATCTGGTGACTGTGGGGGCCATTTTAGTACAGTGAACTCATTGTCATGTTCAAGAAACCAATTTGAAATGATTCGAGCTTTGTGACATGGTGCATTATCCTGCTGGAAGTAGCCATCAGAGGATGGGTACATGGTGGTCATAAAGGGATGGACATGGTCAGAAACAATGCTCAGGTAGGCCGTGGTATTTAAACGATGCCCAATTGGCACTAAGGAGCCTAAAGTGTGCCAAGAAAACATCCCCCACACCATTACACCACTACCACCAGCCTGCACAGTGGTGATGGATCCATATTCTCATTCTGTTTACGCCAAATTCTGACTCCACCATCTGAATGTCTCAACAGAAATCGAGACTCATCAGACCAGGCAACATTTTTCCAGTCTTCAACTGGTGAGCTCCTGCAAATTGTAGCCTCTTTTTCCTATTTGTAGTGGAGATGAGTGGTACCCGGTGGGGTCTTCTGCTGTTGTAGCCCATCGGCCTCAAGGTTGTGAGTGTTGTGGCTTCACAAATGCTTTGCTGCATACCTCGGTTGTAACGAGTGGTTATTTCAGTCAAAGTTGCTCTTCTATCAGCTTGAATCAGTCGGCCCATTCTCCTCTGACCTCTAGCATCAACAAGGCATTTTCGCCCACAGGACTGCCGCATGCTGGATGTTTTTCCCTTTTTACACCATTCTTTGTAAACCCTAGAAATGGTTGTGCGTGAAAATCCCAGTAACTGAGCTGATTGTGAAATACTCAGACCGGCCCGTCTGGCACCAACAACCATGCCACGCTCAAAATTGCTTAAATCACCTTTCTTTCCCATTCTGACATTCAGTTTGGAGTTCAGGAGATTGTCTTGACCAGGACCACACCCCTAAATGCATTGAAGCAACTGCTATGTGATTGGTTGATTAGATAATTGCATTAATGAGAAATTGAACAGGTGTTCCTAATAATCCTTTAGGTGAGTCACATCACATTAAAGAGTGTTAAAACGGCATTTATCGTTTGAATTTCGTGATAAAATGGACTGAATAATTAATATGTTCGTGTGGGAACTCGGATTGAAGTGTGTTCTGCGCTTACAACAAGCCGACTGTTAACTGTTAAAGATTACATTCATAACCGTTCGGTACACGCGTGCACCGTACCAAAAGCCCTGTAACGAAATGGTTCAATACGAATACGTGTACCGTTACACCCCTAATAAAAAAATAAAAAAAATATATATATATATATATATATAGAGAGAGAGAGAGAGAGAGAGAGAGAGAGAGAGAGAGAGAGAGAGAGAGAGAAATTAATACTTTTATTCACTAAAGACACATTGAAATTATGAAATTAATACATTTCTTTTTTTATTCTAATTCAAATAAATGCTCCTCTTCTGAACTTAGTATTCATAATAATATTGAGGAAAAAGGTATCATGGTTTCCAGAATAATATTAAAGGTCCCGTTCTTCGTGTTCTTTTGAAGCTTTGTTTGTGTTTACAGTGTGCAATATAACATGTGTTCATGTTTCGCGTGTTGACTTCCTTTATTCTATGAAGTCCCTCCTTCAGAAATACGTAACGAGTTCTGATTGTGCCAGCGGTTCCCGTGTTGTGATTTGACAGCAGCTTAGCAAACGTGGCACGGTTCCTGTGTTGTGATTCGACAGCAGCTTAGCGCACGTGGAAAGGTCACGCCTCTTAACGGGAGATATATGCGCTCAATGATCTCTACAGCGTCCCTGGGAAAGCCAAACAAAGGTGATTTGACTCCGGGATGAAAATAACAGCGTCTCGACGACATGGCGTCAAACACACTCAAACGCAACAATTCCTTTTCTCCACGTGACCGCCCTCTTCTCCACGTGGGACAGCAACAAGACCACGCCCCCTTTTTTCGCGTATTCTTGTGGGCGGAGGTTAGTCTGTTCTACTGTTCTACTGACGTCATTTATGAAGGAAGTACCAGGATGTAGTCCAAGCCAGCCGTTCGCTGTAGGCTTTGAAAGGGAACTTCTGTTAAATAAAATATCTTGCTTGGCATTGAACTTTGAGCTTTATAATTTGACAGGTATTATTTATGCTCTAACAGCAACATTACACACTAACTAAAGTTTGAACAATGGGATCATGAAGAACGGGACCTTTAAGCAAGTTTTCAACATTGATAAGAAATGCTTCTTGAGCAACAAATCAGCATATTAGAATGATTTCAGGATCATGTGACACTGAACACTGAAGAAATTATACTGAAATTTCAGCTTTGCCATCACAGCAAATACATTTTGATCATAGTTTGCCATCTTTAACAACATGCATGATATCATAGAGAAGGCGGAACTAGTGACTGACTTCCGGAAACAAGAGCGTAAACAAACAATGGCTACTGAAGTGACGTATTAGCTTAATGCTAATTCCAGTACTCACTGGGTTTCTAAAGTTGGATGCCTCCGCTATCGTTCACCAGCATATATCATTTAATAATAATAATAATTTGTTACATTTATATAGCGCTTTTCTAGGCACTCAAAGCACTTTACATATAGAAAGGCGGAATCTCCTCAACCACCACCAATGTGCAGCATCCACCTGGATGATGCGACGGCAGCCATATTGTGCCAGAACGCCCACCACACACCAGCTGATTGGTGGAGGGGACACAGAATGATGAAGCCAATCGTTTATATACATGGGGATGAATAGGAGGCCATGACAGACAGGGGCCAATGGGCAAATTTGGCCAGGATGCCGGGGTTACACCCCTAATCTTTATCGAAGGACATCCTGGGATTTTTAATGACCACAGCGAGTCAGGACCTCGGTTTAATGTCTCATCCGAAGGACGGTGCTTGTCACAGTATAGTGTCCCCATCACTATACTGGGGTGTTAGGACCCACACAGACCACAGGGTGAGCAACCCCTGCTGGCCTCACAAACACCACTACCAGCAGCTACCTAGTTTTCCCAGTTGGTCTCCCATCCAGGTACTAACCAGGCTCAGCCCTGCTTAGCTTCAGTGGGAAACTAGTCTTGGGCTACAGGGTTATATGGCTGACAGGGTGATATGGCTGGAAATATATATTTTTTACTCTGTCCTGGTAATCCCTCGAGAAAACATTACAAAGGCAGGAGTTGCCATATCTCCACAAACCTTTCCTCCATAACATAATTCCACCTAGCAGCACCAATAGGCCTACCATTGTCTCTCTTTCATTTCTCCAGGTTTTTAAATCTTTTGTGACATTTTGCTGACGTGACATTGCGTCCCCACGGCCATTGTCACCATGACACCCTACGTCAAACGGATTGTGCCAAAATCGGGCTGATATAGAGTGGTGCAGGTATGACGACACTTTGTAGGCCAACCGGCAGTTAGCATCACGCTGGTTCCCTCAAGAAAAACCCAATAGGATTTTCCCATTGGCTTTTGGATTATTGTAAAAACAAGCTCCGTGATCAACAAAAGTTTATGTTACTTACACGTTTTGTCCATCAAGATAAACTTTTGTACATTTTGAAGCCTAAATGCAGTCACCAGAATTAAAAAGCTAAAGGTAGGCTATAAACAGACTACACCACGGTCCTGCAATTTCAACGTCACCATCACTATAGGCTTCCAACAACTCTTTCCGTTTTTATCTAAAAACATTTTCCTTGACTTAGACTGTTTTATAAGAGCACAATTATAAGCATAATGAGGTTGTGAAAGCGAATTTACCTTTTCGGTGCAAAGACGTTTAATGTCCTCGTTTAGTCCCATTTAGCCACTTGCTAAACTAAGCTTCAAAAAATCACGAGTGTGTAGTTTGAACCTGGTATAACATGGCAGCCTCTTAGTTTTAATGTTTAATTGCTGTAGATATCTAAAGAGTGTCTAGCGCCTCCATCACAATGTTGTGTATGTGTGCATCTTTTTTTGTGCATCTTTACTAGTCTTCATGTGAGCACATTTGAGAGGAGTCGAAATAATTAGTGCTTTCAGTGATCAGAAAACGGAGACTGTTTTTGAGAGTCGCAATGGAGACTAGATAATATGAAACAGCATGTTATTACTGTAATGCTCAGTAAGTAGCAACTCTCACTGGGCCAGAACAATTCTTTAGCATTTAAAATAAAGCACCAAGCAGAGACTTTCATAAAGAAAATAGTAATGGTTTTGTATATTTAATATGACTTAATAGATAGCAATGAGTGAGTATCATGGATTGGCCATGGGACCCACATTTTCTTATGGTCATTAAGCCGCGACCCACATTTTTAGGAATTTGAAGAAAGCTAATTTATTTCTCAAAAATGGATTTCACACACAAGTACCATCCCTCTTTACTCAACATACACGTAGTTGTAAGATTTTCACTAACACTGATGAATAAACAGTAAGCTAAGACTATTAAATAGCAATCCCGAACAAGTTTTTGTTAATTCAATAAAGTCAGTAAGTTGGTATGAGCCACCGCACGGTCATTAGAAATATAGAAAACTACACAAAGTGAAAATAAAGGGGTATTTTATGTTAAGGTTACGGAAATTACAGTTATCATGGTAAATACACAATGCTAACATGTACTTTATAAAACATATGAACACTGATCCTGATGAGCATCATGCCTGCATGCAAATCCTTCCCAGCTAACATATGTACCAGTTACTGTATTTTTTCCTCCTCATCCTCATTACTATGAGGTAGCATGCTTGTAATTTAATTTGCTCTTTATATATAGTGAAGTGACATACAGCGCGCACCTCTGCATTTGCAATTTTAGTTGCAAGGACAGTTTAACATCTGACTTGACAGGAAAGTTATGTTATAGTAATGATACTGGCATATAGCTTGGCAACATCCCAGCTGACACCAGATACTGAATCAGGACAATGTGTTTTTCTCGGGCATTTTACTTAAAATGCATCTGACAGAAGAGTCAATAGCTTTCACACACGTCTTTCAAAATAAAAGTCTCACATCAGAAAAAAAATCTTTGACTACACACTCCGTGACCCACTGGTTGCAAAACACTGTCATAAAGGGCATATATATAGTTTTTATTCATTCATATTATTACATGAATTTACTAATTTTATCAAATATTTATATTTTATTTCATGTCAGCTTTATTTCAATGACTAAAGCATTTTTAATAGATTTAGTATACTATAAAAACACAGCTGATATGAGATAAAGAAGCAAACTTTATCATAACATTTTTGTCTAATGACACCGAATTGAAACTTAGTTGGCAAAACCTCTGCAAATGATCTGATCGGGGGCGACTCAAATATGGCCGCAGATTCAGGACACATTTGAAGCTGAATCTTGTCCCGAGGCAGTTTGTTTGCTCTGGTGTGCTGATGTCTCCAGGGTGCTGTTTCTCATGCGCTCAGGCTGTATTTGGGGTCAGTCTGACAGAGTGGGCAGCTCTTTGACCATATGTGCATTATGTCTATGTCCATTTCCAGTTTGTCTGTCATGGGCCGTGGTCCAGCTCCACCCCGCCACCCGTCCCTCTATTCGCCTTCTGTTCTTACATTCTGTCTCTTCATCAATATTAGGCTTCAGCTTATTAGATTAAACGCTCGATCATGTTTGAGCAGACTGTCTCTCTCTCTTTTATCTGAGCATGTTTGGCATTCAGCCTCTACTATCCCTCATTTTAAGTCTTTCATCTCTCGCTTTTTTTGTCTGCTTTGTGCTGACTGAGCAAAGCTGTTGGAGATAATCGAGTGAGGGGTGTGAGTAATGCCAGTACATTAAATCTACCTGAATAGCAGTGTAAGGATAAGTATGTGTCATCTAGAAAGTTCTCTCAGCACAATATTTAAGCTGAAGTACTGTCTTTGAAGAATTTTACACACAATTGTTTCTGCAATAGCATTGGATTGCTTCCTGTAGCTCAGGGGTTCCCAATCCTGCATTGTCCTGGGCTGTGTCCATCCAGTCCTGGCCCTCTACCCTCATTCACTATTCCCTACATTAGTCTACTAATATAGTTCACTTTAAGGAGTTGAATGAAAACAAGTGAGATAATTTGGACACTGAGTGCGCCAGAAGGGCTGCCTTTTTGTGTTGTTTGTGCTTGCTGTTTAATAATTATTTGAAACTTGGCAAACTGGCAGCTCTAGTTGTAATGAAAAGTTCTGTCTTGTATTCTGTCATGGAAACTATGTATAAACCTACAATAAACAACTTAATAATCAATTTAAAAATAATTTATACCTGTATGATATTGCACTGTAGCCACATTGGACCAGCGGATTGGAAAATTGATGAATGGATGATTCAGATGCGGGCGGCATCTTTGGGCAAGACGCGGGAATTCATTCGATGCAACCGTCACAGAGCATTATGGGTACTCTCTAGCTGTTGAGCGTACATTGGTTAGTATTGAATGAGTGCACTGGATAACGTCCACTATGATTTCAGACACCACTACACGATGGCTGTCCCCTCAAATAGTGCCCTATTTAAGGGTATAGGGGGTGATTTTGGACACAGCTCTGGAGTACCTCCAGCATCACACATTTTAGATGTACCCAAAATAAATTTTGAAGAAGTTTTGGTTACACTTTATTTTACAGTGGCCTTTTTACACACTGTAAAATCCAACAGTGATTCTAACTAACACTTTTTAGTTAACTTAATGTCTTAACTTAATTGTAAAAATCTAGTAATCTGTACTATTCACACACCTTGTTTACTCATAAAACTCAAGTTAAGATTAATTGATTGGTTTGAGTGTCATTTTTTTCAAGCCAAAAAATTTAATAAAAATAAAACTCACCATTATGGTGATCAGTGTTCACTTTAGTTGAGCACTTGGAACATTCATATTATTATACCTCTCTTCCAATTGATGTAGCGATGCAACAAGAAATCACAGTTACTTGGTTTCAAAGGAAGAGAAGTAATAAATAGGTTGCTTTTAAAAGTTGATCTAGCATCTGACTGAATAATTAACTATAGTTAATGATTTAGTCAGAAATAAGGTCACCTTTTAAAATGTACCTATGTAATATTTCCCTTTATGTCTTATAATGATCTAAAGTAAAAGATCAAGTACTCTCTACAGTTCTTTTTTAGTTACTAGAACTCTTGTGTAAGTGAACTATACCAACTAAGCATTTGTTAGCACAAAATACTATTCCTATTTCACTTGGGTTTTTTTTAAAGGAAATTGGTTTGCATGCTTTTTTTTAAGTAAGTCTAGCTAATTAGATTTTACAGTGCATATGTTACATGTACTTAGTACTTACCATAGTAATAACAGTAAATTATGCATAATTACATGCAACTAACCCTCAACCAAACCCTAATCCTACCCTAACCCTATAGTAAGTAAGTACATGTTGTTAATTAATATTGTAAATATATAATTACACTGTAGCAATGACACCGAACTGGTTAAATTATTCATGCAAAAATATGATAGTATTTTTTTCTTATTAATAGTATACAGTATATGGTGTTTCATGTACTTTTTGCCTTGAAAACTTTTTTTTATCTTTTGGTGAATTGGTGAATAATTGTATGAATTAGTAGCCTGGATGCCAGCCAAATTTAGCCCCGCCCACAACAATTGAGTTTGGGAAATTTGGTCTGGACTTGATACGTTGTGGAGCAACTAAGCCCAAACAGAAGCTGTTCGGACCAATCAAATTGTCAGGGCGGGCATTTTACGTTGATGGACAGATGATAAACAGTAATGTAATCCTTCACGTCACCAAAGAGCGCTTGGGTTGAATTAATTTACTAAACGGAGAACTTGTTCGTATATGCATTCACCTTTACTATTTCTCTCAAAAGTGATGATCGTGTTGGTAAGTACTCTGTGTATCCTTAAATAATTTTTTATAACACCGGCAAAGATTGTTTACACTCATCTTCTTCTACTTCTCCCAGCGTGCGTGCAGTTGAGTTCTGTTGACAACTATGCGTTGCTCCGTTGCTCTGATTGGTTGTAGGTCTATCCAATTGAGGTCTTTCCTGGTTCGATTGAAACACGCCTCATAATCACAGCCCAATGAAGCGGTATCAGACTCATATTCTGACTAGAATTGAGTATGACGACGTCAGGCTAATGAATTAGTACAATCTCATACTTTTTTGTGCAATCTGCTTTTGTGGAGGCTATGTTTAGGGATGGATCATTCATTGTACAAATTCATACGAATCGCCACCCCTTAAAATATGTTGGGGCTTTGCCTTCTTATTTCAGTCCAGAGGTGCTTTGGCATATGTCAGTTCACGCTGTCTGATTTTGGCAAACAGACCTGTCACTCAGAGAAAAATCTGTTTGCGCACGTGTGTGTGTGTGTGTGTGAGTGCTGACATGACTAGGGGCCTATTACTGCTGTTCTGGCATTTCGTTATAAGTGAAAGTGCATGACCTGTCTAAGCACCAGACTGTGCCTTTTAAATGCCCTGTCAGTCATCTCCATGGAAATGATATACAGCCTTATGATTGGTTAACAGTTTGGGCTTAGTTTATGTTAATGAATCTGCTTGAATGCTGTTGTTTTGACTGCTGTAAATTAAAAGTTCTGCTTGAGCTCTTTTGTCAAGCCGAAGTGGCTTCCCACCGGGAACAGGGTACACGTTTCCTCCAGCTCTCATGGGCTCTGTTCTGCTCTGGTTCACCCCCACCCATCCCACAGCATTTATTCATTAGAGCTGCTCCTGCTCTCTGCCTAAGCTGACTGAAAATGGGTACCAACCCATGAGCTCCTCTGGAGGAAAGAGCAAACAGCAGTCAGAACTTCTTTTTTGTTTTTCTTTTTAACAGTAGACGTTCACTGCTTAAAATATGTTTTATAACAGTGTTATAATAACAGTGTTCTCTTCCGGCTTCTTTTTTATAAACTCTGTCACATTCATTTACTTTAAAAAGTGTTATTCTTGAAATTAAATGCCTGGAGAATATCAGACATACATATCTCCTTGTATTCGTGCTCATATTTTCCTAGAACAGTAGTTGTTCAACCTAGGGAACCAGGGTTGTGCAAAATGTAAGAAAGGGCTTCTTTTCTATTTGTGAGGGAGAATTTAAATGGATTTTATCCCACAGGATGTTGAATTGGAATGACAGAAAGAGACTGGGCTGGGGAGACAACCTGGAACATTGAGCTGCAAACTAGAAGTTTTTGGCACAATTATGAAAAGTTTGGGGTAAATTACAGTACCATGGGAAATTAAGTGTCTTTCTATCATCCATCCATGCATTTTCCAAACCGCTTGTCCTATGTAGGGTCACTGGGATGTACAATCTCAGCGTCATGGGAACTAGGCAGGGAAAATGTTATGGTGAAAATGTTATTAAATTGAATGGAATATTTACTGTAGACTATTATTCAAAAGTTTTGAGTTGGTAAGTTTTGTGTTTATATTTTTTAAAGAAGTATACTTATACTCACCAAGGCTGAAATTATTTGATCAAAAACACAATAAAAACAGTACAAAATTAAAATAAATGTTTTCTTAAACAAAAAAAAAAGAAAGAAAATTTCCTGTGATGGAACAGCTGAATTTTCAACATCATTCCTCTAGTCTTCAGTGTCACATGATCCTTCAGAAATCATTCTAATATGATGATTTGATGTAAGAAGAAACATTTCTTATTGTTATCAATGTTAAAACCAGTGGATTAATATTTTTTGTGATATTTTTGTCTTTGGAAACAAATAATTATCTGTTACATTACAAATACTGTCATCAATTTACATCAGTTTTTGCTGAATAAAAGTATTAATTTCCTTTTAAAAAATCAATTGGTGTCAAATCAATCAAATCGTTTTTTTAGCTCATTGGATTATTTGTTAAATTTACCTTTTAACACTAGTCAGGTTTTATTTCAAAGAAATAATCAGAAAATTATTGTATGAAGTTCCTTTGTCACTAATTATCAAAATAAAGTTTTCAGAAAACTATATATATTCAAAGTTTGAGTCTAAGCAGGCATGTAAAATTGTTGGTCAAAAGGTGACAAGCATGATAATGGCTGTATTTCTGTGGTCTTTGGTTCAATTGTGAAATGTCTTATGTGCTAGCTCTGTTTTCTTTCTGCTTTCAAGCTTATTATCTTGAAAAATATAGGCTCCAAGGTGCTTAAATCTGCCGGTTGCTGCTCATTTAAATGTTTTGTTTGTATTCTTGTTCTTTCTGGGTTCATTGTGAGCTATAAAACACTTTTAAGATGAGAATTCTCTGTTAGTTCCAGCAAACACTTCAGCCTAAAGTTGATTGCAAATTGAGAGTTTGATTGGGCCGAATCAAACCTCAAAGACAACAAATTTTGAGAGCAGCTGAATCTGAAAGCCCTGTAATGGCTCGATGAGTCACCGCGACAGTCACACTTTGAAAAGACGGTCTGGATCCAGACAGTGTGTTTCAGAGAATGTGCTAAGATGAAGATAACTAGACGGTCATCTCATAAATAACTTGTGTTGCGTGACTAATGGGACTATGTTAATGTGAATGCTGACAGACATGCACATAGTTTACACATCTAATTATTGTACAGGCTCACTTGAGCAGAGAGAGGCAGAATCATTAGTTCTGATTGCAATTACTGTACAGCAAAAGGCTTTAGATTATTAGCACTGAAACCAGATCTACTAGATATTAAATGAGCTGTCTGTAGTTTTAATTTTAAGCATCATTCATTATTGATACTTAACTTTTCTTCACATATACAGTAGGTTGTGTTGTGTTGTGAAATTGTGTTCTGTCACATTAGTCACTGTACACTGGTTTGTACTGTGTTCTGCACATGACAGATTTATGCACTTACTTATGTAACCAGTCATTATTTATTCAGTAGTACTTTTAGATAGCACTTTGCTATCGTCCCCTGTTTCTGTTAGCATATTGTGCAATTGCCCCAAAAAGCATTTGGACACTTGGATCACATTTGCATGATTATTGTTCTGAAAATATCAGCAATCTGCAATTAATGCTACAGTTTTTCTCAGAACTAACTTAACTCTGGCTATTTTTGCTATTACTTTTAACCAAGATTGTTTTTAGAGAATATATTAAGTAATTTCCTCTCAAGTTCACACAGGTATTCTTTAGCAGAGTAAGCACACTACCTTTCAAAAGTAAGATTTTAAAATGTTTTTGTAAGAAGTCTCTTATGTTTGCTCACTAAGGCTGCATTTATTTAATCAGAAATACAGAAAAACTGTAGTATGTCAAATATTATTACTATTTAAAATTGTACGTTTTCTGAGAGGAGTAGCTGCCTTTTCCTCGTCCATGAAAATTGCAATTTTTCCTCTGCTCTCTTCTTGACGACTGTGCTTCCCCTCAGCGCAAGTTCGCTAGCATGTAATGTAATCATGTGATGGCAAAGCTGGATATTCAGCATCACTCCAGTCTTCAGTGTCACATGATCTCCAGTCTTCAGTGTCACATGATCCTTCAGAAATCATTCTGATATACTGATTATGTGCTCAAGAAATATTTCTGGTTATCAATGTAGAAAACAGCTGCGCTACTTAGTGTTTTTTGTGGAAACCTTGATGTATTGTTTACAAGATTCATGATGAATAGAACGTATTAATAAAGGTTGTTATTTTTTTTTATTTTTTTTCTAAAAAGAAATCTTTTGTAACATCATGGGCCCTATTTTAGCGATTTGAGCGCAAGTGCACTTAGGGTGTGTCCGAATACACTTTTGCTAGTTTAACGACAGAAAAAACGGTTAGCACGCCTGATCTAAAAAGGTTGTGCCTAGTCCCTTAATGAGTCATGGGTGTGTTTTGGGTGTAACGTGCAATAAACCAGTCTCATCTCCCATTCCCTTTAAAAACCAGATGTGCTTGCACCATAGCGGATTCACTGTTTACATGGCGTAATTAGCAAAAGGGAAAGACTGAACGCTTCTCCAGAGAGGAATCCTTTTATTTTTCATATTTAAAAATGTTTGTGTGCTGCTGAGCCTCCTTGTGTGTGTAACGAGCAGAGTGTACTTGCGTTTTGTACCCGTCTATTGGCACATATTACTAACGTGTCCATTAAATAACACAAAATAAATAACACTATTGACTTTAGACCAAGTTTTTGTTGGTCAATGGCGCAGTCGACTCAAAATAGCAATGCGCCAACAATGCGCCTGAACACACCCCGTTTTCAGACCTATATATTTGATCAGTTCATTCATCCTTGCTGATTAAATTTAAAAGAATTAGTGGACCAGAACTAAATTTATATTATTTTAATATTATTATTCTGTTACAGTTTTGTTGCTGTAACTCCACCACTACTAGTACTGTAGTTTAAGTAAGGAGATTAGTACAAATTAATTGAGGGATAAGATAAATAATGCAAGTAAAAAATGTTGAAGTATATGTGTGCCCTTCAGTTAGTAATGTCTGTTCTCATTGTCCTCTCAGTGTCTTCATTAAGACAGGACTCAGTAGCATTGAGCTCACTGTGAAGAGTATGTGGTTGTATAGGTTTGACAATAATTTTTTTAAAATGTCCTTGCAAATGTAGTGAAACGTCTTTCAAAGGACTTTCAAAGTGGTCCTAACTATTTGACATTTTCATTAATGGGTGTGTAATTTTATCCTTCACCCTGGTCACTATATTTTTTCACTATAACCTTTTTCTAATGAAGGATGCTTGAAAGGGTCTTTGTCACTTCCCTTCTACACTCTAAAAAAAAATATGGCACCAAAAATGGTTCTTGGCTCGTAATCATAGGGGAACCTTTTTTAGTGCTATATAGCACCAGTTTTGGTGCTTCAGTGGTTCTTCACCGGTTCTTTGACTAAGGTGCTATATAGCACTAAAAAAGGTTCCCCTATGACTACGAGCCAAGAACCATTTTTGGTGCCATATAGAACCTTTTTTTTATAGTGTATGTTTCATCACTGCATGTGACTTGATTCATGAAAACTAATTTCAGCTTTCATACTGAGCACTGTGATTCGTCCTTCAAAATAACCAGATATGCTTAGAACGAGACTGGATCGCTCTTAAATTCATTCTTGATTACTTGCTTTACCAAGCACAAAAGATGTAACCCAACTGCTATTCATTAGTGCAGTATCTCTATAGTAGTGGTTAAGCCATATTTCTGGTGTCTGTTGGTTTGAACTTAATGGTTTACGCCTGACTCTGATTGTAATGCAGCCGCAGTGAGTGGTTCAGCACCCAGAAAACCTCCCAGCACCAGAAAGAATGAATATAGATGAATGCATTTTATGAGACCTCACAACATTTTGCCTTGTGATGATAGATAGATAGATAGATAGATAGATAGATAGATAGATAGATAGATAGATAGATAGATAGATAGATAGATAGATAGATAGATAGATAGATAGATAGATAGATAGATAGATAGATAGATAGATAGATAGATAGATAGATAGATAGATAGATAGATAGATAGATAGATAGATAGCATGGATTGAGCGAATGTGTTGAAAATGGATCGTTTTGCAGCCAACTGCAGATTTTACACTCATCCTATCCATTCCAGTTTCCACGGCAACTACTAAGCTGAATTTGGAGTGAAAATAAGACTCTGCAATTCTAATAAATAAATAAAGCTTGCAAATACGGCCTCTGACAATAACAATCAGTATTGGTGTTGTTATTTTGTTGTCCTAGATGATGAATTAGATTGCATATTCCTTATATAATTTATGAATTAATTATGCTATTTATTACTTTATGTGCTTGCTCTAGCACTTCTTTAATAATATATGGTCTGCATATCACAATATTAAATCAGAAAACAGCAGAATGTTACATTACCTTTTAATAGACATCTAATATCCATCCAAACACAGCCCTGACATCTAGGCTAAAACAAGGCTGTCACTGAACATTGAATAGACGTCTAACCATAGCCCAAGAATAGGCTAGTCATCTAGAACATGGACATGTCAAAGAAGTGAAGCCAAACACTATGTACTTTGCTTACATGATGGCATAGCATACATCTGGCAAGTTATTTTGGAAAAAATGACATGTAACCAAATTCAAGACTATTTTGGTTAGAAGTAGGTTACTCATAGCCGGACTATATCGGGTCTATAGCTAGTTAAACGAGACAGTGCAAAGACATTGCTTGCTGGGTTCATTCAGCCCATGTTGGTCCTTTTGGCTGCAGCATTTTGATTTGTTACCTGCCCATTTAGCTTATTCCGAGTGAATAATGGTCAATTCAGTTTGTGAGGAAAGGTTTCTCTCGCCAAGGCCATATGTCATATGGGCGCATAACACAGGACAATTTAAAGTCAGCAGCACATGTTCCCTGCAAATGATGTGCTTGCAATTCATTCATCTAAAATCCAAATAGAAAAAAACCCCACAAATAATAATATAGACCTGACAAAGATGTCCAGGTTCCTGACCCGTCACAGTGGCTGCAATGTTGAAATCACATTACCAGCAATAGTACACTCTTAAAAATAAAGGTGCCAGGAAGAACCAAAAAGGGGCTTTCACGGCGATGCCATAGAAGAACCATTTTTGGTTCCCTGAAGAACCGTTTTGTGAAAGGTTCTTAAAAAGAACCATTTTTTTCTAACCATTTGATTGTCTAAAGAACCATTCTACACTATAAAGAACCTTTTGTGCAATGGAAGGGTTCTTTTGATATTAACGGTTCTTCATGGAACCATCCACCCCGCCAAATAACCTTTATTTTTAATAGTGTAGGGCTGCGTTTAACTCCACTTTTAGACATACACTTTCGTAAGCCGCCATTTTGAAGTGCACTTAACTCCATCAAGAGCAGGGGAAGTGTATTTGGACAGACCATCGACCCCTCGATTTTGACAGAGGGAGCGAGTCTACTCAATGTACACTTCAGGCAGATCCATAGACCACAATGAAACACGATTGTGATGTCATAGCAGATCGTGCTTAATTTACCCCACCCCACACAACTCTATTGTATGAAACTGGAGTTATTTTGACATTTAACCGCATACTTGTAGCTGCCTTAAGCTGACTGTTTTAGTTTACTGTATTGTTATAATTTTCGTTTGTGTCATTTTTTATATTTTCTCCAACAGCCGAAGCATACACATAGGCCTATAGAATGCTGCATAAAACTAATTCATAAGGGGAAAAAACTGTAAATAATAAATCAGCTCCATTGCAGATTTCAAGTGATCAAGAGCATAGGACGTTCCATTTAAACACATTGCAAGGTTTCAGCCAGTAGTGGGCAGTCGTGTAATGTATGCAACGATGTACATCCAAGTGAACGAGACAGAGGGAAGAGCATAAAAATGGACATAAACACAATCATACAGGAAGTCCAGGGCAATCCTGAGAATAACCATCAGTAAAAAGTTATGTTTGCTTCTCATACTATTTAAACAAATATTACAGATTTATGTGATCATTAAATGTATCAGTTTTAGGAGGTAAAATGCTAATATTGTTAGCTTTAAAGTTACAAAATGGCCACCCAGATTATGTCTGTTTTAGAAATTCATTTGATTACAAATACACATTTCAAAAGAGATTTGATTAAATAGGTGAATGGTGACCATTTACAGTGTCTAAAAGCTTTTTGCAATTATGTGATTTTTGTACAAAAACAAACATGACTTGTGTCAATGCTCCGTTATCCTGTATTGTGATAGCAGTTAGTTAGTGTCTAATGTTGTATCTGTCCTGCAGATGGCGCTCCACTGAGTGAGCTGTCCTGGTCGTCCTCTCTGGCTGTGGTGGCTGTGTCTTTCTCTGGACTCTTTACCTTCATCTTCCTCATGCTTGCTTGCCTTTGCTGTAAGCGAGGAGACATTGGCTTTAAGGTGAGACCCTCTTTCATTTCAATCTCTTTAAAACAATGAAACAATTAAATTCCAACATGATTTACAGTGTCCAATCTTTGGAATAAGCCGACTCAGTAAATGTCAGTCTCAATCAGAATATTCATAATAAAATACTCAGGCCAATGAAATAAGCACAATTTCCTGTACATATTTTCTGACTTTTTTTTTGTTCTTTACATTATTATTATTATTATTATTATTATTATTATTATCTTATTATTTCAAGCTAGATTTATTCATGCTTATTGTTTAGTGAAATAGAAAACAATATATATTTAAATTCGAGGTGCGTTGTAATAATACGTTTCTCCACTAAATGTATCTGTTGTTTTAAAGATATGGTTTTAATATTTTCCTGGAAAACATATTTATTAGGAATAGGATTTTAGAATAGGAACAATGATAAAACAATAACATCCTATATTGTACACTACATGCCCTGGCTTTCTCATGCTACTCTCTAAAGCATAAAAAAAGCATGCGCATCAATAATGTGACGCAAGGCGGCAAAGATTTATAATACTTAACAAATAAATAAATAAATTAGTATGAAATATTGATTTGAGTTTAAATTATTATGTGAGGAGAAGGAGAACATGTGGTGAAAAGTGAGCCCTGAAATTTTAGCCATCATTATAAAAAAAAATTTGTTGTAGAATTCCACGACTGACCAATCACAATCAAGTGTTAACACATTAATGCCACATCCATTCAGATTTAATCACAGATGTCTCATTGAAAGGTTTTTGGGCGGGGGAGGTTTTAATCAAACTTGTCAGCCTTTTCAGCAATGAATTAGCACAAAAACATCTCTTTCTATTGCGACTTCTTGGCCTGTTGCCATCCTGCAGTTATGAATGAAAATGTGAAGTCTGAAAAGCATCATTCATGAATCACTTCTGAGCCTGTTTCAGATCTGTAGGAATGCTTTGATCAGTAGCTCAACGCATGCACACATGCCTCTTGCCCTTTTGAAGTCCAAGAGTTTCAGAGAAAAGCAAGTTCTGCAGCGCAAACCACTTAGTCCTGTCTCATAAGGTTAAAGGAACCAAGGCACAGAGAGCGCATGGACACAATCGCATCGCTATAGACGTGTTTTTGTAGTGAGCAGTGGAGGCCTTCAAACGGCATATGGCCATAGATCTCGCATAGAGCGCGCACTGTGCATTTTTCAGCAGCAACTTTAAAGTGGGTCAAGGCACAGGAGAAATGAGACTCGTGTAAGGATGTGAGAGAGAAGAGGATTGCTCTTTCATGCTTCTAAGCACATGGTCTCCAGTAAAGGCCAAATATTTGTAATTACAATCCCTCAGAGGAACTACAGCTCAGTGCTTCATCATCAGTTGCTGAAAGCGGACTCTTCCTTCTCTCTCTCTCTCTCTCTCTCTCTCTCTCTGTCTGTCTATTACCTAACACACTTCCTGTCTCGACTTAACGCTCTTTCATTTTTCTACACAAGTTGGAAGTCTGACAGGCCTGAAGGTAATTGATTAATTCCCCTTTAGCATTCTCGAGGCTTCACACGCACGCTTACACAATTTGTGAGCACTGCAAAAAAAAAAAAAAAAGTGTTTGTTAGGTTGAGGTGAGACTGTAATACAGTGCTTACATAAAATGCAGTTTAGGGTCAGTACTATTTTCTAAATGTTTTTGAAAGAAGTAGAAACAATAATATTAAATAAAGTTTTCTCTTATTTATTTCAATATATTTTAAAAGGGGTCCTTGATTATGATTTCCCTTTTTTAACTTTAGTTAGTGTGTAATGTTGCTGTTTCAGCATAAACAACATCTGCAAAGTTATGACTCTCAAAGTTCAATGCAAAGGGAGATATTTTCTTTTACAGAAATCAACTACAACAAACGACTGGTAGGGACTACAACAAGCTTCTTCCCGGGTTGGTGACATCACAAACCCTAAAATTTACATAAAGTCTGCCAACAAATGTTGGGCTGCTTTAGAGAAGAGGAAGAGTTGTTGTAGTACATTCAGGAGTCTGCTCAAGCTGTCGCATCCGTCTTTTCACATTTATTGCAATACAGTAACACAAATGCAATAGCATGTCATAAAAGCAAATGACAACATGTCTTACAACAGTTCCCACACTAGGGATGAAACGATTACTGGTTTCACGATAAACCACGATAAAATTTAGTGACGGTTAGTAATATCGCTACGCGACACGATTTTGAAAACTCGCGGTAAATCAGCGTCAGTCTGGTGCAGGTGCAGCGCCAGCGCGCAACGCTGTTTTTTGAATACGAAAAAATGGCAGATGGCAGTGACAGCGCCGGGAGATTTTTTCAGATTTCTAAAAGGACCAAATCTGAGGTGTGGTCATATTTTGGCTTTTACAAACGTCCTGAGGGAAACTTAATCGAAGATGGTCTCCCTGTCTGCAGAACATGCCAGAAGAAAGTCGCTGTAATAGGGGGAACACTTCAAAACTACTAACGCAAGACTTTGACCTCAATACCAAAACTACGTATGGGAAATAATAACGTGAAACGAACAAACAAATTCAGACAAGACTAGGGTGACATTTAAGGGATAAAGAGTTTATGAATAAAATCTCATAATCAGAGGCGTTCAGATTAGCCAGAGTTATGTTCAGAGCACACTCTCACTCGCTGAAATCTGCACTCAAAGCAAAGATAAACGTGGAATGTACACAGGAGATTCACTCATCATACCTTGTTCTATTTCAGCAGCGGAAATAGTGTCAAACAAACACAGCAGAACCACAGCGCATCTGATATGACTGGCATAAAGTTGGCGAATTTAGAAGTTATACACGTTTCTAACTTCAATAGCATTTGAAGAGAATGACAGTCATAAAACTGACTGTAAATTGTTCATCTAGGTGTCAGGTATGATGCACACCTTTTGATATTTAATGAAATAAACTGTCAAATCATATGAAAATATGGATATGCGTTATTTCACTAGGATACCGTTTGGGCTCTAACACAACACATGCTAGATTTAAATGCATCATAGCTGAACACTGATGAGAATATTGCTTGAGAATATATTTACAGAGATAATATTAGAGATTATATTTACACCAAATTATTATTATTTGTTCGTATGCGTTGCTATTGACGACGGCCATTATAAGGAAGGAAATCCCACAGAATAGCATCTAGCTTAAAAAAGTGCATAGAGCTGCTTTATTTGTTGTTTGTGGATTTTCAAATATAAAACTTGAAATGTTTTAAGTGTGTGCATCTGTTCTTTTTGAACACTTTCATCTCATTTGAAGAAAACCTTGATAATATTGATAACCGCGATAATTTGGGTCACTATAATTGTGATGTGAAATTTCCATACCGTTTCATCCCTATCCCACACAAGAGATTTATAGATTATTGACAGAATATGCTAATCGATGAATTGGAGATAGTAACTCCACATCAGCTACATAAATTCATCAACTTACCATTTAGAAACGTCCTGTTGCATTCTACATGTTTTCACTTCTTAGTGAGTCTCTCCATCATTGTCCGACTCAGGTTTAAACATAAAAGGCTGAACAGTTTCTGACATTTTCAGTGCGTGTCTGCATGAGGTAATCGGAGCTGCTAACACAAGCTCTTGAAGCTCCACCCTCTTCCTGAAAGGGGGCGGTGAGCAGCAACTCATTTGCATTTAAAGGGACAAAAAAAACTGTGCGTTTTTGCTCACCCTCAAAAAGTGACAATTTTCACATGCTACAAAAATTATCTGTGGGGTATTTTGAGCTACAACTTCACATACACACTCTGGGGAAATCAGAGACTTATTTTATATCTTGTAAAAAGGGGCATAATAGGACCCCTTTAAAATGTAAATGATTACTGTGGTGGTAAAGCTGAATTTTCAGCATAATTACTTGTCTTGAGAAATCATTATAATATGCTGATTTGCTGCGCAATAAACATTTATTATCAATAGCCGCATTTACATCGCAGGAACTTTCCCTAGGAACTTTGGGGTGGTACTCGTGTGTTTCGACCGCAGGAACCAGTGTCACGTTCGGCATGAGGAAAAGGGACGAGGACTCAAGTTCAAGAGAAAATGGGGTGTTTAATAAATACAAAATAAAAATAAACACAAAACAAAGCCCACAATGGGGAAAACCAAACATAACAAAGACAGATTACCAGGGTCAGGAACAGGGAGCCAGAGAACAGGAAAACATACCAAACACTAAAGACAACGATCAAGCACTGGACTGTGGAAACACCAAGAATATAAAGGGTGACAAATCAGGCAGGTAATGGGAAAACAGCAGGTGTGTCAAATTAACCAATAATCGGATAACAAGGGGTGGGGTCAAGACATGACAGGCGCACACAGGACACAGAAATAAACCAAAACACCATGTGCTACACAGGACAAGACAGACATGTGACACTACCCCCCCTACAAGGAGCGGCTTCCAGACGCTCCATCAGAAACCAAAGAGGAACAGACCAGGGCGGGACGGGAGGGACAGACCAGGGCGGGACGGGAGGGACTGACAAGGGCGGGACGGGAGGGACAGACCAGAAAGGGACTGGGGAAACAAAAAGTTCAGGTGGCCAGGGCGGCCAGCGGAGTTCAGGCGGCCCGCGCAGAGTAAGACGACAGGCCGGCACGGGAAGAGCAGGACGCCTGGGTGGCACGGGAAGAGCAGGGCGCCTGGGCGGCGCGGTCAGCACAGGACGCCAGGCCGGTGCGAGAAGAGCAGGACGCCTGGGCGGCGCGGTCAGAGCAGGACGTCCGGGTGGCGCGGACAGAGCAGGACGTCTGGGCGGCGCAGCCGTTCCCAGGTTCCCTCCATGGTTCCCTCCATGCCCCATGGTTCCCTCCATGTTCCCTCCCACAGGTTCCCTCCATGCCCTTCTCCTCCTCCTCCGTTTCGGAATCACTGGGCTCGATACCACAGGAACTGGGACCACCGGAACACGAACCACCGGAACAGGGACCATGGTCATTGGAGGACTGGGGTCAAGATGGTCTATAAACTCCCAGAAGTCAAGAACCCCCATCCTCCCCATCTCCTCTGGATCAAGGGGCATGTCTAGACACAGATTAAAAACTTCCTTGCTCTCTGCATCACTTAGGTCCAAATGATCAACCCTGATGAGGAAGGTACGAGCAAACTCTCTCACGTTAACTCCCTGCTGGCTTATGTACTGGGAGTTAACATACCACATAACTTGCAGTCGGGTAAGAGGTTCCATGGGAGGAAACGGACAAAGAAAGACCTCCTTCTCCTGATGAGTCCTCTGTTGGCTTGATCGTTCTGTCATGTTCGGCATGAGGAAAAGGGACGAGGACTCAAGTTCAGGAGAAAATGGGGTGTTTAATAAATACAAAATAAAAATAAACACAAAGCCCACAATGGGGAAAACCAAACATAACAAAGACAGATTACCAGGGTCAGGAACAGGGAGCCAGAGAACAGGAAAACATACCAAACACTAAAGACAACGATCAAGCACTGGACTGTGGAAACACCAAGAATATAAAGGGTGACAAATCAGGCAGGTAATGGGAAAACAGCAGGTGTGTCAAATTAACCAATAATCGGATAACAAGGGGTGGGGTCAAGACAGATGACAGGCGCACACAGGACACAGAAATAAACCAAAACACCATGTGCTACACAGGACAAGACAGACATGTGACAACCAGGGCCTAAATGAAGTTCCGGGTAAATATTTCCCCCTCCGAAAGTCCCTGCTCGCGAGGTGGTACTTTTTCAAAGTTTAGGAACTTTCGGGGGTGGGACTTGGGCACTGAACATGCTGATTGGTTGAGCTCACGTAGCATTTTATTTCAACCGCCTTTAAAAGTCTTTTGCGAGGTTCGTTCATCGTTTAGTAAATATCAGTCTTGCTCTTTCTGTCCGGTGGCGCGCGTTCGTCTCAGCAATCTCACGGTCAATGTCTGTAATAGCTGATAACATACGTTGTCTTATTTAAAATCTAGCTATACTAGCTTTCAGAATACGCTTTAGTATCAGTGCTTGTCTCTTTTCCGCCATTTTGTTAATTACATCTTTAGTAAACCAATATAATCATAAAAAGCAGCACAGCTTGAATCTCCTATTGCTACTCTTGCAGACAGTATCGCAAAAAATGATTAATGTCTGTTGGTGACTGGGAGGAACATTCCCAGTCTCCGTCTACGTCACAGTCTCCGGACGAATTTGCCTAATCTTCATGGTACTTCAGACCACAGTGGAAATGCAGACAGTAGCAGGTCTGGGGGGAAAAAAGTTCCTGTAAAAAAAGTTCCTGGTTCCAATGTTGCAGTTGTGTTATTTTTGTGGAAACTGTTACTGTGAATTTTTTATCCCCCAGGATTCTTTGACTTCAAAACTTCTCTGTAATCGTCTCTGTAACATTATAAATTACTCTTTACTGTCACTTTTGATCAATTTAATATGTCCTTCCTTAATAAAAGTATTCATTAAAAATGACTAACCTCAAACTTTCGAAAGGTAGGCTACTCAGCTCAAAAAGACAGTGTGGTAAAACAGTAGGCAGATATGCAATATCTAACCTTTGCAAACGGATGCATGTGCATATAAAACATGTTTTTAAATATTTCCCTGGCTTTAATTTCTGTTTGTAAGTGAATGCAGGCATACATGTGAGCATGCTATTTGTGCCGATGGCTGGAGCAAGGGCCTGTCATGCACATGTGAGAAAGAATGAGCGCGAGGAAGGAAGGATGAAGAAAAAAGAGTGATGTCATAAGCACAGAATGTGAAAGCCTGTCCCTGTTAGAATTTCTTTTTCAGCCTCACATTTTTGTGGAAGCGTCTCCACTATTATTAATTTCTGGTCGTCCACACTCTCAGGGGAAGCACACAGGAAATGCCCCTCCCTGTATTCTCTCTCTCTCTCTCTCTCTCTCTCTCTCTCTCTCTCTCTCTCTCTCTCTCTCTCTCTCTCTCTCTCTCTCTCTCTCTCTCTCTCTCTCTCTCTCTCTCTCTCTCTCTCTCTCTCTCTCTCTCTCTCTCTCTCTCTCTCTCTCTCTCTCTCTCTCTCTCTCTATTTGCTTTTTATTTGTATGTTTTCTGGAGAGTTATCGTGATGTATTCTCGAGAACTGGACTCTTCAGTCGCGCAGCAGCATGGGCTGGTTCCTAATGTTCTGTCCAGTGAGGGATCCGTCTGGGATCATGTGGACACCTCACAGGTGCTCTGTGAAGAGCCCAGCGGTGCAGGGAACAGTTAAAGATTCAGCACAACCTGTTAGATCTAACACGTGCATTAAGGGCAGGTAAGATGGGAAATTGCTGAAATATTTGCACTTACAGAATAGGGCTTTCTTCAGAAAGCTGTTTTAATTACATTAGGACTGTGCATGCTACAGCATATTTAAAAATAACTTTGCTGTTCAATTATACAATTAAAAGTGATCTGAAACTATAGAAATATTTTATGTATAGAACCATTATAGGAATCATGCATTGCTCACTGATGTTGGTGCATATAGACTGCAATATATAGTGCAGACCGGGGCTAGTTGTCACATGGGCTTTGAGTCCATTTACACAAATGCTGGTTTTCTCTTCAAGTGGTTTTGTTGATTTCAAATATCTTAAATGGATAATAATAATATTATAAGGATCTTGAATCATTTATGAATTGTCCTTCAGAAAAACATTTTTTTAAAATATGTAATTTTGGATTTTAATTCCTATCACATTTGGTTATGTGCCTATCACATTATGGTTATCACATTTTAGATTTTTTTTAAAATAAGAATTACTGTTGACTACGGTTACCTTTGTTATGTTTAATAATTATTGTCCTGTTTAAATGTTGCTGGAAAGCCTTTAATTAACAATCGTTGTGACAATTTACCTCATATTGTGTGACAAAATATTCACACTTTTTTTAAGAGAAAGATACATTTTTGTGCATGTTTTTACTTAGATGCTAATGCCATTTAAAAATAATAATAATTTAGTCAAACATGATTGCCGAATGCAAAAAAAAAATACAAATACAAATCCCTAAATACAAAATACATTATTTGATATTCTTGGAATTGACATGTACTTGCTTATATCAGATGTTTCTTCTACAGAGGATGTAACAGTGCATAGAAGATGTTTCTGATTTTTAGCCTGATGTGATTTTAAAAAATGCATTGCGATTTAGCTGGCAGGCATTTATCCTGTGACTTGAGCTTAGAAATGTGGTTTCAGGCGACAAATTATTGCAGGCCTTTGGTTAGAATCACAGCGTGCCCTATTGGGAATCTCAACACTGTCTGTATCAAGGCGCTGCATGTGCTGGGCAGATCAGGAGCCGGGTCATATGGCAGCTGTGTGGGGCGTGTGAAGATGTGGACGATGAGGCCCCTTGGGGAACTTGAATGTTTGTGTGTATATGTCTTTTAGCTTGTATACTTTTAAGTGTGTGTGACCCCATAGGTCACTGCTTTCCGTTTCTTCGACCCCGTATCTCTACACTCGTGTTCACAGAAAATGTGCTTGCATCTGGAGCATTTCCGATTTCCAGATCCTGCCAAGTCTTCTCTCGTCTTTTCTTAGCACTGTCTCATCTCTCTTTGTAGTTTCACCACATCCATAAAGAGGCGAAAAGCACATTGGAACACAATTTACAAGTTTGAAGCTCTTCAGATTAAACTGATGGCTCATTATTTGATCTGATTATAGTGACATGCTCGTTAATGGACTGTTTAATAAATTATAATTTGTTCCTGTAAGCATTAACTGGTCTTTTTATATTCATTTCATTAAAATAATCAGGTTAAACGCTCCTCAATTAAAGCATCCACTGATGTTACTTCTCAATTTAAAGATCTATCTGCTTGTTTATTCTTATACATCAAGTCTCAAAACACACACACACACGCATTTCATGTTTTATGGGGACATTCCATAGATATAATGATTTTTATACTGTACAGACTTTATATTATATCCCTTAATGCTAACCGTACCCCTAAACATACCCATCACAGAAAACTTTCTACATTTTTCATTTTCAAAAAATAATTTAGTATGATTCATAAACCAAACATGTCCCCACAAGGACAAGGATTTCGGATATTGCCATCTTCATTTCCCCATAACGTAGGGTTTACCAGGACCACACACACACACACACACACAAACAAAGGGTCCTTGAAACCATCTCACAAAGCTGGAATTGAGCTGAGCAACATAAGTTGACTATTGGGAAAAACAAAAAAATGGGGGAGAAAACATTTTTCGCATTCATTTTGGATGGAGGGAATGCAAAAATCTCAGTGGTTCTAAAAACTGGGTTTTCCTTTTTGACTTTGGGGTAAAAAATAACCTGTATATTTCTTTGACATTCACCCACTCAAGAGTTATACCTTAACTTCTGACCTCCGTGTTTTTTATTGCTACCATAGGAGTTTGAGAATGCAGAGGGAGAGGAATACCCAGCGGATATGTCCACGCCGGCATCGCCTGCATCTCACACCGGTCCCGACGTCTACATCCTGCCTCTCACCGAGGTCTCGCTGCCCGTCGCCAAGCAACCTGGCCGATCAGGTGGGTCGTTGTCACACCGCATCGTTTGATTATTAAAAAGAAGCTTTCGATCTGAGCAGGACCAGATGTGATAGCGCTTTTGGGCTTGTCTAGGAATTCCTCCCAGTCCTGAATCCGCTCTGACCCCACTTATGCAACTTCCATACGGGTTTCACATTCTCTGGACTGAGTTTTTTTTGTTCCAGAGGATTTTGTTAATGTGTTCGGTTTCACTTCCAACCCACAAATTCTCCAGTGTAAAATCTAGAAGTGACCAACGCCCTGCTGCTGCCTCCACTCTTCCCTTATGGAATGGAAACTGTCCCACAACCCTGCCTTTCTCTGGACCGTCAAGAACCCAGGCCAGCTGTTCCTTGCTGATGGCCTGTGCAAAATTCTAAATTAAACAATTAACCTTGCAATTTATGAGTGTGAATTTGAATTGAATTGTCCACACCCTATAGGAAGCTGAATTTGAATGGGAATGACACGATGAGGAGGTTAATTTGATGAAACACACATTTCTATTCACTCTATGGTTCCATGAAGAACATTTGACATCCATGGAACCTTTCAAATGCTCAAAAGGTTCTTTATATTGGAAAAAAGGTTCTTTAGATTTTTTAAATGTTCATTACACTTAGAAAAAAAGAGTTATTTTAACAAATTTCAATAGATGGTTCTTCTATCTATGGCATCGCTGCAAAAAAAAAAACTTTTTTTGAAACCCTTATTTTCTAAGAGTGTAGGAAACATTTCAAACATATCAACAATTCTGCTTAAAAGCTAAGGGTTTGTCATATTTTGTGTTTTTGAAAGAACCCTCACTTTGAAAGATGTTCACCAAGGCTATATACAATAATACAATAAAACCGTAATATTATTACAATTTAAAATAACTGTTTTTAAGTTGTGAAAATCAAGTTTTTAATGTTGTTTATGTCTGTTTGGTCTTTTTTAATATGTTTTAACACAAACCATTTGCAAATGCATAAGTCAAAATCATTGCTGAGTATTTTCTCCTCAAAGCTGCATTTAAAAAAAGACACGGTTTGAAATCACCAGTGTTTCTTAAATCACAAACTACCTTGTAACCAATCACGTCAACGTGTGGACGGGCTTTAGCATATCATTAACTATGTCTGAAGCAGGGGAGTCTCAAGAGAAGCCAGGTTATCCCATTTAGCAATATAGCGGGTGAAATATGATGTATATTAGGATGTTATGAACTATATGCCTTTCTCCACTGACGTTCTATGATGTTCCAAGCATTTCTAAGGATGCAGATTTTTAGAAAGCAGACTGAGATGCTGAACGGGAACATGGTTTGTGTAACATTAGCAACACATTATTAGCTGTTTGATAACTTAGTCAAGCCAGCGTCTAATCATATGAATTACGTTATGTGTCCGATGCTGTAGAGAGCGATACAAAAAACGCATTACTATTCTGATACATCGACTTGTATACGAGCCTGTATAATTCACTCTTCCACTTCTGAATCCGTTTCTTTTTCAAACATATATGGCTGAATTAAACCAGTATTTCCACTTGCCACTGTGCATTCACTGCAGTAAAGTTGGATCTCACACCAGAGTGAATGGAGGCGGGGATAATTTGCATTTTCATGGATCTGCTAATACTAAATGAAGCAAGCGTATAAAGTTACATAGAGCATACTATTTTAAGGCATAAATACATTTTCATGGGGGGAAAAACTTTTAAATATGCCATTTTGGTGATCAAAGATGAGTTTTAAGGGATACAATTATTGACTACAGAAAAATATTTTAAATGTAATTTATTCCTGTGGTGGTCTCTTTTTTTAACATGTTTTTATTTAAAAATTACAGTTATATGAATCTTTAATCTTTGTATTTCAATTAATCTTACATTAAAATTCACATTGCAATTCTGCATCCTGTTTTCCACCTCAATTCAAATTCAGTTCAAATTTATAAACACTGCATTGGAATTTAAAAGACATTGTTCATAGTGCATAATTGCAAAGAATAATCAGAGCTTTGGTTCGCACATGGCCTTCAACCATTTTCTTTCTTTTGTCTGTCTCTCTGGACTGGAATCTATGGATTGACCCGAGACCACAAGGCTGGCGAGAGCAAATATGTTAAAGAGAGACAGACTGGAGTCTGGTGCAAACACTTCACTGGTGCAAATTCTCAGTATTAATCTGCCTTTTTGTCTTGTTTTTCAGTAAAAACATCCTTAAAGATTAAGATTTTATTTAAGCAAATTGTTTTAAAATCCAAACAATTCTTCACTCCAGCATTTTTTGTCTCTCTCTTATTCAGTCTTGACCAGAACAAACATCTGCCTGTTGCATAATGCCGCCTCAGCCAGCCTACATAAATGTGCCTTGGAATCTGAGGAATCCAAGAGACGATGTGTACATTCCGATCCATCTGTCTCCCTCTTTCCCATAACAACAGCTCAATTTATTATAGTCTGACAGCGATGCTAACGGCTAATGTGGTGCAATTAGTAAAGGTCAGAGGTTAAGAGGTTGTGGTTATCCAGATCTAGCTCAGATAACTCTCACACAACCCTTGCGCAATAAGCAAATAATAGATGCAGTACTTTGCCACCTGAAAGATAAAATGCTAAAAATCCCACTCAGGTTCACGAATGGTGAATGGTCTACTCTACAGGGCCCATCTGTTAGAATATGTTTGAGGCGTGGCTGGGATGATGTCACTCCTTAAGGATGAGGTTGAGTTAAGATACAAACGTCCTGCCAGGAAGTGCAGGTCTCAGTCACTGTGACACAGATAGCATCTGTCTGTAATCAGACGTGTCGTTCTTCTCTTGGGAAGACAAACAAAGAAGCTAATTGTAGTGTTTATCATCCGATTTGAGAGTTGTCAGCCGAACAGATCATGTATTGCACTCTGGTGTGCAGTATCCACCCCAAAACAGCTGTGCTCATAAACACACCTCTGAGCACACGGATACTTTAAAAATTACATCATTTTATATATAACATGCGCACACACCCTATTTATCACTCTCACTTCATTAATCACAAAAATATTATTCAAACTGATTTGCATTGCTGGGAAAAATAGACTAGAGGGACAAATTAAAGCAAGACGTGCACAGCAGCAGTAAGCACATTTTAATCGTGTTTGATAATGTATGATAATTCTATTTGGATAGAGTGGAATGATTTCTCACCATTATTTTCCCAACAAATGCATTCCCAGCAGCCATATGGCCAGCATGTCACTTTCACTGACTAACGCTGTGGTAATGAGCAAGCCAAGGAGTCATTCATGTATATTCAAATACACATCGAGCAAATCCTGATGCGTGATGTGATTTTTGTGGACACTTTGTTGTCATACTGTTGACTGTTTCCGTTCAGATATGTTTTGTTCATATTTGGCCTTTTTGACTAAACTAAAGCTGTGTCCGAAACCGCTCCCTATCTACTATGTAGTGCACTATATTGGTAGTTGCTATTTTGTAGTGGTGTCCGAATTCCTTCATTCACTCCTTTATACCTACAATGCACTCTGATTTACACTCGCTGAAGCACTATCCCAAAATCCAACATGAGCCTGAGCATCGAGAGATGCAGTTTGCAACATTTATTTGACGCTTGTTGTATTTTTTACCTTACATTTTTTAAGTCATTACTTGATTAAAATGTTTTAAAGGTCCCGTTCTTCGTGATCCCATTGTTCAAACTTTAGTTAGTGTGTAATGTTGCTGTTAGAGCATAAATAATACCTGTAAAATTATAAAACTCAAAGTTCAATGCCAAGCGAGATATTTTATTTAACAGAAGTTCCCTTTCAAAGCTTACAGCGAACGGCTGGCTTGGACTACATCCTGGTACTTCCTTCATAAATGACGTCAGTAGAACAGACTAACCTCCGCCCACAAGAATACGCGAAAAAAGGGGGCATGGTCTTGTTGCTGTCCCACGTGGAGAAGAGGACGTGTCGCATGGAGAAGAGGAAGTGTTGCGTTTGAGTGTGTTTGTCGCCATGTCGTCGAGACGCTGTTATTTTCATCCCGGAGTCAAATCACCTTTGTTTGGCTTTTCCAGGGACGCTGTAGAGATCATTGAGTGCATACATCTCCCGTTAAGAGGCGTGACCTTTCCACGTGCGCTAAGCTGCTGTCGAATCACAACACACAGGAACCGTGCCACGTTCGCTAAACTGCGGTCAAATCACAACACGGGAACCGTTACGTATTTCTGAAGGAGGGACTTCATAGAATAAAGGAAGTCATCAGTCGTTTTTAGGACAGTGAAAACAGTGGTATACAGATAAGTAAATTGTGTAAAAAATACTGTCTTTTTTTACACGCGAAACATGAACACGTTATATTGCACACTGTAAACACAATCAAAGCTTCAAAAAAACACGAAGAACGGGACCTTTAAAATATAGAGAGCCAACAGATGGATTTTAAAATGAATGGATAAGTTCAATATAGTTTTTAGGAATTTACTCAGCTTAATGTATTTTACTAACAGCAAAGTGTTTTACTTAATAATTTACTGAGGTGACATTGTTGTTAACTGACAAGACTAAAAGGAAGAAATTAAAATAGGATGGATGGTTTAAAAATATTTGTATTCATTCTAATGTAATCATAACGGTTGTCATTTTATCTGAACGCAAAACGTTTTAGAATACTAAAATTAATAAATACATAGAATTACTTAATTAATAATATGTTTACTCTTGTTGCCGGTGTTTAATTATTAATTTAATGTAAAGTTGGCATGGAAGTATAATTACTGTACAATATAAAGTCATTATGATTGTTATTGTTAATAACATTGTTTTTATAAGTAAGGTACATGTAAGATAAAAGTAGCTACATGTGACGAAGCTGTTCTGCGACAACTCCAGCTCTCCGGTGTATAAGGGTGTGTTCACACTTGGCACGTTCGGTTTTATTAAAACCAACCCTGGTGTGATTGATCTGTTAGTGCGGTTCATTTGAATAAGTGTGAACGCTAGTGCGCACCAAACAAGTGAACCAAGACCGCTGTAAAGAGATGTGACTCGGCCCGC
Source organism: Romanogobio albipinnatus (assembly GCA_023566225.1). Lineage (NCBI taxonomy): Eukaryota > Metazoa > Chordata > Actinopteri > Cypriniformes > Gobionidae > Romanogobio > Romanogobio albipinnatus. The sequence continues at coordinate 11,748,496 of CM042257.1, forward strand.
TTCCAAACGAATTCTGGTGCGGTTTGAATGAAATATGAAAGCAACACATACCAAATACAAGTAATCAAACCAAAAACAGGACGTGATGTCACAAGATGCGACCCTAAAAAGGACACAATGCTCAAGAATACCTGTTTTTTCTTGTCATAGTCGCGATGTTGCCCATCACCGTTCAGTACAGGAGTCTGAACTGCGTGTCCTAGATCTTTGTTTGTGTGTGTGACAGAGGGATTCCTGCCGCTGTTTTGACACCTTTACACATTTTATAAGCTCTTCACGAGTTCTCAGCTGTCAAAATACCACCATATGTAGGCTACGCACATACAACAAGCGCATTTATCCCAGCACACAGCATTGTTTTGGATGTTTGGTAAGTTCCGTTGTGAAGTATACACAAGTATACAAAAGCCAGGTTGTTTTTCAGGTTGTGAACGTATCCTTATGCCTTTAAGTTCAGTATCTTTAGGTTCGGTGTTAAAATGCCAATGTAAACGCTAAGTGGACCAGGACTGAATGTTTTTGGTCTGGACCAAAGGAACCAAGCGAACCAAACCGAACCGAACCGAAGTGTGAACAAACCCAAAGTCAGCGTCCGAATTGCCTCACTCATTTTCCTTCCCATATAGTGGACTCAACTTCCATGCACTATAGGGAAGAGTGAATGAGACAATGGGTACGTCTCAATCAGCTCCCTAGTTCAGTAGTCAGGGCACTGATCAGGTTGCAGCCCATTGACTGATTCCCCAATCAGTGCCCTGACTACTGAACTAGGGAGCTGATTGAGACGCACCCATAGAGTGTTATTTTGGACACAGCTTAACACTAACCTGCTGTAAAACACAGCTGTGTTTTGGATCATTGTTGATGGCAAGACTATAAGATGATGTATTATCATCTGGAAATTGTTTTTCACTTTGGATTTGTAATGAAATTTAGTTGTAAGCAGTGAATGTCACCATCTTTTTTTAAAGTGAATTTGGTTTTAGAATGTTGTTGTCACTCCTGTAAATGACAACCCTTTGTATAGAACTAGCAGAGCAATAGCTCTGTTAAAGCTCAAACTGGATGTTCCAGCAAGATACAAGAGATTTAGTTAAATACAGTTCCTTTAGTACCATTCACACACTATTATAGTATGTGCTCATATTTTTCTTTCAAATTTTAGTAATTTTAAAACTATTTTTTAAATATAATATTATATATTTATATTTATATAGGCCTACAGCTTTATTTTATTAAAATGTTTTGTAATTTTAAAGTAAACTTAAAGGAACACGCCACTATTTTTGAAAATAGGCTCATTTTCCAACTCCCCTAGAGTTAAACAGTTGAGTTTTACCGTTTTTATGCCGATCTCTTAGCATAGCTTAGCATAGATCATTGAATCTAGACCGTTAGCATCTCGCTCAAAAATGACCAAAGAGTTTCAATATTTTTCCTATTTAAAACTTGACTCTTCTGTAGCAGCACCTGAAAATAGGCTAACTTCCGTCAACATAACCAACATGACAACCTGCTTGCACAAAGAGCATGCTGGGGACTATTTCAGGCGCTGCGTAATATCATTGCGCCTTTGCACCCATAGTACGGCAGCAAAGTTCCTTGATTATTATGCATGAGAGAGTATAGTTCCTAGCCATATCGGCCTAGAAAATCGCAGCTTTTCATTTTCCGTCGGTCTTAGTACACGATGTAACTACAGACGAGTCAAGTTTTACATAGAAAAAATATAGAAACTCTTTGGACATTTTTGAGCGAGATGCTAGCGGTCTAATCAGATTCAATGATCTATGCTAAGCTATGCTAAAAGTGCTACTGCCAGACCCAGAGATTGGCTGAATGGATTCGAAAACCGTAAAACTCAACTTCAACTCTAGGGGAGTTGGAAAGTGAGCCTATTTTCAAAAATAATGGCTATTTATTTCAGTTAGTTGTCAAGGCATCATTTAAAAAAAAAAGTTTTTAATCTAATTTCAGCTGTATTTCAATGACCAAAAATTATTTTGATTGTTTTCAGTTTTAGTTAACAATAATAACACTTATCTATAATATCTAAAAGTGTTCTTTATGTTTGGATTTATGCTGCTAATAGATACATATTGATTTGATTCATAAATGAATTTCACGTAATTGCAATCCATGCAATTTGTAACTATATCTTCAGTCTCTTCATATTTGCTGTATGGCTGTTTGCAACCCCATTGTAATATAATATTTCGTATCCCGCACCCACATCAAACATTCTGATTTGTTTACCGGCCATTTGCTTTCCCAGACTTAGACTAGAAACCTCAGGAATAATAGCATTAGTGTTTCCATCCCCTTAGTGGTACCAAGCAGCACCGCCGGCATGACAAAGAGCCCAATTCTCCCCAGCGAGGGCTCTCTGAGAGGGGGCGGGCAGAATGAACAGCCTCTACAACACCACATGGGCGTAAAATATGGCTGCTGCATAAAAAGAGGACAGTGAGTGAGACAGTATGTCATGCACCCTTACAATAAACTGTCTGTTTGTGGGCACGACGAGATGAGGGAAAGAGAGAAAGGGGACTGTTATGGCTTTTTGAGATGATAGAGATATGCTAGGATCAGACGGGAGGTTGAATGGTACAGAAAACCACTGGTCAAATCCATCCCCTGCCTTCTCTGACTTCTGCATTTCAGAAAAATGCTTTTCAAGCAGTTTGAGAGATCACAGCGAGATTTTGAACTCTTCAGACAGGCTCTCGAACTTGATTTTGTGCCGTTTAACCTCACTCTTGGTCTGAAGATTGCTCACTGCCTTTTGGAGAGGATATTTGGAGGATGATTTTTTTTTTGCTGGAGGAAACTCTTGATGCGACTTCACTTAATGCACTTAAAATGCTCAGTTGTTCAATAAGGGTGTGTTATGTTGGAACAGTTCAAATAATGTTAACTAATGATGCTAATTTCTCATCATCATTCATATTGAGTTGTTTTTTGCATTTTATTTAGGTTGTATTTTTTCTATTTTCTGTATTTGATCAGTTTTGCTTATTTGACAACGCAATGGATCTAATATGCATGTCCAAACGTTTGAGAGAAATGCTGCTGTTCTGCTTTTTTTCTAATTTAATGCATTTTTTCATTTCAAATTATATTGTCAACATATGATCATCCTGATGATAATCTTCTCCAGCATTAGGATAGAAGCAAGAACTTCTGATCGTCTGCACAATAGTAGTATTCTTATTCGTGTTATGTCATTTTTTTAAATCTTTTTTAAAACTTTATAGATTTCATGGGTTTTTGAATGCCAGATATTGCCACTGGTTGGTTCAGTTGCCAATTCATATCTTGTTCTGTCTCCTTTAGTCCAGCTCCTGAGATCCACAGATCTTGGCCGCCATAGTTTGCTTTACATAAAGGAGATTGGACATGGCTGGTTTGGCAAGGTAAGTCTAGTTGGTCTACTGTTTATTTTTATATTTGTTTTGAATGTGCACACAGACCAGGATGCCCTAAGCGTGTACTGCTACTGATCAAAGGTTTACCTCGGTTTAGCTCCCAAGTTTAGTCCCAAGGATGTAAAAAAAATCTTCCATGCTGCGTTACCTCAGTAATACTCAAGCTTTGATGTGGGACTCGTGTCTTGACTGTTCCCTGTGAGAATTTCTGTGTAGCAGTGAATTCCAGAAGCAGTCTTTAATATTTCATAGGAATACTTGTGCCTCTTTCATTCTCTTTCTTTTCTCTTTCTCTCTACTTCTTTGTCTTTTTGTAACACACATACATAAACACACACACACACACTTCCCCAATTACCCCAACTTTCCATTAAATGGGTATGTCCATCTGTATGTCTGTGCCTCTGTGGCTGCATGTTAACCAATGTCTCATCTGGTTTTGTGTTGTTTCGTCTTTCTGCATTTCCTTTTGAGCAACTTTTCGCATGATTCCTGGACTTGATTAAAATCTTTTTTTGGTTTCTTTGTGTGTAATATCTGTCTTCGATTTCCTTCCTTCCGTCCTTCCTCTGTGGCCATTTCCTTCTTGTGCACATCTGTTTGTGTGTCACCCTGTCCATAAATGTGTGTGTTGTCCATTTTCCCTCTGTTCATACCTGTATGTGTGTTTCTGTTGTCTTTCCCTTGTGCGTTTGTGTGTGTTTTGTGTATCTGTGTGTCTGTGTGGTGTCGTTGGCAGGTATTGTTGGGGGAGGTTCACTCTGGTCTCAGCAGTACCCAGGCCGTAGTGAAGGAACTGAAGGCCAGTGCCAGTGTGCAGGACCAGATGCATTTCCTGGAAGAGGCTCGGCCATACCGGTAAACAAATCAAGCATTGCTTTTCATAAATCATCATTTATATTTTTTATTTAATGCCTTTTACAATAATGAATAAGGAGGTTTGTTGTAGGTTCAAATTTCTCCTAGGGTGACTGTCCTTATAAAAATAAACTGTAAAGTCGCGGCATTTCCACCACAGGATCTTTCCCCAGGAACTAGGGCCTTTGGGGTGGTACTCAGTGTGTTTCGACCACAGGAACCAGTGTCTAAATGAAGTTCAGGGGAAAAATGTACCCCTCAAAACAGCCCTGCTTGCGAGGTAGTACTTTTTCAAAGTTCAGGAACTTTTGGGGGTGAGACTTGCTGATTGGTTGAGTTCACGCAGCATTTTATTTCAACCTAAAAGTCTGTTGCGGTGCATGCTGTAAGAGTAGCCTGGTCTTACCAGACTCTCGTACATTTAATTTGTAAAGAGAGTCTGGCCACTCTCCATTGACAAGCATTTACTTCCTTGAAGGCGGGTACTCTGTTGAAGTTTAAAACTATTGGATCTGCCCAGAGCCAATCTGGATCTGCCATAACCAGTCGCTAACATTTGGTTGTGACGTATGTCATCTCAAATGAGAGCACGACATCAACGTCATCGTTCTCAGCCACTCCCTCTTTTCGCTGATTGGACCGGTAAGAAAACGTAAGAATATACCGCAGTCCCAGACGGAGTACTGAAGGAAAATGAAAATTGAGCAGAAGTACGTAGGAGGGCGGAGCCAGGCTACAGTAAGAGTTGTTTGCTATTCAAATCAACTATGGAGTTTAAAAAATACGACCAATGGACCGGCGACATTTCAGGCTTTATTAAGTGTATTTGCGGAGGATGAAATCCAGTGGGCTCTGGAAAGTCGCGCACAGTCCTACGTCACCGGCCTAATCTTCATGGTACTTTAGACCGCGATGGAAACGCAGATCGCAGCAGGTCTGGGGGAAAAAAGTTCCTGGGAAAAAAGTTCTTGGGACAAATTGTTCCGGGTAATTTCGGTGGAAATTAGGGCTTAAGTTGCTTTGGGTAAAATGTCTGCTAAAATGAGTCTAAAACAAATTAAAATGTAGGACATTAAATGGATAGTTCACTCAGAAATGAATATTCTGTCAATATTCTGTTACACACCTTCATACTGTTCGGAACCGGTATGTCTTTCTTTTTTCTGCTGAACACAAAAGATATTTTGAAGTGGGTTGTCCCATAAAATGAAAGTCAAAGGGTTCCAAAACAACAATGACCTTGACTTTTATTGTATGGAGGAAAAAAACAGCAAATAAACAAACAGAGACATTTTTCAAAATTGTTATTTCGGGTTCTACAACAGAAAAAAATAATAATACAGGTTCGAAACAACATGAGTGTGAGTAAATGATGACAGAATAATAATGATCTCTTGTGAAGAATGACCGCAGTGTATTGTAGTGATGATTGGGAAAACTCTTTCTGCAGGTCTCTCCAGCATCCGGCTCTAGTGCAATGCCTCGCTCAGTGCACAGAGGTCACACCCTACTTAGTGGTCATGGAGTTCTGCCCGCTGGTTAGTCTAATAGCTCTGTTTTTCTGTTTTTATTTTATTATATTATTTTTTATGTTTTTTCCTCTCTAAAACCTCTAACCTTAAGTGTTATATTTTGTCTCATTTCATAAACATGATTCATCAAGCGGATTTGAGGGATAAGAAGTGTATTTTTGTAAGCAGTGTTGGGATTAATGCATTACAAGTAATGTGAGTTACATAATCAGATTACTTTTTTCAAGTAACTAGTAAAGTAACACATTACTTTTAAATGTACAACAAAATATCTGAGTTACTTTTTCAAATAAGTAACGCAAGTTACTCTTATTAAAAAACAAACAAGCAAGCCCAGCCCAGATGAGAAAAAGTAACACAAAAGTAATGTAACAGATTACTTTCCAACATAATTAGTTACTTTTTAGGGTGTAACACAATACTGTAATGCATCACTTTTAAAAGTAACTTTCCTCAACACTGTTTGTAGGTAACCAGATCATGTTTGCCTGGTGGATGATAAAACCCATAGACCATATTTAGAGACCAGAATCTCAGAGTCTTTGTAGAATTAGGCTAGTAAGCAACCATCTAGTACACTGTATACCTAGAACACTAACTAGCAACTACATATGTAATGCGCTTAAACCCCTCATGATACTATAGCAACCATATAGCAATGCCCTGGCAACCATGCACAACACTCTAATGTTGTGCCTGCTTGTTTTGTATATCATTGTGCTATTTTATATGCAAGGGCCACACATGACAGTGTGCTTTATTTTCGTATCATTCTTCTGTTATTGCCTACCTAGGTCACATGTGCTACATCATTTATTTTAAACAGATCAACATCAAATGTTGCTGCCCTCATAATGTTTTGTTATATAACGCCACCCAGTGGATGTCTGAGGCAAATCAGGCTGACAGCACACTCCTTTGATGATAATGCATACCGCATTGAATTTACACCTTACCTTTGTAGTTTAGCATTTGTTTCATATTTCCCATGATGACAGGGTGATGTTAAAGGTTACCTGCGCAGCTGCCGGGTAGCAGATCCCATGACCCCTGACCCCTTACTGCTCCAGAGAATGGCGTGTGAGATCACTTCAGGCCTGCTTCACCTTCACAAAAACAACTTCACCCTCAGGTCAGCGAACACTTTCATACAAACTCCAATGGATGGAATTCTATTTGAATGTGCAAATCCTTTGATTTTAGGAAGTATAATAGTTATAACAATAGTTACATCACAATCTTAATTATCATTCTCAAATAGACTATTGGGAGTATGAAGCTAATGTGTGTGAATAATTGCTTTCCCTGCTTCCTGTTTCATGGTTTCTCCATGCAACAATCTCCTGATGCTGCCTGAGTGTTTTTACTCCACTCCAGCATCAGTGATTTTGTTGCCGGGGGTCACCACACGTCTTCAAGCCACTTCAACATGTCACTGCCAAGATACTTTGAACAGGTTCACGAAGACAAAATAATTATTTTTAGAAAGTAACATAATGCAAGTAAAATGATGGTTATTTCTGGCACTGAATCTGCCCTACTTTGCAACTGTACTGTGTTTATTTTTGTGCATGGTTCCAGTTGAGTAAATAGCATCCAGTTATCTTTGAGCTAGCTAGCGGTATGAAAACATTTAGGCCATGTTCTATTTTCAGAAGGTGCTTATCATATGTTTATTTAATTATTTATTTATGTTGCTCTGACTTTCTGCAGTGATCTAGCTTTAAGAAATTGCCTACTAACATCAGACATAAATGTCAAGATTGGAGACTATGGACTATCACACAAGAAGTACAAGGTATGAACACTATACCATTTATATATACAGTTTTTATATACACTCACCTAAAGGATTATTAGGAACACCATACTAATACTGTGTTTGACCCCCTTTCGCCTTCAGAACTGCCTTAATTCTATGTGGCATTGATTCAACAAGGTGCTGAAAGCATTCTTTAGAAATGTTGGCCCATATTGATAGGATAGCATCTTGCAGTTGATGGAGATTTGTGGGATGCACATCCAGGGCACGAAGCTCCCGTTCCACCACATCCCAAAGATGCTCTATTGGGTTGAGATCTGGTGACTGTGGGGGCCATTTTAGTACAGTGAACTCATTGTCATGTTCAAGAAACAAATTTGAAATGATTCGAGCTTTGTGACATGGTGCATTATCCTGCTGGAAGTAGCCATCAGAGGTTGGGTACATGGTGGCCATAAAGGGATGGACATGGTCAGAAACAATGCTCAGGTAGGCTGTGGCATTTAAACAATGCCCAAATGGCACTAAGGGGCCTAAAGTGTGCCAAGAAAACATCCCCCACACCATTACACCACCACCACCAGCCTGCACAGTGGTAACAAGGCATGATGGATCCATGTTCTCATTCTGTTTACGCCAAATTCTGACTCTACCATCTGAATGTCTCAACAGAAATCGAGACTCATCAGACCAGGCAACATTTTTCCAGTCTTCAACTGTCCAATTTTGGTGAGCTTGTGCAAACTGTAGCCTCTTTTTCCTATTTGTAGTGGAGATGAGTGGTACCCGGTGGGGTCTTCTGCTGTTGTAGCCCATCGGCCTCAAGGTTGTGGCTTCACAAATACTTTGCTGCATACCTCGGTTGTAACGAGTGGTTATTTCAGTCAAAGTTGCTCTTCAATCAGCTTGAATCAGCCGGCCCATTCTCTTCTGACCTCTAGCATCAACAAGGCATTTTCGCCCACAGGACTGCCGCATACTGGATGTTTTTCCCTTTTCACACCATTCTTTGTAAACCCTAGAAATGGTTGTGCATGAAAATCCCAGTAACTGAGAAGATTGTGAAATACTCAGACCGGCCCGTCTGGCACCAACAACCATGCCACGCTCAAAATTGCTTAAATCCCCTTTCTTTCCCATTCTGACATTCAGTTTGGAGTTCAGGAGATTGTCTTGACCAGGACCAATCCCCTAAATGCATTGAAGCAACTGCCATGTGATTGGTTGATTAGCTAATTGCATTAATGAGAAATTGAACAGGTGTTCCTAATAATCCTTTAGGTGAGTGTATAATATATCTATAATATCAATAAACTCATAAACATGAGTTTTGGATTAAATTCATTTACTTTTCAAAGTTGGTTTTCAGCTTTTTCACTCTTCATATCTGTTCATCCCCAGGACGACTACTTTGTGACATCAGACCAGACATGGATTCCTTTACGTTGGATTGCCCCTGAACTCGTGGATGAGGTTCATGGTAACTTGCTGGTGGTGGACCAAACCAAGGAAAGCAACATCTGGTCAGTACCTTTACTCAAGGCTGCAAAAAATTGCAAATTTTTACATCTGTGTGGGGGAATTACAACATAAATAACTATAATGTTGAATTTGGGCTTTGTTTTTGCAGTTTAGGAAGAATGCACCACCTCTTAATTTACCTTTATTATTTTAGTGTCTATATGGCTACTAGATAGATATCAAGTAATTGGTTGATGCATTAATTGCTATTAGTTACTAGAATATGTTATACTTTCTCTCTGTGCATAGGTCACTTGGCGTAACCATCTGGGAGCTGTTTGAGTTGGGGAATCAGCCCTACCGACATTATTCAGACCGACAGGTTCTCAGCTATGCTGTGAAGGATCAACAATTGAAGCTGCCCAAGCCACTTCTTAAGTACCCTCTTGCTGACCGCTGGTGGGTGTCTAATAAACTTTATATTGCTCTTCTTACTCATTTAATTAACCATTACCTAGAGTTAGAGCCCTGAATTTTCACATTTCCCCCCTTGTCTTTTGGAGTCTTTGCTCTTAAAACTATTTTAATTTTCTCTTTCCAGGATCACAATCATGATCAAATTTCTTTCATAGAAGTGATCAAGTGTACACTGCAAAACACTATAACACAATATACACTATATATGTATCTACTTTTCCAGTTATAATCTTCATAAATTCATGAAATAAAATACATTTGCTGGAGGATCAACAATGCATTAGATATTAAGGCCTTTTTATAGATTGTATCTTGAATATAATAATAATAATATGTAAAATGCATTTTGTCTCAGTGAACTTAGAATGTAAAAAACTGTAAACAAAATGTAAACAAGTAAAAAACAAGTAAAACAAATCTCCCAGCCGTACTAAATCATACAATTATATTTAAGATACAATCTATTACCAAATGAAATATCTTATGCAGTGTTGCTTCTCAAATAAATGTATCTTGTTTTTTGTTTTTTTATTATCAAAAGACCTAAAGGCTCATTAAAAAGTCATTTTTGCAGTGTATTTTTAAAAGTGTTTGCCCTAAAAGTGTTTGTGTTTCTGTTTCACTAGGTATGAAGTAATGCAGTTCTGTTGGCTTCAGCCTGACCAGAGGCCCAATGCAGAAGAAGTTAATCTGCTGCTTAGTTATCTATGTGCCAAAGGAGCCAGTGAGGCAGAGGAAGACTTTGAGAGACGCTGGAACTCCATGAGACCAAACACAAGTCATGCTAATCTCCATGGAGCTGGTGCACTTGCAACCAACATACCCCTCTCATCCACCAATTCCTCATTCCCCCTACTGGAGCAGTTCCCCACTGGAGACGGCTACCATTCAGAATCTGGAGATGACATCCTAACAGTTACCGAAACCAGCCATGGCCTCAACTTTGAGTACAAGTGGGAGCAAGCACAGGCTGAACAGCACTACCATTCCTCATCCACCACGGGCACTTTGGGTCAAAGCAATCCCCACTGTCAGGAGGTCTACTACCCTCCAGGCGGGATAGTGGGGGGATGTGCTGTTGAAGGACTCGCCCTAGGGGTTTCTCCTTCATATTATGAGCCCAAACAACTACATACACCTGGCGTGGTACCAGTCCTGAGTGCTCATAGTCCACCAGTGAGTAATGAGTACTATATCCGCATTGAGGAGCCAATACAAAGCAATATTGATATGAACTTCACCATGTGTGCTTACAGTCCAGAGTTCGGGGACAGCCATGGGAGCTTTCTAACAGGTAGTGGAGACTCTGGGGAGTGTATGAACTGTCCCCCTGAAGCTAAACCAGACATTTACTGGTCAGCAGATGTCCATAAAAGCAGTGCCTATGATTCTGATACCAGTCCTGCCATGTCTCTAACTATGGAGCCTCTTTTGGGACATGGTAGTCCCCTTAGGGCATGGGAGTCTGGTCATTATGTCTCATACAAAGACAGGGATGGAGGTTACTACTATGAACCATCACCTCCTAAGGTCATGGAGCATTACCTGATACGAGACCCAACAGAGCCTCCACAAGAGAGCTGGGGATCTCGAAGCCTGAGACGGGCACTTGGGGAACTGGATGACCCTTTAGGCATCTCACCATCACTCGGAAGTCCGCCACAAGGCTATGCTGATCCTTACTTGGAGAACATTCAAGGCTCCATTATAGGAAAGAACGTTACAGGAGGATACTATGATATGATGGGCTCCTTGAGGAAAACTATGCCTGGTAGCCACTCAGTTTGTATTGACATGGCATCAGGTGGTGCTATATTTGTAGGACGAGATGACACCGACTCTGATGAAGAGGAAGACATCTTTGTGGAGAGAAGAGGAAGAAGCTGGTCCACCAGCAATCCAGTAAATACAAACACAAGGACTATGCGTCAGAGGCAGGGGTCTTGCCACCAGGATTCGTATGCAGACTTCCACTACACTATGCCAATGACTGATGTTGAGGATACGTGGCCAGAAGAGCAGACCCTGCCATACCATATGGTTAAACCTGTTGACTACTTAGAGACAACGGTCAAAAGCAACACTTGCTTGGTACATGGAAGACACATAACTTCAAACCCTTCACCCGAGTGCAACTCGTATATCCATATGTGCCATGAACCCAGAGAGGCTGAAGTATATCCTGTACCATGTTGTCAAGCTTTGAGCAGTTCGCATTTTGTAGACCCTCTAACAGGAACACTTGTGAGGAACTGCTTCATGATCGACTGTATTCCAGGGAAAACCATGACATTGCCCCAAAAAGACCAGCAATTAGGCCAAGCACCTTTATCTGCTGGACATATAGTCTCCAAAATAGAGTCATCAAGGGAAGGAGCCAAGCAGTTTGACATTTCGGCGCAATATGTGGATATTGCGGTAGGGGAAACAAACTCAAAACAAGAAAAGGCTTTGCATCAAGAAGCATCTCCAGCAGATCCTAAAACTGAAATTACTGCTATCCATTCACAGTTGGAAAAATCCCCATCAGAGTTACCCAAATCAGAGCAAGAGTCAGAGTTGAGTAAGACAGCGGACAGCGGTGTGGACCATGGACACTCTAGTATCAGCCTAGTTGAGATTGATGACTGCAGCGATGATGACATCACTGATGTAACCTCAGGGATTTTTGGTGAATTCATAGTAGAAGTAGAAACTGTTGACTACACCAATCCAACATTCAAGTCATTACAAAAGCAGGTCGGTACCCCGTACTCCATGGACTCTATTGACATACCGTCTACAGCATGTTCTAGTGAGACACTCAGTCCTGCCTCCATCCATCCATCAAGCTCTCCCAAGACTGTGGACAGTGGTTATGACACCGAAAACAATGAATCTCCAGAGTTTGTCCTAAAGGAACCCCATGAGCTACAAGATTCCAAGTCTTTTATCCAACCCTTGGGAAAGGTAACATCTGGGACTGACTTTGTCAGTGAAACACAAGAGATTAAAAGGGCAGAGGTTGAGAAGCTGGTGGGCAATGTTGATACTGTAATGGCCTTGACAACATCTGAGAGCAATGATGGAGAGCTGAAAGCACTGAGTGATAAAACTCCATACAGAGATTCAGCCTACTTCTCTGACTATGATGCCGGGAAAGATAAAGAAAGCGAAGAGGACATCAATGAACTTGAAGATCAGAAAGATGGACTGGAGGAAATTATAGATAAAGAGGAGCTACTTCTTCCACAGAAGGAGACAGATGGAGATGAAAGTCTATTGCCATCTACAAAGGACAGTGAAAAAACTCCCGAAAAGGCTGATGATGCCACCTCAAACATTCTATCAAAGATAGATGAAGGTGTGTCTGCTTGTGATACAATCTGTAGTGTGTCTCTCTCACCTTCTGATAATGAAGTTTCTGCCATAAAAGATCATTTGGATGATGATGATAAAAATCTTAGTGTAGACTCAGATTTTTCTACAGAACTACCTGAATCTGAAATATCGGATTCAAATGCTTTGTTTGGTCCTGATGTAAAGCAAGAAGAATCTTTCACACAAGTTGGCATTGAAGATAGTCAGTCTCTTGACCAAGTATCTTCTGAGGGCGATGTTGCAAACACCAAAATTGAGTCCATTTCAGAGGTCCTCGTTGATGAGAATGAAGAGGCCATAGTCAAAGATGTGAGCTGTACTATTTTGTCTGAAGAGGAATTAGCGTCTCAGATGCAAACAGCAGAGAGCAACAGTTCCTCTACACATGAGGGACTTGAATCCAGGAGTAAGGACTGTGAAGAAGGAGGACGTAAAAGAAGCTCCATGCGTTCTGGCTCTCCTCCCCCTCCACTAGAAGGACGGGTATCTCCCACAGATGGAGAGGAGGCCGATGAGGAAGATGGCGACTCTGAAGACAGCGATGAATCCGATGAGGAGCTGCGCACATACAGCATCCAGGAGCAGAGCGAAGAAAGTGAGGATGAGTTGACGGTTCCTATTATTGTGAGTGACTGCAGTGATGCGCACAAACTCAGAAGCCTACTTAAGATGCCAACACCGCTCAGTGATTCACTGTCTGACGAAAGTGAAAGCAAAAAGAAGGTGGTGTCCTTCTTCGATGATGTCACCGTCTTTCTGTTTGACCAGGTATTTATTGTCCAGATATTTCAACATGGTTTTCAATGACATATTGAATCATATTGAGTACTTTTGAAGTTTACTCATAAAATTTGTTTCAACACCTCCAGGAAAGCCCAACCAAAGAGCTGGCAGACCACAGTTTTCCCTTGGGTGGAGAGTCAAGCAAACCGAGTGCGAAGAGTAAAGTGCAAAACCAGCAGGAAAAAGTCAATGCCTCCGATGACTCTTCTGATGGAAACATCTCAGAAGAGAGTAAGAGTCTTTTTTTTTCCTTTTGCTTTTCACTGCACAAAAGATGTGTCTATCACGCTAACTATTTACCATCCTGCTTTGTCTTTAATCTTAGGTGCAGGGTTTGAATGGGAAGATGATTTCCCATTGTTGCCCCTTCCCACATCTTCCAAGGGGTCTCCTCTTGGCATCACTGCAGAACCGAGCCTACCGACCGGCAGCACTAAACCTGCTGCACAAGTCTCCCGTTTTACCGTTTCTCCATCCAACGTGTCACGTTTCTCCATTACACACGTCTCGGATTCAGATATGGATTCTGCAGGAGGTGAGACAGCATGTTTGAAGCAGTATATTGTCATTAACGGAAGTTGAATAAAGACATTTTTATATACAATATACAATTAAAACATATACTAGGGGTGTAACGGTACACAAAACTGACGGTTCGGTACGTACCTCGGTTTTGAAGTCACGGTTCGGTACGGGTTCGGTACAGCAGTTTTAAGAAATGGCTTTTTATTTATTTTTTGTTAAACAGTGGTTTACTGAAAAAATTGTGTCTGTCCTTAAATGAATTAAATTATAACTAAAAGTTTCTTAAAGATAATGCTGTAAAGCCCTTACTTGCACATTATTACTATAATATTAAAGGTTAACAACAGAGCCCAAACTATGAGCCATTCAGCTGATATTTATGTTTAGTTATCGGATAATCAGCACTCAAATAACACATTGTGTGCAAACATGTAAACTTCACATAAGGCAGTTTTTGCATTAACTCCTATATCTAATTATAAACTTATGTTTTTTCTCCTATTCATTGTTGAAATATAATCTTAGTGATTGTCATTTTCATGACAGTTTTATCTAAACAGGTTTAGTAGAATTAATACTATATATATATATATATATATATATATATATATATATATATATATATATATATATATATATATTATACAGTGAGGAAAATAAGTATTTGAACACCCTGCTATTTTGCAAGTTCTCCCACTTAGAAATCATGGAGGGGTCTGAAATTGTCATCGTAGGTTCATGTCCACTGTGAGAGACATAATCTTAAAAAAAAAATCCAGAAATCACAATGTATGATTTTTTTACTATTTATTTGTATGATACAGCTGCAAATAAGTATTTGAACACCTGAGAAAATCAATGTTAATATTTGGTACAGTAGCCTTTGTTTGCAATTACAGAGGTCAAACGTTTCCTGTAGTTTTTCACCAGGTTTGCACACACTGCAGGAGGGATTTTGGCCCACTCCTCCACACAGATCTTCTCTAGATCAGTCAGGTTTCTGGCCTGTCGCTGAGAAACACGGAGTTTGAGCTCCCTCCAAAGATTCTCTATTGGGTTTAGGTCTGGAGACTGGCTAGGCCACGCCAGAACCTTGATATGCTTCTTACAGAGCCACTCCTTGGTTATCCTGGCTGTGTGCTTCGGGTCATTGTCATGTTGGAAGACCCAGCCTCGACCCATCTTCAATGCTTTTACTGAGGGAAGGAGGTTGTTCCCCAAAATCTCGCAATACATGGCCCTGGTCATACTCTCCTTAATACAGCGCAGTCGCCTTGTCCCATGTGCAGAAAAACACCCCCAAAGCATGATGCTACCACCCCCATGCTTCACAGTAGGGATGGTGTTCTTGGGATGGTACTCATAATTCTTCTTCCTCCAAACACGTTTAGTGGAATTATGACCAAAAAGTTCTATTTTGGTCTCATCTGACCACATGACTTTCTCCCATGACTCCTCTGGATCATTCAAATGATCATTGGCAAACTTAAGACGGGCCTTGACATGTGCTGGTTTAAGCAGGGGAACCTTCCGTGCCATGCATGATTTCAAACCATGACGTCTTAGTGTATTACCAACAGTAACCTTGGAAACGGTGGTCCCAGCTCTTTTCAGGTTATTGACCAGCTCCTCCCGTGTAGTTCTGGGCTGATTTCTCACCTTTCTTAGGATCATTGCAACCCCACGAGGTGAGATCTTGCATGGAGCCCCAGTCCGAGGGAGACTGACAGTCATGTTTAGCTTCTTCCATTTTCTAATGATTGATCCAAAAGTGGACATTTTTTCACCAAGCTGCTTGGCAATTTCTCCGTAGCCCTTTCCAGCCTTGTGGAGGTGTACAATTTTGTCTCTAGTGTCTTTGGACAGCTCTTTGGTCTTGGCCATGTTAGTAGTTGGTAATTACTGATTGTATGACCCCTCCATGATTTCCAAGTGGGAGAACTTGCAAAATAGCAGGGTGTTCAAATACTTATTTTCCTCACTGTATATATATATATATATATATATATATATATATATATATATATATATATATATATATATATATATATATATATATATATATATATATATATATATATATAGGCTAATATATTGCATATATTTAGTGAAAGAGTTGATTTCTCTAGTGAATTAACAGCTGTGGACTGAATGACGTCTGACTCTGAGGTAAATGATGCTGCTTGACATTGTTTACAAGCTGTTTGACGTCTTTCCGCGATTGAAACACTGATTGAGTGATTACACGACATATGATACGTTTCAGTAAGTGTTATCCTCAACATACTTTAAGATATTAATTCATGTTTATTTATTCTTCTGGAAGAGCTGATCGCGTACGCCGCGAGCTGATCGCGCACGCCGCGGCCGCTTGAATTGACGCGCCTATACAGTGGTCAGTCGTCACATTAAAGAGCGTCAAAACGGCATTTATTGTTTGAATTTTGTGATAAAATGGACTGAATACTCATTATGTTCGAGTGGGAACTAGGATTGAAGTGTGTTCCACGCTTAAAACAAGCCGACTGTTAACTGTTAAAGATTGCATTCGGAACCGTTCGGTACACACGTGCACCGATCCGAGAGCCCTGTACCGAAACGGTTCGGTACGAATACGTGTACCGTTACACCCCTAACATATACATTATTATTATTATTAAAATTAATAATAATTAAATTCAAAACTATATGACCTGGTTTAAAATACATCTTTTTATGATATTTCACATTATATTTTGTCTTTGAATTGTTTTTATTTTTCAAATGCTTTAGATATTTATTATGTGATAATCAGGGCTTGACATTAACTTTTTTGCTCACCAGCCACTGTGGCTGGAGCTTTTCCAAAGTTACTAGTCACTCAGCATATTCACTGGCCACAATTTTGACAATGTTACCATGGGGAAAAACTGCCATATAGATCTTTTTAACATTAACATTAACTGCTGTCACTTTAAGACCTGACACACAGATCCATTATACCGTTACACATGCGTGTTCTTTCTCAACTGACTGTGTTCACGTGAATACTCGCCAAGACCGGCATTTTGACATTATTTGACAATACGCGCAATCTGACGCTGAATTAAAGCCATTTAACACCAACAATATTCATCTGGAGCAAATGAAATGAGCGAGTAAGGAGAGGTGTGTCTATGTGTCAACACACTGTCGGAGAGATCACGAGAGAGCTTAGTGTATCTATTCTGCAGAGATTAGTGTTAGAAGCATATTTCAGTATTGAAATGTTTCGGAAAATCGTTATTTTTGACAACTACGTTGCATCTAGTTCACTATTTCACATGCCTTTTTAAAAAACTACAATTGAAAAATGTATATTATATACATAAAATCCAACATGACTAAGTGGCTAGGTCCATGTAGCATCGCCCTTTTGCGTCCATTCCTTTTTTAACAGTGGTGAGAAAAACCAAAAATTAATAGTTATTGTATTTTTAAATGCTATGTTGGATACCAAAATTTGTATTAAAACGGTATACACAAATTGCATGCGCATGAAATAAAATATTGACTTCTTTTAAGATTTTTGTTTATTACGTTTTGCATCTTTAAACCAAAATTAAAAATGGACAGATTAAAGTTGAAAAAATGTCAATTTAAAAGAGTTTCCTTTTGTAAATTAGGCCTGCTGTTTCTCCCACACTTTCAATAGACCGAAATCATGATACTAGGCCTACATGACTTGATTTTAAAACTGAAACGGGCATTGCAGATGCAGAGCACCTGTCCCAACATGGTGACGGGCGAGATTGCTCCCCTTTTGTTCCCGTTAAGAAAAAAGTCAACCCATTCCCACTCACGAGGGGTCCGATACTGCCGCATGTCCAAGAGACTTCCGTGCCACGGGACCTCCAGCCTTTCCATTGACTTAAAGAGGTGGTAAAACACATTCTTTCGAAGGCTTGATTGTGTTTGTGGGGTACACTGTAACATGTGTTCATGCTTCGTTTTTAAAAAAAAATCATAATTTTTCATATATTTTACCTTTACACTGCTCTGTCCCTCCTTGTAAAAACGGTCTGATGGTTTCCGGGTTGTATGAAGCCGGTCCCTCAAAAATACGCAATGGGCTCAGATTGGTTAGCTGGCCCAGTGTGTTGTGATTCGCTAACCGCCTAGTGCACGTTTGTCGGAAACGTCACGCCCCTTACCTTTACCAGTAAACTGTGCTTTGGGTAGTACAATGGCGTCAATAAAACCATACCAATTTGAGCCCGAATCAGACCCAGACAATTTTAGTGAAGATGATCGAGCAGAACTTGTTCAGTCCTCAAGAGTAAAGACTGCAGATCTATAGTGATCGCTACTGAATGGCACCGTTACTTTTGTATTTTTAGAAAGATTTGCCAAATATCTGTCGCAAGAACGAACACTAAACATTGGCTTTACTAGTAGCCAAATCAAACACAGAACCATGTTTAGCATGCCTGTAGATAAACAATACATAAAAGCTCTAATCAAAGAATAATTTACATTAATGCCAAGTTTGCTGTTGAGATTTTAAAAAAAGTTTGTAACGTTAGGTGTTTGTCAGATAACGTTAAGTATGAATGAGCATTTAACAAACTGGTTTGCAGAGCCAAATGAGCGTTGTCATCTGTGTACTTCCTTGCTTCAACATACAATTAACAATACGAACTATTACAAGAAAACACATTGACGAAAAATAAATCATACTTACAGGTTGTGGCCCGTAAACAGCTTCTGTTTTTAAATCCATCTTTCAGGACAAGCCGTTGTGCGAATCCTTCATTGAACTCACGAAGATTGTGGAAGCTTTCCTCCGTGAAATGTGCAGCGGGAGCCGCGCGCGCCCGTCTCACACTGGCAGTGTTTGTCTCACGCAGCTGAACCGTGGCTCGTGAATTGCAAATACAGACGAATATTGTCCATTATGTCACATTTTCCAGTCTTCTCCTCCGACCCGTCTGTCTCGTGCTTTGATTTATGATGAGCAGCATATATCTGCTGCAAATGCGACCGTGTTCCCCTCTGTCTCATACACACATGCATATAACGTTGTATGTTAAACGCACTGCAACGCAGCCCCGTCCCTAGGAAGGCTGAACAAAGTGGACCTGCGATCCGGATGAAAATAACAGCGTTTCGTCGGCATTGGCAACAACACTCCAGCCTACTAACTAGCCTACCACAACAACTATTCCCCGTGGCGATACAAAATGGCCTCGCCCCCCCTTATTTCATATTTTCGGAGGAGGGGTTTATGTAAATATTGGGGCTGGTGATGTCAGCAACCCTGGAGGAATGTCTAGTAGTCCCTACCGGCCGTTTGCTGTAGTCCTTAAAAATTGATTTCTTTAAAAGCAAATAATCTCCCTTTGCTTTAAACTTTGAACGTTGTAACTTTGCAGATGTTGTTTATGCTCAAACAGCAACGTTACACACTAGCTAAAGTTAGAAAAGTGAAATCGTGGTTTACCACCCCTTTAACATTGAAATCACTCGCGCCAGACGCTCTATTCGCGTTTGGTGTGTGGTGGGTGTTAATGTCAAGCCCTGGTGATAATTTTCTCAAGTTAATTAAATATAAAGCTAATGTAAAGTTGTGTTTTTACTCTATTTTAAAGGGAGCAGTGAAGACGGGGAAAGAGAGTGAATGATCATACTACTGCCAACAGTGACCTGCACTGACAGACCGCCCCCCGTTTTTTGTTTTGTTTTTTATTAAGGAGACCACAGTAAAAAGAGGGTTTGGATCTCTTTGGAAACAGTTTTTGGATTCCCTCAAAGACAGTGCCTCTTAATGTCATCAAACACTTCAGAGTGTTTGCCCAGAAGAAAAAAACATGTGGAAATTCCTAAACATAATAAGATACAAAAAAACGAAACTTTAGCATATAAATGAAAGAAAGTTTGGATGGATCTGCTTAGTTCACATGGACCTACTGAAAACTGTGACTGTTTACAACATCAGATACTGTATTTTTGGAAAGTGTTGAGACGCTAAAGGTATCACTGCATCAACAATTGATTGAGACCATCTTAGCGAAATGTAACAAAACTAAACCGGACTGATTTTTACTGTGAAATATGTCTAGAAAAGGAGGAGTTTTAAGTGTTTTTATGACTAAAGTGAAGTTCACGACACACAGCTGCCTTGTGTTTGTCACCTGCCTGAGAGTAGCATTGTGTTATGGTGACATGGCATTCTAAAATCACTTTTATGATATTATTAATAATCACACTTAATTGGATTATTATTATCAAATCACTTTCTTCATCGTTTGCTCAGAGTTTTAGGTCATGTTTGTTATTTATTTACTTATTATTTAGTCAATTATTTTGCTGTTCATAGCAGAAATCATGTTCCCTTGAGTTTGACTGAATATCTGCAGCTAAATCCATTCAATAATATATAAAATCATTACCTTTTTAAAGTATTGAAGTTTTAAGAGTAGACAAGTAGAAAATGTTCATAATACTCAAAAATAAACATCAAACGATATATAATTGACAACGTATTATGTAATGGGGGATTTCAATGGTTTGACATGTATTTAATGATGTATTTAGGGTGACTACTGGTGAAGAGGGACACTTGAGCTAAATCATCATCATTAACATTAATGTAGCCATTTGAATCATATTTTATATATATATATATATATATATATATATATATATATATATATATATATATATATATATATATATATATATATATATATATATATATATTATAAACAAAGGTGATCAGAAAGTGTTGCACTTGACCTGTATTCACCCTATTAAAATGATGCTGTACATGCCTGCTGTCTTTTGAGGATTGAAGCCGGGTTGTATTATGATCAGGGTGTTAATAATATACATAAAGAGTGTTATTTATTAGCCAACACATGTTTTATATTTCCTTGAAGAACAGATTGCAAGCTGCAATGCTTAACAGACTGTCAAGCTGAACTAGATGTTGGACTTTATCAACTGACCAATAGGAACAATTGAAACAAAATGGATCTTTCTTCTCATATGGTTGGAAAACAACGTGATCAAGGAGGACGAGCCTGCAGATGTGACTGAGGACAGTGTACAGTGCGGAGAGACTCGATGCTACCTGCACACTTCTGTGCGTTAAATCTCATTACGCTACTCTCGATATGTTCTGTTTGTTTGCCTGTGAAGGCGTTTATTCAATGTAACCGTCTAGCTTAGATTGAACTAGACAACAGTCTGTACTATTTTTGTATTTGTTTCAACAATTTTAAACTACTGAAAGATCAAATGGAACTCAGGAGGTAAAGGGAAAATATGTTTTCTGCCAAAGAAATGTATCACGTGATGTGGCACGAGCCGGATTGGTGTCCTGTAATTTATTCTTATCCAGAGCGGCAGATTTTTTTTTTCCCCTGGGAAATTTTCTTCTACAGTGGTTTTGAATTGCAGTATAATGTTAAGCGAGAGTGGTTGTAAGTCTGTTCATCAAATGTGTCAAATTTAGTGAGAAAAATAAAACTATTCTGTTTGACGGTTCTCTCTTTGAGTTTATTGTCTTATACACAAGGGTTTAATTCGAAACTTTTAGGGGTTCCCATCATGGCATTGTTTTATGGATTTAGTTTAAATTTTATGAGCTAAATCGCTTGTAAACATAGTTTATAACTAGAAAAGTTTTGAACAACCCTTTAATCTCTTAAACTCTGCGGACTCTGTACATCATGTATATACTTTAAATGTTATATGTCTGTGGAGGAGCTCTGACCTCATATGTGGTACCATTTTATTTACACAAAACTACTCTGGGACCATTTCCGCCTGGATTTGGCCTACCCAATTTGAAAAGCTTCCCATACCTACATATAGTGATCTAAATACAAAGTTTTGGTGTAATTTTACAAAAAAACGTTTGAAGTTACAAAAACCACTGCTAAAAGTGATAAACATGTAAGTATATGTTGTCTGAGCTCTAATTACCCAGCCTAAATTTTTTATAAATGTATTATAATTTTTGGTCTAAACTCCACTCGCCGTGTTTGGAGGAAGAAGAAGGATGAGTACAACCCCAAGAACACCATCCCAACCGTGAAATATGGAGGTGGAAACATAATTCTTCGGGGATGCTTTTCTGCAAAGGGGACAGGACGACTGCACCGTATTGAGGAGAGGATGGATGGGGCCATGTATCGTGAGATCTTGGCCAACAACCTCCTTCCCTCAGTAAGAGCATTGAAGATGTCGTGGCTGGGTCTTCCAGCATGACAATGACCCGAAACACACAGCCAGGGCAACCAAGGAGTGGCTCCGTAAGAAGCATATCAAGGTACTGGAGTGGCCTAGCCAGTCTCCAGACCTGAACCCAATAGAACATCTTTGGAGGGAGCTGAAAGTCCGTATTGCCCAGCGACAGCCCCGAAACCTGAAGGATCTGGAGAAGGTCTGTATGGAGGAGTGGGCCAAAATCCCTCCTGCAGTGTGTGCAAACCTGGTCAAGAGCTACAGGAAACGTTTGATCTCTGTAATTGCAAACAAAGGCTACTGTGCCAAATATTAAGTTCTGCTTTTCTGATCCTCCCTTCAGACCCATTTGAATAAATCTTGCATACATGATCCAAACAAAAATCTTTTTGCCAGTATTTTCTGAAATCTAGTGGAAACAGCTCAAACTGTTTGCAGGGTGCTAGAGCACACTTTCCAAACTGAATTTATAACCAAAACATCAAAAAGTGCCTCTTTTTTTGGGAGGTTTATTACAGCTCAGACAACATATACTTACATATTTCTCACTTTTAGCAGTGGTTTATGTAACTTCAAAGGGTTTCCTGTAAAATTGTGTATTTAGACCAATGTATGTGGGTATGGGAAGCTTTTCAATTTGGGTAGGCCAAATCCCAGGCGGAAATTCCCAAAAATGGTCCCAGAGCAGTATTATGCAATCATTTGAAGAAAGGGATTATGAGAAATCAAACCTGACTTGATATTTTGATATACAGTTGCAAGAAAAAGTATGTGAACCCCTTGTAGAATCTGTGAAAATGTGAATAATTTTAACAAAATAAGCGGGATCATACAAAATGCATGTTATTATTATTTTTACTTAGTACTGTCTTGAATAGGATATTTTACATAAAAAATGTTTACATGTAGTCCACAAGACAAACAAAAAAAACGTTTGCTGAATTTATTAAAATTCAAAGGTTTCATTCATTTCGTTCAAAGGTTTATGAACCCTTGATTCTTAATACTGTGTGTCGTTCCCTGGATGATCCACGGCTGTTTTTTTTTGTGTGTGATGGTTGTTCTTGAGTCCCTTGTTTGTCATGCGCAGTTAAACTGCCCAATGTTCTTCAGAAAATGTTAACCCTTTCCAGCAGTGACTGTATGATTTTGAGATCCATCTTTTCACACTGAGGACAAATGAGGGACTCAAACACAACTATTAAAAAAGGTTCAAATGGGAAAGGTTGAAGATGTTCCCCACTCTATACTATTGAAAGTGCAGATTACGATTCTTTACTGAACTGCCCTTCATTAGTTAAATGTTTAAAAACATGATCATGACATGTGAAGTGTGCTTTTCTTTTTCTGTGGAATACAAAAGTAAAGGACTTTGCAGATTGATATGTGAATTATTCACCAAACAATCTGCTCCCTTTTGTGTTTGACATAAAAAGCAGCGGGATCATGATTGTGATATGAATTAAATATTGTGAGAAGTCAATATCATAAAATGTGTGATTATTAAATGAGAAGAAGGAAGGTGCATTTCTGTACAAAATAAAACCAAGATGTCTCACTTGATTCACTTTATTGAGGTTGAAACTTATTTTAAATTATTCAAAGTGCAGGTGGCCACAACAAATGTGTTGTACAGTGACAAGAGGGGAGCACATGTGTTGTATGAGACAACTAGACATAGAAAAGATCATACTATATATCATACAATATATCTGGTCATTTGAGTAGATTTCAATGGACCAAACAGACATAAACTATATTGCCAAAAGTTTTGGGACGCCAAATGTTCACACAATGAACAGCATTTTGGGAGCATGAAAATGTCCAAAATGTATTGGTATGTTGACGCATTAAGAGTTCCTTTCACTGGAACTAAGGGGCCAAGCCCAACCCCTGAAAAACAACCCCCACACCATAATCCCCCCTCCACCAAACTTTACACTTGGCACAATGCAGTCAGGCAAGTACCGTTCTCCTGGTAGCCGCCAAACCCAGACTCGTCCATCTGATTGCCAGACAAAGAAGCACGATTGGTCACTCCAGAGAACAAGTCTCCACTGCTCTAGAGTCCAGTGGTGGCGTGCTTTACACCGCTGCATCCGGTGCTCTGCATTAGACTTGGTGATGCGAGGCTTGGATGCAGCTACTCGGCCATGGAAACCCATTCCATGAAGCTCTCTACACACTGTTCTTGAGCTAATCTGAAGGTCACACAAAGTTTGGAGATCTGTAGCTACTGACTGCAGAAAGTTGACGACTTCTTCCCACTGTGCGCCTCAGCATGTGCTGATTCTGCTCTGTGATTTTACATGGCCTATCACTTCATGACTGAGTTGCTGTTGTTCCCAATTGCTTCCACTTTGATATAATACCACTAACAGTTTACTGTGGAATATTAGTAGTGAGGAAATTTCATGAATGGACTTCTTGCACAGGTGGCAACCTATCACGGTACCACTCTTGAATTCACTGAGCTCCTAAGAGCGGCCCACTCTTTCACAAATGCTTGTAGAAGCGTCTGCATGCCTAGGTGCTTGATTTTATACACCTTTGGCCATGGACATGACTGGAAAACCTGAATTCAATGATTTGGAGGGGTGTCCCAATACTTTTAGAAATATAGTGTATCTAGACCTATCTAAATTAGAAAGGTCTTACTAAATATATTTACATTTGTATATTTGTATGCATCGAGTGATTCTTCCAGTCATAGATGGAAATCAACATGATGATCTATATGATCCATATTAAGCTCAACTTGTAATGGTAATCCTAGAATGACAAGAAGCTCAGAGCGTGGCATTCTGTTGCTTGGATAAGATTAGTTTCAGTCCAGTTGCTCTAGTCCATCTGGCCTGCAAAAATGTGTCCTAATAATGGAGTCGAGATCCAAGGTCTTCAGTTATGATGAGTTTGTGTTTCTGCTTGCTGATGGAATTGCTTTGTCTTTGGCGAGACGTGAGCGCAAATGTGGAGAATTGGAGAGGGTCCGTCGCTCTAAAAAACATACAAGCCATAGTAAAAATCTTGGACAAAAAAAACATGCAGCGTGAGTTTGAAGCTCTATATTTGAGTGAGTGAAAATGGAAGGAAATTAAAAAAATAATATCGAGATTATGCATGCCATAAAATCAGACATGCTGATTATAATTCAAGTTCAGTCTCTCTGCCCCGAGTCTCAGTGTGGCTGCTCAAAAGATTAATTTCAGATTAACAGTCATGTCAGGAAATGATCACATCATATTTTGCATACAAATATGAAATTGTATGTGTAAATTGAATTCTTTAGAAAGCTGGAGCTCAAATGGACTGGGGAGGAAAGAACTTGAAGCTGAATTCAAATCAGGCCCAGTGATAACCTTCAACATGCTGTGAATTAAAATATAGAGACTCCAAAAGTAGCCTACACTCAATGTCTGACAAATTATCATTTTTATATATTTAAAACTATAAAAACGTATCTTTGCTTAAAAATAATAATAATGCAAAAATAAATTTTATATATATATATATATATATTATTTAATGCAATGACATTCAGATATTTTAAGCATTCAAATACTTTGGGTCACTTAATTATTCAGTGGTGTGGTAAGCATGCAATCTTTAATTTTTTTCCCCTATACATCCAAAATATATAAATGAGCATGGAGATGCTTTAGTTGTATAGTTGACTCACTCAAAAGCGTTCAAATTCAGGAACCACACTGAAAAAAAATTAGAACAGGCTATGAATTTGACTATTTGCCTTTAACCAAATAAACTATGCTATTAATGTCAATGTATATATAATATATACACACACACACACACCCACTAAACAAAATTATAAACGCAATACTTTTGTTTTTGCCCCCATTTTTCATGAGCAGAACTCAAAGATCTAAGACTTTTTCCATGTACACAAAAGGCCTATTTCTCTCAAATATTGTTCACAAATCTGTGTTAGTGAGCACTTCTCCTTTGCCGAGATAATCCATCCTCCTCACAGGTGTGGCATATCAAGATGCTGATTAGACAGCATGATTATTAGGCTGGCCACAATAAAAGGCCACTCTAAAATGTGCAGTTTTACTGTATTGGTAAAAAAAAAAAAAGTCAATATCTAGTGCGACCACCATTTGCCTCACGCAGTGAAACACATCTCCTTCACATACAGTTGATCAAGTTGTTGATTGTGGCCTGTGGAATGTTGGTCCACTCCTCTTCAATAGCTGTGCGAAGTTGCTGGATAGTGGTAGGAACTGGAACACTCTGTCGTATACGCTGATCTAGAGCATCCCAAACATGCTCAATCGGTGACATGTCTGGTGAGTATGCTGGCCATGCAAGAACTGGGATGTTTTCAGCTTCCAGGAATTGTGTACAGATCCTTGAAACACCTGTGCAATAATCATACTGTCTAATCAGCATCTTGACATGCCACACCTGTAAAGATGATGGATTATCTCGGCAAAAGAGAAGTGCTCACTAACACAGATTTAGACAGATTTGTGAACACCATTTGAGAAAAAAAGGGGCCTTTTGTGTACATAGAAAAAGTCTTAGATCTTTGAGTTCAGCTCATGAGAAATAGGGGCAAAAACAAAAGTGTTGCATTTATAGTTTTTGTTCAGTGTGTGTGTGTGTGTGTATATATATATATATATATATATATATATATATATATATATATATATATATATATATATATATATATATATATATATATGGCTATTTTCTTAAAAAATACAACTTTAATGATGTATTATATAATGTGCTTAACCTTCAGAAAATGATGAACAAACCAAGCGAGGGCAAGCTTTTTACAGTGAATTGGACATCAGTTAACAGATTGTCACAATCATGACATCTTATAGTTCTTAAATGCTTTTTGACGTTTTTTGCTTTTTCATTTGTCATTATCTCTTTCCACACCAGCATTTTATTAATAAAGTTGCTAGTCAGCGTCAGGCTTTTTGATAATTTTCACAAAACTTTCATAGAATATATTTTATATTATGAAGAATTAATTGTACTTCTTTTTTTATTCTAGCTTCATTTTTTTTTTTCATCAGCACTTGAATGTGAGTTTCATAAAAAAACAAAAAAACATGACATTTTTATCAAAGACTACTTCTGCATCAGATTCAGATCGAGTCCATCAACACCCCTAAAACTTCACAGTCCTATAGTTTATCCTGGGTTGACATTTAATTTGGTAACATAAGGCATGATTTTTAGGCGGTTTAAAGGCACCATATGTAACATTTTTGGATTCAAATATCCAAAAACCACTAGAACAATATTATATATTTTGTTTCATTATCCAAAATGTTTCCAAGAATGTTTAAATCCAGCGAAATAAGCAATTTTAACCAGGACACTGACCGTCCATGCATTGCCTATCATTGACATCATACCCGTGTTACCCTCGATTTCTGGTTTTGTTTTGTAGAAACCATGGAAACACCAATGCCGCTTTAATATATTATGTTTTATTAGACAGGTGAACAACTGTTTGGATACATTCATGGACAGAAAACTAATCATTGTTAAATAGCTCAACACAGTTAGTTTTATTTTTTAAATCTCGTTTTCTTGATTTACCGCGAGTACCATGTTTTACCATGCCTAATATCCATTTAGCTTACTGCACTGCTTACTCACAGAGACACGAAAATCCAAATTTAAATGGCTGTAATTCAAGAACGCTTTGGAATATAGACCTACGGTTGGTCTCGTTTTAAGTAAACGAGTTCAGTTTTTAATGCACTTCAAAAAATAAAAGTATGAAAAGGCTATGGAAGTTTAAATTTACTGTTACTTGCACTAAATATGTTTTTATTTTATATAAAATATATATTTTACAAAAATAATTTGACTCTAAAATTACTATAAAAAAAAGTAAAGCCATATGTCTAACCAAGTTGAGTTCCAAATTTGAAGTTGATATCACAAAAATTTAAGTTCCCATTTTGTTGAGACGCTATATCAAAAATAGCCATCGGGTGTCATCCACATTCCATAGATTTTTTTTTTTTTATGCATTCTCCTGTAACAAATTACTACATTTCTGTCCAAATATCACTTTTATCAAAAAAAACAGTCACCAAATATGGAACCTTGAGACTCAGACCTTTCCGACGATATGTATTTTGTCAAGATTAGAAAAGATTTTGATTATAAAGTAGTTCAAATAAATTTTGTAATCTGAAACCTGACACCGCCCACTAGGGGAGTAGCCCGCTAGAAGATTTTAGACCGTCCGATTTCAAAATGGTTTTCACAGGATGAATTTTGAGCTTGTAAGCTTTCGAATGATACCTAATTTATGATGATTACTAAAATTTAGGATACGAACAATCCAGGTGTCATCAAGCTATGCCTTTGTTTTGAATAAGCGACCTCTAGTGGCGAAAAAATTACATATTGTGGCTTCAATGTTTTATTATGATAGCTTACATGTGCGTGAGCAATGCTATCGCTTGTTTCAGCTTCTTTCTCGCCTGTGTTTTGATCCGGAGATTCAGTACTATTTCAGAAGGTGTCATAGCCACTGATCTATAGAGAACAAGCCTGACCATGTTTAATAACAGTAAAATTAGTATGCGCACAGTGAAAGCTGCGTTGCAGATGAAGAATGTACAGTAATGGTGTTACACTTCAGATTGACAGTGTCTGCTGCCGTTATCAATCTGAGTACTGACAATCAGCAAAAACTGCACAGGTTAAGATTGAAAGATATGTATCACCCAGACAGCAACAAAAGCCTCGTTCGTTATCGGGCCACATCTGGATTCCACACGTACCAGATGTGGGCCGACACTACGTTGCTGTCTGGGCAATTTCAGATCAATTTAGAGACAAACAGACTAACATTTTGACAATCTCATATTCTGTTGATCGGTCTCATGGCAAGACGGTAGACAGCTTACCGTGTCATTAAGAAGGAAACCAAACTACGACAAGACGGGGATTAAAAAATCTACACCGCTTAAATCTGAAGAAATGTTTATTAATCTTCTCAAGAATAGAAAGTCACATGATCATTTAGCAACATTACACTGTTCTAGTGTCGCCCAAAACACATGCGTTGGAGTATATATTTGCTGCAGTTATTTAAATGTTCTCCTTTTGCATCCAAAAGTGGGCATTCCAAAAGAATAAATAAATAAATCGACAAATAACAAGACAGAGGTGGATCTCTCTCTGAGCATGGCGGCTGTACCATGGCCTTTACTTTAGTGAAGAAAGAAGAAACACTGGCACTGGCTTCCAGTCCTTGACACCTTACTGCTTTTGTCTCTAAATTTATCAAAACAGAGATGGAGAGTGTTGGCAGAGCTACAGCAAGACGTTGGTTTAGTTACACACAGAAATAGACAAAAAAAAAAAAGCTATAGGAGGAGAGACAGACACAAAGCACTTGGCAGGATCTGTAGTGCTGTAGAAAGCCTTTAAGGGAAAGTGAGTGTACAATTTGGACATCACACATACTTTACTGAAGGTGCATTTTATTTAATTGTGCATCACCTTCACGTACAACGATATATCGGCATTTCAAGTACAATACAGAAAAAATGTAAAGCAGTGCACCTTTAACCAATCACTGTATGCTGACTAATAGACAAGCACTGTATGTTTCTATCACATCAGAGAAGCATCAACCCTATAGCCTCTTCATCGTCATGTTTCTATAAAAAGGCGATTCCGAAGCATTTAATCAGTTCCCTTTCATTACAACACTGGAACTAAAAGACTTCAGCTTTCACTCCTGTGAAAAAAGGATATAAAACTCACACAAGTGGTGTGTAAGTGTATTATATAAGCATATAAGAATGTGTAAAATGTTACTGAACAACAAAAGAAGATGGTATCAAATTTGATTATTGCTGTAATGTTTTGAATAAAAAAAAAAAAACTGTACAGGGATCTTGTTGATCCAAATAAAATAAATGCATCCATGTCAAAAGAAAATAATCTGAAATATTCATGATTACAAGTCAGCGTTTGATTAAAGTTATGCTATTTACACAAATGTGCTATGTACAAGGCACTGAATCACATGGATTACGTTAAGACTTGGCACATCATTAATATAGATGTATCGCTGTAATGACTGGAGAGGAAAAAAGATAGTTCCGACTCTAAAATCTGATTGGATGAGCTGAACGTTATCTACATTAATAAAGTTGAGATGTTGCTTCTAAACAACCTATATTGTTTATTCCTTTCTGCTTTTATTTATATGATTAATGAGCAACTCTGTGCCATGCATTACAGTGATTTACCATGTTAAGGGGGTTATACCAAAGAAGTCCCTTTAAGACAAGACATTTCACTTGGCGGCCATCTTTGTGCATGCAAGTGCAGCTCCTATCTATTTGAATGGGGAAACATCAAATCCTCCAAAACTGTTGCCAAACGTATGATTCAATTTCATATTCAAAATCACCAATGATATCTGACAACAAATCTAAATGCTCGAATCATGACCAAAAAAATGAATTTTTCAGCCTGGACAAAGCTAGTGCGCATGCGCAGTCCTAAGCGCGCGTCTCAGAACACTTGACAGTTCCTATGGGGTTGTTAAGTCTGACGTCACACGGCAGCGCTTCCGGGTCCAAACGCTCATCTCATATCCCAAGAAAAACAACAATCGGTGCTAATTCTAAATATAAATGTGGTGTAATGTTACAAAAAAATTATAATCATAACCTTTGTCTCTATACCAAAATTTCAGATGGCCAGACAGTGATTCATCTTTTATAAATTGATAAAAATATTCATGTCTGTGACGCTGTGAGCACAGAGACTGTGGTGTAGACTGTAAGTATTAAAATGTTTGATGTTTAATATGAATAAATAGCGCTCATAAACGGCCGTCGATGGCATTCTCAAGTGAAACGAGTTGGGGCTTGGACCCAGAAACGACGCGTTCCGTACGTCATGACTTTAAAAGCGGATAGCAACCGGAGCTTCTAACGGCAGCTGCAGTGATGCGTTGACTTTACTAATCAATGATTGGCTCTTTCATTAAGAAGGCGTGGCTTTATCGCCATATTTAGGCATTGCGCTTTCTCCCATTCACAAGTAATCGGAGTGCACCGTCTTCCTATATATAAAGTCTTTGGTAATACCCCTTATCTGTGGTGAAATCACTCACATACAGCTTCTGACGGCTTATTGGTTAGAGAAGGGACATGGGAATGTAGGTACCAGTTGTCTTTTCTTTCATGCATGAACCATATATTCCAGAAACAACGACTTTTGTCATTTATATCTAAAAAATGTGCTCCAATTCAACTTCAAGGCTTTCAGAACACAACAGAGTTTGATTTTCAGAATTCCACACCGTCCTGCTCTAATCAACACTTGACGCATTTAGAAAACAGATACTTTATTGAAGGCACTCCAGATGAGATATGAGATCACGGAGGCCCTTTACATCAGCAGTATAATCAATGAGATGGAAAAACACTGAAAGCTGTTTAATAATTACATCATATCCATTCAGTTGTACAATGCAAATTAATAATTCAAAAACAAATGTATTTTTCCAAAATCTTCAGCACTGTTTCGTTATTAACACTTGTTTGTACTTGGATAAACTAACCGTTATTGTTACAAACAAAAAATTCAAACATATTGCCAGTGGTTTCATTGCCTTTTTTTTTTTTGTTCAACAAAAAATGTAATTAATTTACCTGCCCTCATGTCGTTCCAAGTTTATTTCTAGCATGAAACACAAACGAAATTTAGATTTCTGAGCGTTCCACAGAAGAAAAAGTCAGTAAAATTCTGCAAGTGAATTTCCTTTTTCTGGTCAAACTAAATCTGTGGACCCCTAGATGGCAAAAGTGATTCACTTAGTTTATACATTGCTGACATGTACATGCATGAAAGACAGGCAAGAGATACATATAGACAGTTTAAAATGTTTATCGAAATAAGTTCAACATCCTCATGATAGGAACGTATGATGAGGAAGGTCAACGT
This sequence comes from Romanogobio albipinnatus, assembly GCA_023566225.1. Classification (NCBI taxonomy): domain Eukaryota; kingdom Metazoa; phylum Chordata; class Actinopteri; order Cypriniformes; family Gobionidae; genus Romanogobio; species Romanogobio albipinnatus. The sequence goes on from CM042257.1 coordinate 11,780,874, forward strand.
GGAATATTCAGCATTCTGGTTCCATTAGGCTGCTTCCAACTTGGATAAAATAAGGGAAAGAGGACGAGGGAAGGGTGGATCTAGATCGTCTTCCTCTGAGGGTGGAGTGAAGGGGGATGGATTGTTGAGAGATAAAGGAAGACAGGGAAGTGAGTGTGGACAGAGGGGAGGGTGGTGTCTGTGTGTCTGTCTGTCCTCTCACACTGTCGAAATCAATTTGCCCTCCGCACTGTGGAACAAAGAGAGGGAGATGCTGCCAGGTTGGCTTTGGACACAGACACATTGATCCACAGTTAGCATAAAGCACTAATGTTCAAGGAGTAGTTCATCCATAAATGAAAATTGTCATCATTTACTCACATGCTCAAAACCTGTGTGACTTTCTTTGTACTGGCACTCTTTTCCATGCAGTTACAATGAACGAGGACTGAGCTTATCAGGCAAAAGCACCATAAAAGAATCATAAAATCAGTCCATATGAATCGTTCACTATACTTGAACTCGAGAGTCTGATTCGTGAACTTGATCAACCAATTCACAGAAAAGATTGGTTCTTGTGCTTCTCTCATGAAAGCTAGGGGGTGATGTCAAGATTATCAGAGATTAAAGGGTTAGTTCACCCAAAAATGAAAATTCTGACATTAATTACTTGCCCTCATGTCGTTCACAAATTAAGATATTTTTGTTGGCTCAGAAAGGCCTCCATTGGCAGGAATGTAATTTGCACTCACAAGACCCATAGTTTTTTTGTGCAAACAAAAAATCTAAATAACGACTTTCAACTTTATTCTGGGCCTCACAGTTCTGGCATCCATGAAATGCACACTTTAGCACCCTTTTGAGCACTACGCCAAGACCTAAAGCACAATCAATGTAGAATTCAACAGCTTAGATACGGCGCATTTTCCTCAGCTTGTAAACAAATTTCCTCACTTCTGAGTCATGTGTTAGAACATCGGCTCTATTCTCGCACATGCGTCCTGGTCAGTGTTGCCACAGTTACTTTGAAAGTAGTAGTAAGAAGTAATCTGATTACTGATTGCTGATTACTCCTTTAAAACGTAACTTGGTTACTTTACAGATTACTTGATTTTAAAAGTAACTAAATTAGATTACAGGTTACTTTATTAGTTACATTCAGCAGCTGCCGACAACACCCCTGCTGCCTCAACATAAAAATTACAACAGTTTTTGCCAACACTCACTTTATTGGAAGTGCATTTTTAACAGTAACGTCAAAAATGTATCTCCTGACATTTTAAGTTGAAATGAGAAAATATTTCCTGAAAAAAAAAAAAAAATGTTTTAATACAAAATGTAATAAAGACGGTCTTTCTTGAGTGCACTTAACATAAATACTCTCCCTATATATTTTTACTAAGGAAAATGACAAAAATAGTAACGCACAGTGACTTGGATAAATTACTTTAATCTGATTACTGGTTTGGAAATAGTAACACGTTAGATTACTCGTTACTGGAAAAAGTAGTCAGATTAGAGTACTAAGTTACTAAGTAACGTGTTACTGGCATCACTGGTCCTGGTGCTTCATGAGTTCACGTCAGAGGCCCAGAATAAAGTTGAATAAAGTCACTATTTTGATTTTTTGTGCGCACAAAAACTATTCTCGTCACTTCATAAAATTATTGTAGAACCACTCTAGTGAGATGGACTTTGTAATGATGTCTTTAAAACCTTTTATGGGTTTTGAGAGTGCAAATTACATTTCTGCCAATGGAGGCCTTTCTGAGCCATTGGATTTCAACAAAAATATCTTCATTTGTGTTCCGAAGATGAACAAAGGTCTTACGGGTGTCGAACGACATGAGGGTAAGTAATTAATGACAGAATTTTCATTTTTGGGTGAACTAACCCTTTAATGATTTAAATTTTAGTGTGTTCTTCATAGAAAACTATTGTATGCTTCAGGAGACTTATGAATATAGGAAATTATGGCAATCTCCATTTATTTCTGGTGTTTCAAGGAAGGAAGAAAGTCTTTTGTAACGATGTAAGGGTGAGTAAATGATTAAATTTAGATTTTTGGGTGAACTATCCCTTTAATGTTACTAATTTAATACTAATCTCTATTAAAGCAGGTTGCAAACATGTGATGGGCTGCATTTCCACATGTGTGTGTGTGTGTGGTTTAGAAGTAAAATTGAAACAATTGAAACGTATACTAATCAGAATCAGAAAAAAACACTTTAAGACCGATTCACACTTGTATTGTGAAAATGGAGCCCATCGTTTCAAATGCATTATGGGAGTCATATCTAAATGGTGTGTATAGCAAGGTGTCAAGTGAACTACATATTTAAAATATTCGGGGTAGCATGTGGAAAATGACTTCTCATGGGAATTTCCCTACATAAATTAAAAGTTGGAACAAAAAACACTTAAAGACTAATTAAGACAGACTCACATGGACAGCAAAAGCAAGAATGGAATGGAAACATAAATGAAAAAATTAAACCATTTGAAAATGTAATCTCTATCTACTTCAAATTTTGGGATGCTAAGGAATTTGGAATAAAAGCTGGGAAAGGTCTGCTTCCCCATAGATAACCCCTTCTGGGCCATCTAATTTATTTTTATATAGGGTGTTTTCTACAATTAAAACAAATGTTAACTCAAATTGGTATAGTATGGCTACACCATGTTTGAGTAGATATCTTATCTATGGGAAATGACCATAAATGACTGAATATATTATTGCGAGGTTTATGAAACCCATTTAAACAATCAGAGGTTTCTCTCTTGTTCAATATGGGTTTAGGTGCCCTGTTTGGTCACCCGCCCACCTTATGTTTGGGCTAGACCTTCAGAAACGTCAGTTATGTTCGTCTGCTCCGGCTGCAGGTCAAGCAAACAAGACTTTTTTTCTTGCCATAATCGGCATGGATTTAGAATATTTATGTAACATTTTTAATTCAAACAAAAACCAGAGAAGAATAATACAAATAATAGGAAACAAAGAAAGAACTTATAGACACACTAAAATGCTTTTTTAAAATTGTGTCACTGGTCAGGGGACATATGAGTAAGTGAAAACTTGGCCTTACCTTGTTTGGAATCGAGACTCATACTCCTCCAGCCCTTGCTGTGAAGGAAGAGAGAATATCTTTAAAGACCCCCCTGTTGTGAAAATCAAGTTTTTCATTTTTATATGTTAATATGCTTTAAGACAAACCATGTGCAAATGCATAAGTTAACACCAATACTGCTACTTTCTCTTTAAAACTACTGTGATCTCGGAGCTGGTGAGCGGTGTGGAGGCGGGGCTAATTTGCATATTCATGGTTCCGCATATATTAAATTAAGCAAGAGTTACATTCAAGATATTTTTTTCACATGAAAAAACATTTAAATATGTCATTTTGATGATCAAAGATGGGTTTTAAGAGATAAAATGATTGACTACAGGGGGACTAAGTAATTTACTTTTCCTTAAATGTCCAGTAGATGGTAGTAGAAGAACACATAACACTTATGAACCGCAGTATTGATAATACTGTAGCTAAAGCATTGCTGTATTGTAACAGGGAATAAAAAGGGGGGCATTGGGTGCATCCTGAACAGAGGCAATGGGAAGAGACAATTGAGCAGTGATTCCAGAGGAACACAACAGTTAGACATGTCTATTTTCTTCCAAGCATGACAATACTGAATGCACTAAGGAGGAGGTCCTGTTTTTTTGCTGGCTTTGTTTCACAACAAAGCCCTACTTCTGAAACCATGACAAAAACCCTCCTCCATTTCTCTGTGTATGCGATGCATTTTGATGCATTATGATTTGCATACATATACAAATCTATAATGCCATTGCAAGTGTATATATTTCAGTAAAGTTTATCACAAAACAGACTATGCATGCAAACATTTCTCAAAAATAAATGTTGGGTTTAAAATGTCAAACCTATGGGATTTCTTTATGCAACATGCCAGCTTTCTTCAGGGTTCAGGGTAATGTCCTGGAACGTCCTCTATGCGGTTAGCTGGAGATTGGGCTGCTCTAATCGAACTGTCGCACCGCTATATTTCAGCTTGTCTGATAAATGTCTACTGAAGGTGATTAATACTATAGTACCATTACATTTTTTATAGAAAGCTATACTAATATTTGCATTTGTCAAGTTTAATCTGTGTGTACTGGATGTAAGAATGAGAATAGACAGGGTGTGTGTGTGTGTGTGTGTGTGTGTGTGTGTGTGTGTGTGCATAGCTTACTTGTGAGAATCCTGGCACTGCCACACTGTACGGTCTCTGTCGGCTGTGCGCTGTGCTCTGCTGCTGGGCAAGGAAGCGCGCGTGCATGCCGTAATCAGGTGTTGGCAACGCCATCTCTCTCTCCAGAAGATTTCCTGTGCTACTGCTCCTGTTATGCTGCAAACTACAAACACACATATAAACACCATTCAAGTCAATGTGATTTGCCATTTGCAGCCCATTTATGTGTATATAATGTGACATTTTCTAATAAAACAGGATATTGAATGGAGAAATGTAGTCCGGGGCTTTATTTTATCCTTTAGGAATTGATTGGATTGAGAAAAGTGGGCGTCGCATATTAGAATTGAGCTACACTGAATGCACATTTACTAAAATAATGTCTAAACATTATGACATCAGTGAAAAGGAAAGTCATTTCAGAGGAAGAGCAAGACATTACATTTCGATTAAAGGAAGACTTTTTTTTTTCTTGGAATAACATGCACTGATGAATCAAACACAATACGATTACGATTGTGCACGAATAAAGTAGAAAAGGTCCATTTTGATTTGTCATGTGAAAGTTAACATCTTTTATGCACATGCATCAAACTTTTTATGGTGCTATTCAGCTCATGACCGTAGTTCTCTAATTGCACTTCATAGGTTGAGCCAGCACAATATTAAATGGCATTTAGACATTGAAAACTCATTAATATTCCGACAGACTCACCTGACGTGGAGTTTATTGCTTTCTGGTTCGGGAATCAAACGAGTGTAAGAGAACGGGAACCAGCCTCTCCTGATTAGACACATACAACATGGCATTTGAAGCAGATTTTCAGGTTTATTCAATTTGCTTCAAAACTAATTTTCATCATCAAAAATCTTCTTTTTCTCTACTATGCATGTGCACATTTTATTGTGAATTAAAGCATAAGATGCTTACATTCTGTTCTTCTCGTTTTCACCGTAGTGCCAGCCGTCTCGGGCTTCAGGCACCAACAGTGTGATGATGTCTCCTTCCGTAAAGCTGAGGAGAGTGCTGTTGTCCCCGGCGGCATGGGAAAAGAGGGCCTGAACACGTGTCCGGCCATTCCTCTCCAGCCCAGCTGCCATCGAGCTTGACCTGGGCAGGGTCTGTGTCTCTGCTGGGGTCAGAGTTTAGACACTCATGCTGAGCAATTATCCATAAGTGATTATGCAAGAGAAATGTCAGTTTATAGATAAAATAGATTAAAAAGGGCTTATTGTACCTAATATTTGTGCATATATTAGTTTTTTTTGACAAACTGTTGGAATCTATTCAGTCAAATGCTTGTTTGCTGCATGTGAGCGGCACTATTTGAGTTTCTCCTTTCAAATCGGTCACTTCCCGAGATATAGTTTCAGTTAGTATCCTGCCTAAGTTGGCAGTAGGCAGCTCAGAGGAATATATTTAAAATGCCCCTAAAGGTCGTGTACAACACTCATTAAGAGGGCTCGTTTCCGCAGCTTCTTAAAAATACTTCCTTCAAAGAGAAGCTATACCCTTCACCTATTTTCTATCCATTTTTAAAGATGTCCTCTATTCCCAGCTGCTCTGCCCTGTTTTCATTTCCAGCAGTGTTTGCCCTGTTATTGTCCACTCACTAGACGAGTACTCACTACTTTCTCAAGGAGAGAGAGAAACGCACAGGTGCACAGACACTGACACAGCTATAAATGCAGATTCCAGTTCGAAATTAAGTAATATAGAAAAGCTGGGTATTGAATAAACAGCACTGATCAGAGAGTTAGATGCAACGGGAGATGTTTTGCTTATTGCATTGTTGAAGTTAAGTTCCTTAACTTACCCAGAGTGTTCTTTGGCTTTACAGGAGCAACCTTGCGGACAGGGAGGGTATTGGAGAAGGTCTCACCACCGTGTCTGTGAGACTGCTGGGATGGTTTATCATGTACTCTGGTCTCCATCCAGCGTTGGTAATCTTCTCCTCCATGGACCCCTGAGCCATTCATTATGGGTACACTATCTGCTCCCATCATTCTCTGCAAGAGCATTTTTTTAGTAACAATTAAGACACCTAGTTTTCATGTGTACGAACAAACACTTTACTTCCACTATACAGTAACTCCTAGCACCAGCTGTGGCTCAGGAGACGTTACTGCACTGTGATGATAACTGTAAACTGAAGAGTTGTCAGTGCCCGCAGGTTTCTAATTATTCTTTTCACAGCATTGTGGTTATTATCAAACAGCATTTTAATGACTTTATATCCATCTCTCTTTTTCATTTGGCCGTGAGTGGTTCTCACAGCCCCAAACACCCTCAGGACTTAATTATACACATCATTAATGCAACCATTTACAAATTTTCTAGCTGCATTTGAGACATTGTATAATTTTGTGGCTTGCATTGTTTTATTTGGTCTAACTGGGCTTGTAACTCACCGTCTGTTGGCTCCCCATGAGAGCTGCAAGCTCAGGTGGCACAGGAAGTGGCTTGGCCCCAGGGATGGGGTCTGAGATGGTCAGGTTAGATTTAGAGGTGTGGTGTCCCAGCGTCCCCACCGCTCCTGCGCCCATCTGCTGAGCCAGAAGCATCGCCCGCTCTGGGAGTTTATTTGGGTCGGCACATGCTTGTTGCCACAATGGGATCTTCTGCGTTAGTAAGTCTCTGCCCTAAAAAAAAAAAAAACACGCACCACAACAAGTATTAATACCGAGCATGAGTGACACAAGCTTTACACACCTGCAAGAGAAACATTTAGATTCGCCCCCAAAAAAAACATGTGGGTAAATCATGGATAACAGACCAAATACTTTATGTGAAAATAAACTTCAGTTCCTGCACAGCTGAAGTTTCAGGGGTGAGCTCTTCAACTGATGGACTGATAGAGAGAGGGAATGCGATTAAAGTGTGATAAAGTGATCCATCCTCACCTCCCGTTCCTCTGAAGCTCTGAGACATCCCTCTCTATCCTGATAACCTCTCCTCCCTGTAGGCTGAAGCCTGAAATAGCCTCATTACTCTGCCCTATGCACAGGCAGTGAGCCTGGCTGAGCGCTACGACCAGTAGCTGTAAAAGAGAGGAACGCCTAGAGACCCCCGAATGTAGAGCACAGGAAGTGCGATTTTATCTTTGGACTCTTTTCTGTAAATCAGATCATCTGCATGAGCAATACATGGACGCTTATTTAAGACTCTGAAGACCCACATTTGAGAGAGATGTGACAAATGAAGAGTTAATCAACAAATTGATGTTTTGTGACATTTTTTGTCATTTTTATTAAAAGGGATAGTTCACCCAAAAAATGAAAATTGTTGTTATTTACTCACCCTTATGTCGTTCCAAACCTGTATATATTTTGATTTGATGATCACAAATAGTTGTACTAGTTTGGGCCTTCATGTACATGTCAATTTAACAGTTTTGGACACAAATAATGGTACTTAAATAATTTTCTTTGAGTGACTTCTCTGCTCAAGAAGCCTAAAACACTTATAGGCCCCATCTAACTTGCCCTTTAAAGCATTGAAATATAAATCAACCTACCTTCGTAAAGATTGATACTATACTGATACTATACTATACCCTAATGTTGTCCCAAACCAGTACAGGACCATTTATGAAGAATCTTTACGCAGTTTGACAGATGATGACTACGATATGGTTATAATTAATCATCTTATGAAGTCATATGATGATGAAGGAATAAATAAGGAACAGCACCAAATATATTGGTATTCAATGATAATCTTGCCCTCCACCGAAGCTCTGAAATCAGATTTGCATTCACATTCAAATAAAGATATAATGTCATTTGGTTTATTGTTATTTTCTATAGACTATGTAGACTTCTATCTATAGACAGAATATGGGTTTGGAACGTAATTGATTGGTTTTTATTCATTTTTTTTTTTTTTACTTTTGTGGGCACTATTCCTTTAACACAAGGGTGCACAATCCTGTTCCTGAAGATCTACCTTCCTGCAAAGTTCAGCTTCAACCCTGATCAAACACGACTGAACCAGCTACTTAAGATCTTGATAATTATAGTGCTGGATCAGGGTTGAATCTGCACTCTGCAGGTAGGTAGATCTCCAGGAACAGGGCACCCCTGCTTTAACACAAGTGTGATAAATGTACTACACATTGCACCTTTCATAGGTGAAAGGTCTTCTAAATCCCTACTTGCTTTAAATTTCCCTGAATCCAGCTTTTACAGTCTTTTAACATGTAAAAACTTTTATTCTAATCTTTGTTCTTATTCTCCTTCACTCTGTACTCATAATACCTCTACAGTCTCTATTTGGCCAGCACCAGCCAGTACCGCATCTACTGAGCCCCCATGGTCCTTTTCTAAGTCACGACCTCATTCCACCCCACCCAAAGCAATTATCACCCGCCTGCCTGTCCGGCACCTGCAGACTCTGTCACGACCTCACTGGGTCCATGAAAGCAAAAACACTGGTGCTGTTTTCAATGCAGTCAATTTATCCATGCACATCATTTTTAAAATTCACGTGCTTTCATAATCTTTAATCAAAAACAAGAACTTCCCCTCCTCTTTGCAACAACATCTCTTCTATGATGTGATCTCACATGAAATCGCAGCAATTAGCAAACCCCAATGATCCAATCAATTCCCAAAACCAAGTTGAGCCCTAAATTTTCTTGTCCAATAAGTCGTTTCACTCGTCACAATAGGTAAGAAAAGACGAGCGCAATTTCCAATTCATCATGACTTAAAATGCTGAAAAGTGTCAAGAGTGACATGACATATCCACATGACATTCAGCAAGGTCATTGAACTATTGCCAAGTTGAAGCGTTTGAGGTTTTAACATGGTTTTAAAGGGCTAATTCACCTTCAAATGAAAGTTTAATCATCATTTTCTCAAATGTCATTTCAAACCTGTATTACTTACATTCTTTATTGGAACACAAATGCAGACCGATATTAAAATCCTGAACTATTATTCCCTAAATGTACAATTGTAGGGCCTTAGAACTTGAAATTTATGGCCAAAAAGAGTCAATTATTCTGCAAAACATCTCATCTTTTTGTGTTCATAACGATCATACCATAAAAATCATACCGGTTTGGAAGGACATGAGTAAATGTCATTTTCATTTGTGGGTTAACTCTGGTCATTGAACACCATGTGTCGTATTGGATATAATGCTCAGGGCTACTAACTTGCATGTTGCTAGTTCAAACCCCTCAAAGAGTTAAAGGGATAGTTCACCCAAAAAAAAATATTTTATGTTTATCTCCTTCCCCCAAGGGCATCCAAGATACAAGTGACTTTGTTTCTTCAATAGAACACAAATGAAGATTTTAAACTCTTGCAGTCTTGCAATATCTTAAGACATTGGTGTGTCATCACAAGAGATGACTACTAACTACCCATTAGTTCCCAAGAAATCTATCAATCCTTCAAATGTACATATTTTATGACATGTTTAAGAGGTCTCTTTTCAATTTTCTTCCCAGTGGTAAAATCTCTTAGTCATCTGAGCATGAGAGACTCTTTATACTCTCTTTGTTCTGTCTGCCCTCAGTTGCAGACGTGTGATTAAGTACTGTTGCTATTGCATGACTGGCGTGGGCAACGGTGTTAAGATCAAACCATGACGAACTCTGGCAGATGGTCATTTAGTTCACATCACTTTATTCTTCCTGTTCTCACAAAGGTAGATCATAAAGGTCAGATTTGGCCCGTATAATGTAAAATAGACCCCAATGCCATTTTACCCGATGGAGTACCAACTCTTTGTCTAAAATATTTCTTAATTTGCCTGCAGAGAAAGAGTCTTCCTACACATACATGAAAACAGTGATTATCGTCTGAACAGTCTGTTCTTGTAAAAGTGGGCCACTCTCTGCCTGGCCCTCCCTTTTTCTTCTCCTTCTCTTGCCATCGTTGCTCCCAACGCTCTGTCTATCGCCATCTCTGAAGCGTAGGCGTCACAGTAGAGGAGTGAATCTCGCTTACTTGGGAATGACTGGTGTTCTTCTGAATGCTGGTGAACCCAAGAGATATCACTGAATCTCTACTCTATTTTTGATCAGTGTGAATGTAATGTCCTAAAAAGAATAATCATCCGTCACTGCGTAATTGTGTTTGATGTATGGGCGGCACCACCTTGATAAAATCTCAATTCGATTGAGAAGCAATCAAATGCAGTCCTGATTCTAAACCATATTGAATTGTAAACACAATTTTACAGCACTGGCATTAGTGAATTTTTGACTCGAATGAAGAACCTTAACCAATATACATTCAAGCACATTCTCTAGCAAGCATGGTGGAATGATCAGCAATGAAATGCAATGAATTACTGAATAAATGGAACTTGGGAGCAGAAACAACTGAACACAAAATGTGGAGTTGTCCAAGTATATAATTTACTTGGCAAAATGGATACTAAATGTATAGTCTATGATCTGTTTTAATGTTTACATTACATGACTGAAAGGTTAAAGACAACATGAAATCAAAATTTAACATATACACTTTCTGAAGTCTTTTCAAATGTCATCATTTTCATTACTGCTTAATGTAACCATGGCCAAGTTGACATAAACAAGGCTTTAGCAATAATATTAACAAATAATATCAATTTAACTGAACAAAGGATCCAACCAAATATGGATTAAATCAAATTAGCCAAATGTGTTGTAAAGGCCATTTAATGTTGTCTTTAACCTTTTAATGTGCAAATAAGGGCTAAAATGCATGCTTAGTTAAATGTTTGCTTAAATTAACTGAATTTCAGTGTTTCTGCGACCCAAATTTTCTTCAACATGACATGGATTCTCACCTTGGTGTGGTAGGAACTGCTCGTTTTGGCCACAGCACATTGACGGTCAACAAGGAAGCAATACCTCCGTCTCTCTTCGGACAGGGCGTTCTTGTAGCTCTCAGAGATGTAGTTATCCAGCTCATTTTGTTTGCTGCTGATGGTCTCGACGTACTGGGGGACAGGGAAGGTGGTATGAAGCAGACAAAAAAAAAGGCAAACAATGCCCAAGTTTGACTCAGACTGATGTAATGAACGTCATGCTAGGAGAACCACGCATTTCAAATGACAACCATGTAGGCTTGCTGTTACTCATATTGTATGATAGCAAATGGGAATGCTAAAGCTCAATGGTTCATCACACAAAGCTGGTGAGGCCTTATTTAGCCAGGCCTATTTGGTTTGATCAGAGAATCCATGTAGCAAAGAAGGTCATGTTCATTATTTAGCATACAATAAAATAAATGTAATTAAATCAAATCAAATCAAATGTATTTTAGAAATGGATAAAATAACATTAACTCAAGTCTTGCATAACAACATAGAAATGACCAAGATCCAAAATTACCGAGATCACACTACAGTCAAAACATCACCTAACAAGGACATACACCTCGCAGGAACTGGATGTGATCCAAACGCACACACACAGATGACACCGTTCATAAGGTTCCTCAACCTGTGTAGGCATCGTGATATCACAGTGAGTTATGCTGATTCCTTCCCACCAAGTGTTAATGAAAAAGGTTGGAATCACTGTTTGCAAGTCTATTTTTAGTTTAAAGTTAGAAAAGGTCATTGCATCATGTGAAATCGTGTCACAGGTTCATAGTGATGTATAAATATGTGTACAATATGTTCACCCAGACTCTCAATCTTTGACGTGTCACAAAATCTCAATCTTTTCAAGACTCTCAACCTTAGACATCTCACAAACATCATGCAGAGTTTCAAACACATTTGGTGCACATCCAACCAGCATCAAAACAGTTTTGTAGGTTTAGTTACTCTGACGCACATTACATGTACATCAGATAGACTTGTAATACTTTAAAGGGGTGATGAATTGAAAAATCAACTTTCCCTTGAGCTTTTGATATATAAATGGTCATGGTAATATAAGAATATCCTGTAAGTTTCAGAGCTGAAATCTTCCTTGTTAGTCAAAGAAAAACTTTTATAGACATCAGGCCCAGCAAACGATCGATCTCAGAATGTGCCAGGCTATGACGTCTGAGCGTAGTGAAGCACCGCCTCAACAGAAGAAGAACAACGCCTGATTCTGTAGTCCCGCCCACCGACTCGTGCCACTAACATGACATAGACCTACAGAGAGAGCTAAACCGCATCGAATTTCTAAACATACCACATAAGCTTAATTCAGATCCCAATATTATGAATGCATGGATTAACTATTTTTAATGAATATCCAGATCACGTGGGAAAGACTTTGCATTTGTTCCTTCATTTCTGATCACGGATTTGTTTGTAAATAAGAGACTGGATTTGCAGACAGGATGAGATTACATGAATGAATGAAGCGCTACACTAATGTGAGTAAAACATGTTTTTTATATCTGATAGTATTGCATTGTTATAGATTGTTTGATATAGATCTATTGTTTGCTAACATACCTTAGCACGCTGTCAAAGGCTGGAGAATCCTTTATTTGTGGTTCTTGATGTGCGTTGTTCACTCTCTTGACTTGATATTTGAAGGAAAAATACAATTGCGGAAGTTTTGATCATACAGTCTGCAGCGTACTTAGCGCGCGCGTGTGTCTGTATATGGTTCGCGCTTATATCCACAGATCGGGCAGGCCATGTAATAAAAACATAACATTCCAATCAATCGCGGGTGGATGAGAGCTAAATCATTGTGTTTGTTTGATAAAGACGTTTTGCGAGCCCTGTGGGACGAATTATTCCAGTTGCCGTTTTCCCACATGCTTCAAAACAATCCCTCATGGTGTACTCGCGGGGAGCCGAAGCTCATTAAATATGCACATTTTATCCAATCCTAGCTGTTTTTTTCCAAGTCTGCGTTTACTTCCAAGTCTACAGTGCAGCACGCCCATAAAATCTGAGCGTGCAGGAGAGAGCCTCAAAACCAGTGCAGAAAATAGCCTATTACTTATTCATTATGATATTTTTGAATGTAAAAACCTTGCGAACGTCATAAGTTGACCTCAGACAACAGTATAAAAAAAAGCCAGTTCATGACACCTTTAACATTAAACTCATGTGGGAAAAAAAGTGAGAAGTGATAGAGAGAAAAAAATGAAACGCTAAAAAGAAACACACAGAGAAACAGATGTAGTGTCAAATATAAAAGCAGAAACTGAGTTGTCGAGCTTGTATATATGCAATTAGCCTGAAGGTAAAACACAAGATGTAAATATACCATTTCCAGGATTCTCTCTGATTGAGTGGGAGTTTGGTCACACTGCTGACAGGTAACATGCTCAGCACACAAACAGCTGATCGCAGAATATTTCTGCACAGCATCAACCCAAAGTGTCAGTCACATCACTTTATCAAGCTTTCTTCTGACATTACTTGATTTAAAGTGAACTGGGAATTGCTCAGCAAAATATTCTAAGTGACTGAAAAGAAAATGCTGAGGGCAAAGCCTGGTGGTTACACTTCTCCTCAAATAGCCTCTGTTCTTTCCAGGATCTAGAAACAACATACCTGGCAAAATTTGTGAAGGCATTTCCTTACCTTTTGGAGTTCTCAAGTGTAATCACCCTTAATGAGAAACTCAAAATTAATTTTTTGTAGACACAATAGCATTTACTGTCAGGGTTCTGTCCCTTTGGTCTGGTTTATTCTTAGTTTGGTGACAAAGCCCTGACACTCTTATCGTCTTTTTCTTTGTGTGGGTGTGCAGTTTCAAGTTTGCTCAAGCCATAGGCTCTTTTGTCAGCGTATGTGCGGAGCACAGTGTTCAGATCCCGACACTTTGGCCTAGTTTGGTTTCAGTTCAGTGTCGGGGTTTGGACATTCATGCTCCATGTTTTGTCTCTTGTTGTGAGTGCACAGGTTGAGTGTTCATACACTCATAATGTGCTCTTGTTGCGCATGTTTTTGTCTGCGAGTTCATTGGCCAGGCGTTCTTGTGTTGTCGCGTTCTGTGTTTTTTATCAGCCGCATGATTTCATGTTGTCATGTTTTGTGTGGACAAGCAATCTGTAAAGCTTTCATTGGCTGAGTGTTCGTTTCATGTTGTGTTTAACACATGGCTTTGTTTTGTTTGTTTCTACTTGCCATTTGCTCTGTTGTCTATTGTTTTAAAGGGATAGTGATGAATTGAAAAATGAAAATTCTGTCATCATTTACCCACCCTCAAGTTGTTCCAACCCTGAATGGATTTCTTTCTTCTACTGAACACAAAAAAAGATATTCTGAAGAATGTTTGTAACCAAACAGTTGATGGGCCCCAATGACTTCCATAGTATGGAGGGGGAAAAAACGATGGAAGTCATTGGGGCCAATCAACAATCAGTCTGGGTGAACATATTGTACACATTCTTCAAAATATATTCTTTTGAACATGTCGTAGCTCACATCTGCATGTAGACTGCATGTGTTTATGCGCTAATGGATCAGATATGATGGTCTGTCTTTTTCTCTCTGGATAATGACAGCACTATACTGCAGGATCTTCTTTGAATTTAATGACCCATGGTCAAGACCCCTTTTCTGCTCCTATTAAATGTTCTTTCAGTGCCTGAGTCATGAAGAGTACATTTACATGTAGAGTTCATGTACAAGCTGAACGCGAAGATTTAACCTTGAGGTTCAGCAAGTACACTTACATAACTGCAGATGTAGAACCCGAGAAAGTACAAAAAATATGTTGTTACCAGGCAAAGCTAAATTGCATTGTATTTCTGCATCTTACAGTTACCAAACTGGCTTGCACTAGTTAATTTACACACACACACACACACACACACACACACACACACACACACACACACACACACACACACACACACACACACACACACACACACACACACACACACACACACACACACACACACACACACACACACACACACACACACACACACACACACACACACAGAGGTTTCATTTGCTAAAGTAATTCACTTTATTTTATTAGTAAAATGCATGAAAACTAGTGTTTTTTATGTCAGATTTGATAGATGTTTACTGCAATAGGTTCACAATGATTTAAACAACCTAAACTATGTAAACTATATTTCCCCCTTCTGACATTAAAAGCGCAGGAGCATGGCAAAAAAATTCAACATCTATATTTGATGTTGAGATGGTGGTCCAGTGGGTTAAACCATGGAACTGATATGCAGAAGGTTGCTGGTTCGATCCCAGTGGTCACCACCAGTGTGTCCTTGAGCAAGGCACTTTACTCCATGTTGCTTCAGGGGGATTGTCCCTGTAATAAGGGCACTGTAAGTCACTTTGGATAAAAGCATCTGCCAAATGCATAAATATAAATATATATTTACAGTCTCCTATAGTGATTCAAGTAATAGACAGACAGTGTGATTAGCATGATGTTAAGTACTACTTGTGAAGTAGCTGACATGATCATACTCAACTAAGCAACAGTAAACACTGTAAAAAGCTGTCAGGCTAAAAACACTGCATTCAACAGATTTACACAGTTGATAAGCAGGTACTGTATTATTGCACTGTCATAGTGTGCTTGTACGCTGGGCAGTATGTAGCTGTATGGCTCATTGTGGTGGAGTCGGGGTAAATGGGTTCAAAAAACATATTCAGATTATGTGCCTTTAGTTTGGTACCCAAGGGGAATACAAATGTACACACATTTATACGCACAAATATGATGTAATGTGGGTCCATATCCTACACTACTGCAGCCTGAAATCATAAGTGACACTCCAGTTCAAATAAATCTGCCTGCCCTCCACGTGGCCTCCTTTTAACACATGCTGAATATAAATGCAGGATATTCTTGCAGTGCACCATCATTTCTGTGCATTATGATTCTTCAAGGAAACAAAAAGAGAAATGAGTGCATTAGATTAGTCACGCCACGGTTTTAATGTTGGCACCAGTTCTGCAGGGAACTAGAACAGACCTGCGTTTCTCTCTAGTAATCAGGGAGGAAATTTAAACAGCATTGAAAAATTACTATTTTTTGGACATCGTTTTTTGACATTAATCATGCCAATAAAAGGTGGATATTGATATTGATAGATTTTGTCCAAATAAATAAAAAAATTATAATTTTACAAGTGAATTTACGCATCACAATATTATTATGTAGAGTTTGAAAATGGATATTGATTTGAGATGACAAAGATTACATTTTAAAATTATTCGTATTTTTAAAGAAGTATAACGTTTATTTTTAACTTTTATGTCCTCTAATGGTGCGTTCACACCAGATGCGAATGAAGCGTTTCACGTGAGTGATTTACATGTTTAGTCAATGCAAAGACATGAATAGACATTCTGCTGCATGAATGATGCAATACGTGCGACTGACACGCCACGAATTGAGTGTTTGACGCGTTAACCAATCAGGAGCTTGCTCTAGTAGTGACAACAATGAGGACAAAATCATATGTGGATACCCGGAGCTGTACAATACATCTTCATACTTTATAGAAACAGGATCTTGCTTGGAAGAAAGTGAGTGAGGAGGTTGGACAATCTGGTAAGTTGTAAAAAAACGCTCTATACTCAATTTGAGCTATATGTGATAGATTGAAAATGAACGTGTATTTTAAAAATGCATAAGTCTGTGTACACTGTAACATATATATATATATGCTATTTTGAATATGTAGAAACGTTATAAAATGTAAATATGTAGTTTATGGTCATTCTGAGTTTATCTGTAATCAGTTAGTTGGCACGATAAGTTGGACGATCGAATCTGTGATTCTAATATTCTCCCCTTTTCAGGTATGAATTATAATGATTAGTCAAAATACTTTGAAATGATGTTATAATATGCTTAAGAGTATGCAGTCAGATGCATTTTCAGATAAAATAACTAGCTGAAATAGTACATATGAATTATTTGCCATATAGTTCATATGCATCTATGACTAAAAAGAGAAAGATTTAATAGAGTTGATTCTCAGGTAATTGTAAAATGCCTTAAAAATGCTTTATTGTATTTTTTTGTATACTTTATATAGTGTTATGGTTTTCAAATAGCCTATTATAAAGAAGTGTACTCATTTAATTAAATATGTGTAAGGTACAAATTGTTGAATGTATGTTAAGATGTCAATGAGGTTCATTTGAAAAAAAGAAAACAGTTTAATGTCAATTATTACAAAAGATTCTACATAAAGCTTGCAGTGGAGAAACAGCGTTTTCTGTTATTCTAATATTCTCCCCTTTTCAGGGGTACAACATACATATAGGCTATTGAGACTACAAGCTAGTTAAAGCCGGCAAATTGAGCTTATTCGCCGTATTTTAAAACAATCCACGTCAGCTAGGCCCGTCGCAAGGGGGGTGCGAGGCCCTGTGCAAACGTGATGTGCGAGGCCCATGGGTATATTAACGGGGGTATACTGTTTCTATAGTGATGTATTATTAGTTGTTTATGTGGATATTTAAGGGGAAAAATAAAATAAATTCAGTTTAACAGCATTAGGTTCAAGAAGTTAAACTGTAGGCTACCTGAACTGCGCAGTTTAAAACGTCTAGAGATAGAGTAGCCTATAGGCTTTACTCGTTCTGCGGCACTGATGCTCCGAAAGGTGCGTAATAGTTAGGCTATATAGTTATTTAACTTTATAGTGTTAAATAAAAAAACCTTTTGTGCGTACGTCAGCTGAAATGCAGGCGTCCTGCTTTCTCCGTCTATGCAATAAATGCACATCCTTCAATGAGCGCGCGTTTCTATAGCCTATTTACTTGAACTTCTTAGGTAGCAAAATATCTATGGTTTAACCCATTTCAGAGGCAGCCAAAATCAAAGTTGAATGGACTGATTAAAGCTCCCTACGAACTTGAGGTGCGATGTCCGCTGACTGACATGTATATGCGCATGAATCACTGTCACGCGCGTTAATCACTGTCTCACGCAAAGAGAAATATTGTATAGTTACTGCATAGCCTAATACATTTTTAACAAGCAGAATAATACAGCATTATGACACATTTTTAGCTGTGTCTTTTTAACTATTATAGTATTTTGAAGGACAAAAAAATAAACTTTAGCTGTCGGCTTTTACATCAAGTCAGCTGTCACTTTACTTTGCGAGGCCCTGGTGAGGCGCGAGGCCCTGTGCGGTCGCACACTTGGCACAGCCCTTCTGACGGTACTGACGCCAGCCATTTCGCAGCGAGACGAGCCGGCTGGCAGAAGCCCCTCCGATGACGCAAATTTGCATCTGTTGTGAAGTGAATTTCACGCGCGAATGAAGCGAGTTAACTCAAAATGTTTAAGAGTCCAACTACACATGAATAAGTTGTGTCTGGTATGAATGCACAGTAATGCTCAATTAATAAAAAAAATAAAATAAGGTAAACAAGATAGTAAGTTCATGCCATCATGTCTTTGAAAGATATTCACTACGGTTTGCTGTAGTGTATTTTGCAGTGTTCTGCTCATGGCATCTCTGACTTTACACAGCATGACGCACAACAGGGACCATGAGCCACACATGTAAAATTCATCCGTGATTCATACTGAGCTGCTAAGTGGAATGAACACACACACACATCTATAAATAATTGACAAAAGCTATTACAGAAGAAGAAGAAAAAATCACATTCATTGGACATTTAAGAAATCTCATGAGAGAGTTGCCACATGTAGGGAACCATGGGAATGGTTCACACATACACAGTGTTTTCTCTGGCAAATCTCAGCTTTTACAAACAGTAAACTGCAACAAATAAAAAACCTGGGGAGCGTCTGGGGTTTATGGGCTGAGAGACGTTTTAACTTACAGCTCCAAATGGCAATTTTTTTCTCCTTGAAACCCTGTGCCACTCAGAGTCACAAGCTAAAATAACAATCAGAATGTGATTTCCATCTGTTTTCTAAATGCACTTCTCACTTCAGAGCTGCATACGCATTAACCTTTAAGCCTTTGATCATTGGTCAAGAAAATATGTACATCAAAGCCTCTGTTTCTGCTTGCCACTGAATCTGTTGAGATCTATGGAAAGCACAAAAAAACAGGGTGGTTTAAAGCAGTAGACTTAAAGTGAAAGCTTTCACTTTACACCAGAATGTTTTTCCCAAATTATGTAATTTTCCAGAAGTTTTTAAAAATGGAGCCAAAAAACATGAAGCAACTTCATATGTTGGACTAATGAAATTCCTTTGTGTAACTGCTGATTTTCCTTTAACTACAATTTTATTTAAAATTTTGATTTAGTTTTCTGTTGGGTGTGGCCAATTTATTTCAATTTTAAACTCACAAACACTCAAAGGAAACTAATTCTTAAATTATGAATGTTGCCCAACCCTGATATAGAATATCAAATCACTTCTGTTTGGTTTACTATGACCCTCCTACATCTTTCGTTAGACTTCAAAACAGGAAGTTGCCTTCAATGTGTTCACTTAATTAATTTAAACAACCCACTCATCTTTCTGTGTTTTCTCTTATACACACCTGTGGAGTGTTCAACAAGCAAACAGAGCCCACAGCGTTTTATGCAACAGTGTGTTCCCACACCACTATGAGGAGCACACCTACAGCTAAAGCTATGAACCGACCCCAGGTCAGTCCACAGCATAACACTCCCACTTTCCCCCTGACCTCGCACCTGGTGAAGACGGTAGTGAGAGGCGTACGTTCAAAACAAACAGCGGCCCTGACAATTCAACCCCCGTACAACGAGGCCTTGGTGAACAAAAGCACAAGGGCACCACACACAATGAAGCCCACACAAAACAAGTACAATATTGCATGGAAGGACTTCAGCCAATAGAGTGGGATTTTATTTAACACCTAGAGCCAAAGAGACTAAAACTGGAATGTTTGTTCTGTTTTCACAGCGTATCGTCTGATTCAGTGCAAAGCAGGAGCATGAAAAGAGCAACAGCATATCAAAAAAAGGAAAAATACACCTTTATCGAAAAAGAAAATAATTAAAACAACCTTGTGGATCCATAACGGCTGAAAAAGTCTTGTTAATATTTAAATATATGTTGAAAAAATGCCTGTGCAACATTTTTTAACGGATCTTTCGAACCAACTGACACAGTTGGTATTATAATTATATTATATATTATAACAAAACAAAAAAATGTTGGAAAGAATAGTATGAATTGAGAAATCATCTCAAGTGAGTTCAAAGGTGTATTTTCAAACTGTGAAGGGTAAAAGAGGGGGGATTTATGGAGATTATTTATAGAAATAGAGAGATCTATAGAATTCCCATGATATTCCATCCCAGCAGGAAGACTCAATTGGATGTCACAGATTGCACACACATCAAAAACAAATTCAATGCCTAAATTCTGGAACATTCCAATCTACTGCCAAAATCATAGCGCAGAGACTGAATTGATTTATGCTCATCTTCTGTACTGAGGGACATTTTAAAGAAATGATTTATCCAAAAATAAATTCTCATCATTTACTCAAACTCACGTTGTTCCAGACTAAAATTGGGTCTTTGGAACAACATTTTAACAAAAGATCTCCATTTGTGTTTCACAAAAGAAGGTCATATGGGTTTGGAATGACTTTGAATGTTGACAGAATTTTTAATTTTGGGCCGTAATTAGTCCACCAAATAGAAACTTGAAGAGCAAAGCTGACTCACCTGCATTTCCTTGTCTCCATATTTGGAGGGGTTCTTGCTGCCCTGACTCTTCCTGCGCAGTTTCTTCAGTTCAGCCTGACACTTCTCCAAACTCTCTCCTTTACTTTTGTGTTCCATCTGATATTTCTTCAGAGCTGCCTATCAGACGAAATAACATAGTTCTCATCACAATCAGCAGCTAAGAATATCCAAATGGACAAGACGAGGAAATTAATGGTCGTATTTCAAATATCTATATCAAGCATCCATTCCAGAAAGGCCTAAAGTGGATGCCAACTGGAATGAGATGAAGCTCTCTAGTAGTATACTTGATAACTTAATTTTCAGGACATCCTGAGGTTTAAAGCTTAAAATAAATGTTTAGCATACCCATCGTGAGACAATAGTTTCTTAACAATGCTTAACTGAACAGAATCCAGAATCAAAAAGACCTGAAGGTCATCATGTGTTCTTTACTAATGAGAACTTGGCTGAGTCAGCCCAATCAGGTCTTTTATTGTCCTCAAAGTGTCTTTCCAGAGCTCTCTGCTTCATGGATTCATTGTGTTTCAGACCAAGCCTCTTTGTTTCCTCTAGTCTTCACTGCCAAAGCCTTCCGCTACATTTGACTGAGACTAGCGTAGTTTTATTTTTCATCCTTCTTATGTGTGGAACAGAAAAGCATGGGAGCATAGTTAATTATTTTTGTCAATGCTGGAAATGAGTGAGCGAAAAAATGGGCTTTTGATTTCTTGCCAAGAAGCTGAGGGTCAATCTAATGCATTTACAAACAAGCCAGTTAGAGACCCCACTAAGAATACTTCTCGATTTGTGTTGCTGAAAGCCTCGTTTCAGATGCTCCGCTGATCTTTCATGCATATAAACAGATTTCTCTAAAGTAAAAAAAAAGCCTTTTAGAAAATGTTAGTGGTGATGGTGGTAATACTCTAGCTATCATTACATGCAGTGAACTTAATTATTGCCTATAAAAGAGACAGTATTTGGGGGTGGATAAGGCCAATTCTGTAAAATGGAGAATAAATCTAGTTATTATGTTATTGGAAGCTACTACATGTTTTTTTTAAAACAATTAAATGAAGAAAAGAGACAGAGAGACAGCGCTTAGCTTGACAGAGTTATGTGAAAGAGAATCTCGAGAGAAATACATTTTTGTGAGTGAAATCCAGTCATTGCGATCAGGAATTCCATGTGAGGGTGAAAGTTAAACATAGATTTCCCTACTGGTTCAAGTTGCTCATGCGGATTCGCCACGTTGACCAACAGAAAGCTGAAAGTGACTTCTGCGTGAGCGGTGCTTTATGCTGCACTATTGACAATACACAATGAACCTTTTTTCATCATCAACACTTCAGTCGAACCGTTTGTGTATGTATGCTTATATACTTACATTTAAGTAGCGAACATCCAATTCCACTTTTTTCTCCAGTTCTGTGAGTAGTTCATTGTGGAATGATTTCAGCTGAAAATTACAGTAGACAAATACAGTTTATATTATAGTCACACACACTACAGTACAAACCAGCTATTGTCCTCTCATATGACAAACAATGACTCTGCATTTCATTACACATTTTCACACCAAACTCAGTCATTACCACTAGACAAAATAGCCCTACAGAACCAAAACTCCTTTTTCTGCCCTGTTATCATTTTCAGAAGGACTCAGATATGGTTTGTTTAACATCTGCAGCTGTGTCACACAGCACAGGAAAGTCTGTGTTCTGTCTAAGTTGGTGTGTTTATGCATGTGACCGTGGACTATTGTCCTCTATGTATATACGGAAGTGTCTGAGTCGATGTGACATTTTGAGATGCCACTCCCTTCCATTTCCTTACCCTGGAGGCTAATGGGGCCTCTTAGATACAACCTGATTGTCTCAGTCATGTTGCAAGAAAATGTAATGAGAAAATGTTAGCCTATGAGGCAATACGATCTTCATCACATTAATGATACTCACCATGTCCTCTAGCTGCATTTGGATCTGTCTGTGAACCTCCGCCATCTGAAAAAGCACATCCCCTTGAGAGACAGAGAGGGAGAGAGAGAGATAGACAGAGGAAATAGATGAAATTGTCATTATAATGCTTTTGCACCCGGTATCAGAACACCATGCAGTCAGGCAAGGGTGCAGGGAAGAGAAAAAAGGAGGCAGAGAGAAAAACTAAGAACAAATTATGAACAACGTGAGCTGACAGTCAGAGCCGGTGCCAGGGCATATAAGTCGGGGGTATGGGGGGGTGCACTTATATTTCTAGGGGGGCCAGCGGCTGGTAAAATCACACATTTGTAATTGCTTTCGAATGCATGCATGCACAGCAACTCATTTGGGGGGGGGGGGGGGGGGGGGGTCATGGCCCGCGAATGCCGCACCTTGGCGCCGGCCCTGCCGACAGTCAAGCTATAGGTGCAACAAAGAATCTGACAAACATGAAAACTAAAAAAAAAAAAAAAAAAAAAAACAACACCACAAAATATTAAACCATATTGTTTAATAAAAACACTACAAAAACAAATCACACTGAAAAAGTAATATTACTGAAATATTCGTCCATGAAGATGCATACAAAACAAAATAAAACAAAAATATTCATGGGAAACAGTAAAAGCATATTGCAAGTGCGTGTTTAATAAACATGAGAAACAAATAAGACTGAATAAAAAAATGACAGAAAAGATGTCAAAAAGAAAATGTTGTTAGCACACACATTTCTCATATCAACATATCATTCTGTAGAACAAGAGAGAGAAAAAAAGAAAAGGACAAATAAAGAGAAGAGGTGAATCATGCAGCCATTTGAGGCATGTGTGTTGTGTTGTGTTGTGCTGTGCAGTGTCGGGGTACCTACATGCTGCCTCTTCTGATTAGGCAATGCATTGTAAAAAAAAAAAAAAGGAACAAAAGACCTAGTTTGAGCAGGAAGAAAAGTACAGAAGACCTTAAGACAGTGAGAAAGAGTGAGAGATAGCCAGAGTGAATGAATCAAACCTTTCCAAATATTAAATGCATAAATAACACAGGCCAGAGGGCTACCCTAGTCTCATGGACACAATATCAAAACAGTGTTTCCTACACCGCTATTTGCTGCTGAATCCATAACGCCCAGTGAAAAAAGAAAGCATTAAGCCACAAGGGCCATCAAAGTATGCAAGTGTTTTTGACGGCTTTGAAAGGACTCAAACTGGCTGGTGGCATAATTGTAGGTGTGAATGTAGAGTCTCAAATCATATTACTTCAAATCAAAGCAGCTCTAAAACAAAACTTCCATTCATTACATTAGTAATGCACACTTCCACATGGACAATTCCATCCATCCAACAAACTCTTGTCTAACTCTGCATTGACCAGGTTTGAAATGGCTTAATAAATAATGAAATAAAATAACAAAAAAGCACACACAGTATGCAACATAGAGAGCAGCATCAGCCGCAGACACTTTGAAAAGACAAGGCATTTTTACACACACAACTTTTCAGCTGTAAAAGAACAATGACAGACGTTCACATTCATGCACTCGCATGACATCCAATGGGCATGATGTCTCTCTACCTCCTGAACTGGTAATGGACGCAAGTCTTCATGTATAGGGGTCTATATGTGGAGGCAACTCATCCCGCATTATGGACGTAAATTATATCTCAAATTGTGCTGCCTGTTATTTTCCATATCACTAGATATTAAATACTTTCAATACATACTTGTTTATATTTGAAATCCATGTACATCCCTCATAAATCTGAGCTACTGAGCCACACAGTGCGTTTCATAAAGCGTGACCCTGCTTGTCTTTGAATCCGTCAAGCCGGACCCAGGACAACTGCACCAGCCTGCAGTACATATCTAATCAAGCCTTCCTCTTAAGCCCTGCCTTCTGAGAAAAAGAAGGGCAGTCAGTTTTATACAGTCGTTTTAGTTCAAGGTCAGCAGAGGCCATCCAACCAGTAACGTTCATCGAAACAGAGAGATTAATAAGGGTGGATATGCAAACACATATTACACATATGCTGATCTTGCTGTATCCAAATTCAGGCCATAATTTCTGTCAGTAGAGTGAAGAAAAGAGGCATGAATGTGACACTTTCTAAGGTACCAAACGAGAATAGCCATTGTTATCCAATAGAAACTCAATTAAATATTCAGGAAGAACTTCATTAGATATGATGGTTATGTATTATGTGCAAGTGATTCTGTAATTACCAATGATAAAAAAGGAGGGAAAAAGCAGATTTCTTCAATTGAATTATTTTCAGAGTTCAGAACTGAACATTCAAAAGAAAAATTTGTTGGTTTCTCTTTCATAGCTCTCAAGGTGCAATGAGATCTCCGTTATTCTTCATCTAAGTATCTCAGATGTTTCCTCAAAAAATCTTTAGGAGAAATAAACAAGACAATTGTCTAAATACTGTAAGAGTATTGTGATATAAAATTAATATGGATAGCATAGCTCGGATCGGTTCATATTAATATCTCTAACTACCAAGTCTGCAATCACATCTGAGCACAGTTTGTGACATTGTTGAGATCTCTTCTGAAACTCTATGCACATGTGAGATCACTAATGAGACTGAGATATTAAATGTCATCTGCGATTTTTCTATGAGGTTCTTATAAAAGTGTATGTGTAACTGGAGACCCTCTGCTGCTGATCATGCCCTAGCCTCACCCCGTTGTCCAGATCTCGTCTGTAGGTCGACACACTCTCATTTCCTGTCTAAGTCAGCACAATAGTCTTACACCACTCCCAGTCCTCATCCTTCCCACCCCAGATCTCTCTGCTGCAATTCAGCCGTGCTCGGCAGGGCTCTAAGCCGCTTACCAGTAATCAGCACGGATCACAACATCTGCAACTTTGAAAGACTTAAACATATTGTTGTCCGCTCTTAAAGGGACGAATCAATTAGGGTACAGTCTGAAGAAACACTGGGGCATAGCAGCACCCTAAAAAACGAACTAGAAAAGTCATTTTGGCATGTTTGACGAAAACATCAATCGTCAACACACTTTTAAATAAAGCACTGAGGACTTAGTAAGGAATAAATACAAAAAGATAAAGAGCTTAAAATGAGAATGATTTGTGATTTGCTGTGCACAAGTAAAGTCAACATGTAACCTATTTTATTTTCATAAAATGATACCTTTCTGCACGCACATGACATGCGAGGGTGGGGGGGGGGGGGGCCTCAAGATATCATGGCCACGAATTAGGAATTTGTTCCCACAACTTAAGCCACAATTTAACTTAATTAAAATGAGAACTCGGCCACAATTTAAAGCGAGGGAACAAATTAGTTCAAAGTGACCATGATCTAATTAAAACAAGGAAACAAATAATAAAATGTGGACACAAATTAACAAGTCATGGGAATGAATTCATGTGTGGGGCTCCATACCTTTCAAAGTAAAACAGGATATTAGAGGGGGGAACCATGGTTGATGCAGCAATACAGCGGCATCACTGTATGGTCTCATAGGGTCAGCGTAACCTTTCAAGGGAAAGATGAGCCACATAATGTACTCTCTCATCAGAGAGCAAGTGAGAGAGTGCAAGAAAATCTTTTTCTTCTGCCTTTGTCCATTCTTCTGTTGTCCTGTCTCTTATTAAACTAACTCAATTATCCCTTTCCATCTCTTGTTGTTCTCAAATTATTTCACTCTTTCTGTGACCTTGGTAGAAGTAATAAACACCAATATTGGGGGAATTATACAGCACATAGATTGATGTGATAAACTTTAGTGCCTTTGGACCGAAGTCTCCTCTGTGGAATTCTTCAATATTCTGGAAGATGCTTTGCTGCAGAACTTTTATCAATAAAATGACGTAAATCTACAGTGCATAGCTCTTTCTTTCTACTAAGCTCACGTACGCCTGTATATCTATAGACAGAACAAACAAAACAATCAAACTGATCCATATGCTTCAATATAATCATCCAGCTCTATTTGAAACTGTACAACTCAGTGACCCAAAACTAAATGTGTTGATGCCTCATTGAGCTTGAAACTCTAAGGCCTAATTAATTATTTTGCGGACATTACTTGGTGGCAGAGGACTGTATACATAACTATTAGGGAGCAGCTGATGAGGCCATAATGGAGATTGATTACTGCAGCAGAACAGATTCAGGGAGGGGGGTTGTGGGTTGGATGTGCTGGGCAGCCAAATTCATTAGATCAAATATCGAAGTGACATTGTTATCATTGTCCATGACTATTGACCTTTATTTAGACCTACAGGTAGACCTAAATAATAAATAATTTAAAGCATTAGCTTATGAGTATTATTTATTAACTTTATTCCCAAACCTAGTGAGCTGCCTAACTATCTATTACCTACATAGGCATCTACCTTCTAAGTAAAATGGAACCTCATAAGTAACTGATTTAGAATGCTCTACATTGGCAGCAACTTTTTGTGTACTACAAAAATATTGCATTGAAGACAACTAATTCCAATTGAGTTAGGCATTAGAATGTTGCTAAGTTATCAAAACATACTCTTATGAGAGTTAAAATACATAGCACACCCACATTTTGAGTGAAATAGTCCATTTATACTTTGCGATATTCAATTTACAAATCAACGCTCATCTGCCATATTACTATTATTATTATTTATTTTTACATTTTGAGGCTTTCCGTAATTCATTATGGGATGCAATGCACATTTGAATTTACATTAACAAAAAATACATTTTAGAAGGCAAGTATGTTGCCTACCTAGCCTGGATGCCAGCCGAACTTAGCCCCGCCCACAACATTTCAACTCGGGCAGTTCGGTCTGGACTTGATCGGTAGAGAAGTAATTATGCCGGAACAGAAACTGTTCGAACCAATGAAATTGTCAGGGCGGGCTTTAGACGATGATGGACAGATGATAAACAGTAACGTAATCATCCACGTCATCAAAGGCGCTTGGGTTGAATTTGTTCTAATCCTAAACGGAGAACTTGTTTGTATATGCATTCACCTTCACTATTTCTCTCAAAAATGATGATCGTGTTGGTAAGTACTCTGTGTATCCTTAAATTCTTTTTTTACAACACCGGCAAAGATCGTTTACACTCATCATCTTCTTCTAACGTTACTTATTCCAGCGTGCGTGCAGACAGGGTTGCCAAGTTTTTACAACAAAACCCGCCCAATTGCTACTCAAAACTAGCCAAAAACAAGCCCAATAGCTTTCCGGGGGGGTTCTCCGGGGAAAAAATGGCATTTGGGGGGTAAAATATGTGTTATTTTGGCTGGGCTGCCTGCTAAATTTCGCATTCCTGGGTCTGAATATCACATAATTGGGGTCGCTTCAACCCGCGGACTTGGCAACACAGTGCAATTGAGTTCTGTTGACATTTGACAACTAACGTTATGCGTCGCTCCGTTGCTCTGATTGGTTGTAGGTCTATCCAATTGAGGTCTTTCCTGGTTCGGTTGAAACACGCCCCATAATCACAGCCCAACGGAGCAGTATCAGACTCATATTCTGACTAGAAATGAGTATGACGACGTCAGGCTATTGCCTACCTACAACAATGCTTACAAAAACATACATTTATTAATATTCATGAGCACATTTTTCTATATAGCATGACTTATTCATTTGTCTACCTATGAGAGGATAAAATATTCTCCAAAAGCTGCTCTGATGCAGGTCACATCAGTGGATATATTGCAACACTTCTGTTTGCAATGGCATCTGTAGCAGCAATTATCAGCTCTGTGATTCATTCCTCAGAGGTGTTTGAGCCATTTGCCTTTTTTGTATGTGTGCTCGTTTGTGTGTGGCGGGAGAGATACCCAGAGGGTGAGACAATGGCTTTCAGTGTGGTGAGTAAACACTCAAACCATGTTATAACACTACAAATCCCACCTACTTGGAGTGAAAATGAAACTTAAAAAGTGAAATGTGAAGGCCAAGTATGGCAAATTATACTTGGATTTTGTCCTCTGCATTAAACCCATCCAAGTTAGTGCACAGCACACACATTAGGAGAAGTGAGTAGTGGACACACACACACACACACACACACACACACAGCAAATCATAGACACAAACACCCAGAGCAGAGGGCAGCGATTTTTTTTATTTTGCTGTGGCACCCAGGGAGTGATCTGGGGTTGGGTATCTTGCTCAAGGGCTCTTCAGTCATTTCCTGCCAGAATTGAGAAAAGAACCTGCAACCTTCAGGTTACCAGTCTGTCTCTCTAACTATTAGGTCACAACTGCCCCGAACTTTGTCTGTGCCAACCTGCTGCTGCTCTCCCAACATCAGAATAGAGTCAATCACATAATAAAGTGCTATTTCAACTCTTCCTGTGGTGAGCAGGAATTGGTATAAAGGAATAAAGGTTTGCGAACTGGGAAAGAGCGACAGCTGTAGCTATACAGAAAAATATTTCAGCGGTTCTTAAATGTCTTGTTGAATGTTTATTTTATTTGTTTTTCAGTTTATGCAATTCTCTACATTTTATTTTATTGTATATTCTGAAGGAACCTTCACTATAAACCAAAAAAACATAAATAATTAAAATACCTCAATTTTAATATATTTTAAAATCGAATTTATTCCTGTGATGACAGCTGACTTTTCAGCATCATTCTAATATGTTGATTTGGAGCTCAAGAAACATTTATTATTATTATCATCAATGTAGAAAAGAGTTGCTGCTTAATTTTTGTGGAAAAAGTGATCCTTATAGAAGATAAAGTTCAAAAGAACAGCATTTATTTGAAATAATTTTTGAAACAATGTAACAGTATACAAGTTTACTGTTTACTTTTGATCAATTTGATGTATCCTTGCTGAATAAAAGTATTAATTCTTTTAAAAAATCTTACGGATCACAAACGGTAGTGTAGAACTTTTTTTAATGTCATGTATATAAATCAATCTCTTAAACATGTTAAAGGAGTGTTTTTATTCCTTCGGCTTTATTACTTTATTCCGTATTGTCAGAAAAGACCAATGGTTTTGTAGATGTGTCCGGGTTATCTTTACTTTAATGAGGGATTTAGCCTTCGGTTCATTCTCCAATGACATTCATTGCGATGTGCCACAGTAGCAAATAAGCTTCAAATACAAATGATTAATGTTTGGACAGGAAATCTGATCTGCGAGGCATATTTTGAAGGATTTATTTAACTAGCTTATCAAAAATGAGACCGGATGTGTTGCTGGATTTTTCAGTTTGCACCAAGATTTACCAGCATTAATTATTCAAACACCCCAGAGTTATTTTGTGACTACAGCGAGAGCAAGATGCTTGCAGGCGCAATTAATCGTGTTTAGTCAGAGAACACAGTTGACTTTCTGCAAACATTTGTGCTTGAGCAAGAATATCCAGGATTTAGTCTGATTATTAGCATAAACGGTTGTAATTTGATGGAAAACTCCCAAAGCTAAAGCTATAAACGTGAGAAGACAAGGACCTACTGGTATCTCACATCCATATTTGGGCAGAGGGAACAGGAAGCTGTTTAGTATTCCACACACTCGTGCAGCATTGAAGAGGCAGACAGGGGAAGCTGTTTTTGGAAACACTGACATCACCAAGGAGGCATTCTGGGACTCTAAATACACAGCACGGGCTGCATTCACAATACTCTTGCTCTCTCATTCTCTCTCTAGCGGAACTTCTCCTGTTAAGGCAAGTGTTTCATCTATTTTTAGCTCATGGCTCCCTCTCTCTCCTCGGGCCGGCTGCGTTCCTGCATCAGTGCGTGGGCTGACTGCGGGCGGTGGGTGATGCGATACGCACAAGTGCTGCATTGAAGAATCACTGTGCATCTCTTTTCACAGCAAGAGATCACGAGTAATTCAGAGTTGAGGATGCGATGAAGAGGAAGATAACGGCACTTAATGAAATCTCACCATTATCCACCCTGAGAACGAAGCTCTTGCAATGATATAAATTAATTTAATACATTTAGATTACTTCCGCTCATTCAGTTTTATAACTAGACTGACAGGATTTAAGCCTGATATCAAAGGATTATTAGGAACACCTGTTCAATTTCTTATTAATGCAATTATCTAATCGACTAATCACATGGCAGTTGCTTCAATGCATTTAGGGGTGTGGTCCTGGTCAAGACAATCTCCTGAACTCCAAACTGAATGTCAGAATGGGAAAAAAGGTGACTTAAGCAATTTTGAGCGTGGCATGGTTGTTGGTGCCAGACGGGTCGGTCTGAGTATTTCACAATCTGCTCAGTTACTGGGATTTTCACGCACAACCATTTCTAGGGTTTACAAAGAATCGTGTGAAAAGGGAAAAACATCCAGCATGCGGCAGTCCTGTGGGCAAAAATGCCTTGTTGATGCTAGAGGTCAGAGGAGAATGGGCCGACTGATTCAAGCTGATAGAAGAGCAACTTTGACTGAAATAACCACTCGTTACAACCGAGGTATGCAGCAAAGCATTTGTGAAGCCACAACATGCACAACGTTGAGGCGGATGGGCTACAACAGCAGAAGACCCCACCGGGTACCACTCATCTCCACTACAAATAGGAAAAAGAGGCTACAATTTGCACAAGCTCACCAAAATTGGACAGTTGAAGACTGGAAAAATATTGCCTGGTCTGATGAATCTCGATTTCTGTTGAGACATTCAGATGGTAGAGTCAGAATTCGGCGTAAACAGAATGAGAACATGGATCCATCATGCCTTGTTACCACTGTGCAGGCTGGTGGTGGTGGTGTAATGGTGTGGGGGATGTTTTCTTGGTACACTTTAGGCCCCTTAGTGCCATTTGGGCATCGTTTAAATGCCACGGCCTACTTGAGCATTGTTTCTGACCATGTCCATCCCTTTATAACCACCATGTACCCATCCTCTGATGGCTACTTCCAGCAGGATAATGCACCATGTCACAAAGCTCGAATAATTTCAAATTGGTTTCTTGAACCAACAATGAGTTCACTGTACTAAAATGGCCCCCACAGTCACCAGATCTCAACCCAATAGAGCATCTTTGGGATGTGGTGGAACGGGAGCTTTGTGCCCTGGATGTGCATCCCACAAATCTCCATCAACTGCAAGATGCTATCCTATCAATATGGGCCAACATTTCTAAAGAATGCTTTCAGCACCTTGTTGAATCAATGCCACATAGAATTAAGGCAGTTCTGAAGGCGAAAGGGGGTCAAACACAGTATTAGTATGGTGTTCCTAATAATCCTTTAGGTGAGTGTATATATATATATATATATATATATATATATATATATATATATATATATATATATATATATATATATATATATATATATATATATATATATATATATATATATATATATATATATAAATCAACGAGTGGGTGGGTTTAAAGACTGATTAGTTGACTTATCATTCTTAAAGGGATATTTCACCCAAAAGTGAAAATCACCCTCAAGAAGGGGTGTGCACGAATAGTCGAATATTTAAATATTCGATCTGTAATTAATATTAGAAAAATAAAAATGCTATTAGAATTTTCTATGTTGCTTTGCTGGCTGTAAATGCAGTGAATCCATGCCAAATCAAAAGCACTAAAAGAGCGCTGTAGAGCGTTAACAAGTTGATTGTATTTGGTCACATAAAGTTGTCATCAGCCACGCAAAGTTTGGAATTACTTAGATCAAAATGATCTTACAAAAGTTACTTTTGATCAAATTCATTAATGAAACTGAGTTATCATAATATCACCACCACAATGAGAAATCACATGAAATCTAAACACCAGGCGAATGAGGAAAAACAGCTGTCCATCACAGCATTCGCGACTGCAGGTAAGCGCAGCTGTACCCAGAGTGAGCCGAGATGATAACTTACCTGATAGCAAAATGACCTCGAGACTAAGGGTGTGTCTCAATCAGCTCCCTAGTTCAGAATTTTCTTTTTTTTAGGTTAAGTGTCCTTTTAAGAAAATTCTGTATAATTTGGCTGGTTTTAAGTTCACCTGACCATGATTGCATTTTTTACAGTGTAAGTTGTATTTTTATGTTTAAAAAAAACTTGCCGTTCACTTGCCACAGTGTCTTAAAATCACAACATATATATATAAAAACTAATCAAACTATTAGGGTGGGCGTTATACGATGATGGACAGATGATAAACAGTAACTTAAGGATTCACGTCACCAAACTGCGCTTGGGTTGAATCCGTTCTAATCCTGAATGGAGAATTTGTTCGTATATATGCATTCACCTTTACTATTTCTCTTAAAAATGCTGATCATGTTGGTAAGTACTCTGTGTATCCTTAAATTCTTTTTTACAACACCGGCAAAGATTGTTTACACTCATCTTCTTCTACTACTTCTTCCAGTGTGCGTGCAGTTGAGTTCTGTTGACAACTATGCGTCGCTCCGTTGCTCTGATTGGTTGTAGGTCTATCCAATTGAGGTCTTTCCTGGTTTGGTTGAAACTCGCCTCATAATCACAGCTCAATGGAGCAGTATCAGACTCATATTCTGACTAGAATTGAGTATGACGACGTCAGGCTAGCACACACACCTCAGGCATGTGAACTGTGCTACCCATTACGTTTGAGGTCTTACATTATTAATGCAGCCGCTGTTGTGCAACATCCTTTAAAAACCCTCCAGTCCATCTCAAAGACATGCTAACAATTACATGAAGACAGGAACATCTTGAAACTGACTGTGATGGGCAAAAGTGTTTAACTGAGATTGTGTGACTGATTTTAAGGTTTTATGGGCATCATGATGATCAGTGAAGCCCCCCATCTTCAGAACTGCCTTCCTTTCTGCATACAATTATACTAAAGCCAGAAATAAGTCTGTATCAATTATTAACGCTGGGCTAAGACCTCACTTAAGAGATTTATTTAGGCGTGCAGCAATCGGTTGAGTCCACATGGCTGATGCTATGGTTCCCACGTGCTTAAATGCACGCACCCTCACCCACGCATACGTCTGCATGAGTATAAATTCATAACACAGACTTATTCTGCCTGTGGCCAAGTTGGATAAAAGTTTCCACTTCATGCCAACGTTCTCTTGCAAGTTCTTTCAAAGCCTATGGCCTCTAAATAACACTGACATTCAACATATACAGTGGGGCAAAAAAGTATTTAGTCAGCCACCAATAAGTTCTCCCACTTAAAAAAGATGAGAGAGGCCTGCAAGTTTCATCATAGGTACACTTCAACTATGAGAGACAGAATGAGAAAAAAATCCAGAAAAGCACATTGTCTGATTTTTAAAGAATTTATTTGCAAATTATGGTGGAAAATAAGTATTTGGTCAATAACAAAAGTTAATCTCAATACTTTATTATATACCCTTTGTTGGCAATGACAGAGGTCAAACGTTTTCTGTAAGTCTCCACAAGGTTTTTACTGTGTTGCTTGGCCCATTCCTCCATGCAGATCTCCTCTAGAGCAGTGATGTTTTGGGGCTGTCGCTGGGCAACACAGATTTTCAACTCCCTCCAAAGATTTTCTATGGGGTTGAGATCTGGAGACTGGCTAGGCCACTCCAGGACCTTGAAATGCTTCTTATGAAGCCACTCCTTCGTTGCCCGGGCGGTGTGTTTGGGATCATTGTCATGCTAAAAGACCCAGCCACGTTTCATCTTCAATGCCCTTGCTGATGGAAGGAGGTTTTTACTCAAAACCTCACGATACATGACCCCATTCATTCTTTCCTTTACACGGATCAGTCGTCCTGGTCCCTTTGCAGAAAAACAGCCCCAAAGCATGATGTTTCCACCCCAATGCTTCACAGTAGGTATGGTGTGCTTTGGATGCAACTCAGCATTCTTTCTCCTCCAAACATGACAAGTTGAGTTTTTACCAAAAAGTTCTATTTTGGTTTCATCTGACCATATGACATTCTCCCAATTCTCTTCTGGATCACCTGGACATATACTGGCTTAAGCAGGGGGAGACGTCTGGCACTGCAGGATTTGAGTCCCTGGCGGCGTAGTGTGTTACTGATGGTAGCCTTTGTTACTTTGGTCCCAGCTCTCTGCAGGTCATTTATTAGGTTGTGATCATTTTGACCCCATGGGGTGAGATCTTGTGTGGAGCCCTAGATCGAGGGAGATTATCAGTGGTCTTGTATGTCTTTCATTTTCTAATAATTGCTCCCACAGTTGATTTCTTCACACCAAGCTGCTTACCTATTGCAGATTTATTCTTCCCAGCCTGGTGCAGGTCTACAATTTTGTTTCTGGTGCCCTGTGACAGCTCTTTGGTCTTGGCCATAGTGGAGTTTGGAGTCTGACTGTTTGAGGTTGTGGACAGGTGTCTTTTACAATGATAACGGGTTCACACAGGTGCCATTAATACAGGTAACGAGTGGAGGACAGAGGAGCCTCTTAAAGAAGAAGTTACAGGTCTGTGAGAGCCAGAAATCTTGCTTTTTTGTAGGTGACCAAATACGTATTTTCCTTTTTTTTTTTCTCATTCTGTCTCTCATAGTTGAAGTGTACCTTTGATGAAAATTACAGGCCTCTCTCATCTTTTTAAGTGGGAGAACTTGCACAATTGGTGGCTGACTAAATACTTTGCCCCACTGTACTGACAGAACAGACCTGATCCTAACAAAACCTGTCCCTCAAAGAGGAACACACACTTCTTTGTCTCGCTCATGGACATTAATCATAGTACTCACTAACAATAACCATACAAAGGAACAGGTATGTTTTGTGGTTATGACATACATCTGGTATGCTCTGGAACACCATGGGAAACACAGACTCATGCAACAAAAGTGTGAAGCACTGTTGATTAGATACTTAAAAAAAAAAAAAAAAAAAAAAAAAAATATATATATATATATATATATATATATATATATATATATATATATATATATATATATATATATATATATATATATATATAATTATTTTTATATGTTTTGGCTTACATAATGTCTATGCTAATAAAAAATGAGAAGGTAGTCCAAGGGACCTCTAGGATTGCCAAAAGAATAAATCATTAAATATACAATATCTGCTGCTGCTACTATAATAATAATAATAATAATAATAATAATAATAATAATAATAATAATAATAATAATAATAATAGAACATTTTTTGCAGATATTGGGCCAATATCTTGTGTCAATATACTGTGCATCCCTAGTAAAAGTCGCATGGTAATGGGGATGTACAGAAGCAGTTAAAAAAGTTAATGCATGGTTGTCATTCACTGTAAAGAACACGCACATACAAATTACATGAGTATTACTGGAATATCTGTAGAAGCATAAGATAGTCAATGCATGCATGCACATACTATTATGGGAGGAGGGAGTATACTGATACAGCTTTACCTTATGTAACACTTGCATTTTTTTAACTGTAAAATAAATATTATCAAACAAAAAAACACTTGTTTGGGACACTTCTGTATTTTCTGTATATGGTAAAATCTATATTGATGGACAAGTTTCTTATATCAGAGGGTAAAAATGTCACAACACCAACCCTTATACACTATTTATATGATGTGCATTCTGCATAATCATAATGCTACATATGGTGATGCACATATGACATGAAGGTACAAACACAGATATGCTGTAATTTGCCTAAAGATGAAAGTCTATAGTGAAAAGGCTGAGCGATTTAAATTCTCATAAAACTTTTTTCATTAAACTTTAGATATTGCTGCTTTTTAACAATGCTGAGACTGCAGCACTCTAGAAATAGCTCTCCTGCAGTCTAAAATATAATCTCATAAGGTCTCCATCTCCGCCTGGCTGTACTGTTTACATATTGAGAATGATGTAAATCAGGCAACTATCTCAGGATGAGATGAAGCTCAATTCATTCAGATAATAGCCTTTTACTGATCAAATTAGAGCTGGGATTGTGACCTCCATTGAACATTTATTCAATGAGGCACCAGCCATGAAATGAAAAGGTGAATGCTCAGAAAAATGCTTCTGAGATAAATAATGGAAGTATGACTAGCTTTCATGTCCCCTCTATATGCCTCTCCCCTCCAGTCTTCTTCTAAAATAAAACTTCGACTCATATTTGCTGATGTGACTCTGATGTGCTTTTAGCATCATCTTGAAGAATGACAGATTATGCAGTAGATTCAATAGCCAATCCTATCAAGAGTCTCACATTCCACTGAAGTCCATCTAATCAGACTGAGTGATGCACTGGACATACACATTGGACAACAAGGCTTGTTTGTTTGAAGCTGAGCACTAAGGTTCAAACCCACACTCTGGTCAGATGTGAGATGGTGGTCCAGTGGGTTAAACCATGGAACTGACATGCAGAAGGTTGCTTGTTCGATCCCAGCCGTCACCACCAGTGTGTCCTTGAGCAAGGCACTTTACTCCATGTTGCTCCAGGGGGATTGTCCCTGTAATAAGGGCACTGTAAGTCGCTTTGGATAAAAGCGTCTGCCAAGTGCAGAAATGGAAATGGTCAATAAATTTCCCCTTGGAGATCAAAAAACGTAGTCTAGCCTGATTTAAAAATCAAATGATTTTCAGACTTACAGGTCTAAAATGCTCTTTCAGCATAAGATACCAATAGAATAGAACACTTCCTGAAAAGGTAAATGCCAAAGGATTTATTTGGATGTTCTGATATTTGGTGCATCCATTGGTTGCTATGGTGTTTACTGCATAGTTAGTCACTGCTAGCTACAAGGCACAGTCACTTGTAAATAATGAATAGACAGCAACATTACTGAGGAAAGAAAAACATACTTTTACTGTGACTTCAGATATGTTCTCTAAATGTCATCTCAAAAAGGGTTTGCATATAAATTTTTTCATGGACATGTTATTCACAATGATTTGTAGGGCATAATTCATACAAGGGCTAGAGCGAAAACAAATGATTCACAGATGCCTTACTGAAGCACAAAGCTTCATAGTGAATTCAAAATTTACATTCATTTTAAAATGATTAAATGGGAAAAAAACATATGCAAGACAAAATATTACAGATAAAATAAAAGGTATCATGTGATGCGCAAACACTTCCACTAAACTGAAATATTTCAAGACTTTACCTAGCAAAGATGGGACAGATGCCATCTGAAGTGGCAGGCTAAGAAAAAAAATTACACAAACTTTTTGATATGGTTGAGCGCCAGACCAGTTCCAATAAAGCATTTACACAAATCACAATTGAAAAGAAAGATTGTTTGTTCTCATGCACAGCCGAATGGCAAAGTTTAAGGTCATAAAAGGGCAGAGTGGGTAACTAGATTTTCACATTTTACTGCAAAAGAAAAAAGTTGAGATGCCTCAAGAATGGTTTTATAATCTCCACATGACTCCCTAAATCTAAATCTCAATTGCTACAGTTGGATGATTTTTCATAGAGAGACACGGAAATAAGACAACAGGATAGAATGAACATAATGCAAACCAATCACCAATGAGCAAATGAATGAATCTGCAGAGTGAGTACATTTGTACATGTGTGTTATGTCCAAAGATACAGTCTTAGATATGCTGTACTATATACTCATTCATCCAAAGCCATTCACACTGAAACCATAAGTTAGTCTCTTTTGCAATCCCCCTCCCAACCACAGGGGGCACTGCAACTACAGTCTATAACTCACCAAGATCCTTAGAGCCGTGACTCTCGCTGGCCAGCTCTCCCATCCGCACCAGTGCGTCGAAGTAGCCTTTTGCTGCAAATGTCACACCTGGAAACATGGAAGCATTGGGGACATAAGAATCGGGGTTGTGCTAACTTGCTAACCCGAAGCTTCCCTCAACCCATAGGTGCAGCATCTATGAAAACAGGAGAGGTGGATGGGAAAGCTTTAAGCTCTATATGTTCTATGATGTATCGGCCAGAGAACTGGGGAGGTGGGGGTGGAGCTTGTGATTGGTGAGCAATGAATAGCAAAAGTATCATTACTTTGAAATAAAGAAAAAAAAAGTTTGATACCCTCCAAAACGTAACATTCACATCAGATAGCGCATTACTGAGAGCAATCACTCATTCTGTGTGAGGTCCCACCACAGGGACAGCTGTGCCTCTTCTGCGTCACCATGGAAGAGAAGGGCTGGCTCTGAATCAGGCTCTCTCGGAGCCAGAGGATCATGGCAGTTTAGCGAGGCGGGAGAGTGCCAAGAAGCACAAAGTGTCTTGGAGCACAGTGAAATTTAGAACCAGAAGGTACTGAGCAAGTGGTTAGCGAAGGTTAGCATGTGTAGCAGTAGAATAAGCCAAGTTGTGCCTTGACTTCAGTTGAAAGAATTTTAAAATCGAGTAAGAATCATACAGACCGACACAGCATTTTTAATTTGATGCAACAGGCTGTGAGAGATAGAAGTACATCCAATATGTTGTAGGGTCATAGGTCACTTTTGAGTTTGAAGTTTTTGATTTTTTTTTGTTTTGTTTTGTAAAAACTTACTTTCAGTTTTCATTGGAAGAACAATCAACACCCTGGTACATTTAGCAATAGGGCCTGAAACATACTATGTAAGTATGTGAACACATACTATGCACATTTATTTTGTTCATTGTTGCGTCTCTAAATCCTGCAATTCTAGGGATGCACAATGTATCTGTTCCAGTATTGGAAATGTAATTGTGCATTAGGGATGACACAGAAATTTTACAGATTACTGATACCACTAGGGTTGGGGGTGCTCGCTTTTCGAATTCATAATTACTCTGTGTAGAGAGCGGCGGTACTGACCGCACATTTTACACAATAAGATATTTGTCAATGATGCTCAGGATCTGTTACGCACCAAATCCTCCATCATCGTCCTGTCAATCATCTTAAGCAATTTCGTCTCATAAATTAAAACAGATTCCCGCTGCGACATCTGCTGTATGGAGCAGAGCAGAAGCCTTCAGTTTATAATTGTTGCATCCGCTGTCCAACTGAACTAAATGATTTTTATTGAATTTACGGTGTCACGGTGGGCAAGTAATGTAATCAGTATATGGCCGAACACCGTGCAACACTGGTAACACTGAATACCTTAGCAGTACTACAACATTATTTAATTATACAATTTATATTAGCTTTGTTGCCATCTAACTTTGGCATTAATCATTAAAACACAAAAAAATTGAATAGCACTGTAAAATATCGCAAATCGCAAAATTAATAATTATTTCATACTGTAGTGTACATTATAATGTTGTGTGATGTATAAATGCACTTGTAGCCTGTAAAACATTGATTTTAGTGTTTTATTTATTTATTTAGAAAAAATAGTGTCGAATTTTAATATTCTTTTTAATTTTAATATTCAATTTATCAGTTATCCGCCATTAAATGAAAATGCATCTAATTCATTACAGTGGAAATACACACAGCATAGCTTTCTCAGCGTTGCCACATGTACTTGTGTTGTAAGATCTAAGATCTGTTTCTGTTCTCTGACATTTTAAACAGACCATACTTCTATCCCTAGCAGACTTGTTGACACATCAAATTAAATATGCTGTATGACCAAGACCATCCCAATTCAATGCAGAAGGAGTGTTTGGGTGGAGGTGGTTAGGCTACACCAGTGGCAGCCCAATCACGTATAAATGTATAGACTTATTTGCTAGTGTCCGCGCAAATCCCAGGCTCAGGATAAGGTGCGTCCTGGTTGTGAGGGATTAGAGGGGGAAATCTGGGGGCTTTGGTGCTCCAGCGGTTAGGCTGAGTGGTGAGGGGTAAAGAAACGAGAGAGGCAGCAGAAGGAAAGAGGATTACAGAGGTCTAAAAAATAGGACAGAAAGTCTCTTCAACCATCTCTGAGGAAACACTGATCAGCCACAAGAGACAATCCAAAGTTAAAAACCACAGAAAAGCCCAATCTATACCCAGTTATCACACTGCAAGTCTATGTGATATTCTCCTGCTTAATGTAGACTCCATTGAAGTCTCCATTGAATATAGATGATAAGGTCTTTGGTCACTAATTATTCTTATTCTGATTCTTATAATTTTTCAATCCTTTATTTCTAAGAGTCCTCCAACACTACAACACCAAGGAATAGGCAATTGAGGGAATACTTTAGGCTTAACATCTGCTTATGCACAAGACATCTCAACATAATCATCTACTTTAGGGCATGCAAATGGACCTCCAAAATCTCCTTGTCTGCAAGCCACTTTTGAACATTTGCAGCCAATGTTTCTTTTTTGTACTAAGACATTTCATTATCTTCAAACAATCTATTAGTCTCACTATTGGTTACTTGCATTGGCCAAGCAACCCAAAAATTTGCAAATGCCCAGTGGCCACCATCTGCACTAGTCATTAGTGGGTACTGTGGGGGGTTTTTTGCACTCTGCTGTCTGCAAGACCTGGCATATTTACAACTCTAGAAAATCCCCATGATGGATTCTGCGAACCTCTGCAGCTACAGCCCAGGCTGATCTACAAAGGATGGGAGCACAAATCTCACTCTAGTTGGGTCTTTTTTTAACTTTATCTCTCAGACTTTACACTCTCGCACACATACACACACACACACTCATGGTCTACCCTCCAGAGCTTTGGTCTTTTTCTTGTATTTTCTGCCTCATAAAATATTAGATGGACTCCGGAATGGTGAGTGAAATGATTGGTTCTCTGCAGTACTTGGCACAGTGCCAACTCTACAGGGATTTGTCCAGATTTGCCCTGCCCGTGGCACCCTGTACACATTATACCCTGAAATCAGACAATATGGCACCATTATTCACCTGATTATAATGCTAAATAATATTTAATATCTAAAGCATTTAAGCGTAAAATTCTCTCGAACAATGTGTTCTAACCAGAAGCAACTTGACAAAAAGTTCTCTCTTTCTCTTTCAAAATCAAACCTGCTACGATCGCGATGAGTGATGAGCCACACCAAAATCACCCTGGACCGAAATATTACTCCTCATACATATTAAACATCAAACATGGATGAGGAGAGACTATGCAAGTTTAGAATCTGATATTCTGGTATTATATAACAAACAATAACAAACTGAAAAAAGCATGAAAATACAAGGTTTGTGTTATTTTGCATGCTAAATTGTGCTGTGAGTGAAAGAAAGAGAGTGCACAAACAGCAAAAACTGTTGTAATTGGCTCTGTTTTGTGATCGATTAGGTCGCATTTTTGATTTTCGTGTTCAGTATGGATAGACAAACTTCTTGTCATCTTGTTGCGTCGCATCTGGTTAGGGTTTGTCATAAAAGCTGTTTTTCAAGAGTGTAAAAATTAGACAATGTTAGTCATTAGTACTCTCTGAATAAAGCATTGCGAAAGAAAGAAGCTGTGCTATCTATTGTCATTTTTTGCCATATTTTGTCCTTCTTTGCAGTGACGTACCATTCTTGTCCTGAATATACATCTTTCCTGTTCTCTTTTCATTCCCTCAGCGGGACTATGTCTGCTCCCAGAGCTCTCTCTGGCCTATTTACGCCTGTTCTCGTTTCCATTTTACTCTCCCTTCCTCCCAGTGCATATTTTTTGCTCTGAAATGCCTACATCCTTGTCCACGCCCAGTCAACATCTTGAAAACACACACAGAGGTCCGCACATTTAACAGAAATACATCATCGAGTGTCATTGGTTACATGTATGTGACAGCTCTGGAGATGCTACATGCATGAACCTGATGGATGTTTAGGGGGTTTTAGGGTGCAGATGGATTTAGACATGTAACATTCTATGACATCATCAGTACAGAGGAACAGAAAGCCTTCCGCCCCACAAACAAAAACATAAATTCTTAACAAACATTTAAACAAACATTCTGCTAGATTTCTACAAGAATTTGATTTGAGTTTTTATAATAGTTGTGAATGTGTATGCAACCAAGGAGTGTCAAGGAGCGGAGCTCCCCATAAGCATGAATTTCAAGCAATTTCTTCTCATAAATTAAAGCAGACCAATGAAACAAGAGCTTGAATAGCTGGCTCATTGCTGGAAAGAGTGATAATAAACAAGCCGCTGATGTACTCACTGGAGAGGGCCTTCTCATAAGTCTTCCCCATGGCAACAAAGTTCCTCAAGCAAGGGTTGAACTGCTCCATGATGGACTGAAACGGAAATAGCACAGCTTTAGTCAGCACAACAGCAGCAATTTAGCAGGCATACTCACCACTACCAAAAAACATCAGTGGGACAAACACTTTTTAATGGGAGATCACATCTTTAAGGATGCAGAAAGTTTTACAGGCGAACTTCTAATTCTAAGGGTGCTTTCACACTTGGGTCGATTGCCTGGTCTGAACCAGAGTTTGATTGATCCCCCTCCCCCCAGCGTGCACATCATCCAAACTCTGATGTCAATCGAACCCGGGTGCGCACCAAAAGTGCCTCCACTCCATATTACAATAAACTGTCTGTCTGTTGTGGATATGAAGATGCAGTGCATGTGCAGATACCAAGAAAGATGGATATAGAGAGAGAAAGAGCCAGAGCTCTCACGCCCCCCCCTTTTCAGAACACTCTCATTAGTGGGACTTGGAAGGCATCATGCCAGCTGGGATTTGCCGTTCCTTTGTTGGTGGTGAGCACAGGATTGTGGGAATATGTGGAGATCTACCCACAGCCTGATTCACCTAATCCAACATTAAGAGTTGCCCTTAAAAATCTATTCATTTTCTGTTGAAACTCCTCATTGAGGAAACCT
This sequence comes from Romanogobio albipinnatus, assembly GCA_023566225.1. Lineage (NCBI taxonomy): Eukaryota > Metazoa > Chordata > Actinopteri > Cypriniformes > Gobionidae > Romanogobio > Romanogobio albipinnatus. The sequence goes on from CM042257.1 coordinate 11,824,239, forward strand.
CATTCTCTTTTTTTTTAAAGAGCTTCGCTGCTCCATTCAAAGTAAAATCTCTCAACTATCAATTTGTTCTAAGCACGTTTGCCCCAATGTCCCATTGTTCCCATTTTTACAGGCTTTATCACGGCTTCAAAAATAATAGGGCGGCATATAAAGTGACAGAAAAAGGGTTCAAAATTGTATACCAGGAGACAGAATCTAGAAAAGCCAAGAAGAGCAGAGGATGTACAAAAAAACCTACCAGCAATAAAACACTGTACTATGGAGAGAGAATGAAGCTATGTAAATGAAAGTCTCCAGGTTTTACAGAATTGGAGTAAAGTTGTTTATGTGCTCAATTAAAGTAGACCGTAAACTGATTTCTGGGGAATATCCCAAATCCCCCCCCCCATCCTTTAGTTTCAATGAAAGCAGGTTTCCAGTAAAAATGAGGACATAGACAGAATGTTTTTTTTCTGTGTTGCTTTAGGAATGGACTGTCCAAAAAATACCTCAGAGAGCATGCAATTAAAAATTTTTTTAGCCAAAACTAGTGAAAGGACAATATATTTAACTAGGCTAGTTAATCAGATGCTTTTGCTCTTTAGATAACCTTAGATAATACCCACTAGGCCAATTAACAGAATTGCACATTAGCCATTTTTCAATACTTGTACGGGAATTCTGTGTAAATATACTTTAAAATAAATGTTTAATTTCAAACTTTGCAAATATGCCAAACTTGCATAAACAATGAAGGAGAGCCAGAAAGACGAGGCAAGGCAACTAAATCAACCTCAAGTGAATCATGCATAAACCTGTGTCTTTCGCTCACTGTCACGTCTTATCTAACAACATCTCAACTCACAATTATATCTTATGTAATTCATCATCTGCTGCATGCAATCATACAGCAGAGTCTTTCCAGGGGTAGTAATCTTCATTATAAAGTCTTTAAAAAAGAAAAAGGAAACACAGACCAACAAATAAAAGAGATGAGATCAAATAAAGGCACAGGAGAAATTCATGGTTCGATGCAAAGCAAGCACAGCTGGCGTGTTTTCATCAAGGAAGGAATTACACAATCATAGTGTGATGGATCTCACTGCACCACATGCCTATGAGATGAGAGTGCATGATAGTATGCATGAGGTTAAATGTGTGACTGGTATTCATGCAAGAACCAGGGTGAAGCTTTTGCATCTCAAGTTTTGGTCAAACATAATGGTGAAGTGCATGTATAATATTCCCATTTTTTGCAAATCTCATCCATTCTATGTGGACCAAGCCAATAAATTTAACCAAACTGCTTTTCCTCTCCTCAACATTTTCCACTGAGCATCATCCCAGAGAAATCAGTATTATACATGAACCAGTGCCAAGCTGTTGTCCACCCAACATTTAATCATTAAAAGCATGAAAAACACTCTGCTGGGAAAACTCTCTTTCCTTGATTAGTCCCACAGCAATCGATCTATGTTTAACAAGCATGAACCAGAGCAACCAAACCTCCGATTAGGTGTCATTTTCCTCTCTGTGTGGCTCTGCCAGACACTAAACACAGATTACCATGTCATTTTTCAGCACTTCATTACGGACATGTTCATTAGGATGTAATTAATAGTCTTAACTAATGAGCAAGATTTTATGTTGATGCATATTCAGTTGGACCGCCAGTTCAAAAACTGCTGAGGGGAAGTTTATGCTCCCCCTGAAATAAAGGTGTGCATATATAACAGTATAAAGTATACCAAATGTGAATGGTTTCATTAGATAATGCAGACGCTCACCAAAGAAAATGTATAATTTTCCTTTTTTTATCAAATAAATGAAGCCACATCAATTCTGTTGCAAATTTTATTTAACTTCACCCTGAGAATGCCTTGATAAATCAGAATGACCTTGCTCAGATTTTCTCTGTGCACATGCACACAGACTGGCTTTGTCATGGTAATACTTTGAGAACAGTTATTATTTGTTGAACTAGCAAGGTTGTAAACATGCCTCATTTACCACAAACACACTGTTATATCAAGTCAACAAACTTATGTGGTACATAAACCTGCTACAACACAAACCTGTGATGTGAAACTAATGCTGCAGTCTCAGACAGCTTGGAGCAGATTGATGAATGTAATCAACTCTCTCTCTCTCTCTCTCTCTCTCTCTCTCTCTCTCTCTCTCTCCTCTCTCTCTCTCTCTCTCTCTCTCTCTGTGTGTGTGTGCGTGTCCTATAACAATCTATACTTCAGTGTCAGGTGGGTGCACAAGTGCTTATTTTCATCTTTATGTCTTCAACATACACAGTAAAACATGGTTAAAGTAGCCGTGTGACTGCTGCTGTGAGTTGCAGTCTGGCGAAAGCTTCCTGCTGTTCAACGTTATGTAATGCTCTTGAGTCCTACAGCCTCAGGACAATCGAGTAGCGAAATGTATAATGATGATGTATATTAATCAGTGTGTCTGAGTAGGTTTTGAACCCAAATGTCAGGGTTGATTTTAAGCAGCTAACCTTCTTTTCAAAGCATTGCATTATCCATTAATTATATTATTCAATGCTGGAAATAAACTAAAAATAAATTCAAAAATTATTACACTTATTAGTATGATACACATTAGTATGGCCTCATGTATTTGGACACTTACGTCACTGTATAAATGTCACTGCATGACATTCATACATTTTTAAGTGTGGCTTAAAACTATTGGGGCCACTATAATTCCAAAGATTCAAATTTGCATATGTATGCCAGTATATAGAGAACAGCGAACTAAATGTGGGCAGAGAAGTTTGACTCGCTAAATAACTAGACTCAAGGTGACCCAGGCTTTAAGTGTGTATTTTTCCAACTGGAGATGCTTTCGCTTGTTCAGAAAGACCGCTTGCCCCCTGAAACGATACTCGGTTACTTAACGTAACCTCGGTTCTCTCTAGAAGAGGGAACGAGTATTGCGTAAGTTCCTTACGCTACGGGAAAGTATTCTTTCTTCGAGATTTCTGAAAAACCCAAAATTATCCTTAATTTTGTAACATTGTCAACGCAGTGCGGCAGCCTGGCAGACCATAGCAGGCTATTCCAGCGTGCCATTGGCTGCTCTGCTGGCAACTGCAGCAGCCTATCGGTGAGCCCGCGTGACGTGGCGACCAATGAGGGCGCTTCGCGCCCACCTGGCTTCATTTGCCTACAGGTGGGGCGTGGCCACGTGTATATAAGCAGGGCTCACGGGCTGCATATTCGGTTTTCGTAGTTCTGAAGCGTAAAAGCCCGCGGGGCGCACGGCAAGGAACGCAATACTCGTTCCCTCTTCTAGAGAGAACCGAGGTTACGTTAAGTAACCGAGTATCGTTCTCTTACGAGAGGTTCTCTCGTATTGCGTAAGTTCCTAACGCTACGGGAACATATTGTCAACGCCGTGCGCGCCTCGCATACAGCATATGTATCCCAGGGAACCGGGGACCATAACACTGCTCGGGCAGGGTGGCCGGTAAAGGAAACGGGCCACCACATATACGGACACTTCGTCTGAACTGACGGGTGGTTACAACGGGTGGTTACAACACCCTGCCTTAAGAATGAGGGAACGGCACCTGCCGGTCGCCTTCAAATTCACCACACCTTGTCTCATGAATGAGGGAACGGCAAGGCCGGTCGCCTTCAAATTCACAATATCTTGTCATATGAGTGAGGTAACGGCACCGCCGGTCACCTTCAAACTCACAATAGCCCTTTTCGTAAATGAGGGAACGGTACCGCCGGTCTCCTTCAAATTTACATAAGCCTTGTACCGAACTTACTACCAGTATGTGAGCTATGTCTGCGCAGAATCACCGGGCAGAACCAACAGCCTTATTGAACTGATAACACTTTCGCCTGTAAGGCAGGAACTTCCAGATTGTAAAATCTCACGAACGTAGACGGGGAGGCCCAGCCTGCCGCCACGCAAATATCGTGGATGGAAATCCCTCTGGCCCAAGCCCACGAAGAGGCCATGCCTCTGGTGGAGTGTGCTCTGACACCTAGCGGGCACTGCAGGTGTTTGGAAGCGTATGCAGTTGCAATCGCATCCACTATCCACCTGGACAGGGTCTGTTTCGAGGAGGCGAGACCTTTAGTGCGCCCTCCAAACGAAACAAATAGCTGCTCAGAACGCCTGAAGGCGGCGGAGCGTGTGACATAAACCCTCAATGCCCTGACAGGGCAGAGGATATTGCCACCGTCCCCCTCGTCGGATGCTGGCAGAGCCGAGAGGGAGATAATCTGCGCCCTGAAAGGAGTGCCGATCGCTTTGGGGACATAACCATGCCTCGGTCTGAGAATGACCTTAGAGTCATTAGGACCGAACTCCATACACGTCGGGCTCACTGAGAGCGCGTGTAGATCCCCCACGCGTTTCACTGAAGCCAGAGCTATCAGGAACGCGGTTTTTAGCGAAAGGAACCTTGGTTCCACAGTCTCGAGCGGTTCAAAGGGATGAGCCTTCATGGCCTCTAGGACCAAGGCCAGATCCCAAATAGGAACCGATGGGAGCCGCGGGGGATTCATCCGTCTAGCTCCTCTGAGGAAACGGATGATGAGCTCGTTCCTTCCTAGCGTGCTGCCTAGCGTCGTCTGGGCGAACGCTGCTATAGCCGCTACATACACTTTGAGCGTGGAAGGGGACCTGCCCAGTTCCAAAAGCTCTTGGAGGAAGGAGAGCACCCGCTGGACCCCACATTGCTGCGGTTCCAATCCCTTGGAAGCACACCACTCAGTGAACACCGACCACTTAGAACTATATAACCGCCTCGTCGAGGGGGCTCTAGAGTGTGAGATCGTGTTCATAACCCCTTCGGGCAGGTCAACGGGTATCCGTTGGTCACCCATACATGCAGAGACCATCGCTCTGGATGGGGATGCCAAACTGACCCTCCTGCTTGAGAGAGGAGGTCTGCTCTCAGCGGAACTGGCCAGGGGGGTGAGTGCGACAGCTTCACCAGCTCTGGGTACCAAATCTGGTTCTCCCAGCGCGGCGCTATAAGGAGCACCGGGCGGCGCGTTTCCCTGATTTTCGCTATAACCTGGGTCAATAGGGAAATCGGCGGGAAAGCATACAGCGGGAGGCTGGGCCAAAGTTGGGACAGCGCATCCTCGCTTTTGGACAAGAACGTCGAGCAACGGGCGTTCTCTTTTGTTGCAAAGAGGTCGAGCTCCGCTCTGCCGAATAGGCGCCATACCAGCTGGACTGTCTGGGGGTGCAGGGACCATTCTCCTGGGAGAATGAGGCCCCTGGACAGCTTGTCCGGGCCCACGTTGAGGTGGCCCGGAACGTGCGCCGCTCTCAGCGAGCGCAGCGAGCTGTGTGCCCACACGAGCAGGCGTTCCGTCAGATTGCCCAGACACCTGGACCTGACACCGCCCTGCCGGTTCACGTAGGACACCACCGTGGTATTGTCCGACCGGACCAACACATGGTGTCCCCGTATAAACGGGAGAAACTGCTTGAGCGCGTTCTCTACCGCTATCATCTCCAAACAGTTTATGTGTAGGAGTTTTTCTCCGCTCGACCAGAGGCCCGAGGCCGGTCTGCCCTCGAAAACGGCGCCCCAACCCGAGGTGGAGGCGTCCGTCGAGATGACTTTGCGGTGTGAGATGGCTCCCATTGTCACTCCCCGCTGGTACCAGTCGGCTACTAACCAGGGCTCTAGGGCTGCAACACAGCCCTGAGTCACTCTGATCCTGAAACCTCCGGCAGCCCAGGCTCTGTGAGGCACTCGGGCGTTTAACCAGCGTTGCAGCGGGCGCATGCGCATTAAGCCCAGCTGGAGCACAGCTGCAGCTGAGGCCATACGTCCCAGCATCCTCTGAAAAAGCTTGAGAGGTGCGATTTTGCCCGGCCGGAAGTACGCAGCCATGCGCCGAACTTGGCGCGTGCGTTGTGGTGACAGGCGGGCAGACATAGCCACAGTGTCCAGATTCAAACCCAGAAATGAGGTTGATTGCGTGGGCACTAATGAGCTCTTGGTCCAGTTGACCGTGAGCCCCAGGCTGTCCAAATGGCTGAGCAGCATTGCCCTGTGGGCGAGGAGCTCGGCCTCTGACTGCGCCAGGATGAGCCAGTCGTCCAAGTAGTTCAATATTCGCATCCCCCGGTTTCTCAGGGGAGCGAGGGCCGCGTCCATGCACTTCGTAAATGTACGGGGTGCTAGTGACAGGCCGAACGGAAGGACGGTGTATTGATAAGCCTGGCCGTCGAAGGCGAATCGTAAGAATGGCCTGTGACGCGGCGTTATCTTGATTTGAAAATATGCGTCTTTCAAATCTAGGGAAATTAGCCAGTCTCTCGGGCGAATATGCGCGAGGATCTGCTTGGTCGTAAGCATCTTGAACGATCTCCTCAAAAGAGCTTTGTTCAGACGCCTCAGATCCAGAATCGGTCTGAGCGACCCGTCCCTTTTTGGCACGAGAAAATATCGGCTGTAAAAGCCTGACTCGCTCATAGAATGGGGAACCGGTTCTATAGCCCCTTTGCACAGCAGCGTGGCTATCTCCGCTCGAAGTAGATGTGCTACTTCTTCGCTCACTCTCGTCTCTATACGCGCACAGAAGCGCGGAGGGCGGCGAGCGAACTGCAGAGTGTAGCCGTGCTTCACTGTTCTCAGCACCCATTCTGATACACCTGGAATGGCTTCCCACGCTTTCGCGTGTGCCAAACGGGACAGAACGGCCTCTGGGCTCGAAACGCAGCGTTTCGCAGGTTTGACGGCCCGTATAAGAGGGGCGGGCGCGGTGCGCGCGCTCTCTGTGCTGTGGGCCAGCCGCTCGCTTTCGGTGGCTGGCCGCCTTACACACTGTGTCTCTACCGCTTTGAGCGGGGAATGTCTTGTGTGTGGCCCTACACTCATCGCTTCGGCCACCTTGGGCGGAAAACAAATGGTGTGTGGCGCGGCGCGTAGCGCCTGGGGCATAATGTTCGCGAAAATGTGTGAGCGCGTTTGAGCGGGCACAACTCTTACGCGTGGAACATGACCGGTTAAGAGTGGCTGTGTGACAGCGCGTGTGGTGGCTAGGCGTGGACGCAGACAAGCGGACACGTGACCTAACTCTAGCACTCGAGCGGCCGGAGGCCGCTTTATGTGAGTGGGGGACACGGGGTTTATTGTGCTTATGTGCAGGGGTGAACACAGAAAAGTGGGCACATTTACTGCATTTGAAACACATACGGCGTGAGCCGTGCAACCAGAAATAATGCAACTTTTGTGATTTCTCTGGTTCGCCGTAAAAACGGCGGTGGTTGACAGGCGAGAGGGCGTTTTTGCCGGCTCGTTGGCTGCGTGAAATTCCTCTGCAGCAGCCACAGTGGTGGGGGCTGACAGGAAAAAGAGTTTTGACGGTGGTCCGGCCGCAGCGGGACTTAACCGTCGTTTCTTGCCTCTGGCTAGGAGGGCTTTGGAGGCTCGGACTTCAGCACGATCCTAGGCCGGGGGCCCCGAGGGGGAGGCGGCTTACCGTGGCTGGAAGAGCGCGATCTGGGGCGGCCGCTCGGTCTTCGCTGAGACGAAGGGGGCCGCGCTGGGCGCTGCGTGGAGCTCGGTGCTGGCTGGTCGCGAGGACGGCGAGCAACGGAGCTACCGCTGGCGCCTGGGCGTCGAGGCAGGAAGAGGTTCATGGCCTGCGTCGTCTTCTGTACTTCGGAGAAACGGTCGACGATCCCCTTGACCGCTGGTCCGAAGAGCCCAGATGGAGAGAGCGGGGCGTTTAAGAAGGCCGCGCGCTCTGTTTCTCGCATGTCCGCGAGCGTGAGCCAGAGGTGGCGCTCAGCTACCGTGAGGGAGGCCATGGAGCGTCCGAGGGCCTGTGCTGCGGTCTTGGTAGCGCGGAGGGAGAGATCCGTCGCGCTTCGCAAATCCGTGATCAGCTCAGCGTCACAGCTCCTCTCGTCCAGATCACGGAGGAGATTGGCTTGGAGGATTTGCAGCACGGCCATAGAGTGCAGAGCAGACGCAGCTTGACCGGAGGCAGCGAAAGCGCGGCCGATCAGCGATGACGTCACTCTGCAGGCCTTAGACGGGAGGGCAGCCTTTGAGCGCCAACCAGAAGGCGGGCAAAGGTGCGCTGCGACCGCCTCTTCCACCGGAGGGATAGCGTTGTAGCCTTTCTCAGCCGCGCCGTCAACTTGTGAGAGCGTCGAAGAAGCCTGAGACGAGACCCTCGCGGAGAATGGCGCGTTCCAGGACTTCGCGAGCTCCTCGTGAAGCTCTGGCAGAAAGGGTGCAGTCCTGGCGGTGGGCGCACGGCGGCGACTGTTCAGGAAGCATCCGTCGAGCCGATTCGGCGCTGCCACCTTAGGCGGGGCCCATTCGAGGCCTAGCTGCTCGACGGCCCGGGTGAGAAGGCGCAACAGTTCGGCGTCCTCACCCGCTCGAGAGCGTCCGGAGGCTCGGACTGAAGAGGTCGCGGAAGACCATTCCTCGCTGTCGGAAGCCATGATGGAGCAGCTGTCGGCGCGTTCCGCGGCCGCATCCGCCTCATCCCCAGAGGCGGCAACAGAAATGGCGGCCTGGGGTGGGGGCGGGGAAGGCGAGAGTGAAGCGGGCGGGAAGGGTTCCGGCGAGCTTCTCTCGGCCAACTCCGGAGTCCGCTGCGAGCGGCGCTTTTTCCTGCGCGGCTTAGCAGAGACTGGAGGGATGTCATCTTCGAACTGATCGAGTCGAGCCCGCAGGGTCGACATCGTTAGTTCTTCGCACTCCGGGCATCCGCCGGCGAGAAGTGCGGCGGCGGCGTGATCACGGCCCAGGCAGAGAGCGCAGATCACATGGCGGTCCCCGGAACTGAGCTGCGCGTGACACGAGCCGCAGGTGGAACGAGACATTTTTAGAAAAACGCTCGGCTCTTTTTGTGAAAGTGTGACGCAGCGGCGACAACACTGAGCAATAAAAGGATATAATGCTGCCGGATAGCAGAGCAGGCACGGATGGCTGAAGGTGGCGCGATGCTGCCGGCTTCTTCAGGCGCTGTCCTCTGCTTGCTCGTCTGCACGTTCAACGGCGGCGGGTTCCAGATCCAGCGATGCGAAGGGCTTCGCTGAAGAAAAGAAAATCGAATATGCAGCCCGTGAGCCCTGCTTATATACACGTGGCCACGCCCCACCTGTAGGCAAATGAAGCCAGGTGGGCGCGAAGCGCCCTCATTGGTCGCCACGTCACGCGGGCTCACCGATAGGCTGCTGCAGTTGCCAGCAGAGCAGCCAATGGCACGCTGGAATAGCCTGCTATGGTCTGCCAGGCTGCCGCACTGCGTTGACAATGTTACAAAATTAAGGATAATTTTGGGTTTTTCAGAAATCTCGAAGAAAGAATACTTTCCCGTAGCGTAAGGAACTTACGCAATACGAGAGAACCTCTCGTAAGAGAACACGGTCATTTACATATTGTATGGTTATCTAATAAAAAACACCGTTTAGGCTTGTCAGAAACTCAGATGTTTTTTCTAACAGATGTAGAAAGGTCTATCTATCTAAGTTTGGAAACGGTACTATTTTGATTTGATTGTTTTTGAAAGAAGTCTCTTCTGCTCACCAAGGCTGCATTTATTTGATCCAAAATACAGCAAAAACAGTATTATAGTGAAATATTTTTACAATTTAAAATAACTTTTTTCTATTTGAATATATTTTAAAATGCAAATTATTTCTGTGATTCAAAGCTGATTAATGTTAATCAAGTAAAAACTATTAGTCTCACACATCCCTAGCTTCAAGACAACACTGGCTCCAGATCAGTTTTATTACACTAGGATACTAACAGCAAGAGTATTGGGCCCTGATATGGGATATCATCCCACAGGAACAAAGATCTTTCCGTGTCCACTGCGGATGCTGCATGTCATTTAGTTATAGCTCTCACTCCTACAAGCCTCCCTGGTGCTCATCTTACCAATTTCCATTTCAGATGAGCCCCTGTCTGAGTACGTGCGTGGGTGTATGTGTGCCTGTGCGAGTTCACCGTGAACATCAGCACTGCGTGTGCATCCCACTTCAGAGTGAGCTTGGAGAGGTGAGATGGAGAGAGAATGACTTCCTTGCCCATATATGGTTGTGTCGGAATTCCCCCGCATTACTCTCTACAGTGCATTCCTATTCCCTGCACGTTTGGATCATACCATCTGATCGCAACAGGAGGGGGAGTTTGTGCAGCTAGAGCTCATTACCTTTGACTGATGGAACACTGTGTCCCCCTTCGTTCCAACACCTTAATCCATTCACAGAAACGCCGATGAGAAATGAGTGAATCGCAATTTCAGTGCAAGGCGACAATGATGAATACGGCTTAGATGCATGTGCTGGTACATGTGCCTATGTATAATGAATGTATATAAAGGGGCTGTGTGTGTGTGGTGGGTTCATGCACACAGACAAGGTTTCGTCTTCCTGCTGGTGTACTCTCCCGTGGGATCTCGAATGAAATGTCACTGCAAAGATTCCAGCATTTGCCAATTATCTCTTCCTGACTCAAACACACACATATGCGTCAAATCGTTCCTCTTCCTTTCACCTTTAATCAACGCCTCTCATTCTATTGTATTTCCTCCTCTTGCACTCTCTAACTAAAGACACCAAAATCAAAAGGGGAAAAAATACAATCATGATGTAGTGCTATTGTACACTATATATAGTATATATACGATTTCATAATAATTTATCTAAATTTTTTTCAGTACAGTATGTTATAGTATTCAGTATTTTGTGCACTACAATAGGCTACCTGGAATTGAAAGCAAAAGTATGCAGAATATAAAATCTTTTTTTTTTTTTTTTGTGGGTGAAATATGAGGTACATATTTTCAGACATTACTGGACTACTTACATTCACTCTGTTAGACTGCTACTACATCACTTGCAGGGCAGATTTGCAATTTTCAGGATGATCAAGACAAATATAGAATATCTTCACTGTAACCTTACACATTTGTGCATCAGGGATGTTGAATAGGTTTCTCTCATTCCTTGCCAATTCCATCCTCCAGCCTTACTCAAACCACTCAGCCTGACAGGCATGACAGTATATCGCTGTCTATTCATAATAGGCATGGCAGAAACAGACTCCTCTTCAAATCACAATAATATCCATCATGGCAGCCAAAGGACCACATTAGCCCATGGAGTGGAATGAGGGGGACAGAGCCAAAATATTGTCACATAAGATCACCTTTGGGTTTGGGACAAATATATCGCAGCCAAATGCCAAAAGAAATGCGATTATACAAACTGTATAAGGACCAGAATATCAATATCATGGGAGTGAGCTCTTTCAGTAAAAACTAGTTTGCTCAACAACCACTAATTTTCTTAAGAAACTAAAAATCTAGTTATGTTAGTTACTTTGCAGATCTGTCCAAGCAATTTGTACCATTAGATGTTTTCTGTCTGAAGTGGATTTCAACACCAAGCTGAGATACAATTATAAAAGAATTCATTAGCGCACACAGATGTCTCTTTAGCACTCCAGGAGTATATCTGTGCGATTTAAATGCAAGTACAAAAACATTTTGTGCCAATGAGGACATGATAATCTGATGGTGTGCTGCTGGCAAAATAAAATATTTTCCTCCTCTTTTTCCTCATTCACTCTTTCATCATCACTGACATTCAAACAGCTGGCCAGCCTCTCACCTACAAATCACACAGAGACAACAGTGCCTCTCTCCATCTGGATGCACACATAAAACTATTTAATCTGGTTACTACTAACCCTTAGCTTTAACCATAACACCACACCAACAATCCTGTGTTACATTAGAGCGCTGACTAAGCCTATACATGGAATTAGTAGACTTAAGCATTTAATTTTTACGTAAACTAGATGTAAAAATGTATTATTATTAGTAATATGCGTTGCTAATGACTTCATAGGACTTTAAAGACAAATTTCTCAATATTTCAATTTTTTTGCACCCTCAGATTCCAGTATATAGTTGTATCTCGGTCAAATATTGTCCTATCCTAAAAAACCATACATCAATGAAAACGCATTTATTCTAGCTTTCAGATGATGTATGTGGAATCTCAATTACCAAGGACCAGGGTCACATATTTTATAGTTATATTTACAATAGTAATATTATCAAATTGATATGAAATAAGAAGTACAAAGAAACAGTTGAATTTAAAAGAACACATATTTTGATAAGTGATATTTGTTGAAAGGTCCTGATTAACATATATGTGATGTGTTGTGTCTATTACATTTAGTTAAAAAAAAAAACACATTCAGAGTCAATACACTGTAAACTGAAAACATATTTTCAATGTAGAAAAGCAACAACACAGGTCACTGTGGTGTTCAGCTTCAGCCGGGAGTCCAGAAAGCAGCACATAAATTAATCAATAAAACATGGCATAATGAAGGAAGGCTGTACACTCATAATGCGGCCATCTGTAAGTGCCAGACTTCTGCATAAAGTCATAAGCTTTGCCCTTTACGGAAGCTTTTGTCTTTTTGTCTCAACTAAGAATCGCATTCCCTTCAGAGGTACCACAGGCACAGACAGTCAAAAAACACAAACGCAAACACACAGTCCAACAGCTTTCGTCCAACATGCTGTTAAGCTACCATCTGTCTTCTATCTGACAGCTTACAGCACAAAAACAAACAACAAAAAAATATTTAGGACAGATTTTTAATGACATCTATTTCTTTTAAGGCTCTCCAGATGACTTGGAGTAAGATAAGAGGAAAAGTTGAAACTAGGACTTGTTATATAATGCCAAGGGGACATATACTCTAACTGCTATGCATATGAAAAGGGTAATCAAAACAGAGAGAAACCCCAATTGACCTCACCCAAAACTCGTAGCAAGCCTATAAAGAAATTTCCACTGCCCAGACAATCCACTTAATTTCATTGAGAACCCACACCCAAACACAAAACAAACACACACACACACACAGATAATGTTGATTTTGGAATGAGAGATCCATCAAACAAAGGAACTGCTTTGGGTGGATATAAGCACTGTTTTGTTGTGTTTACAAACACATTTTAAATATGATTTTGACAGTTTTACCAGTTTTACTAGCCTTTCGACTATTCATCACCACTCTCATTAATGGCATGACCCTAAAGGGACAGTGAGTTTAAATGTCAAGAATGTCATACTCAGGTCCTGGAGGGCCACTGTCCTGTAGAGTTCAGCTCCGACCCTAAACACACCTGAACCAGCTCATCAAGGTCTTCAGGGTTACTAGAAACTTCCAGGCAGGTGTTTTGGAGCTACACTCTGTAGGAGAGTTTTTATTAGTAAATTGAACAGAATTCTAACAGAATAACTCCCCATAACTCCTCCATCTGTTTGGAAGGACATCATTCCTCTTAAAAACATACAACACAAGAGCATAATTCAGCCTGATATCTACATTAAAGGAGTGCGGCCCAACACAAGGCCAGTTCAAGCGTGGACATGTGGTCAGGGTGTGGGCAGTGCAGCGTGGTACGAATGAAACAGCCTCCAACAGATGACAATATCTTTAAGGTCTGACTGTCCTACTCACCGTGGGCACACACAAAGTTGAACTCACGCACAACCCCTACGCTTTGGCAGAGCATTCGCACAATCAGACTGTTCGGTCTGTGAGACACTACCCACACACACACACAGACAGAGGCACATGCACGTACTGACACACATAATCCATTGGCCCGTGAGACACTGCCCACACACACTGGCAGATGCAGACTGAGTCACTCGTAAGTGCAGACGGGTGGATTCGAGCTCCCAGGGTCCTGTGAGATTACTAAGCAGCTGCCTTGCGTACACACAAACATACATATCGACATGCTCCCAAAATCGGACAAAAAGATTGCCATCAGATTGATATGAGACATGTTGCATGGAATCTGCACCTGCAGTACTCCATTGAAAGATTTACAGATTTCCACAAAATTGGCAGGCCTGTCACTCACCAAGTTCCACACAAACTTCTGTGTTTAGTAAACAGTTTGATAATATTTTACACATAATAGTGTACATCTCCATTCAAAACCTTTGAGCAAATCTAAATACATTTCACAGATTTCTCCCCCAAAATCAGTGTAAATGAAACAAAAGTTACAAATGAAGGAGCTATGCAGTCACATGAATCTAAAGCAGTGTTTCTCAACTTGATTTGCTTCAGAACCCAGATTTTACTTTGGACATCAAGTAGCAACCCAACACATTGTTTATCGCACAAAATTGAATAGGCCCAACAACATGCAAAATTATAAACATGACGGGACAATTGAAAATGTCCAATATTTCAATGCAAACAAAACACATTGCAGTCAGCACAAACCATATTCTAGTATTCTAGTTCAAGTGAAAATGAATTTCACACATTGATATGTTTACCTATTGTACCTTATGTTAACCTTATCCACTTTGTGTGCGTGGTATATTGACATAGTCAAGACGTGTCGTCAGGAAAGCACTAATTAAACATTATAGTTTCGGTCAATGGTTTCAGTCCTTCAAAACTATTTGGCCGATACTGAAAAAATGAACTGCTCTTTCTGACAAATATTTTAAGTATTTTAAAACTCAACATTTGAGATCAACAACAAAAGATACACAAGATGTCTGTCAGTCATAAAACAGACCTGCGACCCAATTCTGGATCACGATCCGCCAGTTGAGAATCACTGAAGTGAAAGATGATGCCTGATGATCTCAAATGGCCCACTACTTTGTTCTTCTGTCTATGAGTGCAGTTTACTGCTCCACTGCATCCGCTGTCTCTTTATTTCTTATAATAGAGAACCCCACTGCGGCCTCACAATACCCATAATTATACAAATCACAGAGCCTAAAGAAGCCAAGAGACCCAATGAGGAATGAATATTCTCCCACTTAAAGTCTGAAAGGACAAAACAACCTCAGTGGTCAAATCTAAAGGTAACACTTGAGTGCCCACTTCTCACCGCTCATACACTTAATGCAACATATGCTACAGGATATCAAATTAATGATATAATGAGTCATTATTTTTGGAGCTGGCTACTGCAGGTTACTTAATATGGTTTTTTGAAGTAGTCAATTCTATAAGTTAGGACTTCATCCTGCTTAAAATCATCCTATCTATGAGAGAACCTTGGTAATGCGTAAGCTTGATGTCTTTAGTTAATCCTGAAACAATCAATCAAGTACAATCCAGCCGGAAAATGTCACAAATTTTCATCAAGGGTCATAATAAAAAACATTGGAGATGGTTTCACTGTAAATACTCTGAAACTTCTGCCATCGACAAGAAGATAATACTAATGCATGCAAAATAATCCTGAAGGAGGATTATGTGGTCAAGAAACGTCCAGTTATTAAACTAAAGCTTTTCTTTTGGGCCGGTTACACAACTTTTCCAAGCTCATGAAAAATGTATCTCCATAAGTAAGACTTACTGTACAAGAGAAATAACTTCCTCCTTCAGGACCCGAGATATTATCATGACCTCATTTTGACTTCAACCTCAAATGAGCCTTTCCACATTAGAGCAGCTTTCCTGTTTGTTCACATACTCCATGTTCTCCTGTCAAATGCAGGTTTCCATTTCCTCATAAACACACATGCACATGTGACTAATCAAACGTTTTTTTTCCAAAGCCTGCTATTAAAACTACCATACATTAGCCTGACAAGCCAGACCCACATCAAGATGTTGGGTATGGGAACTCACCATTGTCAAGGCTCAATCCGAGGGGCGGGATAAATGGTTGTCTTTCAAATTTCCTCTGCACGCAATAGGATAGCGCTACAACCAACCAGAGCAACGAAGAAGGTGAAGCGGAGCTAGTTGATGGATTAAACTTTTGCCGTATACGGTCGGCAAATCTCCGAACACATCTTCCTTTTTTAAGAATGACCGCTGTTTGCCAGCTCCGCCGTCATTATGTTAAGCCAGCCCACCGACTCTATACACGATGTGATTGGCCTGACCAGAGTTTGGTTTTTCCAGCTCGCAAGCCAACGGAGAGTTGCTAGACCACCCTGGCTGCAAATTAGATTTGCTGCCCCTAGGGTGAGTCTAGATTTCAAGGCTAACCATACATATTCTAATACAAGAATCCTAATAGTAACAGTTAGAGATGACTTACATCCAAGAGAGCACTTAAAATACATTTTGTATACATTACGTGTATATATTATATATTATCTAACATAATAAAATGATATAACATGCAGCGTGGCATGCATTGCATAGTTCATTTAAACCATTTATTTTAAACCATCCTAAGTTTTAGTATAATCACCGCATGACTCTTTAACTGTAAAAAAAAATTGTAAACAGTGATTTAAAAAGAAGAATAAAATCCCTTTTTAATGTGCACGCTATAGGGCGAAATGTTCTGCATATGCCGTGATGTCTCTTTTTCACATCACATTAAAATATTGCCATTAAAAAAGGTGCATTACATTTGCAACATGTTTTCAGGCAAGAAAATTCCTCTGAACCCAAAGAAAAGTTAAAAGCTCAGAAAAACGCCATCCCTGCCCAAGTAATAATAGTGTCCCTTCCTTCTCTCGCCAAGGATATTAGCTCCATGGGTTGGAATTAACAGCCTAAACATTAAAGTCCCTTAACAGATGTCTGCAGGATTGGACTAACACGCTTCACTGGGTCAGCTTCAGCAGCCACCAAGGTTTAGTTTGGTGAGTCAGGTGGTTTCAAAGAGGCACGCTACAACAGAGACGCGAGCTCCACAAGGGAAAATCTGGCAGAGGAAAGAAATAAATATACGATCGTATGCACATGCCATTGGGGATCCATGAAAGTGCGTTAGTCACTCTTTCCTGTTGGGACTCAGATATGCTCCATCTGTTTTACACAATCAGCTTCATCCCATATTACAAACCGAGAACTCATTTAAAGCAAAACAAATCCATGGTTACAAGCAGAGCAAACGTTTACATATTTATTAATAATAATTAAGCTTTTCACAAATTCCACATATGAAAGAACTACAAAACTAGAGGAAATACACAAAAGTAAACTCTTGAAACGTCTTTAAGCTCTTCACTTACAAGTGATGAAATCAGACATAGGCATCCGAAACTCACACGTCTCCCAGTGAGATGACAGGTTCAAGTATTTGGCTAAACTGGTTCTACACTGAAACCAGATATTTCTCCCTTTAATGAGCCTCTAGTCTGCATCATGTAAAGGGATAGTTCACTGTAAAATATGATTTCTGTCATAATCTCGTAAAAGATGTAAATATAAACGAAAAGTGAGGCTGCCAGTCCCTCACAATCTCTATTTGAGTCCCAGAAAAGAGATGTTCATTTTTGGGTGAACTGTCCCTTTAAGCAAGTTCTTTATCAGCGAGCAACTTTACATTTACATTTTATATTACGTTTACAAAATGAATAAATACAGTTAACAAGGAATACATAACATACACTTAATGCAATGTAATTACAAATATAAAACTATATAATAATAATTTAACTATACTTAACTATACAATAATAACAGTGAAACTCACCTTATAGACATTCTCCGTTATACGGTGCACCTCATCGGTCCGGGACATTTTGGAAGCTTGAGTCAGAACCATAGACGAGAATTGTAATTTCTACTGCAGGAAAATGTTTCCGAGAAAATACAGGAGGAGGAGGAGGAAAAGGAGACACTGTATCATTCAAACAGAGAGTGTCAGAGGCTGAGGAGGATGCGGGAGCTTTTATATGGAACTCTCTCACTGATGCCCACGCGCAGCCGCCGGAGTGGCGGGAATCCACCGTACGCGTTTATCCTCGTCACTGGAACTGCGCTTGATATTCCATCGGACTCTCCCTTTCACCTTCTACGCTCCTGCGAGAAAGCGGTGCGACGCGACGAGCTTTTTCTTTCGTGGTTATACATTCGCGTTGCGTGACTATATAACAGTGAAAGAGCTGAAGATGTGAGACCATTTATTACAACATAACGTCGCGTGCTTGCAGCAGACAGTGCAGACTGTTATCATATGGAGCGCTTTGGCGCGTCGTTACGCTGTGTAGGGGTGTCAGGAACACTCTGTCCTTTGAATACCATGACCATGATTATATGCTGAAACTAAGCTGTGTTAAAAGCACCCCCTATACCCTCATTCACTATTCCCTACATTAGCTGATAGTCCACTTGAGGGATTGAATGAAAATAAGTGAGCATTAGTAGCCTAATGAAAAGATATATCATGAACTCTGTCAAGAAAACTATAAACCTTAATTAAACAACTTAATAGCCTAATCAATTAAAAAGGAATGTATACCTGTATGATATTACACTGTAGCCACATTGGACCAGCGCTTTGGGGAAAACATGATGGATGGAGCATGGAGGATTCACCTGTGGGTGCCTTCATCTTCTGTGGAAGGCGGGAATTCATTAGTCTTGACCGTCACGGTGCATTGTGGGTATTCTCTAGCCATTAAGCGTTGTACACTGGTTATTGCGATGCATTATGGGATTAAATGAGTGCACTCCATAATGTTCGCATGGTTTTGGACCCCACTACAAATGACTGTCCCCTCAAATAGTGCCCTATTTAAGGGTAGCTATAGGGGGCGAGTTCAGACATAGCCCTAGGGGAGAGTGCGGCTGGTTGGGTCAAGGGTTGGTTGGCACAGTTAAAGCTACACTGTGTAACTTTTTTAGTTTATTCTTAGCTAAAAACACTTAGGCTGCGTTCACACTGCAGGGCTTAATGCTCTATTCCGATTTTTTGAAAAAATTCGATTTTTTTGCAAGGCCGTTCACATTTCCAATTAAATGCGACCTTTTGTGATCTCCTGTGTGAACGTGAAATTACCCAGAAGTGACCCGCATGCGCAGAAGAGTACTCAACGGTCAACGACGTCACTTGTTGTTTACGGAAGTAGCCAAATATGGGTGTCAGCATTGGAGTTCGTTTAGCTTTATTAAAGTTATTTTCACAACGGAGCCAGCACCATTACAACCTTCTCATGTTAATTCCCTTCTACTGACTGGTCTCAGCATCGTCCGCCATAGTTGTTTATTTTTTTTAATTTCCCGCCTACTTCAACGTACAATGATGACGTTTGTCGCGTATCAACGACGTGCGGGTCGGATACATGTGACCTGGCAGTTCAGACTGAAGACGCATTTCAAAAGATCGGATATGTATCGGATTTGGACCACATACCCAAGTGGCCTGGGTCGCATTTGAAAAGATCGGATCTGTGTCATTCAGACTGTCATGAAAAGATCAGATACAGGTCGCATAAGGGCAAAAAAATCGGAATTGGGTCGTTTCAGCCTGCAGTGTGAACGCAGCCTTAGTTCTTTCAAAAATATATGTGCTCATTAATGTATATTTACTTCTTTCAAGTAATAAAGTATTCTCGTAAGTTTATAATATGCCATTGAAAATACATACGGGTAAGGGGTTCGAATGGGGGTCGCCATGTTGCCCCTCCATCTTGAAAGTACATTAGCCAAAGAGGGACATACCCGTTAATTCAAGCTTCGCCTTTCGCGTTTTAACACTCGATGGCACCGTGTCGAATGTTAAGAGGGGGGTTGCTTGAGACTGCTAGCTATATGAAAACCTGAAAGCCTTTTTGAAAGTCTGTTGCTGATGGAGGATCACTCTTATTCTCGAGGATATGTCACAGAGTCGCCAAGGAAGCGAAAAAGAGAATTAAGACGGCAACACAACAGGCAAATCAACACTAATGGACGAGGTCGAACTGGAAGCCATGTTAATCTTGGACTAAATCGGCCAGTTAAAACGAAATCGGAATTGGGAGGAACAGAAACTAATATTTCCTGGATGGTCATATACCTTTTCACCGCTAGATGGGGGAAAATATCACACAGTGTAGCTTTAAAATGACTGCCAACTTGACCTGAACACACCCATTTACTAAAATCATCAAACTGTCACTAACTATTGAGGTGAGAACAACTTTTCTATTTTACAGTGTCAAAACAAACCCTAAGCTGGATTTTTAAATTCTCCTAAAAAGATTTGTTCACTGACCCTTTGGCGTGGCAACATGCAAGTCATGGAAGGAGAAAGTAATTGAATCATTCTTTTTTACTCAATCATAAGTCATTGTACTTTATTAAAATTCTTTTGGCAAATGTACTTGAGTGCAAAGCAAATGTATAATTTTCTTTCTTTTTGTAAACAGGTTAGCACGACTTAAAGCTATATCAAGATATAGAAAATATAATCAGTAATAGCCTAAATCAATTAATAATTAATGTACATATAAATAAAATATATTTTAAAATGTATAGCTATAATATGAAATAATTAAATTCTTACGTTATTTAAATTGTAATTTTTATTCATAATTTTTCTTTCTCTCCTTGTGTGAATGACTCACCTGACGAACTGAACAAACAATGTTTTTTTTTCCTTTGGAACAATACATATATCATGAAAACTGTCATACAATTAAACTTAATTTGAAAATGCTAAAACAAACTTTCTTAATATTTTATAAACAAGCTATTAGAGACATTTAATTATGGGTTTTTGTGTAAAAATGACACATCTACCTCTAAATTGGAGGTTAGGATTTTTTCTGTTTTGAGAAACATTTGCTTTAGCCTATAGTTGTATTCCCAGAATCAAGCATCATGACTACATCACTCATAGTACAACGATCACCCAAGGACTGGAGGAGGATCAGATGGGATGAGTACTGTAGTGGGCACTGCACAATTCATGCGTGGGTCTATGCGTGTGATGTAGGCAGGGATTCCTTTTGAGTCTCTCAGCAGCTTCTACCCACACCACCAACACAGTTTTTCCCTGCTGCACTCTCCCTCTCTGTATTATAATGAAGAACTACAACTACACAAACCAAGAAATTATATGATCATTTACGCTACTATTGAAGAATGCACATAGATTGACCACGAAACTGATCGACCACTGACTATTGTCTAGATAATACTTCTATTCTTTATAAATCACAATTTGGAAGCCAAAACACATTTATTTATACAGTGCTTTATTTTTAAGCATCTTCACAGTAATAAACAGGAGAAATGTCAACGTTAAAACAGTTATCAATAATGTATCAATTTCAGTTATTAAGAAGCTAAAATCATGTCATTATTCAGTTCAAGTTTTTGTGTTCTCATCCGATAATATTTTATTGATTGGTCTTGATTGTCTAATGCCAGCAAAACGCATTAAAGGGTTAGTTCACCCAAAAATGAAAATTCTGTCAGTAATTACTCACCCTCATGTTGTTCCAACCATGTAAGACCTTCGTTCATCTTCGGAACATAATTTAGTATATTTTTGATGAAATCTGAGAGCTGTCTCACTCCTCCATAGGCTTTCAGAGGGAATGAAACTTGATGGCCCAGAATAGTAAGTAAAAACGTCATTTAAGGAGTCCAAATGACTACAGTGGCTCTGTATTAAGTCTATCATGCTACGAAAATACTTTTTGAGCGGAAAAACAACAAAAATAATGACTATTATTGTTGTTCAATTTGAGCCTCTGACGCCACGACGCATGCGCGAAAACGGTGTTCTTCTTCTACTACTACTAATCTCAGTTTTCGCGCATGCGTCGTGGCGTATAATAATAGTCGTTATTTTTGTTGTTTTTCCGCTCAAAAAGTATTTTCGTCGCATGATAGACTTAATACAGAGCCACTGTAGTCATTTGGACTCCTTAAATGACGTTTTTACTTACTATTCTGGGCCATCAAGTTTCAGTCCCTCTGAAAGCCTATGGAGGAGTGAGACAGCTCTCAGATTTCATCAAAAATATACTAAATTATGTTCCGAAGATGAACGAAGGTCTTACATGGTTGGAACAACATGAGGGTGAGTAATTACTGACAGAATTTTCATTTTTGGGTGAACTAACCCTTTAAGATGATTCCTATTAGCCAATATTTTTGGTTCTGTTAGTCCAAATAAAACAACACTTATTTGGCTACATTATTTTAAAATTTTGGGTCATGTACCATTTTTTACATATCCACTGTAAATTAACATTTATTCATCAATTAATAAAAAAATAATAAATTATGTTTAAAAAATTCAAGATGATTGTAAAGCAAGAAGGTGGTTTGGCCTATTTTCGCAGTCTTATGTGTTATCAATAAGGATGTGAATCATAATTATTAGTTGCTTAAATTGCTGTCAAAAATAACCACAAACAGTCAAAAAGTTGTAAAATGTCTGCATAATAAAAAAAAATACTTTGGTGTGTAAGCTCAAAAACAATTTCTTACACGCACACAAAAAAAAGCCTCTAAATAAAGTTTTTTGCGTGTGTAAATGTGTGCAAGCTCCTTTCTGAACTTTGTCAAAAATAATCATATATAATCAAATAATATAATATAAAATAATAACATAATAATCAAAATGCAGTGTAATAAATGGCAAGAGGGAGCATGTATTGCCAGTGTTAACACATTACAGGTAAAGCAAGTTACGATCAGATTACTTTTTTCATTTAAGCTGTAAAAAAATCTTGATTTTAACGGTAAAAAAACTGTAAAAATGCTATACGGTTAAAAACAGTTAACTGGCTAACAGAAAGTTTCCGCAGTGTTTAATGTTTTATATTGGAATTATTAGAACCATTTAAATTACACTGGGTTACCATAGTGGAGAAGAGTGGAGCGATTGCCTGATTCAACACCTCATTCTAGCATTTCATACATAGCTCTTGGCATGTACATTATGTGCTATTGCTGGCTAATAGAATGAAAGCTAGTTAGTACAGCATTATAGATCAGTCAAGTGACAACAAATATATACAAAAATAAACTTGTGATTTGATTGGTCAAGTCCCCCTGTGCACACCACTTTTGTTAGGGAGCCATTTTAAAATCATTGTGAGACTACTCAATTCGGTTACTCAAAAATTACTTGATTCTATGATGTTGAAATAATGTGAACAAATTATGTTTGATTAATTTAATTGATTCATGTGGAACCGATGTACATGATTAAATCATGTAAATCCAACACCTTTTTTTTCAGTGTATGGTGAATAACTGTAATAGATCTAACCTTAGATTTAATGTTATTTTACAGTAAAATACCGTTAAATTTACAGTTTTTAGAAGTGGAAAAAGAACAAGTCGTTGTGTAATTTAATTTACAATGAAAAAACGTAAATTGACATTCCCAGAATTCCTTGCGTGACGCTTCACATTTGATGTATTTTCATTGAAAGAACTGTTTCTTCTTATTTTTTTCTAATCAGTTATGTACATTAGGTTTTTATGTTATTTAATGTTGTTAAATGAATGTCTCTGCAACTCCTATTTATTAGTTTTGTCCTCCTAAGCTGCTTGTGATGAGCTTTGATTCATCATGTGACCCACTGCGATTTCGTGGTTGTCAGTATATACCAAAAGTACATAACAGATATTAATATTTCAATAGGTTGGTAATTTAACGTTATTTCAGTAAATGAAATATGGTTATTTACTGTAAATTTAACTTAAATCTGTAAAACCTTAAACAATGCTACCGCGTGTTTTACTGTAAAGTTCTGGCAACCACAGCTGCCGTTTTTTTACCGTAAATTTTTGTAAAGATTTTCTTTACAGTGGGGGTTACTTTTTCAAATAAGTAACGCAAGTTACTTCGTTTTCGCATTTATTGACTGAAGTCTCTCCTGTGCCTGTTGAGAGAAATCAGGAGTAAGTGCAGAAGCGTTGTGCGCACTGTTTAAACATCATGGTTATTGTAGTTCTAGACTAAATGTGTGCAGGCAGTTACTCATCTCACTCATCTAATGCATTACTTTCCATAAAAAGTAACTAAGTAATGCAATTAGTTACTATTTTAGGGGGTAACGCAGCTTTCCCCAACACTGTGTATTTTAGGAAAAGTTATACAGTAATATTACCACAAAATTTGGACCTTTATCAGAACATGATTTGCATGTAAACGTGACCACACTTTATGGTGCTAACGGCCCTGACAACACCTTTTACGGCTGTTCTGATGGAAAAAGCATTCAAATTGTTTTTCAAACTGTGTTAGCACACCTGCATGTCATTTTCGAATGAACCCCAAGACCTTGATTAGTTAGATTGTGTTGATTACAGTTGGAGCTGATCTCCACGGGAAGGTAGATCCCGAAGATCCGGACTGAGCTCTAGTGTTTTCCTGTTTTTTACAGGTCAAGCGAGAGAGTAAACTGCATTTAATGCTGTGAGCTTAAGCAAAAGGTCAAGAAATTCCATCTGATACAATGGAAAATTTCCTTTCTTTTGTTTCTTTTCCAGTTGTTGCACATACACAGCTCATGGAGGTTCATGGGAAAAGCGCATAACATTAGAGATGCTTCCGTCTAGAGGCCACTTCGATTGATTTCACATCACAGAGGAAGTCTTATCTACTGGACCTATCAAGACCGAATGTAAAGGGTAAATAAAAAGCAACAAAGCAAAACAGAGATCAATACAGACCCCTAAAACCAGCAGCTCTTCAGAACAGCTGTGTGATTAAGGGAACACTTGCTTTAAATGTGGGAAGAGAAAAGGCCAAATGTAAGATAAATTGAAGCTCTTCCATGTTTTAATATATAGACTTTGAAAAGGAAGGATTTAAAATGATGTGGAGGAATTCATTTTATGTATAGCTTCTTTGTTTCTAGGAAACTCAGTTTCTGTCTTTACTGGACATTATTCACACCTCCCTATGTTTGCTGATCAAAGTCCGTTGTCTGAGAGTGTAACAGTATGAAACTGCTTCACATTGAGCTCTGGTGGAGCCATTCTGACTCGTGGGGCAGCCGCCCACTCCCATAGTGCTTTGTGTCAGGCGAGATAAGAGCAGCCCCACACAGCTCCAACTGCCTGGTTCCAGACAAAGGGCTTCCAACAAAGCAATACAGGTACTTGGTTTTTAGGTCAATACCTTTCAAACAATGGTCTAACTTTGGCTTGCTCATAAAATTCTGCACAGTGATAAATTATATTTATATCTGAACTGAAAATAAACAGTTTTGTGATTGCAGACTTGGTCATTCTGATCTGAGTTTGAGACATTGTTGAGATTTATTGATCCCCTATTTATTTCAACATCTCCATTTGATCTCAATGCTGTCTAGTTATTATATTGTGTGTATTTAATGCAGATATACTGTACACTCCCATGCAAAAGTTTGGGCTCAGTAAGGTATTCTTTTTAAAGAAATGAACTTTTATTCAGCAAGGAAGCATTCAATTGATTTATAAATTGATAATGTTAGAGTAATGGCTGTTGAAAATTCAGGTACAATTTTTAAAATATATTCAAATAGAAAACGGTTATTTTAATTTGTAATATTTCATATTACTACTGTTTTTGTTGTATTTTTAAATCAAATAAATGCAGCCTTGGTGAACTTTAAGTTCTTTTAAAAATGTGATCCCAAAATTCTGAGCGGTAGTGTATACGAGAAGATATTAAAGACATCTCATTTGTGTATTTTTGTTTCTATAATTAAGATGAATGATATATCGCAGACCATTTGGGGAAATGCTTGATAACTACCTGCAGTAAAAGCAAGCCACGTTTCTGCCAGACTTGTACCAAACATAGCTTGCATTATACTGCTGCCTAGTGGCTGCTAGGCACAACAGTGATGAAACATTATCAAATAAAATTTATTGTTGCAGAATTACAAAATGAAACTATAAACTAATGTACTTAATGAACAGTGAATTCACAGTACAGTGATACAGTGCCAACATGGGAAAATTAGATAAAAACCTAATCAGTGCGTTAGTCATAAACAAAAAGGACAATGTGATTAGTTTTGCTTCTATATATCATGTTATACATGTATACTTCATAAAAACAAAACACTGTGTACAGCATAATGCAATGATTCTGAACAGAAGTGGGTTTTGACTTTAATTGGACATTTCTGCTGTATTATACCTGTATTTTCCCTCAAGGATTTTTATTTATCTATCTATAAATCAGTTTTTACTACTTCTTAAGCCAGGCTTGTCATAGTTGTAGTTTTTAATGACATCGTTCAGCACAGTGGAAAGTTTTCAGAGCATTAAAAAAAGTGTATGCTCTTAATGGAAACGCTTCAGTTTTATGTTCTTTGAGACAAAACATGGCGTACTAAAGTTTGGGAATCATTTTTAAAAGAGATTGTTATAACAACAGTGATGCATGCATTAAAAAAGAACAGGCTTAAACATGATATGCCTTTGATATATAATTGAAAGATCAGACAAAACTGTAGGGTGATTAGAAAGACCAGGCACTGTTAAGAGTAATCTTCAGAATGATCATCTTACTAAACTAAATGGCATACAGTATGCAGTGTATATACAATTTAAAAAAATGGCATTGATGTAGGGTCGTCAACATTTACGATGGGGAGGACTGTCAATTACTCCCCAGAGTTTTGTGTGGGATGAGCCCTTGGGGTCTCCAGTGGGGTGGCTCGAGAGCAGACACGGAGGTATGACAGATGCAGGTGGACAGATCTGTATTTACACTGCCACCATCTCTCGCTCTGGTTTCTTTTTCGCCCTCTCCTTCTCCCGCACTGATACAATACAAAAGTCTTTTATGAGCATTTGCATACTATGCACTGTATGCGTACAGAAACAGAGAAGAAGAAAACACAGACCTGGCTCTTGCTCTGGAACCTCTGGTAGTTCTTCTCCAGGCACCTCAGGAAGTTCAAGGTCAGCTTCTCCCTGAGCACACACAGGAAATGTATAAGCCAGATGAAAACACAGCAGCTGACACAACATCAGTAACAAGGGCTGTCAGAGTTTGTTCATGTACACACCTGAGTGATAGCCTCCAGCTCTGCTAACACAGCATCCTCATCTTCCTGGGTCAGAGATCCCGCCAGTATATCATCAATTTGCTGCATGCACACACAAACACACACACACAGACAACAAGGAATGAGGGGAAAACCCACTTCTACAGTGCGCACAGGAGATTTAAACAGCAACAAGCACACAAGAGACCAAGCGTGTCTGCGAGAGAGATCTAGCTGCCTCTCAGTTCTTATAGGTTGGAGGATGTAGCACAAGTGGTGTAGAGTAGAACGGATCATTATAGCCTTTTATGGCTGCTCATCTTTAGACATTCTTTTTTTTTTTCTTCATTTTGATACAAAGTGCATGTCAGTCGAAATATTTCTCTGGCATGTGCTCAAATAACGATCAGTGAAAGATCATTGTGTTGCACAACAATCTGAAGAGAAATCGGTCATCACTGCAGTAGGAGACTTTTTCATCTAAATCTGGAAGTGTTAGGACTCCGAAAAATTTAAAAAGTTTTTACGTGAACTGAAGAAACAACTTTATTAAATGTACAAAAGAATGAATGTGTGACATTGACCACGTGAACTCTTTGAACAGATCAAAGATCAGAAGTTCTTGGGGCATAAAATTGTATACATTTTTCAATTCAGTTTTCTACTC
Source organism: Romanogobio albipinnatus (assembly GCA_023566225.1). Lineage (NCBI taxonomy): Eukaryota > Metazoa > Chordata > Actinopteri > Cypriniformes > Gobionidae > Romanogobio > Romanogobio albipinnatus. The sequence continues at coordinate 11,851,624 of CM042257.1, forward strand.
AAATTATAATAAGTAATGAAAATGTGACCCTGAACCACAAAACCAGTCATAAAGGTCATGCATACATTATCTGAAAGCTGAATAAATATGCTTTCCATTGATGTATATGATGTATGTTTGTTAGGATAGGACAATATTTGGCCGAGATACAACTATTTGAAAATATGGGGATGCAAAAAAATCGAAATATTGAGAAAATCGCCTTTAAAGTTGTCCAAATTAAGTTCTTAGCAATGCATATTACTACTACTAATAATAATTGTTTATATATTTACGGTAGGACATTTAAAAATATCTTCATGGAACACTTACTTAATATCCTAATGATTTTTGGCATAAAAGAAATATCGATAATTTTGACCCATACAATGTATTGTTGGCTTTGCTATTGCCACAAATATATACCCGTGCGAATTATGTTTTGTGGTCCAGGGTCACAAATGGCCTTATGACTTTTACTGCGTAAACTGCTTAGACAAATCTTACAAGTTAGATTTTAAAAAAAATATTAAAAAGCAAAATGTACCTTCTGATACTCAATGGCATCGTGCGTTTCATCCATAATCTTCTCCACGTCCTCTATGGACAGCATCTGGTACGAGAAAAAAAAGAATAGAGATATGGCTGTACAAGTTAAATTCCCCAGTACATTTTACTGAGCACGACCAAGTATAACATTAATTTCTCATTACGTACCTCATGCATTTTCTTCAGGCAATCATTGCCAACTTTCAGTCCTTCAATGACTTTCGTCTCTATTTGTGCAAATTCAATATCTTGTACCTGTAAAACAAAAATAGGTCTGATTGTGATATGCATGATAAATGGTAGACAAGCTACAGAAAAAGGTGCAACCATGTTAACACGTGTCATATCTAACATTCTAAAAGTAAGATCTGTTTTATTTACCATCCGCTCCAGGTTGCCTATCTGATTTTCAGTTTTGTTCAGTAACTGGTCCTGGTAGCGTTTCTTCTTGAGGAGTAGGAGTGCTTTCCTGAACAAAAAAAAACACAAAATAGTATGAGAGTTTCAGCTTGTTTTAGAAAGCTAGATCTCCTAATTCTAACACATGATCACACTCACTCTTTCTTTCCATCTTTCAATAACTGTTTGGCTAGTTGTCGCTCTTTCTCTACGTGAAACGTGATCTTCTTCTGATACTGCTTCAGTTTATCTCTCTGCTGCTTCAGTTGCTGCTCACACACAAATAATAATAAAGAAACATTAAATGAAAGCGAAAAATAGGCAGTATGTACAGTAATGATCCTATAGCTGAGCTGTATTCTATACAATACAACATAAACTGCACTTTCAATTTTGGTGTCCAGTTGTCAATCAGCATCAACAGAGATCCCTAGTGGTACAATATATATATATATATATATATATATATATATATATATATATATATATATATATATATATATATATATATATTAGTTTTCATATACACACACACATACATACATAATGTGTATATAATGTGTACACTTTTCTTATCAGACTTAGCCAGTTAGCAGCTGTCTAACACACCAGCACAGCTCTGTCCTGCTCGGTCACCCGAGTTGCTTTCTTTTTCCCGAAAAGATTTCCCATGTCGATGCCGCATCCCCGCCACTATCTGTCCTGACAGGGGTGGTGTTTCTAAGATTTAGAAAATTGTAATTCCATAGGCCGCGTATATCTGTAAGTCCATAACAGCAACACTGAAGTCTGAGCTATGTGGAAGAAAACACCAACCCGGCCTACCGGAAGCTATGCACTTCAAAATAAAAGCCCCATAGAAACCACTTGTTTTTATCAACAACAACAACAATAATAATTATTATTACAACTATTATAACTTAGACATGATTACATTATTAAATATGTTACAATGGCCGTTAGGTTTGTTCAGCAAATATCACATTGCAAATATCGCACATATCCTCACGGTTTCGATTTAGTACTGTGGTGCAAAATAAAAGTATGCAGCACATCTACTAAATTAAAGTCTACTTGTCTGTATAGACTAATTCACTGAGCCACACCTTTTAGGTCAGATAGCAATTTTACTAGTCCAAAAAGTGAAAGTTAAACGCTGTCCTCCATCAACTACTACTTCATCATGACCGGATGTGGACGTGGCATACAGCCTCAGTTCTTCCGGTGCGCATGAGGAAGGGATTAAACGTCTGTCTCTCTGCTCTCTTTCCGTGAAAGAACGGCAGCCTTATCGCGTTTACCGGCGTTTAGAACCGGAGCGGCGTCCCGACGACTCGTTCGTTAACCCATCGAGCTGTTTATGAGGTGAGCTGTCAGATGGCGCTAGATATTTGTTCTTTTATTTCGTTATTTATTTTCCTGTCAGTGCTAGCTTAGCTTAGCACATTCAGCGCGAGCCGCAGCGTCGAGTCATTTATGAGTTTTATTTACACTTAAGACAATAAAGTGCCACATTTTGCTGTAATTCATACGATATAAGGCTCTATTGATGCGAGATACGTGTTGGCAGACCAAGTGGGTCATTTCCTGGTTGTGTTTTAATAAGCAGCAACGATAAACATCCCAAATTAGCTTAGCAAGAGGTGAGAGAGTGAGTTGATTTAATGTCCTCATACGCCACTTAGTGATTTTAAAAACACAGTCATGTTTTAAAGCTTAACGTGTGTAATGTAACTTAATGTCCCAGGTAATAGTTTGTTATTCGCTTTTATTAGCACATGTGTTGGTGCTGTAATGCATCTGTTTGACTTGTTATGATTTTGTTACTCAACTTCTTGTTTGACATTTCTTCTACTTGGGGTCTTTTAATATCATGATATTAATGTATTTTTAGTTGTGTTTATATATATATATATATATATATATATATACACATACATACACATATATATGTGTATGTATGTGTATGTGTGTGTGTATATATATATATATATATATATATATATATATATATATATATATATATATATATATATATATATAAAAAAATATGTATGTATGTATGTATATATATATATATATATATATATATATATATATATATATATATATATATATATATATAAAATATGTATGTATGTGTGTGTGTGTGTAACACGGTCATGTCCCTCTCTATTGCTTATATTTTCCAAATTTGTGTGTATGAAAGTGAAAGGACGACAGCACGTTCGAGTCTCTGACGCAGAGTGAAGTCATAATTACATTTTTCTTAAGTTGTCAGAAAAGGAATATTCACTAACACTAAACTTTAATGCAAGTTTTCTGTGAATGCTCATTAAAAAGGAAGGTCTCTTCGTGTTCCCCATTTTTAAATGAATGGGAATTGAGATGTTTTGTTTTACTCCAGAACACACCCCTTTATTGACAACTGTATCTCTATCTTCATTTCAAAATTTTACAGGATCCTGCTTTTCTACCAGGCTTTTTTTTTTTTTTGTCAAATCCACTGATGAACAAGCTATTGAATTTTTAGAGGCAGCTTGTTTGTTTGATCATCGGTGTCTTTAAGCCTTAGGCCATGAAACCGGTTGCTTGGGTCAAGAGACTTGCGACTCGAGTTTGTCTCAGACTTGAATTTCCATTTCTGCTGGTTTCCCTTTACGTAATGTTGTCACCCATGTTTTGATCTTTTACACAATTCCTCTGAGTATATTCAGGTCGTGCGGCAGGCCTGTCATTTAATTTCAGACTGATAGATGGAAAATGAGCGTGTTTATCTCTGGAAGTCCTCACACATGGGATACTGTATACTATTACGGTATCCATTGCCTTGAATTATTCAACACATTATTCAAGGCTGCGTTGTGCTAAAGCTTCTCAGCTGTTACATGCTAGAAACCAGAGGAACCGTATTTTTATAGAAGATGCTTTGAAGTCTAAATTTAGATCTAGATATTTCATAATAGCTGTTGAATCTCCTTTCCATATGCATTTTAAAGTCATAGTAACACCTGCTGTTAAGAAAGCAAGTGTGCTGGCACTAATGGTGTCATTTGAGTCCACTCCAATCTGCTTGTGTTTCATTGATGTTTGTGAAATTGATATGTGGTAGACACTATTAAACACTATTATATAAGCAGCTTCAGGAGTTACTCCAGTAAAGTGTGGACTAGTGAGTTGAGTTCGTCATGAGTCTCAGATGTTTGGGATGGGTGTGGAACACATTGCCGTCAGACATCTGCTATGTTCTGTGAATGTTATTAGGGTGTGCTTTCTTTAAATATAGGTAATGTTTTTGTTGTGTATCCATCATCATCATCATCATCATCCTTTTCACTTTCATCATGCATTTTCTTTTATTTATATATGTATTATTTATTTCTTTTATTTATATTTTATTTGTGTGTTCTATTACATAATTGTATTCATCATAATTAAATAACTTGTTAGATTCTGAAACAACATTTCTTTTTCTTATTTGGCTGGAAAATACTTACTAGGCTACGTGGTCTGTTAATGCTAATATCCAAATAGCTATTTGGTATGGGTGTAACGGTACACAAATATGATGGTTCGGTACAGCAGTTTTACAAAATTGCTTTTCATTTATTTTTATTCAACAGTGGTTTACTGAAAAAACTGTGTCTGTCCTTAAATTAATTCAATTATAACAAACATTTTCTTAAAGATAATGCTGTGTAAACTGTAAACTATATAGGGAGCCCTAACTTACACATTATAATATCAAAGGTTAACAACAGAGCCCAAACGATTAGCCTAAATTCAGTTTTTATTTAGTCAAATTTTAGATATAATAATCAACACTCATGAGCTTCACATAAGGCAGTTTTTGCATTAACTTCTAAATAAAAATTTTTATTTAAATTTTTCTTCTCCAATTCGTTGTTGAAATATAATCATTTAAGGCGTTTTCATACCTGAAAGTCCGCACCAAGGTCCGAACCGAAGTTCATGTTTTGATACATTTTATACATTCGGTTAGTTTTGGTTTGGTTTCACATTGCCATTATGCGAGCACACTAAAGAACTTTACATGACACACTTGCGTCCACTCTAGAGAGTCGGACTTGTAACCGGAAGGTTGCCGGTTCGAGTCTCAGGTCCGGTAGGAATTGTCGGTGGGGGGAGTGAATAACCAGCGCCCTCCTCCGCCCTCAATACCACGCCTGAGGTGAGACCCTTGAGCAAGGCACCGAACCCCCATCTGCTCCCCGGGCGCCGAAGCAATATGGCTGCCCACTGTTCACAGTATGTGTGTGTTCACTGCTGTGTGCATGCACTTGGATGGGTTAAATGCAGAGCACAAATTCCAAATATGGGTCACCATACTTGGCCACACGTCACTTCACTCGTCATCATCTATGTGGGCTGCATCTGGACTATGATTGGTTTGTAATCGGACGTGCGTCTGACGTCAGCGTCTTTGACAAGAATGAATGAAACGACGCATATCGTTGCCACTATTGAACCGTGTGCATTGCTTGACTATTTTCTTTCCGTTACGTTTAAAAGTGGACATTTCAAGCTTTATATACACATATTTCTCATGTTTGTAAAACCACCACAGCTGTTAGTTCACTAGAGAAACAAACTCTTTTATTAAATATATGCACTATATTAGCCTATATATTCATTATATTCTACTGAACCTGTCAGTGATGTCTTGATTATTTAATGTATGTTTAAATAAATCTGTCATGAAAATGACAGCCACTGTGTGTAAGGGTGCTTTCACACCTACCTTGTTTGGTTTCGGATTTTCAGACTTTTCAGTTTGGTCCGAATCAAAATTACAGGTGTGAAACCTCCCCCGTACCACGGTCCGGACCAAACAGACAAAATTTGGTCAGACGAAAAAAAGGTAGTCTCGGTCCGGATCAAACTGAACAACGGTTTGGTTCGTTTCTAGTGTGAAAGAATTTTCTCTATGGTTCGTACTTTCAGACCATTTACAGGAAGCTCCTGTTTATGTTTAAATATTGTAATGTAATTTTTAAATTTCATATAGGCTACATTGATTATGAAAAGTGAAAAGATGTGCAATATGTCAGAAGACAGAAGGTCAGAAATGATTTTGAAAGACATTTTGTATGATTTTGCTTAGAAAGACTTTCTTTAATGTGATGTTTGTTGTTTTGTATAAATTGCATTTAAAGAGCGTCAAAATGGCATTTATCGTTTGAATTTCGTGATAAAATGGACTGAATACTTAATATGTTTGTGTGGGAACTCGGATTGAAGTGTGTTCCGCGCTTAAAACAAGCCGACTGTTAACTGTTAAAGATTGCATTCGGAACTGTTCGGTGCGTGTGCACCGAACCGAAAGCCCTGTACCGAAACGGTTCGGTGTGAATATGTGTACCGTTACACCCCTACTATTTGGACATTTTAGACTACTTTTTTAATCGTTAATGTGGTCATTTGCCTGTTAACATTAATTTAATAAAATGAATGTCAGATTATCTTCAGAATGAACTTGACCTCCACCTCGTAGCTTTCATTCACATCTGGCTCTATTCTGATCAAAATAATCCATTCCCTTTAATAATTCAACTCCTGTTGTAATTTGTTTTTTAAACTGTTTCATTAAAGCAGCACTAGGTAACTTTTCAACCTTCATAATATATTTTCAAGACTCTTGTGATGATACATCGACTTACAATAGGTTGAATGACACGTCTGCCATAGCCTGAAGGGGTCTGTATCGTTTCTAATCGTACTTTTAAACTTCGGGTTTCGGGTAGTAACCCGAGAAAAAAAAGAACTACAAAATTCGACTGCTTTACGTTATATACGTCACTTCCACCATCACCCCCACTTCCTTAAATTCGGACGTGCGAGCCTTTGTTTGCCGGATGTTATAGTCATGGTCGAGGCAGCACAGGAAAAGAAGAAAGCTAAGGTTTTGTCGGAGGAATGCAAAAAGAGGAAACGATAAAGTGATCGTATTAAAGGCAGGACGAGGATCAACATTGGGCCAGCGTTTGCTCGTTGGCGTGAGCTGAAGGAGGTCAATACATTATATTGACGATATATGGTTATTACCTACCCCTCAAACATTGAATTGAAGTATCATATAGATTCTGTAAAACGGTAACCAATAGACTAGACTACTATAATGACGCTGGCTTGTAAACGTGAGCATTGTGATCATTTGGCGTTTGAAAAAAATATATAAAACCCATGAAATTATATTCATATGACATGCTGAAACATATGCCACTGTACCTGGGATGAAGACATTTCACACGCGACGCAAGCAGAGCACCTGCATGTGAACTCCTCCTGCAGTGTTCAGGGCTATCATAGTTGTCATGTCAACAGATGCACGTGCGATGTATCCCCTGATTTAGGATGACAGAGTTTACGACAGTAGTAGAGGACAATACTGTTTCCCAACTGTAGGGGGACCCCGAGAGCAAAACCTACCTAGAACTGCTTTAAGAAATGTCACATTATGCAAGTTAAAAGGATTACGAATGTTTACCCTTCATTTATTATTTGACCATGGAATATAACAATTCCTCTTGAATACTGGGTCCTGTTTCACTTCAAACAGGTGTGAGGTCTATGCTGGGTTTTGATTCTAATGCTTAAATTTAAAGCAAAATGCAAAATGTTATTTGTTTGCTCATCAACTTCCTTGTGTTGCTTGCTTTTAGAAACCCCAAACCTTTTTTGGCTTGAAGAGTGAAAGAGCTTTTCTGGCAGAACTCTTTTATGTCAACATTTGCTGCACTGGTCTGAGCTTAAATGATTAGTCGTGAGTTTTGCTGTGCCAGCAGTCCAGCAGCACATGTCTTTAGACCCCTGAAAGCATCAGAGCGACTAACAAGACCTCTTAAGCACTTCTCACTGCAGTACCTCATAAATATAGATTTACTCACTCACTCACTTTCTCCTCATCCGTTTTCCCATTTTTTTGTGCCCTGTCTTCAGAGTTAGGGATGAACTGAGAATGAATGTCAACCAGCAACCTCATATGGCCTCTCCTTATGGGCAGCCTCAGCCTGGGTATCAGGGCTACCCCCAGCCTGGCTATGGGGGTGCCCATGTGCCATCGGGATATCCAGCTCAGTATGCACCTTATAACGGGCCCGGTTCTGCCTACCAACAAGGTCCACAGCAAGGTAAGGGGATAAAAGTTCAATATGTGACTGATTAAAAAAAAATGTATGACAGGTTATTATCATTTAATAGGGCCTTAGCTAATTCACCCAAAAATGTAAGTTCTTTCATTTGCTCATTTGCTTTTCAATTTTGGGTGAACTAACCCTTTTAAGTTCAATCAGCTGTGCTTGTTCAGAGTGTGAAGAAGAAGAAGAAAGTGACAGTCAGATTTATCCTTCCCAGCCTCCTCTTTTTACCTGTCATCTCCTGTTTTTATTTTTTTTTACTTCTCTCTCTTTCTTGTATTGCAGGATATTCTCCTTATGCAAGCTTTCCCTCTAAGACTCTTGCAACAAACTTAGTCTCTGACCTGTCCTCCTCCTCTCCTCTTGACCTAGGTAACTGGTTTAATTCTGCTTAGCAACCTGTCCTTTTCTCTATTCCCTGGGATTTGTTATTGACTACAGTGTGTGGGACAGCTGTGCGCTGCTGCACCTGTGGCAATGGAAACAGCAGGATGTAGTCAACTTTTGCCAGTCATTCTGCCTGCCCGATGATATTTACATAACTTTTTTTTCCCACTAATTTTCTCTTTTTTTACAATAGTCTCAGTGCATGTTATGATTGAACATAGTATGCTAAGTTTCCTTTCATGTTAATTGAGTGAACTTCCTTTCCCTTACAAGAATCAAGGGAGTTATTTGACTGCTTTTGTATATTTGTAATGCTTGTATACAGAGTCTAAAATTGATTCTGGTACCAAATGCAAGTTAAAACGAGCTTTGATTTATACAGAATTATTTGGCGCACAGTTGGCTGGTGACGTTGTAATCAACTGCAACATAACTCATAGTTTAGATTGATCTTTAAGAATGATAGTCCGAAAAAAACATAACTGGCCCATAACAATTTTTTCCTATTCTCTCCCATTCAGTTTAGCTCCCACATTTCTATTTACAAAAATGTCGAGAGAGAGAGAGAGAGAGAGAGAGAGAGAGAGAGAATGAGTGACTAAAGTGTAAAGACAAACAAGTCTCTATATTCTAGGCTGCATTATTTGATTGCATTAAGTGCCTCTTGTTGCTCACAGATAATCATAGAAGTTTGAAATAAAAAGTGTGTTGCCAGAACAATAAACTGTTTAATTATTTATTGTCTGTCCTTCTAAAGGTATGAGAGGACCCCCCACATCAGGGGCACCACCTGTCTCAGGTGCCCAGAACTATTCTCAGTTTGGGCAAGGAGAAACCCAAAATGGACCACCTTCGATGGGTGCTCCACCACAGAGGTCATATCAGCACATAACCATGTGCTTTCCCTCTTATCGATATATATATTTGGCTTTTCTTCAGTTTTGTGGCTGACATTACAAAATGGATTATGAAAAATGTCCCTTCAATGCTTTAAGAATGCAAAGTTATTTATTATTCTCTGCATTGTCTTGTCTTACATTTGGTCTTACTTTAATTGCTTGTTCAGGCCTGCAGTGTCTCAAACTTACACTCCAGCTGCGGTGAATCTCTCTGGTCCTCAGCCCCCATATGGACAGCAGTTTGGAGCTCCACCTGTCAGCATGCAGCAGATGACCAATCAGATGTCCAGCTTGCAGGTTGGCTCTACAGCACCATCCCCTGCAGGCCCAGGATATGGTAAATAACTTTTCTTTGCAAACTTTAACATCATAAAAGGATCTAGAGCATCGCTGTGATCAACAATTTGTTCGTTCTTTTTTCTAGCTCCTACTTCCGTATCCCAGGGCCCTGTCTCCGCTGCCTACACACCTGCAGGTCCTCCTACTTTCTCACTCACCTCCACTGCTCCCACACAGCCTCCCCCTACTGAAGCTATGGCTCAGGGCCCTCCTCATTCCTACTACGGAGCTCCACCTCCTTCCCAGCAGCCTTTCCCAAATTCTGCCCCGCCTTTCTCCTCCACTGGCCCCAGTCAGCCCCAAGCCCCACCACCTGTTTCTCAACAGTCCTTCCCTCAAGTTCCACCTGTCTCTCAGCCTCATTTTTCCACAGCCCCGCCTCCAGGTCCCACCCAGTCATATGGAGGCCCACTTCCTCCACAGCCCTCTTTCCCAAGACCTCCACTTCCCACCTCCCAGCCCTCCACTTTCCCTGGAGGGCCACCACCCACCTCAACTCCATCTCAGCTCCCAGGTGTCATGCAACCCCAACCACCAGTTTCCCAACCCTCACCTTACCACTCAGGTCCACCTCCAAACGTTTCTGGGTTTCCACCACAAGTTGGTGCTCCACCAAGGCCTTCTGGAATGCAAGGGCCTTCAATGTCATCGCAAGGGCCTCCAATGTCATCGCAAGGGCCTCCAATGTCATCGCAAGGGCCTCCAATGGCACAGGCTAATCATGTACCCCCTTCACAACTTGGCATGCCACCTAGTCCTATCAATGCTTCCCTGTCAGGGCCACCACCACAGCCAGGAATGCAGGGATATCCTCCTCAGCAAAATGGTGCGCATCAGTGTTGCTAACTAAAAACTAAAACAATTAAAATTGATTTTCGGTAATCGTCTGTGACCGTTACATGTCAGTGTATTTAAGGAAGCTATACAGGTTTGGAACAAAAAAACATTTTATTTTTGGGTGAACTAACGTTTTAAAAACCCTAATTAATTCACATGCCTTTGACTTTTTTTTTTGTTCTCCCTACCAGGGGCTTTCGGGCAGGTCAGAGGTCCGCAGCCTGGTTATGCAGGACCATATTCTGGGCAGCCAAATTATGGAGCGCCATCCGCTGCACCTGCCCCAGCACCATCCGCCCCAAAGAGGCTTGATCCTGATTCTATTCCAAGCCCGGTATGAACAGTCCAGATCTGACACGCACAAATACCACAAAACAAATCACTGTCCACCACACATCTACTATGTTAATTTCTCAAGTGTGCTTTTAACAGGGCTTAAGAACAGGGAAAAAAATGAGTGATGCAACAAAATGAAAATTCCGGGCATAAACCAAAAACTCTGGATACACTTGGCCGAATTATTTAATAATAAAAACCCCATGTATTTATTATTTCAAATGAGCTTTTTTTGTATAATTGTTTTAATATTATATGTTTAAATGAAATTCTATCATTTTAATGAAACTGAATTTAAGAAATACGAGACAATAAAATCAAATAACCACACTTTTATTTGAAAGTAGCACACTAAAATAGTTTTTTAAAACACACAACACGCTGCATATTGCCTGCCATTCTTCCACTTAAATGTAATGCTTTAACGGTTGGTGCCATATCCCCATAAAAACTCAGCGCATTACCATTGCGAATTGCCTATTATGATTTGACCACTGAGCGTGGGCATTTCACTCACTGCATAGGCTGTACTATTTGAATTCATTATTGGTTTACTGTCAAATTAAAATACTAAACTAAACGATAAAATAACATTAACCGGTTAAAGGCGATTTCAAATAAGCGTTTCTTTTCAGAACAATTAAACTTGATATTGTTTTGTTGTTGTTTATGTTCAAACTGTTTCAGAGCCCTGGTTTTTAATACATTTATCCACCATTTTCAGTACTAGTGCACTTGGATACACACTCACTCACATACACACAGATATACCCTCAGTGTGTAATAAAGAATATCTATGTATATAGGTGTGTGATGTGCTTGTGTTAAAAAGGCTTCGCTCTGGAGTCTCCTGTGTCTGATGTGCATGCACTATGGCGGCTATAAGTAACAACAACATCCAGATTCATAGATTTTTCAAGGCTTAACAATTCTGCACGTGCTGCCTCGCAATAACTGCACACATGTCTCTTATACTGCCTGCTAAACAGTGTGATTTAATTATCAGTGATTCTAGGCCTGTAAAAAACAGAGGAACTGTAACTGTGGTTACACTTCTGTTTATCTTCTCTGCTCTCTCTCTTTTTCTTTTGTTTTGGATTCTCTATCCCTCTCCTCCCCTATAATTTGCTGACTAAATTGTTAAAATATAAAGCAAGCCTGTGACATGCCGCCTGTGCAGAAAACAAGACATAGAATAGACCCAGACGCAATCCCCAGTCCAGTAAGTGCCTCGTGTCTCTCTGCTGTTCTGTGTTGTCATACTGTATCCCGATTTCCCTGTTCCTTACTCATAGGGATGCCAGTGACTCTATCTAGATGAATATTTTATTCTCTGTTCTTATTATGGAGCTGACATAAAGAATGGCTCTGTGCACCAGACTAACTTCCTTATTGAGATGGGCACACCTCTATAACATGAAAAACGATAGTTCATAAAATGAGAAGTCATTATTTACTCGCCCTCATGTTGTTTCAAAACCATGACTGACTTTCTTCTGTATAACATAACTTTTTTTTTTTCCTCCATACTATGGAAGTCAATGGCTTGGTTTCCCAACTTTCTTCAAAAGTTTGTAACGACATGAGGAGGACTAAATAATGACAGAATTTTATTTTTTTGGGTGGACTATCCATTTTAAATCACAAATTCTTTGAATGATTTTGGAAAATTGACTCGTATTTTATAATGTTTACACCAGTCATTGGTACCCTCCCAAAACAGTTCCTATCAACACCCCTGCATGCTATATAGTGACAGTGTGTGCATGACTGGCATGTTCTTCTTTATGGTTTAATAAACTTTTAAACGTACTGATCCTGTTTGGATTATTTCTATACGGGCATAAAGAGCTGCATCAGGTGAATGGTTGGGGTGTGGTGTTTGTTCATGAATAAAGGTGTGTCACACTTTCATAGGTTGGTGTTTGTTCCCTTAGATTCAGGTTATCGAGGATGACAAGGCAAACAAGGGAAGTGAACCCTTTACTACAGGGGTCAGAGGTCAAGCCCCACCTCTTGTCACCACCAAATTCCAAGTTAGAGATCAAGGTAAGAATAGAAATTCGATACATTTAGTGTATGTTTGGAAAATTATTCAATTCTTTATGCTGCAGTAGTAAAACAGTTGGCTTTATTCCATGATGTTCCTGGTCAATAATCAAATCAAATCACTTTATTGTCACTCTACCATATGCACAAGTGCAACAGTAGGTGAAATTCTTAGGTGCAGTCCGAGCAAACATAGTAGTCATGACATGACATCTACAACATTTAAGCAACAACAGATTACACATCTGATGCACACACAATTACTCACAGCACAGTATACACTACAATAAACAATAAATAATTTACACAATGTGAGTGTAGTTCTCACAGCTTTAAACAATATACACATACTTACAATATACATATACTTTAAACAATATACACTAAACATACATTAAACAATAACAATATACATTAAGATATAGTAATAATGTATATTGTTATTGTTTAATGTATGTTAAACCGGGATTTATAAAAATGGTCTTAATAAAATATGCGTTATATTCATCTCTTTAAAGGGAATGCAAGTCCACGCTACATCCGTTGTACAGCCTACAACGTGCCCTGCAATTCCGACATGGCCAAACAGTCCCAGGTGCCCCTGGCTGCTGTTATTAAACCCCTGGCCACTCTGCCTCCAGATGAGGTAAAAGACTGCATTCTCTAAATGTAGTTGTTTGCCTTTAAATGATTGCAAAAGGGCCTGTGGGTAATGGCATGTCATTCCTTTTTGCTGGCAGACGCCGCCATATCTCGTGGATCATGGAGAAAGTGGTCCCATACGCTGTAATCGCTGTAAGGCCTATATGTGCCCGTTCATGCAGTTTATTGAAGGTGGCCGTCGTTTCCAGTGTGGCTTCTGCAGCTGTGTCACCGAGGGTTAGTCATGCTCCAGTAACACGTTTATCATGTTGAATTCATCCTAACCAACATCTAATGTTTGTTCTCCTTTCACTCTCCTAGTGCCTCCCCATTACTTCCAGCATCTGGATCACACAGGGAAGAGGGTAGACTGCTACGACCGACCGGAGCTCTCGATGGGCAGTTATGAGTTTATGGCTACTGTGGACTACTGTAAGGTACAGTATAAATTCCAAGCATGCCACTGCAATCTGTGCTGAAATGTGTGAGATTGCTTCTTTAAATAATATTTATTGACAGAACAACAAGTTTCCTCAACCGCCAGCCTACATCTTCCTAATTGACGTGTCCTACAATGCTGTGAAGAACGGCATGGTGGGAATTGTATGCCATGAGCTGAAGACACTGTTGGATTACTTGCCCAGGTGAGAGTTCAAACACCAAGCAGTTTAAACCATCAGAAACAACTACAGAAATCTGTTGAGTTTTTTTGCATGTACAATTAATAGTATAATTTTGACATTGCCTATTTATTGTTTCTGCAGACAGAATCCTGATGTGGAATCAAACATTCGAGTTGGCTTTGTCACCTACAATAAAGTGCTTCATTTCTATAATGTGAAGGCCTCCCTTGCCCAGCCACAGATGATGGTTGTGTCAGATGTGGCTGATATGTTTCTGCCCCTGCTGGATGGATTTCTGGTCAATGTCTCAGAGTCCAGGGTGGTTATTGAGAGGTAGGCTTTGGAGACTTTTTGTACACTACACGAAGGCTGGATTTATTTAATCAAAATAAAGTAAAAACAGTAATATTATGTAATATATTACTGTAATTTAAAATGACTCTTTTCTGTTCTAATATATTTTTACATGTAATTTATTGCTGTGATGGCAAAGCTGGATTTTATCAGCCATTACTCTGGCTTTCAGTCTCTCATGATTTTGAAATGCTTATTTGGTGCTCAAGAAGCATTTCTTGAAACCATGATATTTTTTTCAGGATTCTTTGAAGAATAGAAAGTTTAAATAAAAAATATATATATGAATGTTGTGAAATTATGAATGTATTTACTGCCATTTTTGATCAATTTAATGCATTTATTATGAAACTGTTTATTGTCCCCAGCTTGTTGGATCAGATCCCTGAGATGTTTGCAGACACGCGGGAAACAGAGACTGTGTTTGGACCTGTTATTCAGGCTGGGCTGGAAGCGCTCAAGGTATGTGATCGTATTGCATCAGCACAAGTCCACAGTGGGTGTACATCATCATATGAATGTTAATGATTACCGCAACTCATTGTGATTTCAAAATGATGTCAGCCTTGTAGCTCCTTTTCGAGATGTTAAATAGTGTAGTGTTATTCATGGACGATTTTTGTTTGTTTGTTTGTTTTTGGCTTGAGTATTTTGTGTCCACAGTGAGTAGAAACATTCAGTTATAATGACATTTGTTTTGTCTTCTAGGCAGCAGATTGTGCTGGAAAGCTCTTTGTTTTCCACTCGTCTCTTCCCATTGCTGAGGCTCCAGGCAAACTGAAGAACAGGGAGGATAAGAAACTAGTGGGCACTGATAAAGAGAAGGTACCATGACCTTTTCCTCTCAAATCTCTACTGCTCATTACATTCTGTCTGTCTGTCTCTGAAAGACGCAATCATGAATGAACAGTGGCAGCTGAGAACTATGGGAACATTGTAACAGGATTTTTTAATGTGGTATTTGTAAGGATGTTTTTTTTTTTTAGGAAGACCCTCTCCATTCGACACCTCTTGAAGTTTTTCCCATTTCTTTTGCAGTCTCTATTCCAGCCACAAGTTAGTTTTTACAACACCTTAGCCAAGGAGTGTGTTGCGCAGGGTTGCTGTGTGGACCTTTTCATCTTTCCCAACCAGTATGTTGATGTAGCAACGTTAGGGGTGGTCCCCACTTCAACAGGCGGATCCATCTACAAATACACCTACTTCCAGGTAAGAGAGAACTATACCACCCAGTCATCATGACCAGATCAAAGAAATTACCTAACCAAAAACAACATGCATTATGATTATTGCAGACTTCGACTGACCAGGAGCGTTTCCTCAATGACCTGAGGAGAGATGTGCAGAAGCAGATGGGCTTTGATGCAGTGATGAGGGTCCGCACCAGCACAGGTGAATATACAGCTCTTTACACCAGAATTTGAATAACCGTCCAAAAGTTTGGTTTCGGTATGATTTAAAAAAAGATTTTGAGTTACGAAGCTCTGTACTCCAGATTGTGAATGTTATTGTGTGCATTTTTTATTTATTTAATAAAACCAACGCTGCTTTTATTTGACCAGAAATATAGTAAAACAGTGTTTTAAAATATTGTCATTTAAAATAGTAGTTAAGGCCACCTAATATAAAGTGGATCCTACTATGTACTAACTTTAAAATTAATCATTTGATACAATGCACTTGTTGTGTACCTACATGTTTTTACATTGTACTTACATTTTTAAAATTACTTGTAATTAATTTCTGTAGTTACATTTATAATGACACTGTTGACACTTCCCTTACACCTAACCCTACCCTTAAACTTACCCATATCACTACACCTGTCCCTAACTTTACCCGTATCCCACCTCAATATCAGTAAAAGTGTGTGCAATACAATATGAGCACAATAAGTACATTGTATTTATTTTTTTATGTAAGTACATAGTAGTTAAGGCCACCTAATATAAAGTGGGACCAAATAGACCCTTTTACTGTTTGTACACAATGATGACGTAGCAACGTATGCGCGCGCATTTTGGCAACAAACTATGGCGAGAATCAGCAGCTTGTCAAGCTACGCGAGCGGATTAAGCAACACAGACAGAGAAAGTTATTTTAAAAAGTTGATTTTATCAAATGGTATTCAGCTACCAGATCCGTGTACTATAGTGGAGTGGATAGAAGACGTCAGCAGATGGCCAAATATACAGTGGCCGGATATATATACGTATTTAGTTGAGAAACCGAACGTGTACACCCGAGAGAAATCACGAGCATATAAATCACTGGATGTTTATGAATACGGTGTCTGTGGGCATGTACAGAACGTCAAATACCATGACATAGACTCAGAGTTTTGTGTCAGAAATTCTCCCTAGTCAAAGACAAGGACACAAGACAACGATGTATGAGGCTTGGGTTATTTACAATAACAACCCCAATAATAGATTTATATATATATATATATATATATATATATATATATATATATAAATCTATATCTATTATTGGGGTTGTTATTGTAATAACAAATATTATCTTTGTGGGATTAAACAAGAATTCACACACGCATTTACACGCTCAAATAAAATCGCAGACGTCACGGCATAAGACAGACGCAAATCCAGTGTTGCCAAGTCCTCGGGTTTCCCTCGGTATTGGGCTACTTCTTCACTGTTGCCGCGAGCTGTTTTTCATGTCCGCGGGTTGAAGCGACCCCAATTATATGATATTTAGCCCTGGGAATGCGAATTTTAGTAGGCAACCATGCCAAAAAAACACATATGTAACCCCCCCCAATTGCAATTTTTACTGGAGATGCCCCCCTGAAACTGGGCTTGTTTTGAGTAGCAATTGGGTGGGTTTTGTTGTGAAAACCTAGCAACCCTGAATGTCACGTTCATTGAGAGGAATGAGTGAGGAGAAAGTCAATTGTGCATGGCGTTCCGAAGGGTTCTTTAATATGACTTTGCAACATGCACTCGTCTCAATAAACGTGTCGTCTGGGTCTGCCGAAAGTCATATTAAAGAACCCTTCGGAACGCCATAATAATCAACCAACGAGAGAACTACGTCCTCACAGCATAACGCGAGCATTTTTTATTATGTCTGAAACGGCCGTGATCCTGTCGGAATCCTATAAAACGTAAGCCCATTGGTGGAATATCGATTAGTGCAACCGAAAACGCAACAGCCAGACATTTTGATGCTGGGAAACCGCTTTGATAAACTTTAGGAGTTGCTAACACGATAGAACCACTGGGGAACAACACCACTTCCGTTGCCAAAATGCACGCGCAACTATTTGATCACGTGGGCTGTAAAAGGGTCTATAGTATTCTATTTTAACATGTAATTTATTCATGTGATGTCCATAGCTGAATTCTCAGCAGCTTCAATGTCACATGATCATTCAGAAATCATTCTAATATGGTAATTTGGTGCTCAAGAAAAATTTCTTCTTACCATTTCAGCATTCCAAACATTTGAACGGCAGTTTAAATCACCTTTCATTATGACAGAGGTGCTCAACAAAGGCCAAGAGGGCCACATTGAAACCACTACCTTTTTTTTAAAAAAATTTTTTATAAATATGCCTTTTTATGATTTGGTTTGTATCACTGGTCTGTGGTCCCGATTTTGATATTACGTTTTTATTATAAATATTTATTACACAACTCTCAAAAACATAAAGCCATGGGACCTTTGTCCACTTCCTGTTTATTTATTAAATTGTATTTATTACATTTTATTTGAAGTTATGGGATAAAGGCTGATTTGAACTTGTGTGTGATGATTTGAACAGGTATCCGGGCGACTGACTTCTTTGGTTCATTCTACATGAGCAACACCACAGATGTAGAGCTGGCAGGATTGGACTGTGACAAGACCGTTACCGTGGAGTTCAGACATGACGACAAGCTCAGCGAGGAGACTGGAGCTCTAATGCAGGTGTGTGTGCGTGTAGTCTAGTCTTGCACACATGTGAAGTGTCAGCTCAACATTTAGTTACCTCAGCTGTGCTGACCTTTTTGTACTCCTTTTTTTCCCTTGCTTTCCCTTCAGTGTGCTGTTCTGTACACCAGCTGCAATGGTCAGCGACGGCTTCGGATCCATAACATGGCAGTGAACTGCTGCTCTCAGCTAGCAGACCTGTACAGGAACTGTGAGACTGACACCATCATCAACTTCTTCGCCAAATATGGTGAGTGAAACCACACACATCCTCTCACGTTGTGTGGATCAAACCTTTTTCACTGCTTCCTGCAGTAGTATGCTATGGGCCACCTGTTATACCAATGTTCGATTTAATTTTATTTAGCTAAAGTTATTTATTTTTTTGGTTTGTGTTGGTTTTAGTTTGGTTTGTTTTTTTGTTTTTTACGAGGGAAAGCTTTCTCCCCAGTTTACCTACATAATTTAATAAAACTAGGTTGCAAAGGCAAGTCATTAATACATTTATTTTGTCATAGTCTTGATTGATCGTCATAACCATCAACACCCCTACTTATTCAGCATCTTGGCAGGGCATTATTACACATTTCTCATGTTTAGTTAATTAGTTTTATTTTTTTTAATTGTGCTCTTGGACCATCTAATTTGAGTTTTAAGAATATATTGTTGTATGTCTTTGCAGCATATCGGAGTCTACTCAGCAGTCCTACCAAGAATGTACGTGATGGCCTGGTGAATCAGTGTGCACAGATCTTAGCCTGTTACCGCAAGAATTGTGCCAGTCCATCTTCAGCAGGACAGGTAACTATAGAAACCCACGCACAGAAACACAGTGCTATAATGAAGACAAATACTGTTTCTAAGTGATTTTATAAACAAAACAAAAGTTTGGGTTTGGTAAGATCTTTTTATAGTTTTGAAGTCTTTTACAGTGACTAGATGTATTCGATCAAAAATACAGTAATATTGTGAAATATTATTACAATTTAAAATAACTGTTTTCTATTTGAATAAATGTAATTTATTCCTGTGATGGCAAAACAGTTTTACTGCAGTGTCACATGATCCTTCAGAAATCATTCTAATATACTGATGTAAAACAGCAATCATTACTCACTTTTAATCAATTTAATGCATCCTTGCTGAATAAAACTATTAAATTATTTCTTTTTTTTAATCCCAAAATTTTGAATAGTAGTGTACACTGATGCTCAAAGGTAGTTGGTGTCTATCTAACAACAAATCCTGGAAAAAAATGGTTTGCACGATTAAAACAGTTTACACAAAAATATTAAGCAAAAGAGATGTTTTTTTTTTAACATCGATAGCAATAATAAATGTTTCTTAAGCAGCAAATCAGCATATTAGAATGATTTCTGAAGGATCATTGTGACACTGAAGACTACATGAATGATGCTGAAAATTCAGTTTTGCCATCACAGAAAGTTTTACATTTTAAATTGTAATATTTCAGAGTATTACTGTTTTTAATGTATTTTTTTGATCAAATAAATGCAGCTGTTGTGATGCTTTCAAAAACATAAATCTTAATGACTCCGAACTTTTGACTTTTTGAACTGTAGTGTGTATGTATACATATAATTAAAATATTACATACTGAGGGTTTGAATTTTTTTTCACTCACCAGCCAGTAAATTAAGTTACCACTTACCAGCCATTCAGAACTTCTAGCCAAAACAAAAATATCAGAAATAAACCAGATTATCAAAGTCACAGCTTATATTTAAATATATTCATTATTAAGTCTGATTTGATCACTGTTTGCGAATACCATTCAAATAAAATAAAAACACAATTCTCTGTGACTTCTCTTATTACCTGCACGTACCTATAAAGGCGCTAGGGCGCTTTTTGCCCAAAACTCTTAGACATGCGGCATTTATGGAAACGGGTTGGAAAAAGTAGTCTCTTAATTGTCTCCTAGGGCTCTGGCGGCAAAGCAGACGGGAAGCGCCGCGCCGCAGACGTCTCACAGGCAGGTTTATCGCACACCCGTCGCGTCTTTCTGTACTCGCGTTCTCAAGTTCAAAGCAGAAGTCCAAAACATTGAATCTTATCACAATACAGGCAAAAGTTAACTTCAAGAACGAATAAAGTGGCACCAATGATTTTAAATTAAGGTATTTGATAAAATAGCGCAAATGAAAAGTGCGATTTTATATTATTTATCTATGAAACATATTTTTTTCAAGCCACAAAAATAAATCTGTTACTGAAAACTGCTCAATACACAATCTCTTAGGGAAGTCAGTCCATACATATATTTGTCCTAAATCGTTGTATTTTAATGGAAAACTATGTAAATGCCGATGTTTTAAACAGCCGGAGTCGTAGTTGGGTGTTACATGATCTTGGGAGTTGGGGGTTATCACATTAAGCATCTACAATGGCACAAGAACCTTTAATCCTGGTAGTCGGAAGTTTCTGTTCTAACCCTTTAACTAGATTTCGTTTCTCAGATTGCGTTTAGATCATTGCAAGCGCTAAACTCCGGGAAAGTTTTCTGTCCAATTATCCAGTAAGCAAATCTGCAATCAGTCCAAAACAATGCTAATGTAAAGAAAACCAGGCTTATTACATCAGAGATGGCAGAGAGAACAGTGATTCACGGTCATTTTCCAGTGAATTAATTCTAGTATCTGTTCAGCTTTGAAACTTGAGCTCTGTCATTGTTTCTGAAGAGAGTGAGCCCTCACGCATCATGCTGTGTGAAAAGCAGACTGAACGGAAC
This sequence comes from Romanogobio albipinnatus, assembly GCA_023566225.1. NCBI lineage: Eukaryota > Metazoa > Chordata > Actinopteri > Cypriniformes > Gobionidae > Romanogobio > Romanogobio albipinnatus. The sequence continues at coordinate 11,872,865 of CM042257.1, forward strand.
ATCCCATGACGCGCACAATATTTTTATCGGCTGGATGAAGCAAACCAGCATCTTGCTAGTAAAGTTTTGATGGATGTGGATTGTAATTGAGGTAAATTAGATTGCAGTGACGTACAGGAGTCGTACAGTAAGCATGCGTGAGTCCGTTATATCCATGCGCAAACGATGCACTGATCGCACATTATATTTGTGCACACATTTCACTACTTTCACGTTGTTTTTCTCACACATTCAGGATCATGTATTTATCTGTCATGTGTATGTTGCTGTGTTTAGTAATTGTGAATGGATCCGTGTACAGTAGTGGGTATATGGAGTCAGGTCAAGGCAATTAGTTTAGGGTTTTTTGCATCTCCATGTGGTCCTGAACGGTATCACAACTTGACTTGTCTAAAATGTTAACAAGCTCTTTGCTGTGGCACTCAGATTGTACACTCATTTTCATGGTGCTTTGGTGTGTATAAATGTATGAATTATATGGACTCCTTATATTTGGTTAATATGCTGTCCTTTTGGAGTCTCCAATTGTCCGTTTTTTGAAAAGGCACCTAAATTTACCTTGTAAAATCCTTGCAGAAAATACAGTTTTGTGAGAATCACCCTTCAATCTGATTGCTGGATGTAGCAAATGATGATAAAATAAAAAATGTTAAACAATATTAATGATGTATGCAATTAAAAAATATTTTCAATTATATTATCTCTGTAATTATGTCATCCTACATTGTATTGATATTTTCTTGTCTATTTGTCTGTACAGTTGATTTTACCAGAATGTATGAAGCTGCTGCCCGTGTATCTGAACTGTGTCTTGAAGAGTGATGTTCTGCAGCCCGGGGCGGACGTCTCCCTGGATGACCGTGCCTACCTGAGACAGCTGGTCAACGCTATGGATGTGGCCGAGAGCCATGTGTTCTTCTACCCTCGACTGCTTCCTCTGGTGAGAGACACAAACAATAATTTCACCCATTTGATTTTGTAATTGAGCTGTGATGGTTACGTTCCCGGTTTCTCTACAGCAACAGCTGGATGTTGAGAGCATGTCTCTGCCTGTGGCAGTGAGAGACTCTGAGGAGAGACTGTCTAGGGGAGGAGTGTACCTGTTAGAGAATGGAATGAACATTTTCCTTTGGGTGGGGGTCAATGCCCAGCAGGAGCTGCTTCAGAACATCTTTGGCACAACAGCCTTCAGCCAGATAGACCCCAGCATGGTACGACCATTTATAAGTGCTATATTTAAAATCAAATAAAACACATGCATATTGTCCATAAATCATTTGGTTTATACCTCCTACAGAAGCGTTTTTATAGCTCTGCCTTATAAGCACATGAAAACAATTTGTGCATGCAAAATGTTATGTTTTTAAAAATATTATGTGAACATTGGCATTTTTTTTTTTATTGTGTGTGTTGCTGGTTTAGACCTCTCTGCCGGCTTTGGATAATCCTTTTTCAAAGAGACTGAGGGAGATTATCGAGTCCGTCAGGGCACAGCGCTCACGATACATGAAGGTAAATACGTCACAGGGCTTGATATTATGCTTTTGCAGATTTGTGATTATTTTTATTTTATTTTTTTATTTTTTTGACAGCTGAAAAGAATGTTTACTTTTCTGAAAGCTTAGATCATTTTTTGTTTTACTTCAGTGCAATAAAATTATTAGCAAAATGAGATGAGCATGAGAAATATGAAGGCAAGATAATCCAGGAATTATGCATGACCTTGACTAAGGGGGAAAAGTGAGTAGTTTTCAGTCCAGATTAATGTTCATCTGTAATTATTCTTCACTACTGGGGGGGCAAGGGTCACTCGTGATTATAGGGTGTTTTTACACTTGAATCCTCCTTAAAAGATCCGTATTTCGACCCAAAAAAAGGAACTTTGCATGGGATTTATGATAGGGATTTAATACATTTTTATTTATTTTAATGGGTTTTAATTTGCTTTATATTATAATTTATATTTGTAATTTCACTACTTTATATTAGGCTTACAATTGCTATCAGTGTTCATTTTGACAGCAAATTTTAATTAGTCTTGACTAAAATGCCATTTAGTTGTAGTCATATTTTAGTCACCTGAATTGTTTTTAGTTTTAGTCGACTAAATCTACAGTAGATTTAGTCTCCTAAAATCTAATGAGTTTAGTTAAATTTTAATACATTAAGCATTTAAGCCTTACATAACCGATTTAGACATTTTGTTTTTGACATTAAAAATACACGAAAGAGAGCTCAATTTTTTTTTTTTTAAAGCATCTATATAGTTTTTATAACTTTGTATTTCTGTTTTAGTTAGTAGGCCATATCAGGTTGAGCTAAAGCTTCAAATAAGTTTTTTTATTTCAGTTAACATTTATTTAATTTCAAGTAATTAAGTTTTTTTTAATGGTTTTATTTAACTATTATAACCCTGACATTTGATTGAATATGTGTCAAAAACTGGTCTTTCCTCCTGACTATGAATTAAATGGGAATGAAATTAAATATAATTTATTGTGTAAGTAAATACAAATATATAATGCGTGACTTTTAATTATAAACAAGCTCAAAATACACATGGACTCTTATTTTGAAATGTCTGTGACTTAGTATTGCAGTTGCAGCTGCTCATTCAAGTTCAGGAGATTAAAATATGCATCTAAAACGTATTACTATTTAAACATCGTAAAGTAAACAGTCATTATTCATCAGCATTAGTTCATAAACAATTGCCTGGCATAAATGTGCGCTATTCATTGATTGTGAGCCGCTCTGGAGCGCTGTATTGGGGATGCGTGAGTGAGCCTGTAGAAGCGCAACAGCGCCGTGTTCTCCAGCGGTTAGATCAGCACGTTCAACTCAAATGTGCGCAGTTACACACAACATCAGTTCTGACTGGATCTCTCCCTTAATCGACCCTCCCTAACATTTTCATCTCATTTTTATTTGTTGACGGAAACGTAGTCATTGTCATCCAACACTAGTTTTTATTTAGTTATCGTCTCGTTTTCGTCAGTGAAAAAAGGTAATTGACGAAAATTGACACATTATTCGTCAACAAAATTAACACTGATTGCTACTAATGTTCTTTCCTACATAAGTTTACTTGCGTTTTTTTTCCCCCCTAAGAATGAATGAATTGAAATTCTTGTTGTCTTTCAGCTCATGGTGGTGAAACAGGAAGACAAGCTGGAGCTGATCTTCAAGCACTTCCTGGTGGAGGATAAGAGCAACAATGGTGGGGCCTCTTACGTGGACTTCCTGTGTCACATGCACAAGGAGATTCGTCAGCTCCTGAGCTAGGAGCGTAGGGTCCACCCCCCTCCTCCTCCTCCCTTGGCTCTGTACTCAGAAGCGCTTTAAGTTTTTTATTTAACATAATAAACAAAATCCCGTTGCCCATCATCTTCTCTTCCTCGAGTATAATCTCATCCACCCTGACTCTTGAGGAAGACGCCACCTTGTAAAGGAAATGTTGCTTCGTCAGATCACGGTGTTCTTTTGGTTTTAGTGGTGGGAGTTTTGACACGACCTCCTCCTCCTCTTTCGATGGCAGGCTCATGAGACTCTGTGCGTGTGTGATAGGGAAGCAGATATGCTGTTGTTACCGCTCTACAGCTGATCAGGGATCAGGTTGCGTAGCCTCAATTAGAGTTTAACCCGCTTTGTGAAACGAACATCTGGTTTTAGAGTGTGTTTGACTGTGAACTTTGATGCGGATTGTACTGGGTGTTCTGACTGAGAAACACTAGCACTGATTAATGGCCTCTAGGCACAGAGGGACAGAAAAATAACCGCATTAGAAATTAATCTAGACCTACTCGGAATAGTGAAATGAAATCCCTCATCTTATTCCAATAGGAATCGAAAGATGTTTTAGGACAATTTCTACTCAATTATTTGTCTTTTTCTGCCCCGTATCTCTCTCGACCTTGGCCTTACTGATCGTGTCTCTCCTTTTTCATCCGTTATTCTGTTCATCTTGTTTAATTTTTGTAATTTTCACCTTTTTAATGTGTGCGAAAAACCTAATAGACTCTATGGGAGTGTGAAGTGTGCTGTTAATCATTCTCAATGTCTTTTACTCTGAGAAAACATTTGAAATAAAAGTCTATGCATTAACTTATCATTGAAAGAAAGCGGGAAAGCTGCTCAAGAGCCTGAGCGAATGTTATCTGCACGCTTCTTTTCTCCTTGCCATCACCCTCATCCTCCATAGGATGCAGATACGCCCTAAAACGGATACGTTAGTGCCGTTTCTGCGTCCTGATGAGGAATATGGATCCCTACGGATGCCTGGACAGGGAGTTGAATTTCAGATGAGCCTCTCGGGAGGATGGGAGTTGTCAAAGCTGTTCGGATGGTTCAGTAATTGGGCATAGATTACAGAAGCATTCATTGAGTTCCCTTTTAAATTCTGTTTTTTTTTCCTTTACTGTATGGTCTGTTAGTAACCTGTATATTACATGTGCTTGATCATCATGTATCAGTTATGATTTAATATTATGTTCTAAATCTGTGTGAAGGTTTATGGTTTTGAGCAGGTGGAGTCTCTCTGCTCTAGGATATTAATTTTTGTGCAATGGAAGATTGTGCTGAGAGTGGAGTGTGGGACACATTAGAAACTGACCATTTCTAACCGTTTTTCCAAGCGAGCGACGTCAAGCACATGCGGAATTGTGACCTTAAAAGCAATCAACACTGAATACCTTGTCATCACATTTATTACATGTACAGAATTAAAAATCACATTTTAAAAATGATGTCAAGCTAGTGTGCTTTGTTGAATCTTTAAGTGAACTGCGTATGAGGTTTGGGTGAGTTGAATGATTCTTTTCTCATCAGTCCTCATCTTCGTCCTTGCAAAGACTTTCTGAAATGTATCTTTATCTCTCCAATATTACAGAGCTCTTTTATATAGAGGGGTGTGTGTGTTTATTGGAGGTATTATCCTAGTGAGGTTCTCTTCAGAACGGAGGGATCAGCCTCTAACCCATACATGTTTATGTTGGCCATAGACTTAATGTCTTTCTTGTTGAATCTATGCCTCCTGACTGCAAATAAATAACTATATCAATTCATTGATTGACTCCTGCCCTTACAAATACAATTCAGTTTCTTAACAGGTTTCGGATTACAATTAGATGGTCAAATGACGCAGAAATGAACATTTGAAATTTCAAGTAAGAGTTTAACATCCTGGCCTAATTTTTATACATTTGTTCCGAATGAGTCGGATCTTGAGTGTCGTGATCTCTGAATTTAATCTCGGCTCAAAGCACATGCCATGCTCAGAACATCAGACTCACTTAAAAAAAAAAAAACCTAAGCTCTGTTATGTAATGGAATAAGCCAGACTTTAAGAGGAAGAGAGGTGATCGTCGCATTAAAGGTGCGTGTATTAACTCCGTCCCAGAGAGTCAGGCAGAGTTCTAGTTCAGTGTTCAGCATTGTAACGGTCAACCACCACCTACACGCAAAAATTGGGGTCAGTAAGAATATTTTTTTAATAATAATAAAGAGATTTTATTGAGCAAGGATGCATTAAAATTAATCAAAAGTGTCACTAAAGATATTTATAATGTTCCAAACGATTCTTCAAATACATGCCCTGCTGAAAAATCCAGCTAAAACCAGCCTAAACTGGTTGGCTGGTCTTAGCTGGTTTAAGATGGAAGTAGCTGGTTTTAGCAGCCTGGCTAAACTGGTCTCCCAGCCTGATTTAGCTGGTCAAGCTGGTTTTAGATGGTTTCCCAGCCTGATTTAGATGGTCTCCCAGTCTGATTTAGCTGGTCAAGCTGGTTTTAGATGGTTTCCCAGCCTGATTTAGATGGTCTCCCAGTCTGATTTAGCTGGTTTTAGATGGTCTCCCAGCCTGATTTAGCTGGTCAAGCTGGTTTTAGATGGTTTCCCAGCCTGACTTAGCTGGTTAAGTTGGTCTTCCAGTCTGGACAAGTTGGTGGCCAGCTGCTTTTAGCTGGTCTCCCACCCTGGCTTATCTGGTCAAGCTGGTCTTCCAGCCTGGTTTAGCTGGTTTTAGCTGGTCTCCCAGCCTAACTTAGCTGATGAACATTTTACCTAATTACAAATTAATCAGATTACATGGTCCATATACAGATATAAATGATTTGTCTAAACACCCAGTGGCAGAAAAAATAGGGACAGTCAGCCAGCCTGACCAGCTAAAATCAGCGAAGACCAGCTAAAACCATCAAAGACCAACAATTACCAGCTAAGACCAGACTGACCAGCTAAAACCAGCAATTACCCGCTAAGACCAGCTAAGACCAACAATATCCAGCTAAGACCAGTTTGACCAGCTAAGACCAACAATATCCAGCTAAGACCAGTTTGACCAGCTAAGACCAGCCTGACCAGCTAAAAAAAAATTCAAAACCCCTCTAAAACCAGTCTGATAAACCAGCTATGACCAGGCTGGGAGACCAGCCAAAACCAGCCTGACCACCTTAGGCTGGTTTAAGCTGGATTTTTCAGCAGGGTGTTGTTGTTTTTTACCTTTTCGTCAGAATCCTGACAAAAAATAATTCACATTTTCATAAAAAATATCGCTGCTAATCTTGAGCAGCACATCAGAATGATTGTGACACAGAAGACTGGAGTAATGATGCTGAAAATTCAGCTTATCCCTCCCAGGAATAAGGTAATATTTCACAATATTGCTGTTTTTGATCAAGTAAATGCAGCCTTGCTGAGGCATAAGAGGCTTCTTTCAAAAACAATCTTGCAGACACCACATTTTTGAATGGTGTCTAGTGTCAATTATTTTATTATTTTTTGTTTAATAAGTGTTTGACATTGATAATACTTAAACATATTTTCCTAATTTATTGGATGTGAGCCTTTATTGCTTTATAATAAACGGTCATCTGTCCACCAGCAGCTGCTGCATCTCTCATTCATTCACTCACTCGCTCACATGGACTTGATTAAAACAGATATGCTCAGGCATATAAGCTCGAGGAGTGTTTGTTGTCATGTCTAAAACTCTCAACCTGACACACACTGATGTGATGTGTATACCAGTCTTTGTCAGTTTTGTGGTGTTTAGCCCATATCAAGGCCATCTATATATATATATATATATATATATATATATATATATATATATATATATATATATATATATATATATATATATATATATATATATATATATATATATATTTATTTATACTACGGGGCCATTGAATGCTTGAATCTGATTGGCTGATGAACGTTCTAAGGTGTGCAATTATTTTCTGGGAGATGCACTGCGAACGTAGTTCCAGGCAGCGCTTGACCGGATTACAGTTCCATATCACTTCGCATAGTTAACTGTAACAACGGACATTACAGGACTAAAAAACAACAATATGACAGACGATTTTCCTAAAGTAAATCTTAATATTTACGGTGAATATAAAACGTTCAACAACTGGGCGGCAGCAGTATTAGACAGTCCAGATGAAAACCAACAAACGGAAGCGGACATCAAAGGCAAGCCTTTCTGTCTCATTACTGAAATCACACGCACTACAGTTTGCACTAAAGGTGTCAGCGCTGCTCTGACGATTTGATCAGTTAGCCTATATAGTGGAGCAACTTAAAGGCTACACGTGACATTTTTTCACTAGTGAGGTAATAACAGCGCTGTTTAGAGATGCACAGAGGGAGCCTAATTCACACAAGCACTCGCGCTCTCTCTCTCTCTCTCTCTCTCTCTCTCTCTCTCTCTCTCTCTCTCTCTCTCTCTCTCTCTCTCTCTCTCTCTAATAACTTTATTAATAACTGCAGTAGAATGCTATCAACGGCTCAAGCCTTCGTTAACAGCTTTAAAATGACGTTTCGGAACTAACAAAAGAGCCGTTGGATGAGACGCGGAAGAAATAGTCCTACTCACAATAGCGATTTAAGTACACAAACCGGACGAATCCCTTTAAATATATCTTCGGATCGATGTCTTGAGGTGTGGTAACCGTAGTATAAGCGGAATAATTGACTCCGGGGCGTTCAATTATTAGAACAATAATGCACACCCGAGGTGTAACGGCCACTCCGCTTCGCGTCGTGACCGCATCACCACCTCGGGTGTGCATTATTGTTCTAATAATTGAACGGCCCGTCGTCAATTATTCCTTACATATATATATATATATATATGCAAATCTATACACTATATTGCCAAAAGTTTTCTGACATCTGTCTTTACATGCACATGACATCCCATTCTTAATCTGTAGGTTGGAGTTGGCCCACCCTTTCCAGCTATAACAGCTTCAACTCTCCTGGGAAGGTTTAGGAGTGTGTTTATGGGAACTATTGATGATTTTTCTAGAAGCGCATTTGTGAGGTCAGGCGCTGATGTTGGACGAGAAGGCCTGGCTCGCAGTCTTCGCTCTAATTCATCCCAAAGGTGTTCTGTCGGGTTGAGGTCAGGACTTTGTGCAGGGCAGTCAAGTTCCTCCTCACTAAACTCGCTCATCCGTGTCTTTATGGACCTTGCTTTGTGCACTGGAATGTGTCATTTTGGAATGGGAAAGGGCAATCCCCAACAGTTCCCACAAAGTTGGGGGCATGACATTTTCCAAAATGTCTTGGTATGCTGAAACATTAAGAGTTCCTTTCACTGGAACTAAGGGGCCAAGCCTGAAAAACAACCACCACACCATAATCTCCCTTCCACCAAACTTTACACTTGGTTCAATGCAATCAGGCAAGTACCGTTCTCCTGGCAACCGCCAAACCCAGATTCGTCCATTGGATTGCCAGACAGAGAAGCGTGATTGGTCACTCCAGAGAACACATCTCCACTGCTCTAGAGTCCAGTGGTGGCGTGCTTTACACCACTGCATCCGACGCTTTGCATTGCTCTTGGTGATGTAAGGCTTGGATGCAGCTGCTCGGCCATGGAAACCCATCCATGAAGCTCTCTACGCATTGTTCTTGAGCTAATCTGAAGGCCACACAAAGTTTGGAGGTCTGTAGCAATTGACTCTTTAGAAAGGTGGTGACTTCTGTGCACTGTGCGCCTCTGCATGTGCTGACCCCGCTCTGTGATTTTATGTGGCCTATCACTTCATGACTGAGTTGCTGTTGTTCCCAATCGCTTCCACTTTGTTATAATACCACCAACAGTTGGCCGTGGAATATTAGTAGTGAGAAAATTTCAACCTATCACGGTACCACTCTTGAATTCACTGAGCTCCTGAGAGCGGCCCATTCTTTCACAAATGCTTGTAGAAGCGTCTGCATGCCTAGCTGCTTGATTTTATACACCTGTGGCCATGGAAGTGATTGGAACACGAATTCAATGATTTGGAGGGGTGCCCCAATACTTTTGGCAATATAGTGTATATAGTATGTGAAAAACAGTACACTGAATGAGTAATCTGAATATATAGGCTGCATCCAAAATCGCATTCTTCCTTACTAGTAGGTGAAAAACAGCATGCAACAAAAGAAGTATGTCTGAATTCACAGTCTGAATATTATTCATACTACTCATATTCATACTATATAGAACATAAAGTTCAAATTCAAATGTAGTACCTACTCAGACAGTTTCAATTTCGGAGTGTTTCTATTCAGGAAAAACCCCCGAAAAAAAATATTGATGACTCATCTTGCACTCCAGATGTTCTTCCAATCAGAACAACCCCTGCTCCAATAATACAATGAGAAAAAGAGGTGTACGATTTATTTGGAAACAATTTTCACTTAGAAATCACTGGTATATTTCACAAATAATAACAAAAAATGGAAAGTAACACATTGAATTGAACAATATTTGGAAGTAGAAAGACTTAAATACACTCAAAAATAATAAAATAATAAAAAATATTATTTATAAAAAAAAAAAAATCCATCAAATTGAACTGATTAATCCTTACACATTTTGATTGAATAACTGAACAATCCCTAATCAATTATTTAATTAAAATATATAAGGATTATTCAATTCAATATGATGGAATGTTAATATTAATTGAAATGCGTAATAATAATAAAATAAAAAGGCCTCTTAACTGTCACTGTTCCGCTGGCGGGACACCTGGCACTCTTTTTTTGATCGCATTTTTTTCATATCATATATTTTAGTAATTATCTTAAACTGGATATCATTCAAAAGTTTACGAACTCAAAATTCATCCTGTGAAAACCGTTTTGAAATTGGATGTTGCATTACCATGGAAATGGTACTTTAAATTATTTTAGCAGGCTCCTCCCCTAGTGGGCGGTGTCATGTTTCATATTACAACATTTATTTTAACTACTTTATAATCAAAATCTTTTCTAATCTTGACAAAACACATATTGTCAGAAAGGTCTGAGTCTCAAGGTTCCATATTTGGTGACCGTTTTGTGATGGAAGTGACATAAGGACAGAAAATTACAGGAAAAATGCTTAAAAAAAAACAATCAATGGAATTTAAATTACACCCAGTGGCTATTTTTGGTATTGCGCCTAAACAAAATCTCATGGGAACTTCAATTCTTGTGATATCAACTTCAAATTTGGAACACAACTTGGTTAGACATATGACTTTGATTTTATAGTAATTTTAGATTAAATTTTTTTTGTAAAATATATATTTTATATAAAATAATAAATATTTAGTACAGTTATTTTTATTTACAGTACATTTAAACTTCCATAACTTTTTCATACTTTCATATTTTGAATTGCATTTACTTCAGCAATAATCTGCCGAGTGTCTGCTTTAAAACGAGACCAAACTCAGGTCTATTTTCCAAAGAATTCTTGAATTACAGCCCTTTAAGTTTGGATAGTGCATTTGCATGTGCATTCTCAAAAAGGGGGGTGACAGGTAAGGGGTTTAAAAAAAAAATTTGAGTGTAAAGTAGCAAATCACAGTTTGTGTTTGAGATCTGAAAGGCCTTTAAAAAATTAAAAAATGAGCCCTTTTATGTGCCACGTACATTGAATATATCAACGCAGGACAGAAATCTGCACTCATCAAGTGACTTCATCAAGTGAAGTGGAAACCGTATTTTTCAGCCTCTTCTGTCAATTTTGTTCATTAAAAGACTTTCTTGAAACGCCTGTGTAATAAATCAATATCTGCCTTTTCCAGTGAGACGGCAGTATTTTTAGAAAGGCAGAACAGAGCCTTATAAAACCTCATACCGAGTATGAAAATTACCTATACAGTAGCCTATATTATAAAAGTATATTACATTGAAGTTCACTAAATAAGATCAAATAAGAGGCTTACACTGTTATTACATTTTCTTGGAATGGCACTAAAATATCCCTAACAGATATAACAGATGTTATTCGAATCTGATTTAAATCAGTTGATAAATATTTGGAAGGTTGGAGCTTGTAAGTGCTGTCCAGTTAGAGCGCTGCTGCATGGTTCTGTGACGTCATGGAGAGTGAACCCGTGGAGACTGTGGCTCATGGAGACTTCCTTGTTTGTGTGCAGCAAATCAGGCCTTTGACACCTGCAGTGAGAATCAGTCGCAACTCACATCAGACATTTAGCACTAACAAGGCCCCTGCCACCCTCCTCACACACACACACACACACACACACACACACACACACACACACACACACACACACACACACACACACACACACACATGCAGGGTTGTTTTGCTATCTAAGTGAGGACACCATAGGCGTAATGGTTTTTATACAAACTGTACATTCTATCCCCCTACACTACCCCTACCCCTAAACCTACCCATCACAGGAAACATTCAGCATTTTTACAATTTAATAAAACATTGTTTTGTATGTTTTTAAAGCTATTTTAAATATGAGGACATATGAAATGTCCTCATATTTCATGTTTACGTGGTAATGCCAGTGTAATACCTGTGTCATTATACAAATTTGTGTCCTCATGAATCACAAACACACACACACACACACACACCTCACATTCTGCTTTGAACCCTGCAGAAAGGACCGTGTGACGGGTTTATATCCCAGATATCTGCAACCAAGTCACTGAACATTTCTTCCTGTTTTCAATATGAAGCCTATTTACAACCCTACATATTAAAATGATAATTCAACTCATGGCTTGTTGGGCAGAGTCAGAGATATGCTTACTTCTCTAATTAATAATAAATCAATAAAAACATTTTGACCACAGAACCCATTATCGTTTAATGTCATTCTTTGATGGAAATTACATTTAAAAAAAATTATATTCACTGACATTTCTGACATTTTAGACTGAGGGACATTATTGTATATTGTGTATAATATTGTGAAATATTATTACAATTCGAAATAACAATATCCCTGATGGCAAAGCTGAATTTTAGCATTATCTATCTATCTATCTATCTATCTATCTATCTATCTATCTATCTATCTATCTATCTATCTATCTATCTATCTATCTATCTATCTATCTATCTATCTATCCTCATCCATCCATCCATCCAACCGACCATCATCTATTTATTTTTATCTACAAAACATTGGAACTGTGTGTGTGTGTGTGTGTGTGTGTGTGTGTGTGTGTGTGTGTGTGTGTGTGTGTGTGTGTGTGTGTGTGTGTGTGTGTGTGTGTGTGTGTGTGTGTGTTTGTGTTAATTATATGTTAATTATGTGTTCATAAATCTTATTTTATTTACAATAAATCAGTCTATCATCTTTCTTTCTTTGTTGGTCAGAGATATGCTTACTTTTCTAATTAATTGAATTTTTTATGACAAAACCCAATTGTGCATCATTTAATGCCATTCTTTGATGGAAATGACATTTTAGACCTTTTGAAAAACGTGTTGTGGTAGAAGGAAATGACACTGGGCAATTTCAGACTATCATAGTTTTCAATGGGCAAACATTTATTTTTTTATGATGAATTTTGTATAAGATTGAGAATCTATGCCTATAAGGTAAAATCTAAAATCTTTATGGATTTTGAGCATTTTAAAAGTAGCAAAAATAAATGATAAACACATGGACACTGTTTCTTGGCCTTCATATACCAAGAATTTAATGTCTTTCATAAAAATCACAGGGGAGTAAATGTGCCTAAAGTTGAATTAACACCCATGTGCAGGTCTTTATTTATATTAAAGGACACAATGCATAATAATAATAAAATGCTATTATATTTACTTTTTTTAAATTCAATGTAACAATATAAGCGATTTATCCCTAGAAGAAAGTAACAAAAATGCTACAAAACAAAATTCAAAGACTAGCAATAAAAGTAGAGACGGTTTATAATATGTAGCCTACAAACCTTTTCTTCCAGTATATAGAATAATTTCCCCACTTTGTCCAGCAGGTGTTGCTGCTGGTGTCAGTGTGTTGAGGATAGTAAACACACACCGTCTCCTGTTCTGTCCTCTTGTAGCCTGTTTCTGTCATAACACATTCAAATAGGCCTATCTGAGCAATCACACAGAAGAGTCAGATCTGTGTGTCCTGATTAAGACCTGCAGATGAACTTTAAGATTCTTCATAAGGAGACAGAATGAAGGCAGAGTTCCTGCTCCATCTGCATGTGTCCGTGCAGGACAGTTTTCCCCACCCACCAGGATAACCACCTGCCTACCCGAGCATCATCACCTGTCATCTATATGGGTCACAGCTGTGCATATGCATGCATTTGTGTGGATGAACGTGTGGGAGCCATTGCTTTTCCCAGCCCTGAATCCAAACTCCAAAGTAAGCTAGAATAGTTCCACATCTATTGTATGCTCTATCGCAGTGGTTTCCAATCTTTTTTACTCAAAGGCCACTTTCCAACACTATATAATTAAATAAAAGCCACCTATGGGTTGTAACTGATTACATGTAATCTGGATTATGTAATTAGATTCTAAAAATGAAGTACTTGAAAACTGAGACCCACACCGCATTTGATCACTGGATTTACAGAAATCATTTCACTTTTAACAAGTGTTTTCAACATTTCATATCTAATCAACTCCTGATAAACACATTCATTATTATTTGAATTATCACTCAATTAGTCATTTAACCATGTATTACAGTCTTTAGATGGCCTTTGTCTTTCAAACTCATTAAAAGGTAAATTCATTTACATTTATGCATTTGGCAGACGCTTTTATCTACAGTGCCCTTATTACAGGGACAATCCCCCTAGAGCAGCATGGAGTAATGTGCCCTGCTCAAGGACACACTGGTGGTGACCGCTGGGATCGAACCAGCAACCTTCTGCATATCAGTTGGACCACCATCTCCAAAATTCATGTCATTTCATATTTACATGTAATGTAAATTCCCCAACGTTTTTGTCAGCTGATCCTCTTTGACATAATATATTTACTTGAAGTTCCCTCTGAGATTTGATGTTAAAGGTCCCGTTCTTCGTGATCCCACTGTTCAAACTTTAGTTAGTGTGTAATGTTGCTGTTAGAGCATAAATAATACCTGTAAAATTATAAAGCTCAAAGTTCAATGCCAAGCGAGATATTTTATTTAACAGAAGTTCCCTTTCAAAGCCTACAGCGAACGGCCGGCTTGGACTACATCCTGGTACTTCCTTCATAAATGACGTCAGTAGAACAGTAGAACAGACTAACCTCCGCCCACAAGAATACGCAAAAAAAAGGGGGCGTGGTCTTGTTGCTGTCCCACGTGGAGAAGAGGACGTGTCGCGTGGAGAAAAGGAAGTGTTGCGTTTCAGTGTGTTTGTCGCCATGTCGTCGAGACGCTGTTATTTTCATCCCGGAGTCAAATCACCTTTGTTTGGCTTTCCCAGGGACGCTGTAGAGATCATTAAGCGCATAGCCGCATACATCTCCCGTTAAGAGGCGTGACCTTTCCGTACAACGTGCGCTAAGCTGCTGTCGAATCACAACACGGGAACCGCTGGCACAATCAGAACTCGTTACGTATTTCTGAAGGAGGGACTTCATAGAATAAAGGAAGTCATCAGCCCGTTTTTAGGACAGTGAAAACAGCGGTGTACAGATAAGTACATTGTGTTAAAAATACTGTGTTTTTTTACACGCGAAACATGAACACGTTATAGTGCACACTGTAAACACAATCAAAGCTTCAAAAACACACGAAGAACGGGACCTTTAATAAGTTAGGTCAATATTAAAATTAAGTCAATAATAATAAATAATAAAAGTTCATGGTTCTCTGATGTAGGGAAATGGTCACATGACATGTAGGCAAACAAATCAAATATTTTATATATTTTCTAATACATTATTAAAATCAAATGTTGTATTTGTTTACATTAGTTATGAACCTGAACTAACATGAACAATGAACAGTTGTAATTTTATTAATTATTGTTAACAAAGATTAATAAGTACTGTAAATATTAGTTAATGCATTTACTAACCTTAACTAATGGAACCTTATTGTAAATGATTTATTTTATATAATATTTGTTTTAGTAAGTTTTAGTATATTTGATCAATTTTATATAATAACATTTTTTAGTAAGTGTTTTATTTTGATTGTTTTTATTTTAAAATGATTCATTTTACACTTTTATGATTTAATTACTTAATAGCTTTTCATTAAACTCACAAACCTCAGTCTGGGAAACCCTGACGTAATGAAATATTTAATGCACTTCATGTTGTTGGTAACAAGGAATGGAATATACTTTCTTTATTTTTGTATTTTTATATCAATATGGTACAAGATTATCCTATTTAAATCAATGTGATAAACGAGTTAGGTCAAAATTAATCTAAAAGTAATCCAAAAGTAGTCAGATTACCTTAAAGGTGTAATGCAATGGATTCCGTTACTAACTAAAACATCTTGTCATGTCATTTGGAATCAGTAACCAAATACAATTTGTAAATAATCTACCCAATATACAGTATAGTGTGTGTGTGTGTGTGTGTGTGTGTGTGTGTGTGTGTGTGTGTGTGTGTGTGTGTGTGTGTGTGTGTGTGTGTGGGGGGGGGGGGGGGGGGGGGGTGGGGGGTGGGGGGGGGGGGGGGGGGGGGGGGGGGGGGGGGGGGGGGGGGGGGGGGGGGGGCCTACTGTATGTTAAGGCATCTTGAAAGCATATTGAAAGCAAGACAGAGCCATTAGCTCATTAGTTTGGGATGGGACTGGTTGTCATCCAATGACATACGTGGTCTGGAAACCTTTTCGAAAACAGCAATTGTATTTACATTTGTTGATGCTAAAGGAGCAGAAATGGCCATTTACTTGCTTATTTTATCTTGGGCTTGAAGTAAAACAGCAAAACAATACAGACATGCGGTTTTCTGCTAAGGCATTGTAGGTATGTATATTCTTATTCAATGAGGTCAAAGAGGTGTGGTATAGATAGCAGGCATTTTTGCTAACAGAGATAAAGAGGAAGGAAAAAAGCAAGGAATGAGAAAAGGAGGCAGGGATGTTGCACTCCTCTGCACTCCCTCGGTCCCTTGGCTCGTATATCACTGCATTCAGCCCTCGCCGAGGACTTGTCAAGGAGAACCCTGGAGTGTGCCTCCCAGTACCATCTCCGCCTGACCTCAGATCAGTCCTGATGCAGTGAGTGCAATAAGCCACAAAGTGGAAGTGAAAACGGGGAACTAATCCGGAGTCAGCTATTAAAGGGACGTCTCTACCCTAGAGCAGACGTGCTCAGGCTTGACCCACATTGTCACCAGCCTGTTCTCACTGCCACTCCGGATGCTTGCTTTGCTCTCAGCGGCTCCCTATCAAGGGCATCAAACAGTCGTGCCTCACGGTTTCACACTTTACTGCGTAACCTGGCTGGACTTTTTGATACAGGATATTCTCATGGCAGAACAATAGATATTCAAATCTTATGGACTATAATCCTTCTCTGTTTCATGCAACTTTGCTGTTTAAAATCTTACAATGTCACTGTACAGTGGTCACAGGTTATTGACCAGAACAAACATGTCAACTTAAGTTTTTTTTGTATTGTTTTTTTGTAGCTAATACATCCAGGTCCTCGGAAATCTTGTAAAATTGAGAGAGGGCCCGGGTTCAAATCCCAGACGAGCCCCCAATTTATGTTACAACCCAGTGTCATGAGAAATCCTGTCCCCCTGTGAAATAGTGTCCACTTAGGACCCAACGTGGTAGCTGTTTTAAATGCCTGATCAAAAGCTGTTATCATGTAATTGATTGCTAAAATGGGAGCAATAACATGCCTAAAATATTGTAAATTATTTCAATTGATAAACTAAGTAATACCGATACAAAATCATAACATAGTAATGTACCTATAATGTAAATAATAAAGAATAAAAAAAACAATAATATACAGAACAGGTGCACAAAATAAATCCGACAGGATTTTAAAAAAAAATTGTATAAACATTAAAGCGGGGCTAGGGTTTTTAAGATGTAGGGTAAGTGCAACCGTGGTGTATAAACTAGGCTTATCGGGTAGCTGTATGCTATGCTAGAATGTATGCTAAAAAACATTAAGAAATTGATATGCTTGATTTCACAACTTTAGCTTCGTATTTGACGTATTTGTTAAAGACTATTTTAACATAATTTAAATGACAAAAATCAAAACGTGATTTTGTAAGAATTGTAATCAGGCTCTGAACAGATTACCCATTAAAAGTTCTTTCAGCCAATAGAATCGCTCTGGGGTCCGAAGTGGACGCTATTTCACAGGGGGGACAGGACTTCTCATGACACCGGCTCAAAGTCACAACATGACTCTTAACACTTAAGTCAAGTCAAGTCAAGTCAAGTCAACTTTATTTATATAGCGCTTTTAACAATGTAGATTGTTTCAAAGCAGCTTTACAGTGTTAAACAGGAAAATAATGCAGCATAATTTTATTAAGCTGTATAACCATTTGATGTCATCAGTCCATTTCAATTTCCATACGGTGACAGTGTGGGCTTTAGATCAGTAATTTAGTTTATATGGTTAATTTAGTTTATTATTTAGATGTATTTCGATGTTTAGTTGAAAAATTTAGTGTCCCCAACTGAGCACGCCAAGCCAGAGGCAACAGTGGCAAAATTGTTTTCGAAATTGGTTTCGATAAAGGTTTTTCGATAAAACAAAATTGTTTTCAAGTAAAGTTAAACAAAGCATGTATATGTCAAAACATGAAATAAAAGAACAATACAACATCAGATCAATAAACTGTTGGAAATGGGGTTTGTAAAACTGTGAGTTGTGAACGCAGAAGGATCATGTGACACTGAAGACTGGAGTAATGATGCTAAAAATTCAGCTTTGGCATCACAGGAATAAATTACATTTTAAAATATATTTAAATATATTATTTAAAAAACAACAATATTTCACAATATTACAGTTTACTGTATTTTTCAATTTAAAAAAGTCTCACCAGCCTTGATGAGCATAAGAAGCTTCTTTCAAAAATATTTCAAAATCTTATAGATCCCAAACTTTAAACATTAGGGTATTTGTCTCACTTGCTTCTTTCTTAACAGGAATATAATGCATTTTCATATTCTTCTCCCATCGTATGTCATTCAAAACAGAAACCAATATCCATATTATAACTTTTCAGTAAAAATGAAAAACGTTTTGGTTATTAATAATAATAATGCTAAATTATGTCAATAATATGAGTTAGAAGAAGCAGGTTTAAAGTCAGTGAAGGGGTTAATTAACCCTTATGATGGGGCTTCCATGCATCCTATGATAGTATCATATGTGTTGATGGATCCAGATGGTTATTCCTGAGATCATCAACCACCTTCCCCCAGAACAAACACAAGCTCCACCTGAGTCATCCATCTATTGACATCTGTTGATGTACAGCATAGAGGACAGGTGTAGGATAACTTCATGTTGTGCCTCTCACTCTCACCAGGGGTGCAAACATTTAAAAAAGTATCCTCTGTGGTTTTGTTCCATGTGTTGATCGGTCCAATGTGTCCTTCTGTCAGTCTATTCCCACTTTCTAATAGTCTGTCATGTCGATGAGGAGTCGACTTCACACTGTTACTCAATGTGACTTTCCTGTTTCTCTGTTCCTTAGGTTGTTGTTGATGTTGTTGTTGTTGTTTTGTGGTATGATCATGAAATATATGGCTAAATAAAGTCAGCTATTCACTGGGAAGTCCGTCTTCAATGTCACATGATCTTTCAGAAATCTTTCTAATATGCTGATTGATGTTCAAGAAACATTTTTATTCCTATTATCAATGTTGAAAAAAGTGGTTTTTTTTTGTGTGGAAACTTGTGGATATTTTTTCCTTGTGTGAGGGACCAAGCAATCAAGGGCAAAGAACACAGGATTTCCAACCAAAAAAATATTTAAAAACTGAATGAAAATAAAGTCAGGTCTGGGCCCATAAAAAGGGTAAACTAAAGAGAATCAAACTTAACAGTAATCAAACAAACTAAACAAAGAAAACATGGCCTCCCAAATGCCACACATGGGGAAACTTATATACACAAAGGACTAGTCCATTACATACACATAGGGAACAACAAACATCAATTAACACAGTTAGAAAGAATAAAGTAATTAATTCACAAAAAAATAAAGAAATGGGTCAGAAATGAAGAAATGAAGGCTCTGTCTTGGCTCCTCTCTCCCTCGGCTCCACTCGGGACCATCAAACTTACGGCTCCGTCTCTCCACCCACTCCAACTCTACTATCAAATCCTGCTTTCAGATGGGACTGAGGTAATTTGATTCCTGTCTCCTGGTCGTTGTGATTTATCCTTAGCTGATTCCATTAATTTCCTTCTTTGGCTAAAAGATTCAGATTTCTTACTGGAAGAAGTTAAAGAGGACAATTCCAACCCTCATCCAGTCCCATCCCGAAAGCGTTTGGGAGCTCCAACTCACCCCGAGCCAACAACCAAACCCTCCACAACCCTGAACATCAGGACTCTAGAATCCATCCAGCCCCAGAATTCAGCAAAGAGTCTGCTCCAGTGAGTAATGTTTCCAAATCTGTTCCTGAGTGTGAAGTTCCCATGTCCGTTCCAGTGTGTGAAATCCCTGAATCCACTCCAGAGAGAGAAATTCCCCAGTCCGTTCCGGTGAAAGAGAATCCCCAGTCCATTCTAGTGAGTGAAATTCCTGAGCCTGCCGATCCTGTCTGCCCTGGTGGGATAGAACCAAGCGACAACCTCCCGCGGTCTCTCTTGACACCAACATGGAAGTGACTTAAACTGCAATTCATCGACTGGCCACTAGAGACAGGCTCCAAAAGGAAGTAAAATTTGTTAAAATGGCCAAATTTACAACAGAAAACTTTTTTTAAAGCCTGGTACAAAAAGTGGTTTTGGTCTAGCTAGTTTTGCCCAATTATATAGCTAATTTTGACAACTGTGGGGGGGGGGGGGGGGTTATAACTCATCTGTTTAAATTATATTAAGCCTTAAAGGTCTGCATAATTAAGGACGTGGACACTTGAGTGACAGGTGGATTGCCACTATGGTCGAGCTAGGCTGGAGTGGTTTCAGCAACCAAGAATGAGGCACCTCGGCTCTAACCACATCCCGCCTCTTTGCCCATTGTCAGTTATCCGGGAGTGACGCTCAGTGACGCGTTGCTAAGATGGCAACGGACAGCTTTTAGGCTTCAAAAATGCTCTTCGGTAACCTACGAACACTACGTCCATTTTTTTTTTACAGTCTATGGATAGAACAAGTGGTCCTTTCCAGTTACATTGCTGCTGTTACGTGTGTTTGGCCCACACACACATCCGCTCCAGCTTCTGACCAGAGTCCAGTGATGTCTCCAGCTTCTGACCAGAGTCCAGTGATGTCTCCAGCTTCTGACCAGAGTCCAGTGATGTCTCCAGCCTCTGACCAGAGTCCAGTGATGTCTCCAGCCTCTGACCAGAGTTCAGTGATGTCTCCAGCCTCTGACCAGAGTCCAGTGATGGCTCCAGCCCCTGACCAGAGTCCAGTGATGGCTCCAGCCCCTGACCAGAGTCCAGTGATGGCTCCAGCCCCTGACCAGAGTCCAGTGATGGCTCCAGCCTCTGACCAGAGTCCAGTGATGTCTCCAGCTTCTGACCAGAGTCCAGTGATGGCTCCAGCCCCTGACCAGAGTCCAGTGATGGCTCCAGCCTCTGACCAGAGTCCAGTGATGGCTCCAGCCCCTGACCAGAGTCCAGTGATGGCTCCAGCCTCTGACCAGAGTTCAGTGATGTCTCCAGCCTCTGACCAGAGTCCAGTGATGGCTCCAGCCTTTGACCAGAGTCCAGTGATGTCTCCAGCCTCTGACCAGAGTCCAGTGATGTCTCCAGTCCCTAACCAGAGTCCAGTGATGGCTCCAGTCCCTAACCAGAGTCCAGTGATGGCTCCAGCCCCTGACCAGAGTCCAGTGATGTCTCCAGCCCCTGACCAGAGTCCAGTGATGGCTCCAGCCCCTGACCAGAGTCCAGTGATGGCTTCAGCCCCTGACCAGAGTCCAGTGATGGCTCCAGCACCTGATCAGAGTCCAGTGATGTCTCCAGCTTCTGACCGGAGTCCAGTGATGTCTCCAGCTTCTGACCAGAGTCCAGTGATGTCTCCAGCTTCTGACCAGAGTCCAGTGATGTCTCCAGCCTCTGACCAGAGTCCAGTGATGTCTCCAGCCTCTGACCAGAGTCCAGTGATGGCTCCAGCCTTTGACCAGAGTCCAGTGATGTCTCCAGTCCCTAACCAGAGTCCAGTGATGTCTCCAGCCCCTGACCAGAGTCCAGTGATGGCTCCAGCCCCTGACCAGAGTCCAGTGATGTCTCCAGCTTCTGACCAGAGTCCAGTGATGTCTCCAGCTTCTGACCAGAGTCCAGTGATGTCTCCAGCCTCTGACCAGAGTCCAGTGATGTCTCCAGCCTCTGACCAGTGTCCAGTGATGGCTCCAGCCTTTGACCAGAGTCCAGTGATGTCTCCAGTCCCTAACCAGAGTCCAGTGATGTCTCCAGCCTCTGACCAGAGTCCAGTGATGTCTCCAGCCCCTGACCAGAGTCCAGTGATGGCTCCAGCCCCTGACCAGAGTCCAGTGATGGCTCCAGCCCCTGACCAGAGTCCAGTGATGTCTCCAGCTTCTGACCAGAGTCCAGTGATGGCTTCAGCCCCTGACCAGAGTCCAGTGATGGCTCCAGCCCCTGACCAGAGTCCAGTGATGGCTCCAGCCCCTGACCAGAGTCCAGTGATGGCTTCAGCCCCTGACCAGAGTCCAGTGATGGCTTCAGCCCCTGACCAGAGTCCAGTGATGGCTCCAGCCCCTGACCAGAGTCCAGTGATGGCTTCAGCCCCTGAGTCCGCTCCAGACTCCACTTCAGCCCCAGAGCCCAGCCCAGAGAGTGTAGCGCGGACCATCATTGCTACAGCTATTTTGTGTGTGTGGGCTGCACACACAGCCGTAGTTCCTCCCAATCAATTTTTTTTTTCGGGGGTGGGCTACTCGTCCACAGCCGAGGAAGCCCGCCTAGAATTGCTCGCTCTTCCAGACACAGCCGAGGAGGCTGTCCCAGAGCCTCCCTGTGAAGCTGGCCCCTCCCTGGCTCCCTGAACTACCGGCACCTCCCTGGCTTCCTGTATTGCTGGTATCGCCCAGGAGGCTTCCTGCCCCACCTAAGCCACCCTGGCCACCACCTTTTCCAGCCTTTCATCAGCCTTCATGGGCACCCACCCTCCCTACCCTGTGGATTTATTATGGCGCGAAGACGTGCCTCTCGGGTGGGGGATGTACTGTCACATTGTGAGTTTGTTTTCAACCTGTTTTTCTGTTCTATTCATGTCTGAGTTTCCTTGTTAATCTTCTAGGTTGTTCATTAGTTCTGTCACCCTCTGTCCCCTACCTGTTTATCACCATGGTTTCTGATTGATTTGAGTATTCTGTTCAGGTGTGTCTTGTTAATTAGCTCCCTTTGTTTTTGTATAAGCTCAGTTCCAGTTAGCTCCTTGTCTGGTATTAGTCATGTGTTGCAGTTTTCTCCTGCATTTCAGTTGGGGAATTTAAATAAAGGTTTCTTTGGATGCCTCCCTTTGTTTTGCGCTTTGGATCTAAACGACACTGTGACAGTTTCCTTTGGTAAATTATTACGTAGTAACTCTGTTCATCAGTGCCTGTTTAGCGCCCTCATCTAGTCGGTGTATTTATACTCTCTGTCCGTTCTCGTTGATGTTTAGTGGTTGCGTTATCTTATGAGTTTCTGTGATCTGTTATCTGTTGGATTATTGGATTAAATATTGTAAGTGTGATCTACTCCTGCGTTGTGCGATTTATATACACACCCCCACTCGTGACAGCCAGATGGATGAACACATGAAGACATTAACTGTTGTTAATATGGCTTACAGGAGAAAAAAAATGAAGAAGAAGGAAAAAAAAGGTTATGATGCGACCTGTTTAACACCTCCTGTTAGTAGAGCTCTGATTTAAAGGCAGATATGAGTATTAACAGGCTGCTCAGTTATTCAAGCCACTGGATTTTCCTCTAAAGTCCTCAGTGAAGCAGCGAGAGGAGAGATGTGCTGACTGTGTCTGATCTCCAGAGCACTTCAGAGTCTGATAGACTGCAGGATTACAGTGTGGAAGAGCTGATGTGAGAGAACACGTTGTGTGCTGCAGCCATCGCCCAGTGGTCTACATGTACAGTGGGTTACAAAAGTCAAATGAATACTAAATTTTCAATTAGATATTATATTGATGGCATGTTTGTTTTAAAATTGGAAACGTTTATCTAAAACATTTAGTAGCGTTTATTTCCAGGTAGATTTTGAATTCTCAAAAGCTGTGCTGGCTGAATAATAAATCCATCAAATGTAGACGTTTCATCTGTAGTAAATTAAAAACATTTATGCTCCCTATATGTCTATGACATATGAATTTCCTTGACTTTTCTAGACCTTTTCCAGAAATTTAAGCAGTGGTTAACTGGTTCCCACAAAAATATTAACACATTGGTAATAAAAATAAATGTTTCTTGAGCAGCAAATCTGCATATTAGAATGATTTCTGAAGGATCACGTGACACTAAAGACTGAGCTCAGCTTTCAAAATGGAATAATGCTACATTTTTTAATACATTACAATAGAAAGCAGTAATTTTAAATTCTAATCATATTTCGCGATATTGCTGCGTTTTACTGTGTTTTTTATCAAATAAAAGAATAGAACAAAAGACAAAAAAACTACAGAACTAGACTAGAGAAAAAACAAACAAATGTAATTTCTACCTGAGTGAGATTCAGGCAAGAATTGACAAAACAAAGCAATCTACTCAATTTAAGCTTGTAGAAAGTAAAATGAAGCCTATCTGATACGGTTGTTCCCATCATGCATTGGGGCATGAATAATTATACAGTTGCATGTTTTCCAGCTGTATTTACGCTGATTTTTAATTGTTTTTGTTGTTATAGGTTTAGTAACTTGCTGTTTTGTGATATCGGGAGTTCATTTTCTACTCAAAATGACACGTTTATACTCAAAAACGATCCAACAAATGATACTGTTATTGTGTTTTTTGTACAAAGTATTGAGTCTGTGTTCGGGTGGGTACCACACTACTTCTATTGTGTAGATATGCTGTTTACCCAATATTTACTGTATTATTTATTTAGAAGTTCAAATTAAAGCACACTTTAAAAGTATGGCTTAATTCAGTGCTATGTTTTTAGAGTAAAATGTACTTGAAACCGAGTATTGCAAAGGAAACATCAACTAAGTAGAATTTACTCAACAAACTTTGACTGGCCAAGTTAAAGGGATAGTTCACCCAAAAATAAAAATGATGAAAAAATTCATCATTTACTCACCCTCGAGTTGTTCCAAACCTGTATGAGTTTCTTTGTTCTGCTGAACACAAAAGAAGATATTTAGAAGAATGTTTGTAACCAAGCAGAGAGAGCAACCATTGACTACCATAGTATTTTTCCCCCTACTATAGGAGTCAATGGTTGCTCTCTCTGCTTGGTTTCAAACATTCTTCTAAATATCTTCTTTTGTGTTCAGTAGAACAAAGAAACTCATACAGGTTTGGAACAACTTGAGGGTGAGTAAATGATGACAGAATTTTTATTTTTGGGTGAACTATCCCTTTAATAGTACTTATTTTCTTTGTTTCAGTTTTTCTCAGTCCCTTTGGTACATTTCTCGAATCATCCTCGACATTTGCAAAACAGTAAGTGCATTTCTCAAAACAATTCGTACAAATGGCAAAACACCATTGATTACCTGCAAAAGCCAATCTCTTGCTCAAAATCCTTAGTTCATCTCTCAAAAGTAAATATCTGTGTCAGTGAACATGTCAGTGCCATCAGAATGACAAGTCCTTGTGTCACTGTGTATGGATAAGACAGTCAAATTGCTTAGTCATGTTGTCAATATAACCGTGTACCCTGAAGGGATGTTCTGATGTAAACTATGGCTAAAGTTTTGATGACAATTATTGCAAATTGTAGGTTGCACCTTAGTGTATGTGGGAGTTTGAGTGCAAGAGACTGGACAAGATACACATTTGCACTTTTGCTGTTTGTACTGTAATTTGTTGACAGAAAGAAAAAGAAAAAAAAGTAGAAATGTCAACACAGGACAATCTCCTTAGGGAAAACTGTACATGCAGAGCTGTAGGAATTACAGTGCAGTCTTCCTGACGTTCCTGTCTGTTGGGCCACAAATTCTCATCCACATCACAACAAATATCTTTAGAAAAAAAGTCTAATGGAAATGTATATGCTTGACATAGTATGACAACTTGTTCAACCATTTTGCATGTGAAGACTTATGCTATGAACTAATGCCTAAATGTTGTGGGGGGTGAGACTATTCAACAGAGACCCATTATAATACATTTTGATCAACATGACATAAGCAATTGATCATGTAGGAAACAGCAGAGAATTGAATTGTACATAATCATTTGCGTGGATGTACCAAAACATTTGCAACTTGTTCAAAGAAATGAGAAACTGCTTTTTTGATGTGGACAAGTGACACAATGATGTGAAGATTGAACAGGTTTTGAGAATTTCAATTCTGATCTGAGAAATGTACCAAAGCAACTGAGAAAAACTGTAATTTAACTTAAGTAGATTTACTTAATTCCATATGTGAAGTTTACTTTAAGAAAAATTACGTTTTTTTACTTTTACTTTACTTTATTTTACTTGGGCCTATTGTTTTTTTCAGTGTACAGCCTTGGTCTTACTGACCCCATACTTTTGAATGGTAGTGGATACACAATATATATATATATGAAATGACGAAATTGAAATGATTGAAATGAACATTTATTTAAAACTATTTTGATTCACAATAAAAAAAATATGAATTAGCCTTGAATTGTGATGGAAAAATGTATGAAACTCATCTGTATAATATTGTGTATTTGTTCATGTATTACATATTATAATTAGCTATAGATGTGCAGAGAGATGGGGAACGTCTCTTTGGTTTCTCTGTGGGTGTAAGGAAGAAATTTGAACTGTCATGTACCATCAGTACTGCAGCCCATCTTAGAGCAATGCAGCGACCCACGCAGCTCACACATGTACACACACACACACACACAAAAGATAACACAACCAACTCTTTCTTTGTGCCGCCGATGACCTCTCTTTGTCTGCACTCATGCAAAAATCACCAAAACACGCACACAGTGAGTAATGAGGACGCCTGGGCTTCAGTTAAGTGTACATCTCTGTTTATGTCTTCATGCATTATTCACATGTACAGTCAAAACATCTGCCAACATGACTGTTCCACTCATTTGCACGGGCTGCTTCAATCTACTTAAAAAAACACATGCTGTACATACACAGCTTTAAATGCCTCCTCAAATGACAGGAAGACGAGTCATATTGACTTTAAAGAGCCCTTAAAGTCAACATAAAATCAAATACATTTCCTCTGTATTTTGATTGATTCATCAGTGGATGTTATTGCAGATAAAGAAAGATCATTTGATCGATCTCTAAAATAACTTTCCTATTCAGTTGATGTCACCTAGGCTGCTCAGGTAGGAAACATAATGTTAACGAATAGCTAAATATCTGTTTATACATTATTGTATATGCTGCTGTTTGGCAATGCAGCCTTTCTGAAATCTGTAACCTGATCAAAAGGGACAGTAAATACATTTATAATGTTACCAAACAATTATATTTCACATTAATGCTGTTTTGATCTTTCTATAATGGGTCCCACAAAAGTTGTAAGCAGTACAACTGTTCTCAACATTGATGATAATAAGAAATGTTTCTTGAGCAAATCAGCATATTAGAATGATTTCTGAAGGATCATGTGACATGGGAGACTTGAGTAATGATGTTGGAAATTCAGCTTTTCCATCACAGGAAAAAATTACATTTTAAAATATATTAAAATAGAAAACAGTTCATTTAAATTGTAAATAATATTTCACAATATTATATATTTTTATTAAATAAATGCAGCCTTGGTGAAGGCTTCTTTCAAAAACAATTAAAAAAAATCTTAATTATTTCAAACTTTTGACCCCCAGAGAGAGAGAGAGAGAGAGAGAGAGAGAGAGAGAGAGAGAGAGAGAAGGATGGATTTATCTATCTACTTACGGACTCCAAACTTTTGAGCGGCAGTCTAAATATGGGTTATGGCAATGATATTGAATAACAATAGATTAGAAGTGTTACAAGTGGTCTTGTTGAATATTACATTCTTTGAATAACATGCTATGTATTAAAGTACTATAAAAAATAAAAAATAAATAAATAAATCCACCTCTGAAAGATGTTTTTTTTTCCTGATAATTTCACCAAGGCCAGGAAAAAATAAAATTGTATTTTTGTTGCTTGGACCTCGGTGTTCGGCGAAATATGTTCTTTTGTGTTTGGAATGACATGAAGGTGAGTAAATGATGACAGAATTTGGTTGAATCTATTCCTTCAAGACTCGCATTACGAAATGAAGAGACACAGTCTGTGTCAGAGAGGCACTGTTCGCTTGCATCTCATCACATTAACCAAAACGGTAGAATAACAATACAGGAAACACAGCCCGATGTGCACTGTGATGGAGGGAAAGCTCTCCAGAGACAACAAATAAAATTGCATTTGTTTTGTATTTCTGCTCCTATCCACTTATATCTGGTTTCATCTCTCCTCCCAGCATGTCATACTCTCCATCAAATTCTGTTTTTCTCCTTCCATCTCATACAATCTCTCCACACGTTTCTTTCTGTCCAGCACGGCTCTTTCCATTTCTCTCTTTAATAATTCAGAGCAGGAGAGGTGTGTGTGGTAAAGCAGTGGCCAGCTCTTCATCTGCTGTTCTGAGAGGACAGTTCCACCAGCTCACTCCTCCAGCCACTGATATGATCTCTAAAACGCATATATGCTGCCACAATAATCATTTCAAACTATTTCTGCAATATGCATACTGTACAATGTATAGCAATATTTGGAATAGAATGCGAATCTACTGCACATATTATATAAAAACTAAAACAAAACAACAAATATATTTCTGTGTGTGTATATATATATATATATATATATATATATATATATATATATATATATATATATATATATATATATATATATATATATATATATATATATATATATATATATATGTGTATATATACATAAGGATTATTAGGAACACCATACTAATACTGTGTTTGACCCCCTTTCGCCTTCAGAACTGCCTTAATTCTATGTGGCATTGATTCAACAAGGTGCTTGAAAGCATTCTTTAGAAATGTTGGCCCATATTGATAGGATAGCATCTTGCAGTTTATGGATTTGTGGGATGCACATCCAGGGCACGAAGCTCCCGTTCCACCACATCCCAAAGATGCTCTATTGGGTTGAGATCTGGTGACTGTGGGGGCCATTTTAGTTCAGTGAACTCATTGTCATGTTCAAGAAACTAATTTCAAATGATTCGAACTTTGTGACATGGTGCATTATCCTGCTGGAAGTAGCCATCAGAGGATGGGTACATGGTGGCCATAAAGGGATGGACATGGTCAGAAACAATGCTCAGGTAGGCCGTGGCATTTAAACGATGCCCAAATGGCACTAAGGGGCCTAAAGTGTGCCAAGAAAACATCCCCCACACCATTACACCACCACCACCAGCCTGCACAGTGGTAACAAGGCATGATGGATCCATGTTCTCATTCTGTTTACGGCAAATTCTGACTCTACCATCTGAATGTCTCAACAGAAATCGAGACTCATCAGACCAGGCAACATTTTTCCAGTCTTCAGCTGTCCAATTTTGGTGAGCTTGTGCAAATTGTAGCCTCTTTTTCCTATTTGTAGTGGAGACGAGTGGTACCCTGTGGGGTCTTCTGCTGTTGTAGCCCATCCGCCTCAAGGTTGTGCGTGTTGTGGCTTCACAAATGCTTTGCTGCATACCTCGGTTGTAACGGGTGGTTATTTCAGTCAAAGTTGCTCTTCTATCAGCTTGAATCAGTCGGCCCATTCTCCTCTGACCTCTAGCATCAACAAGGCATTTTCCCCCACAGGACTGCCGCATACTGGATGTTTTTCCCTTTTCACACCATTCTTTTTAAACCCTAGAAATGGTTGTGCGTGAAAATCCCAGTTGAGACTTGGACTCCACTAGACCCCTGAAGGTGTGCTGTGGTATCTGGCACTAAGATGTTAGCAGCAGATCATTTAAGTCCTGTAAGTTGCGAGGTGGGGCCTTCATGGATCGCACTTGTTTGTTCAGCACATCCCACAGATGCTCGATTGGACTGAGATCTGGGGAATTTGGAGGCCAAGTCAACACCTTAAACTCGTGCTGCTCAAACCATTCCTGAACCATTTTTGCTTTGTGTCAGGCGCATTATCCTGCTGAAAGAGGCCATAGCCACTAGGGAATACCGGTTCTATGAAAGGGGTACATGGTCTGCAACAATGCTTAGGTAGGTGGTACGTGTCAAAGTAAGAGGAACCAAGGTTTCCTAGCAGAACATTGCCCAAAGCATTTGTTCCCCAGGTAAGCGACTCACACGTGATGTAAAAGAAAACGCGATTCATCAGACCACTCCACTTTCTTCCATTGTTCCGTGGTCCAGTTCTGATGCTCACGTGCCCACTGTTGGCGCTTTCGGCAGTGGACAGGGGTCAGCATGGGCACTCTGACTGGTCTGCGGCTATGCAGCCCCATAAGCAACAAACTGCGATGCACTGTGTAATCTGACACCTTTCTATCAGAACCAGCAATGCAGTATTTCCTAACAGAATTCCACTATGCTCACACACAAATTTCATCGGACCGGGATCCATAATCCAATTCCCCTGCAACACATTAGCAATATCTCTGTTCATTACTTTCTTCCCTTTACACTCTTTCTGTTGCTAGTCTTATCTCTGCTGAGCTCAGGCTCGGTATAAAGCGTAATCTTTCTTGTCTCCCTTTCGCCACTCGCTCTATTTCACCTCTCTCCTCGCCTCTCTGTGGTCTGCCGTGTAAAGCAGGTCAGTCGAGAACGGGCGTTGAGGGGGAAGATGCTAACACAAGCTGAAGTGTGCTGTTACATAAACACTGTGGGAGAACCTCCGGACACCTTCCCACAGGCCTCTGCTCACTAATGCTGAAGCTAACATTATTATCATGTAGCATTCTGTCCTCATACACCCCCTCCACAGGCCGTCGGCCTGCTTAATTCAACTGATACACACAACCACTGTCACTCAAGGGCTCCGCTCAATAATACGTGAAAGAACACCACTTACAGTACATTGAGTCACTTTAAGTCACTTCTGGGGCATGACTGAACTATAAAGAAAGGTTAAGAAATGATAGCAGAGAATAAAATGCATTCATCCAAGCAAATCCATACACAAACTCCTCGAAGGGGCTGTTCAGAGGTGACACGTGGATTATACTGAGAGAATTTAGGATGCAGGAAAGGGAAATCACAAACTGAAACATACTACATCAGTTGCCTCTATACTAGAGACCAACTAAATGAGCTGGACAGAAAATGAAGACTTTTGCCTATGTCTGATACAGATTTTTCTATTGAGTATGAATAGAAAAAAATATTATGTATAAATGTGTATTCATCGTATGCCATTTCAGCCCTGGAGTGTTGACCCCATAGCTCCACCCAGACCCTCCAAACTCATCACTCCACGTCGGTCTGTCGCCAAGTCAGATCCAAATTGGCTCCTCGCCCCCTTGGCTCCACCTGGGACCCTCGCCCCCATGGCTTCACCTGGGACTCTCGTTCCTACGGCTACGCTTAGTCTTCGCTTTGACTTCGCCATGGACTTATGGGCCTTCGTTGTTGACTCGTCCCTCCACTCCTTTGATTCAGCCTTTCCTCCAGCTCCACCTCAGACCTTGGTCACACCAGCTTCACCTCAGTCATCTCGGTTGCTTGTCCCCACATCTCCGCCTTGGACTCCAGGACCTTTCTGTCTCATCGACTCTTTGGTTCCGCCGGGGTCTCCACTGCCATCAGCTCTGCCTCAGTCAGTCATCCTCCTGGTTACGCTTGTCAAGGCTCCACCATGGCTTTTCCCTCCATCGATTCTGTTGTGGGATTACGTCCCGGGATTCCGGCTGGGGATTCTGTTCTGACTCCTCCTTCTGCAAACTTCTCCCTGGCTTCTGCTACTGTTTAGTTCTCCCTGGCTCTTCATGGCTCCCCTGCCCTGGTTCCTGGCTCCACCTAAGCCCCCTCCTGCCCTTCTCTGTTAGGAGGGATATGTAATGGGTTATCTGTGTTTGTTTCTGTTTTGGTTGGGTTTGTCATGTGTTTTAGTTCAGTTTCTTGTGTTTCAGGTAGTTTCTATGGTTTTTCATTGATTTTGTTGATTGGTTTGTTTGTATTTAAGCTCTGTGTTTCTTTCAGTTCATTGTCTGTTCTCGTCGGGTTATCACGGTTGTTCTGTTCCTTGTTTCTGTTTTGGAGTTTATGTCAATAAAATCTAAACAGCTGTAAATAGATCAGTTGTCATATATATTTGCAACCAAAGCTGACAATTGTTCACTGTATTACCACAAAAAATATTATCAGATTACTCGATAAATCATCAAAATATTCGACAGATTACTCGATTACCAAAATAATCGTTAGTGACAGCCCTTATGCACCTGCATTGTTTTGCATTTTGTTCCATTCTGTCAAATAAAAGACCACTCCCAGTCATATATTTCGTAATCTTGTTTATACATATATGTATAGTTGATATTACTGATACAGTTACTGAAGATCAGTAACAGTTGTGACTTGTGATACACTGAGCATATGATAATAGACAGCACTCCATGCTAAATGTGTTAATGTGCTGCACTTGTGAGCGTACAGTAGGTGCAAGAAGTGAGAGTGATTCTGCAGGGACCATGTGGAGTCTCAGTCATCAAGAATGACTGATGAGTTCAGCGTCTTCACCATTGACAAGTCAGAAAATTAGAGCCAGTGACATTAACAGCTGAGAAAAGCTCATTTTTCTGTTGTTTCAACCATCTCTTTCTCTCTTTCTGTCACTTTCAATCTCTTTCACACTCTCTCTCTCACTCAGTCTCTCGCTGAAAACATGTAGAAGTCACATACCAAGTATCCTTGACACTTAACTTATAGGAAACAACATGTGCCAACGTGTTTACAACACTAACTGATGCAGCGTTAAAGTATTTAGGCCTGAGTGACTGGTCTTTAAAATGATCCACATGCTCTTCATTCATGTATACGTGTGGAGTAAGATGTGTAGGACTGTGCATTCTCAATTTTATATTTTTCATCTTAGACCACATTGGAACAATCTGGATGGAAACAATATTGTAGGATTTTTACAACCCGATCTCATGGCAATTCGTACATATTTTACGAGGTGGCTAATTCGTACGAATCTGTACGACCTCAGTCGTACGAATTCATACGATTTTTGCTAAATCGTACGTATTTGACGAGTTGCCAAATTCGTACGAATTTGTACGAATGACCTACCTCAAACCCCGCCCCTAAACTTAACCGTCACTGGGGATTAGACAAAACGTACAAATTCGTACGAGTGAGGTCGTACAAATTCGTACGAATTAGCCACATCGTACAAATACATACGAATTGGTCGTGAGATAGCGTTGGATTTTTAAGTATTTTGACAAATAATTAAATAGTTTAAGACTTTTAGTTTTAATTATTTTAATAAAATAATTACATTTTTAATATAAAAACATAAAAAAATATAAGTAAACATAACATAAATAATTAAATAGTTTATTTAATTCATGTTTAAAATGTAGTTAAATATAATGAATAAAATACAGCAAAAATGAAGAATTAAGCATTTCAAAAAGTTTGAAAACTCAAATGAACAACAATAAATCAATTTAAAATATTTAAAATCGATTATTTAATTCAATTTCAATTAAATTTGACATTTAAATTAAATAAAGTATATATATATATATATATATATATATATATATATATATATATATATATATATAATCTTAAATGTTCCTTATTTATTTAGTCAAAATATGACATAAAAAGTCTCAGACTTTTCGATTCAATTGTATAAATAAATATATCTAAAAATGCTTATTCAATTAATGTTTAAAATGTAGTTAAATATAATAAATAAAATACTGCAAAACCCATGAATTAAGTTTTTAAGCATTCATAGACATAGATGCTTTTGTAAATCTCAAATTTGATGCCTGATTTCATAAATTGAGGTTATAAATATTTCATCACATCATTCAACCCATACATTAGAATTGTTGAATGTTTCATAGAGCCCTCACACTCTGTTTATCCTCTGCAGTTTATGAATTGATGTATGGAGCAAATGGCATGCATGCACCCATGTGTTTAGACCTCTCTCCATCTCCCAGACAAGAGCTAAACTCTGTGCTCATTTCAGCCTGGTGAAAATAAGCCCATTGATCTCTATTGACTGATGACTAATTTATGTGCCTCCATTGGAGTGTTATGTCTTGCGGCATAAGTTGCAATGTCCAGAGTTTTCTTCATTTGGCTGCCGGGGTCTTTGCAAACACTGTTGAATGCAAAGTTTGGTGATTTCCTTAATAAATCATCTTTCTATAAGATGGCATAATGTGAGTGCTTTGGAAGGAGGTTAAATGTTCATCTCATTTGCATGTGTTCATCCATTTGATTTAATGTTGAGTTCTGCCTCGGATATCATTGGCTAAACGCCTTCACATATTCTGATATGCACAAATGTGTTATGATATTGGATAATCAAATTAGTTGCATGTTTTGCATGTTCAGGTCAAGCTTGTCATTTCATTGGTTGGATATTTTCTGCGTGTGATATCTGTGCAGTTATGCATAGATTCTGATAAGGCAATGTGGGCAAGTAAGATGGAAGAGATGGACCACTTAAAGTTCAGTTCAGTTTTGATACCAAATACATTTTTTGTGTGATTTGAAGTAACATTTATGTTAGCATTGTTGTCAGAATTTATGAAAAATCTTAACCACTGTTCTGGAATTCCTGTTCCCTTTGAACTGGAGGCATTTTCATGGACCAGAATGGATTGATGTATATGAGGGACTAATGGATGAAAGTGATGAATATTTCAGATGAATAGTGAAACTGCATCAATTATGAATGACTTGTATTTAGTGATTACACAGGCCAATAATTGTGAGACTACACAACAATTGACTATAACTCATAGACACACATACGTTTTTAGAAAATAAGCTTATATTAATATGCAAACTAGATTGCTAATCATAAAATGGACTTAAAATGACTTCATCATAGTGGGAATCAATCACAAGAACGGATCTTCGCCAGCCATAACGAACTTTACTACTTAGATGTAATGGTCCTCCCTCACTTGTTTTTCGAGATAAAACTCTTTGCCTGACGCTTTAAATGGAGTTCATCCATGCAACCTGGCATGAGAGTGAGAGAACACACTGTCCCTTGAGCGAAGGAATAGAAGCACTTACAAGGTGAGATAACCTGACAAGCAAAGTCTTTTTGAAAGTGCAATGGGATTTATAAGAGCTTTATGGCCAGATGATGAAGTATTCTGATATTGAAATGGCAGCAAAAAGCAATGTATAGCTACTGAGATTAATCCAGAGATGAATAATTGTTTGTAAAAAGTGTCCTTAGGTCTGACATACTATTCAACTTTGCACAACATCTTTTTATTATTCTATACAAACATGCTAAACATGCTGTTTTTTCATTACGAGACAATTAAAAGTTGCATTTAGTGAAGACAAAAGGGTTTAATAAATGTAAAATAATGCTCAAACATATGTCAATGTTGAATAAAACAAAGTTTATGGACATGTCAGTTATCTACTAGCCTTTGTTTATTTCTATGTATGTTATTACGATATGAAACACTACTGATTATTAAAAATGTACTTTTTTTATGCGATCCAGTGGGATAATATGACATCTGAACTACCAGAAGAAGTGAAATGAAAGTCATTTCTATCATGAAATCCAGAGGACACTCCTCACTTGAACAATTAAAGCTGGAACTAGTAAAACCTTTCCGGACTATTCATAAAAGGTAACACACAATACATAACTTCAAAGAGAGAGAGAGAGAGAGAGAGAGAGAGAGAGAGAGAGAGAGAGAGAGAGAGAGAGAGAGAGAGAGAGAGAGAGAGAGAGAGAGAGAGAGAGAGAGAGAGAGAGAGAGAGAGAGAGAGAGAGAGAGAGATATGAAATACCAATGTTGTTTTATTGTAGGCTACTCTATAATATTTTTTATTATACCATGGCGCCTTTTAATCTTTTATTGTGCTGTCTACATAATTTAATCAGTAAAATGTTTGTCTTTGTAGGCTATATTATGACTAAAAATGACTCTTGCCATTGTTTTTTTAAATAAATAAAAAATAAAAAATTATTTAACATAGAATACAAGAACTCGTAGAGGTAACAACATAATGTAAACTCAAATACAATAATAGTCAGGGGATCTGCAATAAAATTTAAGAAAGATAAATAATAATAATACAAAAAAAAATAAAAATAAAAAATAAATAAAATAAAAGATACATTTAAATCACAAGAAACTTGGACATGTCCGATGATATTTTCAGAGCACGACAGTTTTTCAGTAACCCCAATGAGGAGTAAAATAATTTGAATTCACACATAAAATGTTCAAAGGATGGATGAGTATTTCTCCACTTACAACAATGAATATGGTATTTGGCAAGTAGGAAACCAATATTCACAATGTCTGATGTTGAATTATTTAAACCATCAACATAAAACAAAATATGGTATTCCTGAATACAGGAATGTTTGACATTTTCAAAGTTAGCCAGTCTCTGACATCACTCCAGAACCGGCTTGAAATGGAACAGGTAAAGAATAAATGTTCTAGAGATTCATCAGAAAAATCACAAAACGCACACCCCGCCTTGTCAAATTTAAATCGCTTATGAAGAAAATTGGAAACTGGATCAATTTTGTGACAAATTTTAAAATGTGTTTCTTTGACCTTAGGAGGAATTGGCCATTTAACATATTTAGA
Source organism: Romanogobio albipinnatus (assembly GCA_023566225.1). Classification (NCBI taxonomy): domain Eukaryota; kingdom Metazoa; phylum Chordata; class Actinopteri; order Cypriniformes; family Gobionidae; genus Romanogobio; species Romanogobio albipinnatus. The sequence goes on from CM042257.1 coordinate 11,909,211, forward strand.
AAATGCCTTTCCCAACAGTTCAGAAAGGTCTACAGACACACCGTTTTTATTATAATCATGGAACATTTTAGATTTAAAAGCATCTGTAGCAGCCTTATTATTACATTTTTTATCAAGTAACTTAAAACGACCAATTAATAAATTCGGCAATACAGGAGTGACATTAGAGTAACCCCAATTTCCACTGGCTGCGTTACGGCTCCGGCACGGCGGCGGAGTCAATAGGTTTCCATTAAAGTCAATGAGTGTATTTCCACTGAATGCGTTACAGCTGCGTTCCGACTCCGGCGATCCGCAGCCCTCCGGAGCAGATACACAGAGCTTCTATTTTTGCCGGATGCCGGAGCGCTCCGCAGCACTACAGGGCAGAGTACGCAGGACAGGAAGTCGAGTGACAAAACAGAACAGCCAGAAACAAAATAAAAGATCCGTTTAATTTTCAAAATAAAATACACCACGCTCATATTTCCCTACACTACACCTTGAAAACGTCATAATGGGCGGAGACAGGCTTGTTTTAACCCCGTTGACACGATGGATGAAGAAATGCTGATTATTGAGGTACAGAATCAACCCATCATCTATGACCCCTCACATCCTTTTTATAAGGACAACATTAAAAAGGATGGAAAACTGTTCCTGGTTTGGTAGTTCTGTTTATAGAAACTACATATCGCGCGATCACACCAGAATTCGCGAGATTACATGGGGCCTCGTGACGTCAGCTGTCAGTCATGACCATAGCCGTTCCGCAACAAATCCGGACCTGGTGGGTATTGACGGACGACGGAACACGGAGCTGTCACGCAGCGGAGCCGTTCCGCAGCCGGTGGAAATTGGGGGTAAGTCAAGGTATTCTGAATTACCCGCAATTTCCACCGGCTGCGTTACGACTCCGGCACGGCGGCGGAGTCAATAGGTTTCCATTAAAGTCAATGAGTGTATTTCCACTGAATGCGGTACAGCTGCGTTCTGACTCCGGCGATCCGCAGCCCTCCGGAGCAGATATGCAGAGCTTCTATTTTTGCCGGATGCTGGAGCGCTCCGCAACAGTTTTGGGAAGTCGAGTGACAAAACAGAACAGCCAGAAACAAAATAAAAGGTCCATTTAATTTTCAAAATAAAATATACCGCGCTCATACTTCCCTACACTACACCTTGAAAACGTCATAATGGGCGGAGACAGGCTTGTTTAAGTTTTAACTTAAGTTTTGTTCTGTTTATAGAAACTACATATCGCGCGATCACACCAGAATTCGCGAGATTAAATGGGGCCTCGTGACGTCAGCTGTCAGTCATGACCGCAGCCGTTCCGCAACAAATCCGGACCTGGTGGGTATTGACGGACGACGGAACACGGAGCTGTCACGCAGCGGAGCCGTTCCGCAGCCGTAACGCAGCCGGTGGAAATTGGGGGTGAGGTGGATGAAGGCTAAAGGAATAGCTTTACAAATTCTTTGATACTCTCTATGAGTAGCTACAGATTAAATTATAACGTTCCACAACACCGTTATGAGACAGTAAAACACCATTACAATCAATCAAGTCAGTTATAATTCCTTTGTCAAAGCCATTAGCTTTAAATACTGATTTTCTGTTTACAAGTATTACTCTATTATTCCACAGAACCGAACTACGTGGAGTAAAGTTGTGTGTGAATATCATTTTCCAAAACAATAGTATTTGACTATGAAATTTAGACAAGTGGAATCTTATAAATATCAAAATCACATCTTAACAAAAAATCTAAACCACCCAGCTTTCCAAAAATAGCCTTGGGTATGTGAAACCACATAGAGTTAGTGCAAGCAAAAAAAGTTCTTAACCAGTTAATTCGAAATGATCCTATCAAGGCTGAACATATAAGAACGGTCTGTCTGTCACCCTACCCGTGACTTTGCTGATTGCATGGAAGTCTCGCGTTGTCTCGCGTTATGTTCTCTCCACCCCCACCACAACCAGCCCCTCCCCTCTACTCTTTCCGTCTGTATCTCCCTTCTTTCTCTCTCTGGAACACATGAGATTCTCCTCCCGAAACCTGAACCGCAGCAGCAGAGGCATCGACCCCCCTCCCCACACGCACACACAACATGGCTACAATCGTAACCTCGACCAGGTTTACGGACGAGTATCAGCTTTACGAAGAGCTGGGAAAGTAAGTGCGCGCAACATTGTAGCAGTGTGACGTCATCGGCGCAAGTTACTCTTGTTTGTTCCGTTCCATTCTTTTATTAGGATGTTGACAGCAGGGGAAATGACTTGCTAAGAGACTCGTAAACCTCTCCGAAAGCCACGCACGGGGGTCTTGATCGGATCAAGACAGCACTACAGTACAGCACTCGGTTCTGGACTTGATCCAATCAAGCCCCCTGTGCGGATCTAAGCTTTAGACGTTTTAAATGTCAGGCTGTATTGGTTTTGAGCCATGTATCCGTTAGCGTAGAATGTTGAATATAGTGTGCACTGTGTTTTGTGTTCACGCCTTGTTTTATTTTAAGGGCTTGCTGATGGGCAGGAAGGTTTCCTCGGTTACTTTGGGTATTTGGCTGCCACTTTTCGTAGCATTAACAATGCGGGTTGTTTTATGCTCGTAAGCTCGTAAGCTTTAATTATTTTCTTCTGCAGCTGCTTAACATTATTGCAGCGTAGTGCACTATGTAGTGCACTAGCTAAAGAATATATAGCTGCATGCTTGATATTACAACAAAACATTGAATGTGTCGCACACACAGTTAATCACACTTTAATATCTTAGGAGGGGAGCGATAAAGAGGGATTATAAAATCAATAAATGAGCAGTGACGCCTTTCTGAGAATTCAATCTCACTTTTAGGAAGAGCATTACAGCCTTTCTAACATGCAGATGCGAAGTGCGCTTCACGCCGCCCATTTTTCTGAGGGCAAATGTCATAATTGTAGTATTGTGTTAAGTCCAATTTTGTGCAGTCATGAACCAATTTGCTGATTTGCACTTCTTTTTTGTCATACTTAAATGTTTTAACGTCTCGCGATATCCGGATGACTTTCGAATCTTTTCAATTAATCGGTCGAACCAGTTCACAAAAATCGATTCGAGGTACTCGAGTCAATATAATGATTATTAATATAATTTAATACAAATATAAATTATTTGCAAGTGGGAACACATTACAATAATAACACGTACCTTTATAAAAATTTTTATAAACAGCAATATGTTTTACATGGTACATTTCAGAGCATACAATAGGCTATGCCACGCCGCAATCTATGCTTGAACCGGTTCTTTAAAACAAACTATCAAGACTTCTCATCAATAAATAATAATGGAACCGCTTACGTCATCAGTGACTTACAGCTCTTCCTTGTTTCAAGAGTCAGGTGCATCTTTTACTTTCGATGAAAATCAAACTCTGTGTTCTTCTTTTGCAGGGGTGCCTTCTCCGTGGTGCGGAGATGTGTGAAAAAATCCACTGGCCAGGAATATGCTGCTAAAATAATTAACACAAAGAAACTGTCAGCAAGAGGTAAGCGTTTGATTCAGCACTCTTCCAGTGTATACAGTACAGTGGGATAAAGGTGCTTTGTGTTGGGTTTCGCTCTGCGTTCATTGAAGGGAAGAGAAAAGACATCGTCTTCGGAAGTTTGAGTTTTGTGGCTTTTATTCCGTGTCTGTTTATTTGAGGGCATCTTTGTGGTTGCGTACTCATAAACGTTGACATACAGTGAATAAAATCGCAGCTATCGGGGTAAACAAACCAAAAATATTGATGACTCATCTTGCATTCACAGGCGTATCCAATTTTTTTGTCCAATGAAATGTTCTCTAGAATGAGAACATCTCCTCCCCCTTATGGTGCATTCACACTGGGCGTCTGTGTGGACGCTTCTCATTTACTTTGAATGAGTGACGTCATGTGTTGCCGAACTGAATTGTGGGTTCCATTGCGTCACGGCAGAAGTTGAAAACCTTTCAAGTAAAATAGATTTTTTTTCATATATTTAATTTGCTGTCAATAAATATCGGCATTGTCTTTTAACAACCTAGTCGACCTCTACTTCTGACTACCGACACGGTTATAATTATTATAGGATCAATTGTGTGTATGTGTATATATGTATATATATATATATATATATATATATATATATATATATATATATATATATATATATATATATATATATATATATATATATATATATATATATATATACATATACATATACATATACATATACATATACATATATATATATATAAAATATACACATATATTATATATTTTATATATATATATATATAAATAATATATGCACATATATTATATATATTATATATATATATATATATATATATATATATGCACATATATTATATATATATATATGCACATATATTATATATACATATCTATATATATATATATATATATATACATATATACATAAATTAATTAATTAATTATGTGTTAGGTATATAATATTCCAGAATATATAAAATATAAAAATATGATTAAATATTACATGCACATTACATATGTGTAATATTTCAGTAATATATTTTATAATTTGTTTTAGTAGTTTTGTTATATTTGTATTAATTTAAAAAAATTCTCTATAGCATTTTTTTCAGTTTTAGTTTTAATAGTTTTAGTGCTTAAAGTTATTTAATTTAGTCACAAATGCAACATTTTTAATTTTCGATTTAGTTTTAAGTTTAGGTTTTTCATGTAATATTTGTATTTTATTGTATTTCAGCGTTATTTCAAATTGTTTTAGTTAACAATATCTACACTGTAGAAATAGCAAGTAGTAAATCAGAATTCATGGCTGTGATGTGGATTAAAGACTGTTGGCTATTTAAAAAAAGGACAAGCCCACTGGTATGTACTATGAACTTCCTGTTTCAATAGGAAATAGTCGAAGTAGAAAAGAAAACTGAACTCCCCCTGATGGTTGCTCTGTGCAGACCTGTTTAGCTTAATAGCTGTGTGTTGAAACCTGGCCTGCTGGGATGGTCGCAGTCCTTCAGATAGAGCCCAGTGTGTTCGTGTTTTTGTAGAGGTAAAGCATGCAGAAGTGTTTGCCTCTGCCACTGTCCAGCCCTGTTTTTCTCAGAACTTGAAGAGACGCATGAGAATGCGTGCTGTGCCCTGTAGCACAAATCTGGCAAATAGTCCCACCTGCAGTTTTGCAATAATTTTGTGAGCCTTTTTGGGCAAGCATGTGTTTATCAGTACCATGTGTTGTCATGCACCAATGTGCTTTGTTGTGCAGCTCCTGAAGACGAAAGCTGCTTTTGATTAGGGGAAAAAAAAGAGATTGCGCTTAAAAGGATAAAAAAAAATTTTTTTTCAGGTTTTCAGGAACAAACAGACAGATTTAAGGTGTGTTTCAAGGCCTGCGGTGGTTACTATAAGATAGATATATTCATCGGCATGTGTTTGTATGGCTCATTTGAATGTTCAGTTGCTTCCCTGATAAACGGGAAAACGTGCGGTATTATGGGAATGCCAGAAAGACCTATAAGCTGAGTCATACACGAGAAGGATTCTGAGTCAATTCAGCTGATAGTAAACTTTTTTTTATTGCAGAGTAAAATGATGACTGTGTTAGAGCCAGGGTGAAGCTGTTCTGAGCTATTGATGATCAATTGACATGTTCAACGATTTGCATTTTTTAAAATAAATTAAGCTTTTTCCTGCTTTAGCTTGTTGAGTTTTGGTCTGCTGCGTTATATCTAATTATACCTGCCTCAGCAGGTTGGAGAAGCTTGTTTGTCATAACGGCGGAAGGTTAGTAAGTGAAGTGTCTTGTGCAATACGTCTTTCCGCCTTCCTCGATTTGCTGACTTGCAGTTTTCCATGGAGCTAATGTGAATTTAAGTGGAGAGCATGGACAGTGAGGGTCTTGTTTATGGCACAGCCATTTTCTTTGTTGAGTGCTTGTGTCCAGCAGCACAGCCAATTAAGGCTGGACTGTGCTTCAGCCATCCGGGTAGCAGAGGAAGAGGGGCATGACTGAATCCCTTTAACTGCTAATATGGAGATTCTGGAAGATGCCCAGGAAAAGGTGTGGTTCTTGTCATCATGGTGTTACTCTATATTCAATTCATCAATGTCTCATTTGAGATGGATGATGGGTTTAATGTTCCTTCAACTTTCGCTGATGTGTGTGCATTTAATTCTAGTTCAATTCAAATAGATTAATTTGCAAGGGATGGGAATCTAATGATTCAATTTAATGCATTGATTCTGGTTGCACTTAATAAGGTTCTTTGTTCCTTAGCGGTTCCATTAATGATTCCCTGTACTTTTGAGGAAGTGCCAAGTAATTGATTCTTCATAACATTTACTACATTTATGTTTTGATATATTTATAGACAAAAATACCAAGTATACAATACTGCTTTTGTATTCACTGTACTGGGATTTCAGAAGAATTGTGACACTGACTGAAGACTGGAATAAATGGCTGCTGAAAATTCTGCTTTGCCATCACAGGAATAAACTACATTTTAAAATATATTCAAATAGAAATCGGTCATTTTGATTTGTAATTTTACAATATTGGTGTTTTTACTGTATTTTGGCTCAAATAAATGAAGCCTTAGTGACCATAAGATTCTTCTTTCACAAGCATAAAAAAATCGTATGCCAGGTTCAGACTACACAATATCAGTCCGGTTTCCGAGGGTCCTCCACAACGTGTTTAGTCACATCTGTGGTGTTGACCAATAAAAGCATAGAAGCTGAAATGACTGAAATTAGCATAGTAGCGAGTACATCCATCCATTGCTTGTTTCCAGGAGTCAAACGCTAGTTCCGCCTTCTCAATGACATCACGCATGTCGTTAAAGACGGCAAGCAGTGATTGGACAGGAAGCAATGTGTAGTCTGACAAGACTGACATGTTTCTTGTCCGTGATACAGTGACTATCGTTGTTAATATTGTGTAGTCTGAAGCATAGAATTTTGAACTGGAGCGTGAATTATGGAAAGTATACTTAATTTAAAGGCACAATATCCAAAAACCACTAGAACAATGTTATATATGTTGTTGACTTGTGTACTTACATTGTCGCAAATCAAAGTTTCCAAGAATGTTTAAATACAGCGAAATAAGCAATTTTAACCAGGACACGGACCGTTTTAAAAAACAACTTTTAATTTAAGTGAACTTAAAACAATCTTTAAAGGATTAGTTCACTTTTAAATAAACTTTTGCTTATAATTTACTCACCCCCATGTCATCCAAGATGTCCATGTCTTTCTTTCTGCAGTCAAAAAAGAAATTAAGGTTTTGGATGAAAACATTCCAGGACATATAATGGACTTCAATGGGCTCCAAATGGTTCAAGGTCCAAATGACAGTTTCAGTACAGCTACATAGGGCTTTAAATGATACCAAACAATACCAGACAACGAATAAGGGTCTTATCTAGCAAAACGATACGTTTCTGTGAGAAACCGAGCAGCATTTATGCTATTATTTTACCTCTTAACAGACAAATGTGATCGTCTCTGAGCTCCGCCATAACTTCCGCTAAGTGAGGTCAAAATACGAGCATGGTCACTAATCCTTTAAATAAACCCATTATAATAAATGTTATATTTACCTGTGGCCTTCCCTGTTAGACATATACAGAAATGTAATAATTATCAAACACCTTATTCTTAACTGCATAAATAATACATTAAATATAGATAAACTACTTTTCTCTGTTACCTTTGTTCTTTGATGAACATTAATGACAGACATCATCAGTGCTGCTCTCACTTAAAGATTGGCCGCTGCCGAACATGATGCGGATCTGATGCGCTGTCACACGCATCTCATTTTCTCACGTTCATTTCTCAAGTTCATTTAAGACGTTATTTAACTCATTTAAGACTCCTATTATGAGACTATGAGACTCCTAATACTCAACAAAACTGGCATTTTGGCAACATTCTTTGTGTTGTTGTTATTGTTTGTTCAAGAGCGAACGAGAACTCGATGTGTGCACGAAACTGGCGCAGACCGGGGTCTAATTGAGATGCAGCCACACAGACATGACATTGACATACAGCGTGTTCTCTTCTGTCTTGTCGTGCTTGGATTGTTAAAAAGCATTTACATGAATAAGAGCGTGCGCATATAATGTAACGCTAGGCAAAAATTTATATAAAAACAAACACTGCGTTAATGAAAAAATGAATTGCCCGTGTTAACGCGTTAATTTGCCCAGCACTAATTATAACAACTTTCAACACACTCAAATAATGTATCTAATATATCTACTGATATAACAGCACTGCGCTACGCCACATACACATGACCAGAAAAAGCGGTCGTCTGAGGCATAATAAACGCTCAGCGAAATCAAGGCGTCATCAAGCTATGCCTTTGTTTTGAATAAGCGACCTCTTGAGGCAAAAAAATGACATTCTGGCTTTAACAGAATCAAATTAACCAGAAATCAGGAGACGGTTAATAAGTTATAAAAGTATACAAATGTATAGCATTTACAAAATTACCCAACGACCATATCCTACAAATTTTGGGGATTTTCAATTTTAAGTTTAACTGGCTGTGTACTATCTTAGCCTAAAAGCCCTGATACACTTCAAGCATAATCACAGAACGAACTGATGTGTTGTCATTCTGAACAAAATCAGGCCAAACCGAACTTCGTCTGGAGTTCGTTTTGAGAGCTTGAAACAGCTTGCCAAAGCGAACTTTCAGGAAAAGTTTGCCGCGGCTGGTAAACACCTTTGTACTAACATTGGTCCGTGGCGATTATGTAATAGGTAGGTGTACGCAACTCCGTGGAGGCTCCGCCTTCTTTCAAGGAAATCTTGATTTCCTCTGTTCAGTCCCTTGAGGTCAGATGTACGCGAGTGTAAACATGAACACACTGGAGAGCTGCTTTATAGTAGAATATGAAGTTGTACTTCCGATGAAACGAGACACTGACACAGTTTTTCATGTTTAATACTGTAAAGCTGCTTGATTTTATGCAATCTATTGTATAAAGTGATATATAAATAAACGTGACGTGACTTTACAAGAGTGCCGAATTGCAGAGCTTGTGCAAACATATTCACGTTGCTATGATCAGATTGTTTTATTATAAAAAAAGCTTGCCGTTTTCTCAATTTTGTTATGTTTATTTTGTTATTGAGACGAAAGCACGCAGCACATATTTACGTATTCATCTAACCATCGCTCTCAGCAGTGTGGGCGGATGTTCGCTAACAGTATATCGATGCTTTCGTATTTTGAACTTAATTTGATCCCTAAACAAAGAACGAAAAATAACTTTGCCGTGAGTATGTCGGGGCCTTAAAGGTCCCATGGCATGGCATTTTTCTATTATTTTATAGTGTTTCCTGAGGTGTACTTATATTGTTAGTATGACTTTTACATCATAAAATGTCATAATTTAGAAATAAAAGGCATTTTTTCAATACTGCTGTTTGCCCTGTGGCTGAATGCCCTGCTTCAAGAGGCGTGTCTGCTGTGAGACTTCAGTAAAAACGTCCACTGTTGTGATTGGCTGACATCTAGAACGATTCAGTCCGATTTGGTGAACTGATTCGGTTCACTAAAAAGAACAGGTTCAAAAGAAAGATCGTTCGCGAACCGGACATCTCTAGCGTACCAGAGACGGAGCTCAGCGATCGCTAACAAAGTTATTTATAGTACCTACTGAGTTATGAGAGCGCTGTCAGTCAGCGCTGTGAGTTTATTGTGTTTGTATCTGAGAGTTCTGAATAAACACGAGTCCCAGTCACACCGAGTCCGTCTTCATCATTATTACCAACTTTGTAACACATGCAAAGTACCATTACAGCTGTCGAGATGAACGAGTTAAAAGTAAGTGTTGATAATAGCATTATTTTTAAAATAAAATAAAAGCGTCAGTGACGCGCGTTGAGTACACAGCGCAAACAAAGACACAACAGCAGTAATCGAATGTAATCCAGTTTATTGTGGGGCTAGGCTGGCTAGCCCGAATATGCTCACGCTTAACTTACCCCCCTTCTGCTTAATCTCACGCCGCGTTTGGTGCCTCCGCTGTGGGCCAGATGCAGTACTGGGGGTCGGGGATGTTGAAGGCCAACGGCCAGTGCAGCCCGAGCTTCGGCGTGTGTCGATGGCCGATGTTGAGCAGAAACTCATGACTGTATGCACATTTTAGAACCGGTAGACGCGACGAGGACGTACAAAAACACTGACTCACAAGATAGAAAACACGACAACACCGTTCTGTCTGGAGAGAGAGAAGCCGCATTGTGTGCACGAATAATAAATAATTAGCTTCACATCAGAAATTACTGATCACAGATCAGAAGGAACTGAAAAAAGACTTCTGTTTTCATTTGTTCATCCAAACACTGAGAAACTGCCTGCATTCACTCGTTCACAAGGAATGATCTCTCGAGCGTTTGCATGGGCGTGCCAGATTCTCTGGGCGGAGGAAAGGGAGGTAACCGTTCCTGCTTGGACGTCAAAACAGGAGACTTCAGGATTGGCTCGTCTGGCCTGTCATTTTCTCAAAGGCAGAGAGAGACAGCCAGAACTCGGGTTTACGCCGATCAACATTTCTATCCACTTGGGGACAATATTCAGGCTAGGGGAACTCATATTAATGTTGAAAAACCTCATAAAATGAAAATTTCATGCCATGGGACCTTTAAGAGTTAATCTGTGATTGAAAAAAGAACCAGCTCATAAGAGTCAGTCATGATTCGGACAACTCTGCTTGCATGTTTGCTTGGACGATACAATAGAGAGATTGCAAAGCAGTGTTGTTTATTTACTGACACCTAGTCTGTCCCTCTAATTCGGACTGTTAGCTCACAACTACAGCTAAAGCATCATTTAGTTTGCTAGGCCCCACTTTATATTAGGTGGCCTTAAGTACTATGTACTTACATAAAAAAATAAGTACAATGTACTTACTGTGTTCAAATTGTATTGCAAAACACCTTTGCTGATATTGAGGTGGGATACGGGTAGGGTTAGGGACAGGTGTGGTGGTATGGGTAAGTTTAGGGGTAGGGTTAGGTGTAAGGGAAGTGTCAACTTTGTAATTACAAATGTAACTACAGAAATTAATTACAGATGTAATTACATGCAGGTATTTTTTTAAATGCAAATACAATGTAAAAACATGTATGTACACAATAAGTGCATTGTATCAAATGATTAATTAAAATGTTAGTACATAGTAGTTAAGGCCACCTAATTAAAAGGGGGTCCGTTTGCTATGACACAGAAGGAAATAATACAAGTTTTTAGTATTTTAAACTTCCATTCATATTGATAAGATGCAGACATTAAAAACGCGAACAGAACCAAACATCTATTTTTTCCTCCAAAAATAGAACCTGCTTATTTTTGTGCTCTCCTAAAAGATGGATTAAAGTTGTGTTGCGGTAATGCTTCACTCGTTGGCCGTTTTGACCAAGAGCTTGTTGCAGTAGCTAGGCAACTGCTTTGGGGTGTATTTGATTGGTTGCCATAAACGAGGAGCTCAAGACTTGTGTTGATGGTCTGAGTTGAGGATGAGAACGAATGAGACTGGACAAAAATCTCCCGTAATCCCTTACTGCCTGGTGCCCGGACGTGCACCACACGTCTGCAGAGAAGCAACACGTCAGCCTGACAGGGGCTTAGAGTAGACGAGTCTCACTCCACACACCTACAGCCCTGATATGTGAAACAACCGGACTTTCCAAAAACATGGGTTATTTTGGTTCATTCGTTTGTAGTGACCTCTGCACACAGAGTGCCATATGCAGGAATCCCTCTCTTATTTGCCTAGATAAATATTTGTGTGATTAGCGCTCTGGCCAGGTCATATGACGACCTTATTAGCGGGCGGGGGAGGGGTTTTCCGATCCAAGGAAATGTATGCTATAATGACAGCAGCTGTGTGTGTGTAATGCTTGCAGCTTGGCGTATTCGGAAACATGAAGGTTGAATTGCTATAGAAATGGCAGCAGAGGTCTGGTAGACACGTGTGTGTCCCCCACTGGGGTGCCAACGCTTTCCAAAGGGTCTTCACTGACTCATGTTCTATAAAGAGGCGTCATAGTGCTCAAATGAATATGGCAAAATTACATCTGTTCCTTTGAGATTTTATACAAATTTTTTTTAATTTTTTCTGCTTGGCTATGTTTTCTTGTTTTTTTTTTTTTATGTATTAAAATAAAAAATACGCTTGGGGTCAGTCTCTTTTGTCCATCAAGGCTGCGTTTATTTGATCAAAAATACAGCAAAAACAATAATATTGTGAAATATTATTACAAGTGAAAATAGATTTTCTAATTTAATAGATTGTAATTCCTTACTCCAGTCTTCAGTGTCACGTGATCCTTTAGAATCAATTCTAATATGCTGATTTGCTGCATTTTTATGATTATCAATGTTGAAAGCGGTTGTGCTGCTTCATTTTTTGTGAAACCTTTGAATAAAAAGTTCAAAAGAACAGCCATTTATTTAAAACCGCAATCTCTTTTAACATCATAAATATCTTTTATTGTTGTTTTATCAGTTCAATGCAACTTTGCTGAGTATTCATTTCTATTAAAAACAATTGCACTGATACCAAACTTGTGAACAGCAGTGTACATTATTAATGCATTTATTATACAATGACGAGGATATTTTACTGAATTCAAAGTGCTTTAGGGATTTTCAATTTGTAGTTTGATGGGCTGTGTGCTTTCGGTTGCTGAATTTCATAAAACGTTATGAAATTATTGGTCAATTTAAGAAAATTAGTCTGTTTTTTACCCCTGGCTTTGGCATCTATGTATCGGTCCTCTTCTCTCTTACCTTGTAAGGGGGATTGCTTTTGTATTGAGGTTAATCCACTTATTTAATTGTATTTCATGGGCTAAGACCAGAGGGGGATGCCATAACCATCTCTTACATTGCGCTTGTTTTTTTGTCCATGTGGTCATAATGTCTCTGTCTTTGCAGACATGTTGTTTCAACTTAACCTTAAACGGTTACGAAAGCAGCACAGGAGATTCAAACGTCTCCTCGGATCCAGTGGATTCAGTTTAAGCTGCTATTGAGAGGACTTAACCTCCCAAGGCCGACTTGAGCCCAGTGACTAGTTGCTTGTTTTGCTTGACGAAAACCGACATGGAGTCTGAATTACCTCTGAATTGTTTTGTGATACTCAGGATCATAACGTCACAGTTAATTTGGCAGATGTTCAAAGAGCCGAACGATTCCTGTCCTAGTGTTTGCACACACAAACATACGCCCACAATGCATATATGGTGTGTGTGCACATGCATTATTCCTCTGAAATGGCTTGAAAAGGTGTGACCCCTGCAGTAAAATGATCAAATAGTCCTTTCTGAAGGCTTGTCCTCTACTATGGGAATTGCTTTGCCTGCCCTCCAACATCATACTCTCCCTATGACTGTTCTGACCGGAAGCGTTATAACGCATTTTCATGTCGTGGACCATTAAGATCACTGTCACTTATCCTGCATGCCTCTTCCCGATTGCTCTCTCCCTGGCGCTTCATTATTGGCGTAGTCATTTCCAGCTGGCCTGTTCACATTTTTGCCATGCCTCTAGTTCCCCTGGACAAGAATGTTGTGTAAAACACAAATGAACTGAAACTTGCGAAGTAGCATATTGCAGATAAAGCCTCTTTGTCTTCAGTAATTGGTTCAGCGAAGTGATATCGATATATCTCCAAGATCTTTGAAATGTTGTCTTTTTTTGAATTTACGGACGGCAATAGATAACAAACAGTTTTTAAATATAATGTGAAATGCATGTTCATTTCAGCAATTTTGTTTATTCACTATCATTGTATTGTGTATAGGATTGGGATCCAAGTACCATTTCTTATTCATAACAGGTGAATGTAAAATAAATTAGGGATGCACGATATTGGATTTTTGTCGATATCCGATATACCGATATTTTGGCTGATGCCAATACTGATATACGTTTATTTATTTTTTATTTATTTGGAAACAACATTTTTTTTTTGTCATTTTGGTTTCAGATTTCTGAGGTCTCCTTACTAAAAGGATACTTGTTAAAGATAAATAAATGTTAATAAAGTTATTTTTATAATAAGAGTATATTAAAATAACAATAATAAAATCAATAATTTTTCACCCCAGACAGATGCAGTTGTAACCTAAATATTTTATTTTTGGATTTAACGTGTGTGCACATGAAGTGGGGGTTGGATGACATTAATAAACCGTATATAAAAGTATTTAATTTACAAGTGTCTTGCTTATTAAAGGGGCTATATGCGTTTTTCTGAAATTTAAACTCGCGACTGACACCTGTGGCCAAAAAACAGAACTGCTCTTCATTTCTGCTCGCTCTCGCAGCGCGCGCTCGTACGTGTACACTTCACAAGTCATCTGCTGCAAGGAGGTCAACATTATGTTTACAGAGGTAAGAACAGTCAAATACATATATTGTTTGAGATAAGTGTTCTCTTATCAAAACGTCAAACGTGTAGCTGACAAACTACACAAAAAATTAATACATTAAATAAATAAATAAACCCATTTCGCCATTGGCATACACGCTGATGAAGGGCGCACAGACCGAAACTTTCGTAGAATATTAAAAACACAAATCTGAGCACTGTCCTTGACCACTTATTATACACAAGTAGCTTACTATCACCAAGTATGAAAGACACATATACATAATACTATTTAGCAATATTTATTGACTACATGTCTTATGTGAAATAAAATGCATCACACTTTACATCTTCATTTACCTCTTATTTTTTGTTAAGATGTAGAAACAACAAACAATATAATGTAGCTTTACATGGCTATATAATAAATCCTCCAAGGCTCAAATGCGAAGCCGATGTTCACTCTAGTCCTTGCAATGCGCCGGTCTCTCTCAATCTTCGACCTTTTTTGGCCACTTGTCAGGGGTTTAACTTTTTTAGTCTTCTGTGGAGTTACTGTTGGTGTCCGAGTTGTCCTGGGTCTCTTCTGTGTATTCGTTAAATCCATTGCACACTGCTTGCGAGTGTAGGCTACTTTCTGACTAGCGGTGGTGGCAGAGTGATCTGAAACGTTTAACATGAACGCGCTTGACGTCACATCCGCAGACAGCGCGGGAAAAGACGACCCGTCAGAAAATATGAAAAATAGGATACAGGCTTATAGGTGCACCCACTGTGAGCGGACAAGGTGTCAGTATGCTCATCAGGAGATGTTTGAGTCATAAATGGTAAAATAAAAAGGCTATAGTTACGTTTATTTTGGGGAAAAAGTTGCATATAGCCCCTTTAATAAACCGTATATAAAAGTATTTAATTTACATGTGTCTTCCTTGTGTTTATGACATCATTGCTGCTTTATTTATTCAGAAAAAGAAGCAACTTCTAGTTATTTGTGTATTCTACTTTTCAATTTATTACTATAACAACAGCGCCCCCACTAAATATATATAACATTATACCGGACGGGCACTAGGACCTGGAGGAGGCTTCACAAATTCAAGGCAGCATTTAAAAATTGTCAATATAAATCACCATACGTGCAATGTATTTGCTTGTTTTTGCTTGTTGACATACAAGTTCACCTCAAGAATGATCACAATGCTGACATGATCTTATCGCTATAGCACTCCTTGCACACGCAAATTATTGCAGGTGCATATCAACAAGTTATCATATCGGCAAGGCATATCAGCATACTTTTTTCATATTGGCCAATGCCGATTTTTATGTTTTAAGCGTTTATCGGCCGATTCCGATGTCGTACCGATTAATATCGTGCACCCCCTAAAAAAAAAAGAATAGATACTGGAACCGAATTATTATTACGCAGGTTATACTGTTTCAAATTCACTGAAAAGTCTGGCTGACAAAAGTCTACTAGATGTGCGCATGCACCGAACGCATCTTTCAACTCTTACGCCCTTTGAAAGGCTTGCATACTCAACTGTGCATGAGATGGAGCCGAAAGCAGAACATTAATTTATAGGTAAGGTCAGTTATTGGATTGGATTTATTTTGTGTCTACAAAATTTGAACACATCTTGCAAGAATTGTTTTTAATATATGTATCACATTTGGTAGTGGAAATGAATTTAATTTCTCCAGATATTTAATCCTAAAGAGTACTAAAAGAATTGTTAATGGAACCAGAATTAAATTCTTTTTCGATTCCCATCCCTAATCGTGTCTACCAATATTATATCAGTCATTTGCCTCCATGCTCTCTAGATATCGGCATTACTCATTGAAAAACCCAAACTGGTCTTCCACTAATGCAAACACACAGAGCGTATTCAACAATTGGTTGTTATCAGGCAGTGTATTACATGATAGGAATGAATCGGAACGCACAGTGCGTGTTTGAATTACATTTTCCTAGTGTGTCGAGCATGTGTATATATAGCCCAAATCTTAATCCCCTTTCCTCCGGGATCATTGGCCCCTTTGTTCTCCCTCATTTTGAACCCCATTGTGTTACAAGAGAGAAGCTATAAGAACGGATAGAAAGATGTCTTCACTACAGGGAACGGAGTGACATTGTTCAACCTCTTCTCTTCCATCCTTCTCTCTCTGTGATAGCTGCGAGTGTTCCAGCCACACTCATTTTGCACTCTTTGTTCTGAGCTGCTGCGTACTGTGCCTTTAGTAGAACTTCCATCGATTGCTCTCCCTCCCATTCCTTCCTGCTCTCTTTACCATTTTGTTTCTCCGCATCCCTTCTGTTCCTTATTTCTTCAGCTGTGATAGCCTTCTTAAAATAAGGTTATTGCGCAGTCACTTTGCTTTTTTCCGACAATAAGGTTTGCTCAATTTCACACACTATTTTTAGAAAAGTAAAATGAATTGGATCTTTAGGAGGTAGAACAAGAAAAATTACTGACATTTTAAGGGCTTGGATGTGGGATTAGTTCTTTCTTTCTGGTGTCTTTAAAAAAAAAAAAAAAAAAAAAAAAACCTTTTTATTAGGGTACGTTTTATTTAAAAACCATATTAAAATGCACAATTAATTTATATCAGTGGTTTTTAACCTTTTTTTTCCAAGCCAATATTCCAAGGAACTCACATCAAACCACTATCCTCAGGCATACCATTATGAGCATCTTCCTAATATTGTGTTGGTCCCCCTTTTTGCTGCCAAAACAGCCCCTGACCCGTCGAGGCATGGACTCCACTAGGCCCCTGAAGGTGTGCTGTGGTATCTGGCACCAAGATGTTAGCAGCAGATCCTTTAAGTCCTGTAAGTTACGAGGCGGGGCCTCCATGCATCAGACTTGTTTGTTCAGCACATCTCACAGATGCTCGATTGGATTGAGATCTTGGGAATTTGGAGGCCAAGTCAAAACCTCAAACTCGTTGTGCTCCTCAAACCATTCCTGAACATTATCCTGCTGAAAGAAGCCACAGCAACCAGGGAATACCGTTTCCATGAAAGGGTGTACATGGTCTGAAACAATGCTTAGGTGTGGGAGGTATGTGTCAAAGTAGCATCCACATTGATGGCAGGACCCAAGGTTTCCCAGCAGAACATTGCCCAAAGCATCACACTGTCTCTGCTGGCTTGCCTTCTTCCCATAGTGCATCCTGGTGCCATGTGTTCCCCAGGTACACGCACACGCACATCCACGTGATGTAAAAGAAAACGTGATTCATCAGACAAGGCCAACTTGTTCCATTGGTCCAGTTCTGATGATCACGTCACATGCCCACATTGGTTCCTTTGCTGGTGGACAGGGGTCAGCATGGGCACCTTGACTGGTCTGCAGCTGTGCTACCCCATACACAACAAACTGCATTGCATTGATTATTCTGACACCTTTCTATCAGAACTAGCATTAACTTCTTGAGCAATTTGAGCTACAGTAGCTCGTCACACTGGCCAGCCTTCGCTCCCCACGTGCATCAATCAGCCTTGGCCGCCCATGACCCTGTCGCCTGTTCACCACTATTCCTTCCTTGGACCACCTTTGATAGATACTGACCACTGCAGACCAGGAAACACCCCACAAGAGCTGCAGTTTTGGAGATTCTCTGACCCAGTCGTCTAGCCATCACAATTTGGCCCTTGTCAAAATCACTCATATCCTTACGCTTGCACATTTTTCCTGCTTCTAACTTTTCCTACTTCAACTTTGAGGACAAAATGTGCAATTGCTGCCTAATATATCCCACCCACTAACAGTGGTGCCGTGACGACGAGATAATCAGTGTTATTCACGTCACCTGTCATAATGTCATGCCTGATTGGTGTATGTTGTAATGAAATAAAAAAAAGCGAAAAATGGAATATCAGTTTAATGTTGTAAATCTTTATTTTCTTTAAGCAATTTAATTAATATTAATTAATATGACTAAATATTCATTAATTTGAATTATATGAATAATTTTAATACAATTCTAAATCTGAATGATTGTTAACATCAAATAGTAGCTGTGATGATAATGCACAAATATATCCTAACTAAACCCTAGTTTTGATATCCTCTGCGTTATTATCTCAACTAATATATTGTACTATATTTCAATTAAACTATTTAACTGCAATATGAAATATAAGTGGATTGCCAGTTTAACTTTAATTTAGGTAACTATATATTAAACATGTAAAAATGAAAGTATGCATGGCATTCTTTAAAAACGTAAGCACTTTAAAAACATTGCTGTGTTTACTTGAGAATCTCAACCTGTCCAACACGGTAACATTTGCTCAACCAATGGCGTGATACTTGGGTGGAAACATCTGTTTGACTAACCAATGGGATGTTTTTGGCCTTAGCCGTATAAATATCTGGGACATTTTGTCATTTTTGTTTTTGTCATGGGCACTGGTTAATTTTTGACCCTTGTCTAGTACCTACTGCATAAATCCTTCTATGGAGAGAGACAGGAAAGAGGGAATGAGACGGAAAGAGCAAGAGAGCGATTGCAGACAGAATCCGTTGCCAAGTTGTTCTAATAGAACCTACAAGAGTGACTCAGGAAACTTAAAGCGAGTCAATTTATCTTTTGAAATGCTGACTACCATGCAAATGACCCTTTCTAATCAGGTGAAGACGTGGGCTGTAATAAAATGTTAATGGATGGTGAAGCTGCCAAGCTGATTGCATACGATTGTCGCTAAGTGTGATATGATTCCGCTCTAATGAGAAGTGTTCATTCCACAATTAATGGATGACGTGCTCTGGCCCACAACCATGAGGAACCAAAACCGAGAAGGTTACTTCCTGTCTAGATAGTGGTCGGGATAGTTCAGTTATCTGAAGATGGTCACGTAGACAGGCATTATATTATGTGTTCTTTTACATTTCTTACAGTTTTGGAAATGTGAGAAAACATTTATTCAGAGAGGTGAGGCTGGGAAAAGAGTGGGTGGTATAAGAAAATATTACATCACTGTATGAGTAATTTTATTTTACGATGATGGTATTTATCACACTATGCTTGTTTTTCCTGAAAGTTCAACCTCCAGATATTTTACATGTTACAAATCTATGTCATATCAGCATCAGCCGTTCTAAAGTATGAAGTATATGAAAAAGTTTCTTGACTTTTTGTTTTGTGAACTTTTGGATCCAAAATTTTTGATTATTCATAACAAATGAATGATATGTCTTTAGTACACGAGACGCATTGTAAAATAGCCGCTGCATGTGCAGGTAGTTGAATTCCATATTGATGCAGCCATAAAATCTCGCCTCTTTATAAGCAGTATATTGGTTTGTAATTTGCTGACAATTGCTTTCAGGGCCTTGGCTGCATTTCATGTTATCTGGATAAAACTGTAGCTAGTGAGTTGGCGCTTTGGGTGGCATTGAGTCATTGATCCTTTCTTCCAGCGCGGTTGAGTTAAGCCAGGGTCCTCGGAGATTCGCACAGGCCCTGGCACGCCGCATTGGAGAGCTCTGCCTACCCACACACTCAGACGCAATGGAAATGCTAAATTAGTCAGCTTGCTAGTTCAGCAGAGAGTGAGGGACCCAGTAGAGAATGACTTGTGACACACTTTAGCGGCTTGAAGCGCACTTGGAATAACAGAAATGACAGCAATGCTGAGGGAATATTCTAATACGATCTTGTAATGTTGAATCTGGAGTGTGATCCAGTGCCTTTATCCTTTTGGGATTGTGTAAAGACCGTTGTTGCACTGGCCCATGCTATTGTTAGCTTTATTTCTCTCTCTCTCTGAAGAAGTGTTTGTCATGTAATCCTCACATACTCCTCTGACACTCCAACCTCCTGTGAATAAATATTTGCCTACTGTTGTATTTACTTGTAATAGGCCCTTACTTTTTACAGCGTGTGTACTGAAGTGTATGTCATGTGAGCTGACTTACTGCTCATCTGGCACTGGTGCCTCTGTCGCTGCTTTTATCTCTGTCATGCCTTTCTCTCTCTTTCACTTGCACATTTTTAAAACTGTAGGTCTGGGCGGTATATATCATGTGATGGTCGAAATTGTAATTTTTGGTTTGCATCCATCAAGTTCCTAAAATATATATAAAATCACACAATATACACTGCTTTTCAAAAGTTTTGGGTTAGATTTTTTTGTTTTTGAAGATTGTTCTTACCAAGGTTACATTTTATTTGCTCAAAACAGTAATATTTTTATTATTTAAAATAACTCTTTCAAATATAAAGGCAAAGCTGTATTTTCAACATCATTACATTTACATTTTACATTTATGTATTTGGCAGACGCTTTTATCCAAAGTGTCAGTTCTTGCTTTCCCTGGGAATCGAACTCATGACCTTGTCATTACCCCAGTCTTCAGTGTCACATTGATCCTTCAGAAATGCTGATTTGCTACTTTTCTTATTATTAGCAATATCTGATACTTTTACAACAGTGGCGAAGCTGCGGGTGGCCATGGGCACTTTGAATTGTGGCCAAAGTGCCCATGGCCACCCGCAGCTTCGCCACTGTTGTAAAAGTATCAGATATTGCTAATAATAAGATAAGTAACATAGTTGATAATTCATAGCAGATAACATGGTTGATAATTTTCCTAAAATGAAATGAAATAATTTAATAATCTATAATAATTGTAATGATGCCTTATCAAACTATAACTTATAGCTATACTATAGCTGCTGTCCGTACATTTTTGTGTGTTCAATCAGTCGATACTTTAAAAGCCTAATTTGGATATATATTTAGATATGTATTGCTGCAAGAAACCAAGCCATGAAACCGCACAACGCACAAAAACAGAGACAATTGATTATTGAGAAATGAAGGATGGATATTGAGATCCTCCCTGTGTTTAACCAAGAAGCCCTGTCTTCTCAGAGTAATATTGCAGAAGAACATGCAAATGTTAGCACAAACATGTATATTGTCACTGTCTTGCAGAAGCGTCTTTTTTTTCCATAAATCATTACTATTGGTCACCCTTTACGTCTCTCTGTGGGTTTTGAAATATTTAACCAGTGAAAAGTATTAAAGAGAGCTTGTGACTAAACCCTGTAACTCGATTGGCTCTTCAAACTGTCAGTCAAACTTCTTAACTCCACACGCCTCTATCCTGAATGATTGGAGATAGATCGCTGCTTGTTTACAATATTAGGGTAAATAAAGAACGGTTTTCTTTACTGAAGAAACGCTATGTATAAAGACTAATGTTTTATGTGTTTTAGGAGCAGGGAAGAGTGTCTTAGTTAGCCAGTATTCTCCTAAATAACGTGTGTAGCACTTCGTCTTTAATAACATCATATTTTGGCCAAATGTCAGAATAAAAACTGCCCGCATAGCTACAATAAACTTTATAACCAGTAATACACTTACTGCCTCGGATGCAGGCTGTTAATGACGGACATGCATCTTTGACATTAATTCACCGAAATTCACTGTTCAAAAACCTTGACTCCGTTTGAGCTTGATTTTTGGTAAAATTTGTATAATATGGTGACGTGCATTTGTGCAAGTGTCTAAAGTGTCTGTGCAACTGTATTGCATTTATTTATGATAATTTGGCACACTGTTTTCACACTGGAAACGATTTGCCCACCCTGTTTTATGAAGGCCCACCCGCCTGAACATTTTCTATCCTCGCCCCTGTTTTACAGTGATATAAAATTACTCATATTGTCATATAAGATCATCAGATTGTTATTTCCCTCTTGATTAGTGTCATTTGTGCGTTTGAAGTTTGTTACCATTACATACATTTAATTTACATCTATTTGAAGCACTCTATTTATGTTTTAACACATGCGTATCTGTTTTCTTTCTGTTTGCTGTTCTTGATCTATTCCAGTATTCAGCTTAAGACATTTTTGTTAGCCTAGCATCATACACACACACACACATACACACAAGGGGTGTGACAGCGCATTCGCATTAAAACAAACATGTATCGATGCGAAAATCTAGTAATTCCACCACAGATGCATATAATGTAAAGTCTACTCTATTTCAGAGTCAACACATGGCTTTTTGCCTATAGTAAAGCAAGGAGAAAGACCTTTAAGTAAACAAGGAGAAATATTGGAGAGCACCTGTCCTTTCTTGGAGGTGGAAAAACAAAGTTCTTTATGACCTGCAGGATTTCTTGTAAAAAGATTTAAAAAAACGAAAGAAAAGACTAGAGTCGTTTTTTGTCTATTGTGAGTTTTAATTTAAAATGTTTGTTATTTTAACATAAGTCTATAGCCTGTTTTGCAACTTGCATGAGCAACATAATATATACATCTAAAGTAGATATATAACTATATAAATATAAAGTAATGAATTCAATAAAACGTTTCAGTGTAGTGCGTTTAAACATTATATCTATAAAATAGTGTATAGGCCTACAAAGAGAATTGCAATGCTGACAAGTGTGAGAGGTCTACTCTCTCCCCTGAGAATGTTGACATCCTAATCTTTAAAAAAAAAAAAAAATTTATATATATATATATATATATATATATATATATATATATATATATATATATATATATATATATATATATATATATATATATATATATATATATATATATATATATATATATATATATATATATATATATATATATATATATATATATATATATATATATATATATATATATATAAGCTCAGGCCCATTGTCACGTCTCAGGTTGTTTTTTTTACATTTTACCCTTTAGCAAGTGAGTAAAATTTGATTTATTTAGATGGTTATGTATTTATTTTATTTGTGCTAACACCAAAAGTTCCTTGTTAACCTATAAACCATATAGGTTATGTTAACACCAAAAGTCATGTAATAAATGGAAAGCAAATAAAAATGGTCTCCTCCCCCTTTTATTCTGATCCGAAAAATTATCCGATCCATGACTGTGATCCGAACCGTGAGTTTTGGGATCCGTTACACCACTAACACACACACACACACACACAAACACTGTACTGAAGCATGCAATTTCATGGAGTGCTCCTCTTTCTCTGGATGAACTGCTGACCTAAAACACACACATTTCCCTCGCTCTCTTTTTTTCTATCCTGTGAAGTTGTCCTCTATCTGTCCTTTAATCACTCTATCTGAGTCTTTCACAGTTCACACAGAACAAAGCTCAAGATCTGTCCTGCCTCTAGAGACAGAGAACTGCCTGAGCTCCCAGAACACAGAGACCCATTTCTTGCTAGGACTGTGCGCCATTCAGTATTGAAATAAGTTTATTTTTAAATCTAGTTCAGTTTCAGTGAAGTTTAAATTTAAACAGTTTGCAGAATTGTAATTCAAATTTGATTTTAGCAGAATTATGATAACTGAAATACAAAGATATTCATAGAACCACAGCACGTGTCATTTAGCTAGAAAAGGATAGAGTTTAAAATATTGTCTGAAAGTCTAAAATGATGAAGTTTGGTGTCATCAGCCCTACAGACTTATATTATATTATAGATTTTTGTTTTATATATAGTTTAGTTATAGTTAAGTTTTGGTTTTGTGTACTACAGTTCAGTAAACGTTTGGGGTCAGGGGTCATTTTTCCATCTTCAGTGTCACATCCTTCAGAGATCATTCTAATTTGCTGACTTGGTGCTCATGGAACATTTCTTATTATTATCAATGTTAAAAACATTTTTGCTGCTTTAAAATGATGGTGTCAGGATTCTTTGACTTATAGAAAGTTCAAAAGAACAGCATTTACGTGAAATATAAATCATTTGTCAATTGTCTTTACTGTCATCACACACACACACACACACACACACACACACACACACACACACACACCGTTGTTGCACTGGCCCATTTCTCTTTCTCGCTCTCGCTCCTCTCACACACACACACACACACACACACACACACACACACACACACACACACACACACGTTGGGTTTCCATGTTTTATGGGGACATTCCATAAGCGTAATGATTTTTATATTGTACAAACTGTATATGCTGTACCCCTTCTCTAACCATACCCCTTAACCTACCCATTTTTGCAGAATTTGCTGAATTCATGAAAATCATCTCTCAACTGAGTCAGAAAGAATAATGCATTATCTACTCTGATTAAGTATTTTATACCGTATTTATGGTTTTATATTTATGTATTACCACAAAGCTTAAGGGTATTGGATACTTAATAGCAGTGCCTGTGAGTCTTAAGCTTATTGATAAGCTGAAATCTGTATTGATGTCTTTCTACAGAGTGGTTTTAATGGCTTCATTTGTGTAGTGTGGTGCTGGGGGTTGGAGAAAAGCCCTGCTCCAAACTCCATCCTGCTGTAGTGTGAAAGTGTTCATGTACTTTTTTGCTGCTGTAAAAGGAGGAAGGGCTGCTCGCGAGTTATTGAATGTGCTGCTGTTTCTCACCCCTTTACCACTGAAAGTGGATGTTGTGTCTCTCAGATAGATCCAGGGAGGCCTAACAGTCTAAAGGGTATCAACACTTGTCTTTTTGCTTTTGTAAAAAAGCTAGTTTTGTGTTTTAACACTTTCACAGGTATATTTGACTGTTGCGTTAAACTTGTGCAGTGTGGCAAAAATAAGGACGATTGGATGTTTATTTGGAATACAAGTGGCAGAAGCATGTTGAGATGTATTATTATATATTTATTCATTATTATATTTCCCCAGCTTATGTGATCTTGTGTGCATCAGCAGAAGCTTCTGCCAAATGCATAAGTGTGAATGTAATGTAAATGAATCATGCACAAAAAGGCCAGGAACGTTTATTAAAATAAATGGGGAAAGTTTAATTGAACCCATATGTTGGACAGGTAATCCATCAATTCAATAACAAGACATCCTGTCCTGTCTTGTATTGAAAGGGTTAGTTAAAGCTAGTGCTTATAGAAGCAAGGCAGTTTAAGTCCTTGTTTAGCCAACACTGTCTCTGAGGGGTTTCAGAGGAGAAAACCTGCCGTTGGCTGTTTTAATGAGATGTATCGGTGGACATCTCGGCTTCTGCCTTCAGAGGAACGGAAGAGGAGAAGGAGCAGAGCGAATTGTTTCTTGAGTATCATTCATGGTATTTATCTTAATCATTCATGTGAATTCCTTTTACAACATTTATCTATACCTGAATCTCGAGCTGAAGTATCTGTAAAAGTGTGTATGTGTGCTTGATTAGATGGAGTTGTTGCACCTGAGCAGCATGGCCCTGCAAGATTGTGTATTTTATTTTATTATACAGTAGTGGCCAAAAGTGATGTCCGACCTAGGAAAATCTTCACCCTTAATTCAAATTATTAACATTTTTGTAAGTATATTTTGTAGTTGTGCTTGGAGTCAATTGTTTTCTTTGTCATAAGACAATGAAGGGTGGACCAGGCTGTCATACAAACAATCAGTTATGGTGTTGATTGTTGTAGTCAATGCATGCTTTTTCCTGTGAGCTCTGTTTTTTTATGCACCAAATAATTTTGTCAGATAAATACCATAACCAAGTTCAGCGTTTTGTTCCTCCCTCATATTAAAAATATTAAAAAATATTAAGTATTTTCCTCATATTTTGATGGTTTAATCAAACTAAGTTCAGTAAAAATAAAAACAAATCCCTAAACCCCCACATTTGGTCACAGAGCTATATATAGCTATACTATATTTAGATTTTTGTTGAATAGAAATAATTCAGTGATCTAATGCTAAATGTCCTGGTCATTTTTTTTTCTTATGTATTCATAAAATATCAATTTGTGGCATGAGAGGTGAAATAACGCAATACTTTGAAAGCCGTTCCCGGCTGTGCCTCACACACAGTGTTATCAAGAGTGGGACAGATTATTATTATCATCATCGGTAATGAATTATTCAAAATCAAATTGGCAAGAGTCGTGTGTAAAACAAAGGACTTCATCTTTAACAAGATAAGGTGCGCTCTCATGGTGCGCTTTCACTTTTTTGCTGTCACACCTGATAGGACTTGGTACTTGTTTGCGTTCTGTCTGGCCTATTAGAAGTGATCTTATCTTGTATTTAGTTATTTGTCGGAAGAAAGTGTGTGTGAAGTATAGCAGGCGAGCTCTCAGCAGGGGATGGTGTTCACGGACTCTTTGAAATTTGTTTTGAAATGAACATTCTGCCTTGAGATATGAAAAACACTGCAATGTGCAGATCTCTTTAGGATGTGGTAAAGAAGAATGAACAGCATGCATATATACAGTGAAAAATGTGCTTGTTTTATAAGAATCTCTGCCAGTTTACATAGTTTTTTATACTATGTATAGCAAAAAGCAAAAGAGTTGACTGTTTATTAAATGAAAAGTCCTCTTTTTCATTTCCATGTGAATCTTTCTGTAGTGAACAATGAGTATTTTGCTCTGGTGTTTACATTATGTAATCCGTCTGATTTAATGAACGCTCCTTACTGCATCACATGCGTGTTGCTGTTTCTTGGCGTGGGGTGTCGCCGTGCTTTTGTTGTGCTGCCTCATTAAACACAGAGTGAGCTTTTCCTCTACTGTTCTTCTGCACAGTCATGATTCTTCAAATATGGCTCTGTTGGTTACTGTGAACAGCTGTTTCTGATGGAATATCTAATTTGCTGAAGATCAGAAAGCCTATATGCTACAGTCCAGCGGATTTGTGTTGTTGCCTTGTAGTATGGTGACCCATACTTGGTATTTGTGCTCTGCATTTAACCCATCCAAGTGCACACACACAGAAGTGAACACACACACACCGTGAACATACACCCGGAGCAGTGGGCAGCCATATTGCTGCGGCACCCGGGGAGCAGTTTGGGGGTTCGGTGCCTTGCTCCGGGTGGAGGAGAGCGCTGGTTATTCACTCCCACCACCGACAATTCCTACCGGAATTGAGACTCGAACCCGCAACCTTCCGGTTACAAGTCCGACTCTCTAACCATTAGGCTACGACTGCAAGTATGAATGACCGCGTAGGAGGGAAAACAGTGGACTAAACAGTTTGTCGATGTGTGCTTGTCTGTGTTTGTGCTTTAGGTCACTCCCAGAGGGCCTCATCTCTCCAAATATATCTGTACTAATGTCTAAGGGACACACACCTTCTCCCTGGGCTATTCTTAGGTCCTCTCTCCCTCTCTCTTTCTCAGGTCTTGTGGTGGGTTCATCCCGTTGTGGAAATGTCAGGCAAACACACTGCTGGAGCTGCATCACGCTCCATAAATTCTGATGCAGTCTAGTGTTCAACTTTTTAAAAAAATATATATTTTCACAATATTTGCTCAAATGCAAAATAACCATCATTTTGAAACGGTTACCTTCTGCTGTTTATAGCATCAGTGTTGTAGACTTGATCCTTTTTGCCTCTCTCCCATCTTCAGGGTGTGTTCACACTTGTAGTTCGGTTCACTTGGTTCGTTTGGTCAAAGTTTGATCCTGGTCCATTTATGCAGATTTCACACTGCACAATTTTCAAAGTCATCGGATCACTGTTCTTTTCACACTGTTTGACTATTTGGGGTAACATTCAGTTGGATGTTGGATCTGCGACAGATCTGCGACATCGCTGTCTGGTCCGCAAACTACTTTCACAACCAAACTCACGCGAGACGTGATAAGGAAATATCAAAGTATCACACGTGCGTGAGACTGGAATAATGTGATTCAAATTGTCTGTGTGCTGATTTGCAAAGAAAGAGAGAAAAAAAACTGATTATGGAGGCTTGGAGTGACGCGGGGAGCAAGGATTGTGTGTTTGCAAAAGGAGTTGGAGGTAAATTAAATATTTTTTCAGTTTTTTCAAGCAAATGTTTGGGCTTTGTTTTGGTTTGATATAACTGCAAATAAATCGATTAAAATACTGATATTCTGGTCTATAACTCCTCCCTGAACCTCCTGCTGCCCTGTATCTTGCTCTTTCATTGGCTGTAGGTCATCACTGATGTAATTTTCAGTCAGAACACATTTCACACAGCAGGATTTTGAATTTAGCATGCCAAATATCTCACAGGCATCGGCGACTCATCTACGATTCTCTCAGATCGCTTCTTTGATAATTCAAACTGCATGATTGTCACTCGTGTGAATGAGCACAGAGTTGCCTATGATTTTGGGCATTTGTTGGTTATTTCGCAAAACCTGTTGGAGAGTGAAAATCGGGCCTAAAATCGTGCAGTGTGAACTGTGAACTCGGCATTAGCATTCAGATTGGGATTTTTATCACCAGACCTAAAAGCAAAGGGACAAGTTCACAACCTGATTGGTCGGCTTTTATGTCACATTGCCTACTAGACGGAACTTACCGATCATCCAAAATAATGCTGTGTGCTAGGTTAAATGTAATCGTTGTATGTGCGTAGCCTACATATGGTGGTATTTTGACCAGCTGAGAACTGGTCAAGAGCTTATAATATGGTGAAGAGCTTATAAAATGTGTAAAGGAGTCAAAACAGCGGCAGGAATCCCTCTGTCACACACAGCAACGATCTGCTGTGAGAAGCGGTTCTGATGCCTGTACCGAACCATAGACTGTAAAAAAAGATGGGCGACGCACCTTCACCATTGTCGCCAATGTCTCAATATGGCGCTGACATCATGCAGTAGTGAGCATGAAGGGGAGCTGCTGTATCAAGGCCCCGCACACACTCCAGCAGAATTAGTTGGTACAGTTTACTACATAACTCATTATGTTGTGAAATAATCAGTTATTGAAATCTAGATATCAAAGTTAAGGCTCCTTCTGAAAATCCTGAAAAAAGTATTTTGGTGCCTCAGCGACCACTTCGCTCAGAGAAGCTGTCAAATCTCAGCTGTCAATCATTGAGTCAATCATCTCAGCGTGATGAAAACTTTGACAGAAACCATATTTGGAAAAAAAGGATTTGAAGTGTAATTTGATTTAATTTGTCCTTTTCAGGACTTGTGCGGCACGCTTGTACTGAACTGTGAAGGGCAAACTCGTGACTATTATGAGAAAAAAATAGTCACTTTTAGGGTCTCATCTCTCTGTTTTTGGTACATTTTCATGTCTTTGGTACGTGTTGTGTTCATATATCATTCGAACCGCACTAGAGTTTGTTTGGAAGTGGACCATATTTTCAGTGGTCTCGGCCCGCTTGTTTGGTGCGCACCAGCAGTACCGTCGCAAGGGCTGTGCCAAGTGTGCGACCGCACAGGGCCTCGCGCCTCTAGAGGGCCTCGCGCCTGGCCTGCATTTTATGAAGTTTATGTCTATTTTTTATTACAGTTTTTCCACCGAACATCGATAATAAATACAAATCCTACTGTCTCTCAATAATGCATAATCAAGGCCATGTGGGAAAAAAATCAGCAAATTATTATTGTTATTTTTCAAATTTTGATATGACGTTCTGCGTGGTCGCGCCACTTTGAGCCGCTCACTCTGAGGAAAAAATGTCGGGTGCTGCACGAGAGCGCGACCGATTTCGTAAACACGAGTCGGGTGGTGAGAAAAGGAAAAGAATTAAAAAGAAAGAAGAATTTCAGAAGTCACTGAGAGGATCGCTGGATAAATTTGTCAATGCCAATATTGCGACTACAAGCAGCACAACCAACACAATCACGGAGAATAATCAGGCTGCCGGGTTGCAACAACAAGATGAAGTTCAAGGTGAGGCATAAATATAACAAGTGCTCGTGGACTAAAACTATATATATATATATATATATATATATATATATATATATATATATATATATATAAAAACTGAAATATATATAAAAACTGAAATATATATATATAAACCGGCTTATGGGGTGAGCGATATGACGGTAGACACGATTAAACAGTAGCAATGTCAACTTGTAACGATTTTGGACTAACCTTAATATGTCTCTATTGCAGTTACGCTCATGTGACGTGTCGGGCTGTGCTGCATTGTTCAACATGTCAGAATAAAATGACAGCTGAACTGATGTAAAGCCAATGGTGTTGAAGTTCACTTTTTGTCCATTGAAAGACTATATAGCCATGACAGTATAGCCAATGATTTTGTCTGAGCTATGAATACAAAATAAATAATAATAGGCTATAATTCATATTTTTTATTTTGTTTGTCATTGTTGTCCAATTTTATCATTTTAGTGCTGAATGAGTAAATCTGTTTGTTAGAATGACTAAAAAGTTTTAGTCTAGTCCGCTTCACCGTTCTAACAGCGCTCGTCAGTGACAGAATGAGTGAGGTGGCCAATCAAATCAAAGAAGGCGGGTCTTGCTGTCAGTCATAACCACAACGCAACGAGAGTTCGTGGAGAGATGCTTGTACTGTACAGCTGAGCTGACAACTGTTTTACGATAGAAATGTTCAGCGACCAACAGTAATAGACTATCTAGTGATGCAAACTACTCAACTTTCTATGAAATTTAGCCGTTTTGAAATTAAATTATGCGTTATAAGTCATGTAAATCATAAATTAATGTGACAAGAAACATTTGCGTTTTCACTATTAGACGAATAAGAGTGAATGTTTGCACGTTTCTTCATATCGTTCTTATTTAGGCTAGTTATTCCCTTAGATCGCTTTTAATCCTTTAATTGCTTTATTATTGTTGTTGTTGTTGTTCTTAGGTTATCATTATGCAGTAGATCTTACAATTGTTATGAGCGTGTGCATGCTGCATGTCAGTGAGCACAATAGCCTATCACACACGTCAAGATTGTATAGAGTTTTACTCAGTCCATTTTAAATTCTAATTGCAGCAACTGAAATAGGTCAAACCACTTTTGATCAGATATGCGAAAGTTCGGTTCGTTACTATAGCAATACCCGGCCGCATACACGCGCGCAAATCAATTGTATAGAGGGCCTCGCATGTCAACTTCGCACAGGGCCTCGCACCCCCCTTGCGACGGCCCTGCGCACCAGGGTTCGGATGGCAGCGTTCACACTTATTCAAGTGAGCCGCACTAACTGAGCACCCGGGTTCGTTTTAATTGAACCAAACATGCCAAGTGTGAACACGCCTTAAAGCAAAAGAAGGTTTTCACAACGATGCCATAGAAGAAAAAGTTTTCATTGTGTAGTTGTTAACCATTGATGTGATTTTCTGGCAATCCATGTTATCCATGTTTACTGTTATACGGTAGGGGGGCGCTATTTCGCACCTTCTGAAATAGTACAGAATCTCCGGATCCAAAAAACAAGTGAAGAAGTAGAAACAAGTGATAGAATCATTGTAACATGTAAGTTAACATGATCATAAAACATTATACAGCATATAAATCAAATCTGCCTAACATTACCAAAGGTAATGTCAAACCCACTAAGAGGTGATAGGACTGTGGAGATTGGTGGATGTTGATGGGCCCGATCTACTCCATCTATGTTTTGATCATCGTTCTAAATCCAATCTTGATTCTGGATTCTGAATCCAAATCTTTTTGAAAGGGCCTTGAAAGTTTTGTAAAAATTATAAAAAATGCTGGTGCTGGCTGACAACTTAAAAAAAAAAAAACGCTGGCGGGGAAAGAGTTAAAGGACCATTTTTGTCATAGTGTGCACTGTGCGGAACATTTTAACAATCTAAAAAACCTTTTACCACTTCAAAGAACCTTTTGTGCAAAGGAAAGGTACAATGGATGTTCATGGAACCATAGATGGCATTAAATAACCTTTATTTTATGAGCAAAGAAACTGTATTTAAATCTACTAGTTCAGAGAAATTCTTAAGGTTTTTCTCACCTTGAGAGAGATCCTTACAGCCCTGAAATCACCTCTCTCTGTTCATCGGGCCTGACGCTCCCATTCCTCTTCCTGCTTGTCCCACTTTCTCTCTGTCCTGCATCTCACTCCTTTCTTCTCTTTCTTCCTCCAGAGGGCCACATGTGAATAATTCAGTCTTGTTACATTACAGAACGGGCTGTCACTTTCTGAGAAAGGTAGAGGCAGGCGCTCTGTCTCTTTTATTACAGCGTGTACAAACAAACACTGTGCCTCATTCACAGCCGCACTGCTGGAGCCAGCCGTTTAGGTGTAATCAGATGCTACGGGACGCGTCTCCGCACGCCTCCCTGATGCAGTTAAAATGCAGATGAAATGAGCTGAATTGGATTATGTGCATCTTGAAACATGATACAAGTTATGTTTGGTGATGTGTCAACAGCTCGGTGCGCCTTTCAGATTGTTGGAGGAAAGATGATGCAGTCGGGTTATAAAGCTATATCATACACAAATGTGCATGTTTCTCTGTGAAGACATTACAGTTGTTGGCTCAAGTCATTAAAGTGCTTGCAAGGCAGTTTTATATTATTATTCCTCAAGCGTTCTGATACCCTCAGTATTACATTTCTGCAGTTAATATTTATCCCCTTCAAACTGTTTTTTAGATGTTTAAAAAACTAGGTGTGCTGTCTTATTGTGATTTTTTTTTTAAAGGTGCCCTAGAATGAAAAATCGAATGAACCTTGCCATAGTTGAATAACAGGAGTTCAGTACATGTAAATCACATACAGTGAGTCTCAAACACCATTGCCTCCTCCTTCATATGTAAATCTTGTTTGTGAAAAACACCACGGAAAAATAGGCAAATCTCAACGTAACGCCAGCAGTGATGCAATACACGGGATCATTAATATGTACGCCCCCCAACATTTTCATAAGCAAGCACGTTCACTATCTGGCGAAACTGCGCAGCCGCCGTATCAACTGGAGTTCTGCAGCAGTAAGCCTGACGCGATGATAGCGAACATGACAGATCATGGAAACAAATGTAATGTTCCAGGCTGTGCAGGGGATGTGAAGACGTTTCATACTCTTCCCACAGATAAAACATGTCAACAGGCATGGTTGATGTTTATTTATAATCGGATACCGCAACAATTTAATTCAAAGTTGTTAGTTTGCTCCGCCCATTTCACCACGGACAGTTTTTCAAACCTGGGACAATATCAAGCAGGCTTTGCTCAGCGTCTGATACTGAAGAAAGGGCCAATTCCAACCATATACCGGCAACCAGTAAGTGATTTTATCCACTTCTTGACTGTCTAAACCATTTCTGATTAAATTGAAAGTTTCTTAGAGAGACAACATTAACGATAATATTCCTGTTGTTGTCTATATCCAACGCAAGATACTATACGGTAAAAATAGGATAATCCAGTGGCTTACATAACTAAATAGTATGTCTAATGACAGGTTAATATTATTTCATGCCAGTGTTGTCATAAATTAGTAAATGCAACCATAGATACGTAACATACTATGTTAGTTTAGTTGCTTACACATAGCTCACTCGATCCTTCTAGCTAACGTCACCACCTCCACCATTTAAGTTGAAACGATAGTAATTTGATATTTATTTATTTATATTTTTGACAACTGAAGTATGATTATATACTGATTGATATATATAAGGTTGAATGCCTAATCTCTCCATCGTCAAGACGGTCAGTAAAGTTGTGTCTGCTATCATTGAGCCGCGCAGTGAAACAGCCAATCAGAGCAGAACTCTGCATTAATATTCATGACCCTTCCAAATAAGGCAAAAACAGACCATTTCATCCTGGGGAAGATTTCTAGAGTTGTAAATGGACCTGTAAAACCGTAGCTGGACAATTATTGACCTTAAATAAGCCACATACCCTCTATGTAGATACCAGAGAACAATTTAAAATGTTGTTTCAAATCATTCTAGGGCACCTTTAAAAAAATTTTTTTTTTTTTATTATTATTTTTTATTAATTTGATACTGAAAATTCTGTCGTCATTGACATTTACCCTCATCTGAGATTCTGAAGTGGATACTTTGCTGTCCCATGAGGCTACGGGAGCCGAGGAACTGTTAGGTATAAAAAAGCTGAAAAATAATGATGGAATATTGTTATATAGCCAGGCAGTGTACCAAGAAAGTATATCCTCGTGGTTAAATTGTACATTTAGCAATGCTTGCGTAAGTTTTTGCGGTTGCTGTTGTTAGTAGGTCATAGCAGGTCAAAGAACTTGTTGGTCAAGAAATGTAATAATGGAGATTGTAGTATGTATGTATTTATACAACATAACTTCATGCATAAAAAAAGCATACTTTATCAACTGTCAAAAAGTAAGCTCTTTAAATTCAGTACATACTCTGAAAGTACAGGAATTATTGGGAATAATTAAATGGGAACCTATGAAATGTGTTTTATTTGTCCAAAATAGTTTTATTTTTCTTGAATTCTGTGTTTTTTATTTTATTTATTTTAATGGTTTGATTAAATTAATAATCTAATTGAATTAATAAAACTTATAATTAAATAATGAAAATAAAAAAAAATTCTCCATAAATTCAGTTTTTTTGTAATGTGATTTATAGTGGATGATTTATTCTAAATGTATCATCAAAAATGGTGGTAATTACATTTTTGCATAAAACTAAAATAACTGGGACTGTTGCAAAAATTTAAAACGGAAGGAAAATTGTGTGATATTGCTTTCGAAATAAAGTTTTAATAAACTGGATTATTATAATTATTGATATTACTTTGAGAAGTAAATTCTACTGTGCAATGGTAATATATTTCTCTCATAATTTCTTCAAGTTAAACCAAAGTTTTATTTTAATATGTTGTAGTGAAAAACTTTGAGTTTCTGTGTGTATCTGATGATAGTTTTATGAAATTAAATGGTAAAATGCTCATGTGAGCTCTTATAGCAGCTCGAGTTAATGTCCTCATATACTGAGGCAGCAGAAGCTGGAAATACCACAAGTGCGCTTCAGTTTGTGTTCTCATTCACACTGAGACACGCAGAGCATGCAGATTTCATATTTCAGTAGACTTGGTGGTTTAATATTCACAGACACTACTCCATATCGTGATTTAAATGTACAGCCCTACTTTTGATTCATTTATGCAGCATTTCATGTACACAGAACCAAAGCCTGAAACAGAAGCTTACCTAAAACTATAAAGTCCCTCTACAGTCTCTAATTTTATCCCTTAAAACTCATATTTTAAAGGTTTTCCTGTGAAAATAATTTCTTCATGCATAAAATAGCTTGAATGTAACTCTACACCCTTGCTTCATTTAGTATACACTGAATCATGAATATGCAAATTAGCCCCACACACACACACACACACACACACACACACACACACACACACACACACACACACACACACACACACACACACACACACACACACACACACACACACACACACACACACACACACACACAAGCTCAGAAATACCTGATCCACTCGGACAACTTTAGTAATGGCAGAATGGCCATAATATTGAATAAATATTTT
The DNA here is from genome assembly GCA_023566225.1 of Romanogobio albipinnatus. Taxonomy (NCBI): domain Eukaryota; kingdom Metazoa; phylum Chordata; class Actinopteri; order Cypriniformes; family Gobionidae; genus Romanogobio; species Romanogobio albipinnatus. The sequence goes on from CM042257.1 coordinate 11,944,805, forward strand.
TAACCATATTTGAATCAAAAACATATTTAAAGGAAAAAGAGCAATAGCAAATTATACAGGGTCATCTATAAATTGACATATCCGAATGGTACAATGCGTTTTGTGTATTTTATCAATTACACACAAAAGTAATTGATATGATTAGCCTTTGGCTTGACTGTGTTATCAAACAGCTAATAATGTGTTGCTAATGGTACACAAGCCATGTTCCCGTTCAGCATCTCAGTCTGCCTTCTAAAAATCAGCATCCTTAGAAACGTCAGTGGAGAACGGCATATAGTTCTTATCTTATACATCATAATTCACCCGCTACCCGATTTTTCCTGTCCCTTCTTAAAGGTGTTCCTGAGGACAAATGAGTTTTCACGAATCTAATTGGCATGCATGTACACTCCAATGAAAGTTCAGATTAATTTCTTTATTAGGTCAGAGGCTGACTGACTCCATCAGCTGTAGCTTCGCTAAGCTTGTTGTTGAAGCTTATATTTTCTCTCTCTGTGTCCATTTCAGATCTCGTGTCATTGTGCGTTAGTATGATGTTCTTTGGGTCCCTCTCTCCTTGACCCATTTAACGCCCATGGTCTTTCTGCCTCTGGGCTCTGCTCTCTCTTATGGTTCCCTCTCTCTATCACTCACCCTTGTGTCTGTGGACATAAGCGGGTTTTGTCTTTTATTTGACACCGTGCGCTGTCATCCATTCGTACAGCTGTGACGTGTGTCCCTCAGTTTCACTGTCAGAGCTTTATATTCAGTGCCTAAAGTTAACCTTTTCCTGCTTCAGAATAGACACATGAGGTATGCTCCTTGTATTAAGCCACCAAAAACGTGAACATAATTATCAAAATTGTGATGCCTTTTTTCTGTTTTTGTGACACCTGCAGTTTAATTGAATGGCGGAGAAGGGCTCTTCTCATCTCATTGCATTTTCACTGTGTATGATACCTTATGGCAACATTATTCATAAACATTAACTTTTATGCTGATGACACACTGTTACACTGTTAGAAGACACTGATGTATTAAATTTATGTTTGCCAACTTTTTTTAGTCAAGCAAGCTCCTAACATTCATGTTTTTAAGGTAAAGAAATCTTTTTGGGTTCAAGTCATTGTATTTTAATATGTATTGAATTATTATTTTTTCACTTGAATTGTTTGCTGCTTTCTTACTAAATCTTTTATCTTTCTTACAGTTTTTATTTACTTTGTTAATATCTTTGTACATTCTATTTTTGTAAATTATTTTGTGTTTTATATATTTGAGAATCATTTCGAGCTGCATTTTATGTACTATATACTACTGAATGGTACTGTATTTTTTAAAATCATATTAAGATTTGTTTTGTTTTTTTAAAGAAATTAATACTTGTTTCAGCAAGGATGCATTAAATTGATCATCAAAAGTGACAGTGAATACATTTGTAATATAAAACATTTCTATTTCAAATAAACGCTGTTCTTTTGAACTTTCTATTCATCACATTGTCACGGTTTGCACAAAAATATTAAGGAACACATCTGTTTCCAACATTAATAATAATAATAAATATAGCTGCAAGCAGCAATACCGGGGCCAAGCGCAAATAAGAAGACATGCCAAAATGGCTGGCAATGTCAGATCAACTGCAGCAATGAGCAATTAAAGACCTATTAAGGTGATTTTAGGCAAAATAGCTGTAAAATTATAAATACAGTCAATAATAATGATTTAATGATTTATCACTTTCAACCAATAGGTGGCACAGTTACGAAATTGATATGGTGTGGTCAGAATAAGGGAACAATGACACTTGCAAAGATTGGTGTCAATATAGTGTCAATATGTCATTGCAGAGATATAGCCTCAAGAGGCCTTTTCATTATAAGTATGGACCACATGGCGGTGCTGTTTTGAAACCTTTTAAGTATCTTAAAGGCATGGTGCTGATGGCACATACCAAGTTTCGTAATGATACACCAATTCATTTGTGAAGCATAGCATTTTATATCATATATACTGAATTTCATGTTTTGTTCTATTATAGCGCCACCAAGTGGCACAATCCTACCATTTTTTTATGTGTCCTCGGAGTGAGCCCATACATGTGTGTGTCAATTTTGGTGAAAATATCTTGTTTCGTTTTGGAGTTATAGACATTTATATGAAAAAACACATGAAAAATGACTGACACCTGACTTTGATTGGATTTTACACCTCCTTACTATCAATATTTTGACATTTGGGTATTAGCATTTTACTATCGACCTATGTTTCCGAACTTCTGACGCTGGTTTCATCTCGATCGGACTTCGCACCTTCGGTGCTTGGACCCTAATAAGCACCTGAGGTCTTGAGTAATGATGATGGAAAAAATTATATAAATAAATTACGATTTAAAATATATTAAAATAATTCAGTAAGGATGCGTTCAATTTATCAAAAGTGACAATGAATACATTTATAATGTAAAGCATTTCTGTTTTCAAATAAATGCTGTTCTTTCTATTCATCACATTGCTCATTGCTCACAGAGCTCATCTTTTTTCAACATTAATAATAACAAGCACCAAAGATCTTGAGATCTTGAGTAATGATGCTGAAAAAAATGAAATATTTAAAATATAATAAAATAGAAAACGGTTATTTTAAATTTTGTGCAGCATTGGCAAGCATAAGAGACTTCTATCAACAACAACAAAAAATCTGACATTTAATCAGTTCCAGACAATTCCAGTTAATTTAAGATGAACATTTAGATGCTTACATATATCTTCTAATATCTTCTAGTTTTCTATTGAAGTGGATGCACATTTACTCATGCAACTCTGAAAATTGAACCACTTAGTGGTTTGGTTCCATTGATGGCCTTGATTATCACATAAGAAAAGCTCGACCAGATACATCTTTTCATTCAGTCACTGGTTTGTTAATTAGAGATGTGGTGAGTGTTTGGTCTGGGACTCTTTATTAGTGCACGCATAAGGCTATCCTGCTGCATGGCCTGTCCCGTTTGTGTGAGACTCTAATAACAGCAGCATTTGGAAAACAGAAGATCTGTCATAAACGTCAGAGAGAGAGGCTTAAATGGCGTGTGCGAGATGACCGGGGGTTATGCAACGTCACAAAGAGGGGAGGGAGATGCGCAGCTAAAAGCTATTACATGACGCACGACACCTTTGCCCGCTGCTCTGAAATATTAGTTGATAGGCTCTTTCTGATGAGCCGTAGCTTTCAGTTTCTGTCTGAAGGGAATAATCTGCTCTAATTTGCCCCCTCAGGCCATGGCAGGGGCTGAGGTGTATGTTGGGAAGGTATTGTTTACGTCCATACCTCCTGTGGCTTGGTTACTGTTGTTTTGCACCACAGGTGCAGTGAGCTCAGTTCCGCATTACCAAGAATCCCCTTCTCAGATGATTTCGCTAGCCCCTGTGGAAAGTTTGAATGTGGTGCTACTGTCTGGAGATTCAGATTCTTGTTGTGGATGGTGTAGTTCTTTGAAGCTCATTGTCCACACTGTTACTGTTTCAGTTTCTAGGGAAACACTTCCGAACCATTTCTACTAACTCCTGAATAACTTAGATTGGTGATGTACTGTTTTTGATGTTAAAATACTTCTTATTCCAGCTGAATGGGGCTATAACATGTTTGTAATTTTGCAATTAGCAATTTTGTTTTTGCTAGTATTCAGTTAAACACAGTCAGTTTTGGATCGTTAATAGTTGAGAAGAATAACGCATGTTGTGTAATGATATATTGGATCCGTGCATAAACTCTTAGTGACAGCAGTCTAATATTCCTGCTGCTGTCTGTCATGTTAATAATAGAACACGAGACAAAGAAAATTACTCTCTGCTTGACCGAATAAATTTTGTAACTTTTTAAAGCATTAATCTGTATTAATTTCTAACACTGACTACATTTACATGGACAGCAGTAATCTAATTATTGACCTTATTCTGAATAAGACAATATTCTGATTACAGTGTTTATATGAGTTGCGTTTAGAATATTCCGTTCATGTTCCCGTTTTACATGTTATAGAACATAGCTTGATTAATGGCACGTCATTACATCCCCATGCAACGCTACTTTGTCCAACGTCCAATCATAGCTTGATTTTGGTGGGTCTGTTAAAATTCAATGGGCTCAGGCAACCCGCTGTAACTTCACCTGCGGGTGTGTCGCTGTTGGACAGTGTTACTTTATAAAAATGAGTGATTTAAAAAAAATACTTTTTAATGTAATTTTTGTAATACGTTTTTTTTTTTTTGTAATATTATATATGGTCTCTTTCAGTTTTTTTGAAGAGACACTGCACCTTTTGCCTCCTTCTTGACAGCCTACATTTCAAATAATAGCTTTGATGAAATTAATGATGAAAAACGTTTCAAAATCGTGATTGTTTGGATTGTTTTTTCCTGCCGCCGAGCCACAGGCGTTCACTGAATGACCCATATGGCTCGCAAGGTTCCCGAACGCTATTGTAAGCAGACAGTTTGGTCACAATTATGAATATGGGATTACAGATACAAACTTACTGTATTTTACTTTTACAATGAGCAGAATTAATACAACAAAAAGAAAATAATATAGAGGAGGCAGTGTCAGAATGAGCAGTCAAGCAAGCCACATAACACGTCATGGCAACGACATTTTAGACTGACAGATACGTGAATTTTCTTACATTTGAGCGCTATGTTACAATTTTGTACGCGTTGTTATATTAATTATGATTCAAATTCTGTTTTGTTGGCCACAATATTATTGATGTTTGTTGAGAGGGGCACTTTTTTGATTAATTTTTAAAAAGGGCAGGGGCTCGAGCCCCCAAAGCCCCCCCTCTGCACTTGCCTGGTGTGCATATGTGTCCTGTCACAAAATGCGGCGAAAACTCCTATACAACGTTAATAGTTAGATTAAGGTGTGTACATGTCTGTAATGCTCTCCGATAATGCAACTAAAATAGGCATACTCTACATGTCTTAATTCGATTTGCATTTACTTCGAGTATGACTTTAACCGGATTAAGGTAATTAGAATTCGCTGTTTACATGGTAGCTTCTTAATCGTAGTATTGTCTTAATCCGGTTAATATCGGAGTATTGTTGTACTCCGTACTCAATGAAGACTATCCTTTTGTGCTATTTTACATTTTGATTACTTTTAATTTCCGTAGTATTTCTTGCCTGAATAATAACCTACTGTTAGAAAACACTGCCTAAAGCCGTGTTTATTTCATATCTCTATTTATTCTATTGCATTTTTTTTGTGCTGTTGTTTGCAATTTGTTTATTCATTCTTATTTTATCACTAACTTTTTACTTATGAAAATAAAATTTTGCATTGAAGAAAAGTCCATTTCTTTTTGCGTATGCTGTCAATTATAGTTCTTAGAAAGAAAATCGTATCGGCAGGTCACACTTGCAAACATTTTTAAATCGGAATCGGCCAAGAAAATTACAATCGGTGCGGCCACCCGAACATCTGTAAACACCAGCTAACTCATGTTATAGTCTTGTCAAAGAAATGGTTAACACTATTTGTTATTTTTAATTTAGTATTTGTATTTAAGTATTTGTAAACTATTATTAGTTTTTATAGTATTACTATATAATAAATACTACTATTATAGTATTTATTAATATTTTAAATTAGCTTTTATATTTAGATTTTCAGTTTTCAATTTTAGTTGTATTCATTTAGTTGTGCTTTTGTCATTTTTATTAGTTTTAAAGGTCCCATGGCATGGCATTTTTCTATTATTTTATAGTGTTTCCTGAGGTGTACTTATATTGTTAGTATGATTTTTACATCATAAAATGTCATAATTTAGAAATAAAAGGCATTTTTTTCTATACTGCTGTTTGCCCTGTGGCTGAATGCCCTGCTTCAAGAGGCGTGTCTGCTGTGAGACTTCAGTAAAAACGCCCACTGTTGTGATTGGCTGACATCTTTGCATTTTAAATGAGCGGAGGGGGCGTGGTTTAACGAGGCACGAGCGACGGATGAACCTGAGTTCACTTCTCATCAGTTCTCAGTCTCAGTTCAGGGTGAACTGTTGTAGTTACTAGCATATACTTCAGGTTATTAGTTTATTTCTAGTCGGAGGGGCTGTCACTCATGTCAGAAAGTTAGTAACTTTAGTAAATGATGGATCAGCGCTGACTCGAGACGCGAACCGTTTAGAACGATTCAGTCCGATTTGGTGAACTGGTTCGGTTCACTAAAAAGAACCGATTCAAAAGAATGATTCGTTCGCGAACCGGACATCATGGAGACGGAGCGATTGCTAACAAAGTTATTTATAGTAACTTCTGAGTTATGAGAGCGCTGTCAGTCAGCGCGAGTTTATTGTGTTTGTATCTGAGAGTTCTGAATAAACACGAGTCCCAGTCACACCGAGTCCGTATTCATCATTATTACCAACTTTGTAACACATGCAATGTACCATTACAGTGAGATGAACGAGTTAGTAAGTGTTGAGTATAGCATTATTTCTAGATATGTTCCAATCATATGAATAGCGTCAGTGATGCGCATTGAGTAACGTTACACAGCGCAAACAAAGACACAACAACAGTAATCAAATGTAATCCAGTTTATTGTGGGGAAAGATGGCTAGCCTAGCCCAGATATTCTCACGCTTACCCTCCTTCTGCTTAATCTCACGCCGCGTTTGGTGCCTCCGCTGTGGACCAGATGCAGTACTGGGGGTCGGGGATGTTGAAGGCCGAGCTTCGGCGTGTGTGAGGTTTATCTCTAAAGATGTGACTGCTGATGTTAAACAGAAAAGACTGTATGCACATTTTAGAACCGGTAGACGCGACGAGGACGTACAAAAACACTGACTCACAAGATAGAAAACACGAAAACACCGTTCTGTCTGGAGAGAGAGAAGCCGCTGCGGGTGCACGAATAATAAATAATTAGCTACACAAGAGATCACTGATCACAGATCAGAAGGAACTGAAGAAAGACTTCTGTTTTCATTTGTACATCCAAACACTGAGAAACTGCCAGCATTCACAAGTAACGTTAATAATCTCGAGCGTTTGCATGGGCGTGCCAGATTCTCTGGGCGGAGGAAAGGGAGGTAACCGTTCCTGCTTGGACGTCAAAACAGGAGACTTCAGGATTGGCTCGTCTGGCCTGTCATTTTCTCAAAGGCAGAGAGAGACAGACAGAACTCGGGTTTACACCGATCAACATTTCTATCCACTTGGGGACAATATTCAGGCTAGGGGAACTCATATTAATGTTGAAATACCTCATAAAATGAAAATTTCATGCCATGGGACCTTTAAAATATATTTTGAATTTTTATTCTAATAAAAATATTTCTATTCAGCTGTATTTTTGTTTGTGTAATTTTAGCACTGCAATTTACATTTGCTTTATTTCAGTTTGTTCAGTAGAAAAAAGAAAGTAGACAAACTCTATAAATAGTGAGTTTTGAAAATTACACGATTATGTAACTACAATTACGTAATTACATAACCACCCATTTTGTTTTTGTGGTGCCAGTGTTAGAATTCTAGGAAGTAATCGCATGGGATTGCAATCTTGAAACACAGTTTCCCCTCAAATGACTTGCTTGAAGACAGATTTTGTCCTCTTAATTTGGCTTAGGTCTCAAGGGTCAGAGAATTTGTTTAAATGGTTTCATTGCTGATTTATTTTAATTGTAACTAATAAACGTTAATAGAGAGTAATTTCTTCCTCTTTAGGTTTTATTTTTCAGGTTCATTGATCATTTGCTATGTTTGTCTGTATAATAAGAAATTAATCTAAAAGTCTTTCTTTACATCTTTCTTTCTTTTTGAAAGTTTTCTTTATGTATTCATGTAGCCTGTTTATTAACATTCTGTTGAGATGCTCTCCCACAGTTTTTACTCTTATATTTCCCTCAGGACAGTGATATTGCAGTTTTATCATAGACAGAACATAGGAATAGCGCTGAGGGGGCATGTGTTGAAAATATCAATTCAGAATAGTCAAAAGAGCATTCTGAAACCGAGAAGGGCAGAATAGCAACAGAGGAATACGTAACAGTGGAGATTTGAGATGCAGATGCGGTGGCCTTGCTGGTCAGTGCCTAGGGACAGCTCTGTCTGGGTCAGATAAATTCTGATAGCCTGCTGCTCAGTGCTCATGACGTTTTGTGTGACGTCATGTCGCTAAAATTATAGCTTTCTTCATGAATATTAATTCAGGCTATGGTTGAACTTTTCCTTTCCCTTGAGGTGCACTCAAAGTTTTATTTTGTTTTGTCTTATTAAAAAGAGTTGCAGTCATATGGGTGGTGCAGTTTTGTAATTTTTGCCACTAGAGGTCACACATTCAAAACAATAACAAAGATGTAGCTTGATGATGTTGTTAAGGAGCGTGGAATGATGGGAGTTGTCATCTTCACCTCCAACGCCGATGGAAATCAGTCAGACAGGACCAAGCGGCAACCTCCCGCAGTTTCTCTTGAAGCCAATACGGAAGTGACATATACTGCAATTCCTCGACTGGCCGCTAGGGACAGGCTCCAGAAGGGAGTAGAATCTCATTGAGCCCCATGTTAAAATGCCCAACTTTACAGGAGATTAAAACATGTTTACAGCCTGGTACAAATTGTGGTTTTGGTCTATACGGCTAATTTTGCCCTTCATGACAACTATGAGGGGGGTGAATTTGATGGTGGGAAACTTTGTTTACATTATATAAAGCATTAAAGTTCTGCATAATTAAGGGTATGGCCACTTCGAGTGACAGGTGGATAGCCATTTATCTGCTGTCTGTTAGTCATCGTCCCGCCTTTTTGCCCATTTTCTGTTATCCGGGAGTGACGCACGATGACGCGCTGCCAAGATGGCAAGCCAGCACGTCCCTACTTTGCGCTTCAGAACGGCTCATCAGAATCCTATGGGTGACGTCACGGACACTACGTCCATATTTTTTTTACAGTCTATGGACAGGACACAAATCATGTTCATGGGTGAGGTAATGAAATAAAGTTTTATAACCATTACATTACCATTGACAGGTGACACAATGAGGAGGGACGTTATACTGGTTAAAATCGTGAATTTTTCTAGATTTAAACATGGTTGGAAACATTTTGGATAATGCAAGTAGTACACAAGTAAAGTAGGGCTGATCGACTATGGTAAAAATGTTAATCACGATTATTTTGCTCTATTGAAATCATGATTATTTTACACTTATTGGTGGGTGATATGATCTTATTTCATGATAGGAGTAATTTTAAATGTCTGTGAAATTTCACAATTATCAATACTTCAGAAAAAATGAAAACTGGGTTATTAATATAAGAAAGTCCTCAAAACCGTTACAGAAGATGACTGCAGCGGATTTATTAGGCTTGTCACTTTAAGAGCTAACGCACGGACCCAATATACTGTTACACACATGCTCTTTCTCAGTGTTTACATTCACTTAAGACATAACCGACTGTGTTTACGACATATTTGTGTGTTGGCTATTTGACCGTTTAGGCGCGTATCTGAAGCCCACAGAATACTTTGCATATTCGCGTTCCGCCCCGTCTCGGAGCGTGCGCACAGGAGACCACCTAAGGAACAGTATCTCTTTCATGGCTTAATACGCTTTTAGTCTTAATAACACTATTTAATATCAAGCACGTCCCTCAGTTAAGCAACAGTAGGCTGCATTTTACAACACACTTATGTGTTGTCTTATTTGGCTGGTTTGGATGTCAAGTTTGAGTTTTTATGGAGGAATGAAATTGCACCGCTGTGAAGGAAAGGAAAGTGTGTGGGATGGAATGTGGCAGAGGCACAATAATAGTTTCACGTCGATGAACTTGCTTTTATAATCGTTGGAAGCCAAAATCTAAAGAAAACAACAAAAAACACTATGATTAATCACACAGCCCTAAAATATAACACTGCTAGTGGTTTTTGGATATTTTAATGGAAAATTCTTACATTTTTATATGGATGTGTGTAGTACGAGATGGAAAAGAAAAGATAACAAAATGTTTTTACCTTTCGTTTTCTTTTTCATTTGTGTTGTGGATTTAGCATGAAGCAGAAGCAGTTAGTGAACAAACTTAATGCATCCAGGCCTTTAGGTGTCAATCATTTTACAGTTTACTGCATTTTGTTATTCATCCAGTTATTTACCTATAGCGACTAATAAATCGGAAGTTCACATACGTTCACAGAAAATAGCTTACTTCCATGTTGCAAAATAAGGTGGATAAGAGACAAATGTTAAAGTTGCGATGTAATGAAAGTAGTGACAGATCTTTTCTTATGTATTGTGACATACTTCTAAGCGAAAGTGACTATTGTATTACCCCCCTCCCACTCAACTATTTATACATTCTAATAAAACGCATACATCATATCATGTTGTGTGGCACTCACTCAGTCTGGGGACTTGGCATGTGTGTCCGTGCGGTTGAGGTTGGTATGGTGAGTGTTGTGAAGATGTGGGCTGGATTTTTTTTACCATTTTTTTTTTTTTTTTTTTTAAGTAAAACCATCTGACCTCACCCTCACCCTCTGCCGGTAAAGAAAGTCTTTCCCAGAGCCCATCATTTTTAGAATTGCATTACGTAATTCCTGACATCACAACACAGCTTGAAGTAGTATTATAATCAGTGGAAGACAATGAATGAAAATTAATTAGTGGGAATAAAAAAAAAAACACCATTTTATTTCCGTAAAGTGAATTTCAGAGTGAAATAATATTTTTTGACAAAAAAAATAACGTTCAGGACATTTTTACCTTTGCATATACAGTTTCGGTCAAAAGTTTGGACACGTTACTATTTTTAATCTTGTGCTCATCAAGCCTGCATTAAATTGATCAAAAATACAGAAAAAAATGTAATATTGTGAAATAGTATTACAATTTAAAATAATGGTATTCTATTTTAATATACTTAAAGTCCCTGTAAAGTCAAAACTAAACATGTGTTCTGAGTTTCTCACACCACAGATAAATGTGTTATTAACCACCCAGCCAAATTTGAATCATAAAAAAATCCGGGAAGTACATAAAATAGCTTCTCAAAAACCTGAAAAAATGAGCAGCATTCTCTGCTCTAAAACGCTGGGGGTGTGTCCGCTGTCGGCGCCGAAACCACGCCCACTCGCGGGAAAGCGGCAGTAGCACACAAGACAACACTCACTGATCACGAGCGTCTATGATCACGACGCACCAGATGTCGGTGGGACGGGAGGATGACGGCCTGGGCGGGGGATAGTCGGTTCTGCAGCGGATTATCAGTGAATCCCAGTTGTCTCCGGTGAAAGTTTGTAAAACGATCCGGTGTAAAGTCACTGCAGAGGTAGGTGTCGGTGATGATCCTCAGCTCTCCATCAAGGGTGCTGTTCACAAAATTAATCCACCTCTTCATCGTTTTTGTTTTGTAAGCTGTTATGCAAGTTGTTGACTATAGTAACTAACAGTACTAACAGTAACTCGCGATCGAACTGATGCGAATGTGCTCTAGTTATGATCGTGTTAGGGGAGGAGTCAGGCTCGGTGGCTCCAATGCGTCATCGAGCCACCGTTTTAGCCCCGCCCAGAAAATCCTGAACACAGCAACGGTGAAAAACTGTTTAACGGTCTAACTTCTGAATTCAGTACTTCATAGTTCACAGTCTTTGTAATGTGTTTCAGCAATACATTTCTAACATTTATAATGTGTTTAGAAACAAATCTCAGAATTGCCTTTACAGGGACTTTAAGAAATAAAATATAAGTGACGCAAAGCTGGATTTTCAGCATCATTACTCCAGTCTTCAGTGTCACCTTCGGTAGCCAAATTTTGAATAGTAGTGTATATTGTTACAAAAGATTTCTATTTAAAAAAATATTTTACCTTTTTATTCATTAAATAATCCTGAAAAAAGTATCACAGGTTATAAAAAAAAAATATTAAGCAGCACAACTGTAATAGAATGATTTCTGAAAGATCATGTGACACTGAAGACTGAAGTAATGGCTGATGAAAATTCAGCTTTGCATCACAGAAATACTTTATATTTCAAAGTATATTAAAATAGAAGACCATTATTTTGAATTGTAATAATATTTCACAATATTATAGTTTTTTCTGTATTTCTGATCAAATAAATGCAGGCTTGATGAGCACAAGAGACTTCTTTCTGTCTGCCTGATGTTATTTGCTTGGTTCTGTCCTTAAACAGAATGGCCTTTCGCCATATTTATCATTAGTCATTGGGAAAAAAAATTGTCATTTCATCATTTGTAAAATGGAAGAGCTGCGGTGACCAGCTGCTTCTAGCAGATATTGACAGGCTATTAATTGTCCAGGCTCACACTGATTTGCACTCTGGGTCCAGACCCGTGTCCCTGCGGGTCTGCGCTTCTCTGCGCCTGCTCTTTTCTGTCGGCCGTTGCAGTTTTGTTGATTGCGACAAACACAGGAGTACCTCTCAGTGGGCCAGTAATTGAGCCCACGGATCTCTGAGCTTCAGCACAATAAAGCAAAACACAGACACTAAGTCAAACACACACACGCACTCAAACTCACTCGCTGGTTCTAAATGGCACGGGTGATGGAGCTATTAAACATTGCACCATCCGTTTCCATATTAGGAATGATCATTTTCTTTTGGGGATGGGTTACGTGTGTGTGTTACACTCGCTTCAGTCGACTGCCTCTCGGCTCCTCCTCCTTCCCTCTGGCATCCTAATGAAGGCATTATCTCGACAAGTCACGGAACATGAAACCGCTTTAATTTGGCTTTTATCAATGTGTTTGCTGGTTGAGAAACATCCTTCCCAGCTCAAATGAAAGCAGAATGCTTTTTGATGCTGTTTTTTTTTAGATTCTTCTTTTTCTGAGATTGATTTGAAATGGCGTTATGACATTAGGGCTTGCTTTGTCTCATATAATCAGACCTTTGACTAGACTGCATAAGATCTAGTCCACACTGCAGTTTTTTTCTGGTCAAGATCCGCCCACTTAGATGTGAAGAGACCATCTGTCCAACATGTATAGTGACCAATTACGTTTACATTTATGCATTTATCAGTGTGTGTGTTTCTTAGGAATTGAACCTATGATTTTGACATTGCTAGCATCATTTAAGCTGTACGGACACTTTTGTTTTATGTGCCATTTAGGGGTGGATTTGCCTAAAAAGATAATACCACATGTTGTTTAAAGGTTCTTCCGTTCTTCGTGTTTTTTTGAAGCTTTGATTGTGTTTACAGTGTGCAATATAACATGTGTTCATGTTATGTTTGCGTGTAAAAAAAAACTGTATTTTTCACACAATTTACTTATCTGTATACCGCTGTTTTCACTGTCCTAAAAACGGCTGATGACTTCCTTTATTCTATGAAGTCCCTCCTTCAGAAATACGTAACGAGTTCTGATTGTGCCAGCGGTTCCCGTGTTGTGATTTGACAGCAGCTTAGCGAACGTGGCACAGTTCCTGTGTTGTGATTCGACAGCAGCTTACGCGCATTCACACGGGGCTTCGGCGTCAACGCTTGACGGAGGGCGTGGCTGAAGCTTGGTGCTGACGCGACCGTCATAGTGATACTTGCCGCTTGGACCACAACGCAACACAAAAAAGCGCCTTTTTTGACAGCTAGTCTGTGAGACTATTTTGTGTATGAAAACTGATCACTTTAATATTTGATTCCTCATTTGGCTGGGGGATAGCGCCTATTTGAACCACACATGATATGATATGATATGCTGCCTGTCATTCAATGATAAACAGAGCACGGACGGAATACAAGCATGATACATTCCAGATTCTCCAACCGTCTCTGCTACCTCCTTCCAGGCCTGGTCTCTCCAGTTTGTGTCCCGGTATGTAAATAATGATTGGTAGTAAAGGACCGGGTGATTACCCACCGCAATTATTAGCTTTTCCTCCATTTTAGATCGTTCTTCACTCTTCATTCACTCTTCATTCACCGGTGTTTTAAACGAACGCGATTGGCTAGCGTCTGCTCTAGGATATTTGCATAGGGTGATCTGATTGGATGACGCCTGCGTTGGCGCTTGAAAAGTTGAGAAATCTTCAACTTTTGCCGCTTGCAACGCGAGTGAAGCGCCGCGACGGAACCCACAATTCAGTTCGGCAACGCATGACGTCACCCATTCAAAGTAAACGAGAAGCGTTGACGCCGACGCCCCGTGTGAATGCGGCGTTAGCGCACGTGGAAAGGTCACGCCTCTTAACGGGAGATATATGCGCTTAATGATCTCTACAGCGTCCCTGGGAAAGCCAAACGAAGGTGATTTGACTCCGGGATGAAAATAACAGCGTCTCGACGACATGGCGACAAACACACTCAAACGCAACACTTCCTTTTCTCCACACGACCGTCCTCTTCTCCACGTGGGACAGCAACAAGACCACGCCCCCTTTTTTCGCGTATTCTTGTGGGCGGAGGTTAGTCTGTTCTACTGTTCTACTGACTGACGTAATTAATGAAGGAAGTACCAGGATGTAGTCCAAGCCGGCCGTTCGCTGTAGGCTTTGAAAGGGAACTTCTGTTAAATAAAATATCTCGCTTGGCATTGAACTTTGAGCTTTATAATTTTACAGGTATTATTTATGCTCTAACAGCAACATTACACACTAACTAAAGTTTGAACAATGGGATCACGAAGAACGGGACCTTTAATGTTGCTTATGTCTATGTGGTGTTTTTTTTATATGCTTTAAGACAAACCATGTGCAAATTCATAAGTCAACACCTTTGTTGAGTATTTTCTCTTAAAAACTGCAGCGAACCAAAGAAAAACGTGTTTTGAAATCGCTGGTGTTTGACGTCATTATATATATGATGTATATCACAATGTTATGATGAACTATATGCCGTTCTCCACTGACGTTCTAAAGCATTTCTAAGGATTTTGACTGATACTGAAGGCAGACTGAGATGGCAAATGGGAATATGGTCTGTGTAACATTAGCAATGCATTATTAGCTGTTTAATAACGTAGTCAAGCAAAAGGATGATCATATTAATTACTGTTATGTGTCCGTCGTTTTAAAAAGCTCCATTGTGCAGCGTTTACCTCAGTAAGTTGGCTGACTGAGTCTGAATCTTCTACATAACATTATTCTAAATGAAGCAAGGGTGTAGAGTTACATTCAAGCTATTTTAGGGCACAGACATTTTTTTCACAGGAAAAAACATTTTAAATATGTAATTTTAGTGATCAAAGATGAAAAGTCAAAATAATCCCTGTAAAGTCAAAATTAAATATGTGTTCTGAGTTTGTCACACCACAGACAAATGTGTCAACCATCCAGCCAAATTCGAATCATTAAAAAAATCTGCAAGTTAATAAAATAGCTGATTAAAATAAGCAGCATTCTCTGCTCTCAAACGCTGGGGTCGTGTCTGCTGTCTGCACCGAAACCACGCCCACTCGCGTGGAAGCTGCCGTAAACACTCAAGACAACACTCACGTACAGTTTACGATGGCACCAGATGCCGGTGGGACGGGAGAATGAAGGCCGCCGCGGGAGATAATCGGTCCAGCCCCATTCTGCAGCGGATTATCAGTGAATCCCAGTTGTATCGTCTCCGATGAAAGTTTGTAAAACTAACCGGTGTAAAGTCACTGCAGAGGCGGGTGTTGGTGGTGATCCTCAGCTCTCCATCAAGGTAGCTGTTCACAAAATGAATCCACCTCTTCTTTATATCATAGTTTTTGTTTTGTAAGCTGTTTTGTAAATTGTCAAGCGGGCGAACTGATGAAATTGCTCTCTAGTTATGATCGTGTTAGGGGAGGAGCCACGCTCAGTGGCTCCAGTGCATCATCAACAGTTATGATGGTGTTGGGGGAGGGGCCATATGCACAGTGGCTCCTGTGCGTCATCGAGCCACCGTTTTAGCCGTTTTTGTCTTTTATCAGTTCATGCATTTTCTGGGAATCAAACCTTTCACCTATGCATTGCTTGTAGCATGCTTTACTATATGCGCTACTGAAACCTTGAAGTTTTGTGTGTGTTATGAATCAGGCGTTCACAGAACGGGCATGTTGTGTGAGGTTGAGATTTGGGATTTTTGGATGTGTGTGTGCGTGTAAGATCCAAAGTCACGACACTGGCTAAATTATATCTCTCAGGATGAAAAGACCTAGAGATTGTTGGTATCCACAGTCCTCAGCACAGGATGTACAAATCACTGTATTTCACAAGAAAACACACATTTTAATTTAGCAGATGTGCATGTCTATTGTAGTGATTTCTGGATAAACTGCTGTTGGTGACTGCTCAGTGGCGTAGTGAGGACCCTTCCCAATCCGAATAACCTGTTTCCCATTGCTGACGTAAAATGGGTTTTTATGTTAACTTTTCAGTCAGTGAATGACGTCAACAAGAATTGCCAATAGTATAAACAGATTTCTGCTCTACCCAGGATTATTCATATTCATAGATTAAATCAGAGTAGTGAAGGAACAAGGGAAGAAAGACACCACACACACACACACACACACACACACACACCGTACAAACCGTATATTATATCCCTCTACATTAACCCTACCCATCACACAAAAGTGTAGTATGTTTTTTTTAAGCCATTTGGTTTACAAGGACGCAAGTGTCCTCATAAAACATCCATGTCCACGTTGTAATATCCATGTCATTATACACGTTTATGTCTTCATAAACCACATGTACAGACACACACACAAACAAACACACATTTTTCTAATTCAGTTCCATTTCAACAGTTTCCTTTTTCTGTACCTTAACTCCAATTTGAACTATAATTCTTTAGTTATTTTTATGCCTCTCTTTCTCTACAAAGATTTTTATGCCTCTAATTCTTTTGATCACAGCCATATTTTATCATATTTGATACCATTCTTTGTATATTCAATTCATATTAAATTTATGTTCGGTTCCAATTCCAGTTCATTTCCTGTATTAATTAATTTTCTCCCATTAATTTGCTTATTTTGATTCCACTTTCATCCCAGTTGAACATGAAGGATTTGAATCAGGTTGGTCTTAATTTACAAGTGCTTACATTTGCATTACACACATCATTTAAAGGTGGTTTGATAATACAGTGAGGAAAATAAGTATTTGAACACCCTGCTATTTTTTGTATGTTCTCCCACTTGGAAATCATGGAGGGGTCTGAAATTGTCATCGTAGGTGCATGTCCACTGTGAGAGACATAATCTAAAAAAAAAAAATCCACAAATCACAAAATCACAATCATTAGAAAATGGAAGAAGCTAAACATGACTGTCAATCTCCCTCGGACTGGGGCTCCATGCAAGATCTCACCTTGTGGGGTCTCAATGATCCTAAGAAAGGTGATAAATCAGCCCAGAACTACACGGGAGGAGCTGGTCAATGACCTGAAAAGAGCTGGGACCACAGTTTCCAAGGTTACTGTTGGTAATACACTAAGACGTCATGGTTTGAAATCATGCATGGCACGGAAGGTTCCCCTGCTTAAACCAGCACATGTCAAGGCCCGTCTTAAGTTTGCCGATGACCATTTGGATGATCCAGAGGAGTCATGGGAGAAAATCATGTGGTCAGATGAGACCAAAATAGAACGTTTTGGTCATAATTCCACTAAACGTGTTTGGAGGAAGAAGAATGATGAGTACCATCCCAAGAACACCATCCCTACTGTGAAGCATGGGGGTGGTAGCATCATGCTTTGGGGGTGTTTTTCTGCACATGGGACAGGGCAACTGCACTGTATTAAGGAGAGGATGACCGGGGCCATGTATTGTGAGATTTTGGGGAACAACCTTCTTCCCTCAGTTAGAGCATATCAAGGTTCTGGCGTGGCCTAGCTAGTCTCCAGACCTAAACCAAATAGAGAATCTTTGGAGGGAGCTCAAACTCCGTGTTTCTCAGCGACAGGCCAGAAACCTGACTGATCTAGAGAAGATCTGTGTGGAGGAGTGGGCCAAAATCCCTCCTGCAGTGTGTGCAAACCTGGTGAAAAACTACAGGAAACGTTTGACCTCTGTAATTGCAAACAAAGGCTTCTGTACCAAATATTAACATTGATTTTCTCAGGTGTTCAAATACTTATTTGCAGCTGTATCATACAAATAAATAGTTAAAAAATCATACATTGTGATTTCTGGATTATGTCTCTCACAGTGGACATGCACCTACGATGACAATTTCCATGATCTCTAAGTGGGAGAACTTGCAAAGTAGCAGGGTGTTCAAATACTTATTTTCCTCACTGTATATACACTCACCTAAAGGATTATTAGGATCACCTGTTCAATTTCTCATTAATGCAATTATCTAATCAACCAATCACATGGCAGTTGCTTCAGTACATTTAGGGGTGTGGTCCTGGTCAAGACAATCTCCTGAACTCCAAACTGAATGTCAGAATGGGAAAGAAAGGTGATTTTAAGCAATTTTGAGCGTGGCATGGTTGTTGGTGCCAGACGGGCCAGTCTGAGTATTTCACAATCTGATCAGTTACTGGGATTTTCACGCACAACCATTTCTAGGGTTTTACAAAGAATGGTGTGAAAACGGAAAAACATCCAGTATGCGGCAGTCCTGTGGGCGAAAATGCTTTGTTGATGCTAGAGGTCAGAGGAGAATGGGCCGACTGATTCAAGCTGATAGAAGAGCAGCTTTGACTGAAACAACCACTCGTTACAACCGAGGTATGCAGCAAAGCATTTGTGAAGCCACAACACGCACAACCTTGAGGCGGATGGGCTACAACAGCAGAAGACCCCACCGGGTACCACTCATCTCCACTACAAATAGGAAAAAGAGGCTACAATTTGCACAAGCTCACCAAAATTGGACCGTTGAAGACTGGAAAAATGTTGCCTGGTCTGATGAGTCTTGATTTCTGTTGAGACATTCAGATGGTAGAGTCAGAATTTGGCATAAACAGAATGAGAACATGGATCCATCATGCCTTGTTACCACTGTGCAGGCTGGTGGTGGTGGTGTAATGGTGTGGGGGATGTTTTCTTGGCACACTTTAGGCCCCTTAGTGCCAATTGGGCATCGTTTAAATGCCACGGCCTACCTGAGCATGGTTTCTGACCATGTCCATCCCTTTATGACCACCTTCTTCCAGCAGGATAATGCACCATGTCACAAAGCTCGAATCATTTCAAATTGGTTTCTTGAACATGACAATGAGTTCACTGTACTAAAATTGCCCCCACAGTCACCAGATCTCAACCCAATAGAGCATCTTTGGGATGTGGTGGAACGGGAGCTTTGTGCCCTGGATGTGCATCCCACAAATCTCCATTAACTGCAAGATGCTATCCTATCAATATGGGCCAACATTTCTAAAGAATGCTTTCAGCACCTTGTTGAATCAATGCCACGTAGAATTAAGGCAGTTCTGAAGACGAAAGGGGGTCAAACACAGTATTAGTATGGTGTTCCTTATAATCCTTTAGGTGAGTGTGTGTGTGTGTGTGTGTGTGTGTGTGTGTGTGTGTGTGTGTGTGTGTGTGTGTGTGTGTGTGTGTGTGTGTGTGTGTGTGTATATACATACATACATACATACATACATACATACATACATACATACATACATACATACATACATACATACATACATACATACATACATATATACACACACACACACACACACACACACACACACACACACACACACACACACACACACACATACAATTACTGCAGCATGAGAGCGTTGTCTTTCGTAATTAAACTGATATATATATATGTGTGTGTGTGTGTGTGTGCGGAAAATATCAATGGACTTCACAATATATTATCCATTTCACTTTCAGTGCAGGTTTAGTTTGGTTTTTTTGTTCCACTACATGGCCTCTTCTCTGTAACTTTTCAGTGGCTCCTATTTCCCCCATTGTCTTCCTGTCTGTCCTGCTCTTATTCACCCTTTGCACAGAATGTCAGGACAGAGGGCCCTTCCTATCTCTACCCTGCGTTTAATTATGCATCAGATTAGAGGGCTGTGTGTGAGGGCTGTGTGTGTCTGTAATACAATTACTGCAGCATGAGAGTGTTATCTTTCGTAGTGAAACTGAAGTAGTTTGGGTAGCACCGTGCTGCGGTGTCTCTGTACTGTAGAAGGGAGTTTCCTCTCTAGTTACTTTTGGGACTGTGAAACAATATTTGTTGTTGATTGCATTAAGCGTTTGCCTTAATACAGACCGTAGTCAGTTAATTTGTCACGTAACATGAGGCTGTGAGAAATGGAAGCTCAGTCCATTCAATGGGTTGCACTTTTAATCAGTGTGAAATTCTATTCATTTGCAGTTTTTACATTTACATTTATGCATTTGGCAGACGCTTTTATCCAAAGCGACTTACATTGCATTCAAGGTACACATTTTACATTTTTGTCAATTCTTGCTTTCCCTTGGAATCGAACCCATGACCTTGGCGTTGCTAGCGCCATGCTCTACTGTTTGAGCTACAGGAAAGCAAATTTTACATTTACACATTTTGCAGACACTTTTATAGTTGGTAGTGGCTGGCACCATGACCATGTTTGAGCTACAGGAATTCGCAACTGATTTGACTTTAAAGGATATTATTCGATGAGAGAATCTCGGGCAAAATTTGACTTTATCCATCTAGAATTAACTGGATCGTGAAAAGTGGGCTCAACAGATCAGAAGAGAGCTAGTTGGTTGAAAAGTGAAGGCTTTTTGGTTTTCTTTTACCCTACCCACAAAAATATTGCAATTGAATTGGTGCTGTACTAACAGTTTAAAGTTTCGTCTTAGTACACTTTTGCTTTTTGCTTAATCGTTAAAAGATTGCAATCTTGATTCAAACACCCACACGATCTCATTCTTAAATGACAATGATTAGCCTGTCTGTTAAACTTTTGACAAAATCACACCGGAAAATTCAAATCTGATTTGGCGTTGCCGCTGACCCATATAGAGCGGTTTTCATGTATACTGTAGGTATGAAACGGCTTCACAAACAGTCTTTTCAACCATACAATATTATTATTTCTGTGTTACAAATATTCAAATGATCACAGAAGTACTTGGATAAAAGTTTACAGTTCGGATATAAACACTGATGTCTATAGAAGCGATCAAAATCACCTTTTGAAAGTAACGTGGGTGGCACTTCAAAAAATGATTGTATCGATTACGTTGTACACCATGTCTACGACAGACACGAACGGCAAAAGGCAACAAAAGCAAATAGAACCCATTATAATCAGTGTTGCGATGCAACTCAACAAATCCTAGACAGTAAACTGAAACCCCGTTCAATTTCTGATGTGCTTGAAGCGCTTGGACTACTACTGATTTGAACAAATGGATTTGCAATGGTCGCTTTGTCGCATCCAGTGTAGACAGCCTCAAGGCATGGCGAGACGCAACGCAACAACTGTGACCGGTGTGACCGTTACAAATATGTATTTGTCATTGAATCATTCATTCAAGAGATTTGTTCAAAAACGTTGATTCATCCATTAAGTATTTATTCAAGCTATTTAAAATAATTAATTTAAATGAATTACATTTTTAAATAGAAAACAGCAATTAACATTTTGTCAGAACCTCTAGTAAATTGCATGTTATTTTGTTTAATTGTCTGTTCAGAATCGTGATCTCTTTTTGAAACAATTTATCCAGAATTGTGCAACAACAACAAAACCTGTGATTCTCAATTTATCCAAAATCGTGCAGCATGAAATCGTCTCCACCATGAACGTAAATGTATATCATGAAGGAGGATCTAGAGTTTAAAGCTTCCTTTTTAATACCTAACCAGCTCATTCTGACAGATAATAGTCATAATTCTGCTAGCATGGGTATGGCTATGTTTAATTCAGGATGTCAGAATATAGAATCTTTCTCTTTTATGGCTATTTTTGAGATAAACTAGACATGGAGAACTAGAATGAGGAAGTGTGTTATAAAAAATATATATGTATGTTTTACATTTATATATTTTTAGCTATATTGCCCTCTCTTCCTCATATACATCTTTGTTGCTCTAGTTTTCTCTTTGCTTCCGCTGCCAGTTCATAGGATCACATGGGTTCATTGTGCCTCAGTGCTGATCCAGTAACAGGGATTTGGTGCCATCTTGGCACTCTTTCTGCTTCTGCGGTTGGAGTGTGTGTGATCAGTGTTGGCCAGCAGTGAATGGGCCGTAGAGGAAACAGTATTTGTGCCAGTAGCATGCTAAGGGTTAATCTTCCACTGGGTCACAGGGCAAGATGGGAGAGGATGTAATCCTCTGCATGTCTGCTGTGCGCGTGTCTGTGTGAGTGCATGTGTGTGCGTGCGTTTGTAAAAGGCTAACACCTAATCTAGTTCAGAGAATAAGATGGTCAACAAGACATTATGGGGCAGAGAAAAATATGAAAAAAACAGCAGTTTTGGACAATATGTGGAAAATTATAATGGATGCATGCGTGCACAATCAAATAACCTATTCAATCAAACCAACAACCGAATCAAAAATGGCACTTAGCTTTTAGTTGATGTGCTTGTTAAGTTTGATTGGATCGGTTGTTTTTGTATTATGTCCTTTCAAAAGTGCCTTTTTATAAAAAGTAATGATTGGACAATCATGGTTTCATTGTTTGTTTTTTTTTGTTTTTTCAAAATGTACTAATCTAAAATATGTATATATATATTTGTTCTCCTTTTGTTTGTTTCTATAGCTCGGTTTAAAAAAACTTGCCTAGCGCCTTCATAGACAGCATAGGCAGCAACTCATTTTCAGCAATTTATTTCAAGAGACTTGGATGTGTTTGCATTCTCTTAAATTTACAATGTGACTAATACAATGTGTAAATTATAAAAGCATCAAGATTTGTGCTAAAAAAAGAAATGTGACAACTTATTTGCACCTAACATTAAAGTCAAAATCTCCAAATTAATGTAGAAACAGCATAAAGACGGTGCATTTTAAATATTTTATTAATGGCATCTTCTTAATAAGTTCTATGAATAAAGCCCAGTATCACCAGTACTATTACTGCTACTTATGTCTATATTAAATTGACACAATTTCTTGGAATAAAATTAGTAGTTATATATAGCCATTCAGCATTACAGTATAATTGAAAGCCATACAAATATTTAAACTTTTAATTTAAGTGAATTTCAATCTTCAAACCCATTATAGTAAATGTCACATTTAGCTGTGCCTTTTAATATAGTGAGTTGTGTATTTATAGTAATGTTTCTGTCTCTGTCAATATCAATTCTCTCTGTTCGAATGATGATTTACAACAGCTATTTCGAGCATCCAAGACCACAGTCCTATCTACTTGAAGAAAAATCCTGGATAAATCCTGAAATCTCAATAATGGAATGTTGAACTTAATTAAATGACATATTTCAAATCTGCAGCAAAATCTGACATAATAGCTTATTTTTCAGGCTAGACCAGCTAATGCGCAGGTGCTGTCCTAAGCGTCTCAGAACACTGACTGGTTGAAAAACGGCTCTGAGTGACGCCTTTACCTAATGGCGATTGGCTCTTTTATTTAGAAGACGGGACTTATTCCTCCATACTGCGCTGCACTTTCTCCCATTCATAAGAAATATGAGTGCACAGGCTTTGTACATTCAACGTTTTTGGCGTAACTCTGAAAGCAGAAAGCAGGAGCGCTTGAAATCGTATGGAAGCCAGTTTCCGCCAGAATTCTGACTTTATATCACGCAATTGCGACTTTATATCTCAGAATTCTGACTTTATATCTCAGAATTCTGACTTTATATCTCAGAATTCTGACTATATAACTCACAATTGTGAGAAAAAAAGTCAGAATTCTGAGATAAAAAGTCGCAATTACTGTTTTTATTTTTTTATTTAGTGGCGGAAACGGGCTTCCATACGATCGTATATTATAACGCTAGCCAAAGGATCCTGAGTTAATTGCATTAAATATTTTTTATGCCTTAAACAGAAAATATTAGTCACAGAAATTAACACACTAATAAAAATACACACAAAAATTTGGTAAATTGTATTTTTTTTTATTGATAATTTTTGTCTTGAATGAATTTGACATGTCTTTGAAAAATTGTGGAAACACTTTAGTATGTGGAACACATATTCACTATTAACTACGACTTTTGCCTCAATAAACGCCTAATTTACTGCTTATTAATAGTTAGTACGGTAGTTTTTGTTGCGATTTAAGTTTAGGATTAAGGGATGTAAAGTAAGGTCCTGCAGAATAAGGCATTAATATGTGCTTTATAAGAGATTAGTGTTGTCAAAAATATCGATATTTCGATATGTATCGAAATGAAAATATCCGATACCAGCTGCGCTCTCCTCTCCGACCGACAGCTAGTTGGCACGCATCTTTCTCTCATTCAGTCCGGTTAACCCTCTGAACATGGCGAACGCGTTCGTGTGACCTACCTGAATTTCGCGCGGGATTGCACATAATTCTACTCATTCACGCAGATTTAAGCGCACACACACATACCGTAATAAAGCCGCCTCTGACATACAAGTGCAAAAATGAGCTCCTTTTTCCATCTTATTAATGGTCAAATACACTCAAAAAATGTCTCAATGCCCATCTTGGTGAGTATTAACGTAAACACAGTCGTAACCAGTTCACAGGAAGATCCATGCGTGCGTCAGGTCTTAAAGAGACAGCAGTTATTTGTTATTCAAACTACAAAAAGACAAACAATCAAACTGATTAACTTGTGTAACTCTAATGGATTCATCTGTATTTAATTTTTTACAATGAAGATTATCCAATGTTATTTTAAATTTGATCACTTTGTTTTTTTTAGTTCAGTTTCTTACCTGAATACTGTTAGACCTACCTGAAATAAAGCAGTCTATTTCATTTGTATCTTTATTCTATTGTAGTATTTCGTTGTACTATTGTTTGTAATTTGTTTATTTTTTATTTTATTACTGTTTACTCATCTTTTTAAATTCAATTTTAAATCAAGCTTCCTTGTGCTGTATGTAAGCTATTGCAACACAATTAGTTAGCACATATTTGTGAGATAATTGTAATGGTAATTGAACGTTTATATAAAGCTTTATCATATAAAGTGATCTCTTCAGAAGAAAATTTTAATTGCCTAGACTTTCAATAGACAGACAAAAAAATTAATTATATTAAAAATATCTATTTGCAGCGTTTTTCCCTGTGGTATCGAAAATGGTATCGAATATCGATACTTTTTTAGGTATCGTATCGAAGTTAGAAATTCCAGTATCGTGACAACACTATAAGAGATAATAAACAGCCAATATCTTTTAAATAAGCTTGTCATTTTTAACTTGGTGATTGACCTCTCTGTGAATAATACATGCAATGCCTAGTATTTGACCAAAATAAGGTGCCTTTTATACTGCCTACATTTTGGAACAGTCTTCACATCAAGAGCACACCTTAAAATGCCTCCTACGTAAGCAACCCACTAGGTTTTTGGGCCAGAGCCTGCTAGGAGGCCCGCTAGACTCTGTTTCTCACAATGTCTTGCTTAAGAACGTCAGATTAGACAGTGTTAATATTTGCAGGCTGACTCAAGCTGATGTGTTTATTCTGGGTGGATGAAAGCCGACAGTATTACTCCATGAAGAATACGCCATCCATGCCGGTTGCACAACATGCATGGATTTTATAATGTTTTTGTCATTCTTCTGTTATACTAGCCATGTACACGTTGTGCAGTTGTCACTCCACTTCTGAGTGCTTAAGTAATGACAGTGATTCTAGGAACAAAGTTCAGAAGTGTCAGGTTTGGATGTGACTGTGTTTCATGCACTGTACATGACTGCAGAGCAATCGTTTCAGCTGACACAAGTTCATTTAAGGGCATGACTTGTCTGAGACCTTTGAGATGGCCCTGATATTTACTTGATGATTAAATTATTATTATTGCCATCTTAGTCTTGTCTTGTTGTTCGGTAAAAAGACAAGATCAGTTTACAGCAGATTTGTGTACACTGTTTTTTTTTTTTTTTTAAGGGAAAATGTTTTGAAGTGCAGTTTTCTTAAGCAAATTTTATTCATCCTTTAACTTAAAATTGTTATATTCATGCGAAAATAATGTATACATTTAATGGATCTAATTTTAAGAAAGTTCTTTAATATCACTGATTAAGAATATTATTGAATGCAGCTAATAAGTTTTAATATTTGATCTGCAATGTTTAATAAGCAAAAAATGAAAGTTTGCATAGCTTGTATGAATATATAATTTGTCAAAACATTGTTTATTTGACTGTATTATTTTCTAAAATATGAATCGCATCCAATTTTTTTGGCCTCCAGCAGTGCGTACTGGGTGATTTTTACATTGAGAAGATGAATAAACCCCAGTCAAGACATCGAGCTGCTATTTAGACTACCCACGCTTGTGGTGTGTGTGTTGCAAGTGTGAGGAAATGAGCCCTCTGGCTTGGTTGTTTAATTTTACATAACATTCATTCTTCAAGCTCATGCAAGCATATTACATGTTTCAGTAATAAGCCGTAGATTAGCTTGAACCTCACCCCCACTCCAACAAACACAATTTACAGTATCTTATCATGACAGGACCAAAGTCACAAGACATACCCTGGATAACTTGTGATATATATTATAATTATTATTTTATTTTTTTGGCTATGCCGATACAATCATATATCAGTGTATTATTTTACTTATTTTATTTTAACACCTCAGCTGCTCGCACCTCAGCTGAGGTGTTCTTCTCATTTTATAGTTGTGAGAACAAGCCATCAGTCCACTTCAAATATCTAACATGATTTTCTCCCTCTCTCTTGTCCTCTGTAGATCATCAGAAACTGGAACGCGAGGCCCGAATCTGTCGTCTACTCAAACACCCCAATATCGGTGAGTTTGTTCTTTATTATAACTATTTTTAAAGTGCCCCATTATGCTTTTTCAGATACCTTTCATGCAGTATCATTAAGTACCTTTCATGCAGTGTGTAATATGGCTGTTTGTGTATGTAAAAGGTCAAAGTTTCAAAGATCAACGTGCTTAATAAATGGAGTTATTGGGCCTCATTTATCAATCTAACATAGAAACGAGCACAGATCCAAGCGCAGAAATCATCTTATGACAGTAATTCATGAAACATTTGTATTCCGCCAATCCCATCGTGCATTTTAGTTTGATGATGAATGGCTGAAATGTCAAGTTAACAACGCTAGAACTGATGTGTGTGTGCGCGTGCGATGCACCTGTATGTGCGATCAATTAGATTTAATAAAATAAAGGTATAAAGAAAACAAATACATTGCATTAGAGTGTTACAAAAACGAGCATCACAGTTGTTATTTCAGTTAAATATATTTTGCGTAGTCCTATTTATTTTATTCCTTTTCTTCCTATTTATTTAATCTAATCTTAACGGTTAATGGTCAACTAAATGAGCTTTGGTTGTTAGTCAGAAAAATGATCAAAATGCTCTCATTTCAATTCTCTGCCAGAATAGCTATGCTGCACGCAGATTTACGAAAAACTTGCATACACGAGCTGAGACCTGATGTGAGATTTGAGCCACTGCTCGCGTGCATATTAATAGATGCCAAGTTTTGCATACGACCAGTTTTCTGTCGTACATTTGTTTCATAAATGTGGCTCATTGTCTCCCAAAAAAAAAGAAACAGATTCTGAACTACCAGAAACAAGTCGTCAGCAATTCCAATCTTAATTCCTGCTCAAACTTGTGTAGGTTTGTAACAAATTTGTTCATGGACAGCTAATGAAGATCATCGGCAGATATTATGCAGTGTCTACTTTGACCTGCCCTCAAACTGTAGTTGTAGCTTACACCGTGTCCTAACTACACGCAGCGCCATGATTAAAAGGTATCTTTTCTATGTTAATCAGAGTTTTTGTCCTAACCAGCACAACGGCAACACGCGATTATTCTATTTAAGAAACGGTTTCTATTTCTGCGACATCGCGGCTGGAACAGCCACACAAAACATGGCAATGATAACCTCAGGTAGTGTTTATATGCTTTATTTAATGTTAAAAGCGTGTAATGTGACTTTAAATACCATTTAGTGCTCCCAGCTTTGTAACGTAGTCATTCTAAAAGCAACAATGGATAATTTACCTCAGATCTTGAAATTAAACAAATGGAAACAAGAACGTTCAAACTGTGAACAAACAAGTTTATTATATGACAAAGATTGTTTTAGTAAATCAATATGTATTTTAGTAATGTTTAAATTGTGTAAATATTTGTGATTTTGATTATGTAGGCTACTGATCCATTTCCTTGCGAGTGCTGTCAAGATTAATCTCTGGTGCAGTGCACATGCCACGAGAGCCCGCCCACACGTTCTAATTGGCTGTGGTTTTTGATTGATTGTTCCATCTCCTAGTCGCGTCTGGTGTGGACAGACAAGTTGCTTGTCGCTGGACTCTTATCGCGTGTAGTTAGGACACGGTGTTCGGCTCGGAAGAGTTTAGTTTAGTCAACATTACTGGGTCATTTAATCAATCAGAGCAGAGTAGGCTGTCAGAAAGCAAAGGTTTAGAGAGACCAGATCCTTTATCAGTACTATTAAATGAGACCATTTGAAGTATGGGAATTATGAGTCCAAATTCAATAATTCTACAAAAAATGCGAACTGCTTCAAGTTCACCACCCCTTTGTCTAGATTCCAGCTCTTCTCATTCTCTGAAGAAACATCATAAGGGTGCATCATGGGCTTTTGTAAAGAAATATTTATTATATATAGGTCTACATACCTAATTTTGAAGCCTTTGTTTCTTCATATAAAAAAAGTTACAAAACATTAACTACTGTTCAAAAGTTTTGTTTCAGTAAGATTTTTTGGAATGAAATGAATACTTTCATTCAGCAAGGGCATGTTAAATTGATCGAAAGAGACAGTAAAGACTTTGACATTGTTACAAAAGATTTTATTCCAAATAAATGATGTTTTTTACTTGAAAAGTGCGAGAGAGTGGAAGAAAACCACAAATAAGATGAAGTAAAACAAAAATATTAAGCACAACCGTTATCAACATTGATAGTAATAAGAAATGTTTCTTGAGTACAAAATCATCATATTAGAATGATTTCTGAAGGATCATGTGACACTGAAGACTAGAGGAAGGATGCTGAAAATTCAGCTTTGCCATCATAGGAATAAATTACATTTATTTTAAAAACTGTTATTTTACATTGTAACAATATAACAGTTTTGTACTGTACATAAAAATCTGACCCCAAACTTTTGAATTGGACTGTACATTTAGTCAAATGCGTCCAAACTTTTAAGTGGTAATGTACATGTGAGTTTGTCGCAGTGAGCATCTGCAGCTGTGTGAGTGTTTATGAGTGTATGTGTATGTGTGTGTGTTTGTGTAAGCTGGTGGCAATGATGACTGGGACTGAATTAGGCTAAAGTATTTTTGCAGCAAAAACACTGTGCCCTGTGGAACAGCCTCTCCCAAAAGTCATTGTCTAAAATATGAACAATGGAACAAAATAAGGATTGTGAGGGGAAAATTTACTAATAAAGGGCAGAATTTAGTAGACCGCAATGGAAGGAGAATGAAAATTAAGGCAGAGAGGGAATTGGAGGGAGGAGTGGAGACAGAAATGGGGAGAGACCGATCGATAGAATGAGGAGAAGACCTGAGAGGGCAGAACAACTGAAAAAAAAGAAGAGAGCTATCGAGATGGGGGCGATGGCGACAAAGAAAGAGGTGAAGGCAGAGGGATGGAGAGAGCAGCAGAGAGAGATGGAGAGGGATAGAAGAGGAGTGGAGCTCTATAAATAACTGTGCTGAGGTGGGAGATGCAAGTGGGCAGCAGTTCAGCCCAAATACCATCATTATTGCCAATGAGCTCAGGAGTACGGCAATAGAAGAGGCGAGAGAGTGGAAGAAAACCCACAAAGAAGATGAAGGAAGACACCTGGTTGAGATGCTATGACAGTGTATGAGGTGTAGGGATTTGCAAAAGATGCAATAGATGTTTGTTCATTATGAATAATCTTATCTTTTGATTTATGTCAAATAATAAAGAGAAAAAATAAATGAAATCGTCTCAATGGAATTATACTTGGATCATGGTTATTTACATATAAACCATTTTTCTTTATTAAATTTCCTACAAATATAACTACATTGTGATATATTCGGTTATATGACTTTGATAATTGCTCTTACCGTGTTATATATTTATACCCCTGGGGCCATATTACAGAAACATCCAAGATCCAAGACTAATCCCGTGTTATTATTTGGTAGCAATGAAAACTAGCCTTCAGGCTAATTTGGGTACATTTACATTCATGAATGTTGATACATTTACACTGTACCTTAAAAAAAACCCAAAAAAAACCAACAATGGTCATTTCAGTAAGGAACTCATTTAGGACACAAGATTTAAAGGGATAGTTCACCCAAAAATAAAAATTCTGTCATCACCAACTTGAGGGTGAGTAAATGATGACAGTGTTTTCATTTTTGGGGGAACTATCCCTTTAAGACAAGAAGTTTCTGTAACACAATCCCTGATATATGTTTTGAGATTATTGTTTTACTGGATGGTCGGATTTTTGATGCAAAACCAGTTTGTGAACAAACTGTATATTCAATCCCCTAAACCTACCCATCACACAAAACTTTCTGCATTTTTACATTTAAAAAAAAAAAACATAATTTAGTCTGATTTTTATAAGCTGTTTTCCTTATGGGGACCAAAAAATGTTCCGACAAGGATTTTGTATATTGCCATCTTTGTGGGGACATTTTGTTCTCATAATGTAGGATTTACCAGGTCCACATACACACACTCATAAACACTCACACAGCTGCAGATGCTCATTGTGACAAACTCACATGTCCACAATACAATTTAAAAGCTTGGACATATTTGACTAAATTTACAGTCCCATTTAAAAGTTTGGGGTCGGCAAGATTTAATGTTTTTGAAAGAAGTCTCTTATGCTCACCAAGGCTTCACTTTTAAGACCTGTCCATGGATCTGACACGCATACTCACAACTCTTTACGTTCATTAACTTTATTTAATTAATTCAAGACCGTACTTAAGAGGATTCTTGCACAAAACGGCCATTTTGACACACAGCCAGATTCAAGCTCTCTTTCGCACTTGAACGAACAATAACACACACAGCATAATGCCAAAATGCCCGTTTTGTTGAGTATTCTCAAAAGAGTCTTAAATGAATTAAATAACGTCTTAAATGAACTTAAAGAGTTGTGAGAAAATGATCCGCGTCATGTTCGGCAGCGGCAGATCTTAAAGTCACAGCCTAATAAAGCAATTGCTGTGATGTCTGTCATTTAATGTTAGTCAATGATAACAGAAAATGGTAGCTTTAATGTATTATTTATGCAGTGCAGACTGTTTGATAACTTTATTCAATTTCTGTATATTGAACAGGTAGGAAGGTAAATTTTATATTTATTATAATGGGTTTATGTGAAGATGTTTTCAAGTTCACTTAAATTAAAAGTTGTTATTTTTTTAATGATAGCTTTCAATTATACTGTAATGTTGACTGTCTATCAGTAATGTTTAACAAAAAAATCCATTTCATAGAGACATCAGTACCAGTATTAGTGATACTGTCCATCATTCATAAAAAAAAATCATAAAATCATTCATATATATATATATATATATACTGCCTTTAAGTTGTTTCTACATTCATTTGGAGAGTAACCATTAAATTATTACAATACAAAGATTAATAAATAAATAAATAAATATAAAAATATTTTTATATGTGTGTGTATGCATGTATAGTTTATATATTATATGTGTATATATAATTTTCAGTTCTGTATTTTGCTGATATGTAGTTGTACTATCTTAGCCTGGCTCCGCCCTCCTACGTACTTCCGCTCAATTTTCATTTACCTTCAGTACTACGTCTGGTACTGCTGTATGTGCTTAGGTTTTCGCCCGAACAATCTTTTACCGGTCCAATCAGCGAACAGAGGGAGTGGCTGAGAGCGATGACGTTGATGTTGTGCGCTAGTTTGAGTTGTAGTTCAGTAATGGCGGTGGTGAAAGATGCGGGTGTGTGGCACCGCTGACGAATGTCCAGAAGTTCAAGCCGGAGTATGGCGAGGTGAGCGAGCGAGAGAGATCGGTGTGCGTGATTGAGAATGAGACACACCGGTCTCGAGTCCTCTCATGAGGGAGCACGGAGGCATATAAGGACGAGCGACACCAGTGAAGGACGAGAGAGGACCAGGCCTGGATTTTAAGTTTTTGTTTTGTTTACGTTTTGTTATGCATGTGCGCGGCAGTCGTCCGTGAGGGGCTGCCGTTTTTATTTTAATTTTGTGTTTATTTGATTAAAAGTTGTTAAACGTTCGCCGGTTCCCGCCTCCTTCTTCCCTGAACAAACAAACTCCGTTACACGGAGCAAGAACAATCAGTCCCTCCAGAAAAAACGTGATTATGCGATCGCATGATTTAACGCATAATCAGCCAAAGTCTGCATATTTATTATTTTTTCAAATACGCCGCACGTTCGCCGCATAAATTGCCTATTTCCACATGCAAAATATGCGGGGCTGGCATGATTTCATAATCCCCGCATTTTCGTTGCAAAAAAAGTCATATATATTAGCAGAAAGTTGACAAATGTTCGTTTACTTCACACAAGAGCCGCCATTTCCGCCTATTGCCATGGGAACGTTTTGAAGTGACGTAATTACCCGACGTGAACATCATCGAAAAGCTGCAAACCCCCGTGGTGAAACCATAGATATGGGTGAAACCATGGTGAAGAGCAAACTCCCATTTGCCAACAAAAAATAACAGCAAAAGACCGCGCAAAGCAGTTTCCCGGTGTGTTGACCGATTAAAAAAAAACAGCATCATGACGCTTTGAAGCGTTATGAATCAATGAGTCGATTCAGCGGTTCGGATCGCCAAAGTCGCGTATTTCAGCAGTTTGACACGCGATCCGAATCATGAATCGACTCACTGATTCATAGCATCATGATGCTGTGTTTTGAAATCGGTCATCACTATATAAGTCGTTATTTAGAGACGAATGGAGGTCTTACAGGTGTCCAACGACATGAGGGGACGTCATTAATGACAGAATTTAAATTTTTGGATGAACTAACCCTTTAAGAGATTGCACTTTGTGCATTGGAAGCACTCAAATGTCTGTTTTGTAAAGCTACCTCTGTAAAACAGGAAGTTATTTATTCATTTTTCAGAAGTTGTAGCATATTCCTTTTGTAAAGCTACAGAACTTGTTTGACTCAATGTTTTGTCAATTTGAGCCATATTAAGGTCTTCAATAAAACAAGATGGGAACTTAAATATTCCCAGCACTTTCTGTGATGTAGTAGTTTTTTTCTCTTTTTCATCAAACCGCAGTTTTTGCCAGTTCCCGCAAATTCATCGCATAAAATTGCATAAATATCCCGCATTTTTTAAGAAAACATGCCGCATAATCAAGGATTTTTGCTCGCAACAATCATAAAAAAGCCACATTTTTCTGGAAGGACTAAACAATCACTGCTGAGTTTTGTTGGTGGCCATGATGTTGTGGTCCGGGAAAAGTCTTTTTCAGCTCGCTCCGTTAGTGGTGAAGGAGTTGGCTGAAGCCATCCGTCTCCCACCACCCGCGAAAGAAACCCAGGCTGAATTACCGACTGCTTTTGACAAACACCAAGGTCTTGTGGTAATGTAATTGCTCTCCGAATCCACATCTCTGAGTTTTCAAGAATATATCACTTCAAAATTCACTCTTTATAGACTTTGTAGACCCCTGCAGAGCACCGTGCGGTTGCGTGAGCTGTAATTTGCATTTCTAGACTTGTATTTCTTTAAATGCTGGCAAGTGTTTACAAGAGCAAAATTTTTCATCACCGCTCAAAAAATAAAAAGAAGAAAAGCACGTAAACATTTGAATTGGGCTGTTATTTACCGCAGCATTTATTCTTATCATACCAAGCATATGACAATTTATTTACAGCATATACAATCATGTTATGATTGCACGAGATATGCACCACGAGAGCAGCGCGTTCCGATCACAAAACTCTCTTCTCCACCGTGAATAAATCACAATCCGAATGCACAAGGTTTTATCACTGACACTGAGGTGGTTTGCACAGTAAATGAGAATCAAAGGCGAACGGTGCGTGATATACGTCACGACCAAACGTTAGCGATTGGTTATGCAGATCCAGAGTGACTCTTGGCAGATCCAATAGTTTTAAACTTCAACAGAGTACCCGCCTTCAAGGAAGTAAACGCTTGTCAATGGAGAGTGGCCAGATTCTCTGTACAAATGAAATGTACGAGAGTCTGGTAAGACCAGGCTAGTACTATCTGGCATCTTCCACACCTTTTAAGTCTTATCCCACATTGACTTCAGATTCACACTCTGTGTCTAGTGTCTTTCTCCTCCATTCTCTTTTTCTCACTCATTTTTTCCCCCCACCCTCTCTGCATTTTTTCCACCCAATGTGTTCTCATCTCTGATCCCCTCCTCAGGCAATGCCATCTCCTTTTTCTTACTCCATCACCTGTATCTGTCCCTCTCTCTTTCACTTTCCCTCCTGTTGTCTCTCTTCGAGTGGACAGCTTGTCATGTTTTTCTGCTTGGGCTGCACATAAGTGCTGAACAATAGAGCCAATGAAGGAAGAGAGATGGAGAGAGCGAGACAGTATGAAAGGTTAAAGAGGAGAGAGGACTGAGTGCTCATCGCTACTGGCACAGTTGGCACACTACTGTGTGTCTCTTTCCCTTTTCTCTCACTCACTCAGCAAGTATTGCCTTTTTTTTGTAGAATGTTCTCAAGCATCATCTAGCATTAAATAATTATAATTATAATAAATAGTATTTTAATAATAATAAAAATATTATATATCATTATCAGAATTAAAATTCTTTTTTTTGTGCTGTTTCATTTGCAGAAATTACACATTTATAATAATAATAATAATTATTATTATTATTATTATTATTATAGAAATAAAAAATATATATATTAAAGGTGAAGTTTGTAATTTCTGCATTAAGCAAATGTAGCAAAAATTATTTAAATTTATTTTCAGACAGGTTTCCTGTCTTTTCTTTCCTGCTCCCAGTCCCGCCCTACATTGTTTCATGCTGAATGTTGGTATAACTATTTTACACAAGTTAAATGTGTGCAGATGTCAATTTACATTGTATTTAACCTCTGTCTGAATGTTTATGACTTTATTAAACTCGAGCTTCTGTAATTATTGGCATGATAGCGGCTCATGTTTGCAGTACCAGTGTCAGACTATTGACTCACTGCATTACTCTAATAATGTTGAAGTAATTTATCTAATATATGTATTTTCCAAAATTAGTTTTGCCTCAATCTCTCTGTTAATTACCCTCCGTCTCTTTCTCTCCCTCCTCCAACTAGTTGCTTTGTTGCTCTTTCTCTAGCTCTCATAAGGCTCCTGCTATTCTGGGCAGTGTTTACTCAACTCTCTTGCCTTATTTCTCTCTCTCTCTCTCTCTCTCTCTCTCTCTCTCTCTCTCTCTCTCTCTCTCTCTCTCTCTCTCTCTCTCTCTCTCTCTCTCTCTCTCTCTCTCTCTCTCTCTCTCTCTCTCTCTCTCTCTCTCTCTCTCTCTCTCTCTCTCTCTCAAATACTCTCTCTTTCTCTCTCTCTCTCAAATACACTCTGTGTGTCCCTGTCTACGTGACACACTGCTTGTGTACATAAGTGAGCTTGTCATCCATATACTCTCTCTCTCTATTCAATGGATTATTTTTTTTAAATTTCATTTCGCCATGTGCTCATTATGGTTATCTTATGTCTATAAACTTGACTCATAATTGTAAGCATCACTGTATAATAGCGTGTAATTGGACATATGCTGTATGTTATCATCTGATGTTTTTATGAATGTCTTGTGATGGAGCGAGGAATGCTCAAGATATCCCTCTCATTAAAAACATTTGCTTTCATAATAATCTCTGTGTTTGACATTTGTTTAATGCTAATTCTCTTGTTGTGTTATGTTTTTTTTTCAACCCTAGTTCGGCTCCATGACAGTATCTCAGAAGAAGGTTTCCATTACCTGGTCTTTGACCTGTGAGTATTACCGAAACTAACTAACTCACTCACTCACTCACTCACTCACTCACTCACTCACTCACTCACTCACTCACTCACTCACTCACTCACTCACTCACTCACTCACTCACTCACTCACTCACTCACTCACTCAGACACTCACTCAGACATTCACTCAGACACTCACTCAGACACTCACTCAGACACTCACTCAGACACTCACTCAGACACTCACTCACTCACTAACTCACTCACTAACTAACTCCCAGACACTCACTCACTCACTCACTCACTCACTCACTCACTCACTCACTCACTCACTCTCAGACACTCACTCACTCACTCACTCACTCACTCACTCACTCTCAGACACTCACTCACACAGACACTCACTCACACAGACACTCACTCACACAGACACTCACTCACTCACTCACTCACTCACTCACTCACTCTCAGACACTCACTCACTCACTCACTCACTCTCAGACACTCACTCACTCACTCTCAGACACTCACTCACTCACTCACTCACTCACTCTCAGACACTCACTCACTCACTCACTCACTCACTCTCAGACACTCACTCACTCACTCACTCACTCACTCACACAGACACTCACTCACTCACTCACTCACTCTCAGACACTCACTCACTCACTCACTCACACAGACACTCACTCACTCACTCACTCACTCTCAGACACTCACTCACTCTCAGACACTCACTCACTCACAGACACTCACTCACTCACTCACTCACTCTCAGACACTCACTCACTCACTCACTCACTCATTCACTCACTCACTCACTCACTCACACACACAGACACTCACTCACACAGACACTCACTCACACAGACACTCACTCACACAGACACTCACTCACTCACTCACTCTCAGACACTCACTCACTCACTCACAGACACTCACTCACTCTCAGACACTCACTCACTTACTCACTCACTCACTCACACAGACACTCACTCACACAGACACTCACTCACACAGACACTCACTCACACAGACACTCACTCACACAGACACTCACTCACTCTCAGACACTCACTCACTCACTCACTCTCAGACACTCACTCACTCACAGACACTCACTCACTCTCAGACACTCACTCACTCACTCTCAGACACTCACTCACTTACTCACTCACTCACTCTCAGACACACACACACACACACACACACACAAAAGGAAAATTCTGTCATCATTTACTCACCCTCATGATGCTCCAAACCTGTATGAGTTTCTTTGTTCTGTTGAACACAAAGGAAGATATTTGGAAGAATGTTTGTAACCAAGCGGGTAGAGCAACCATTGACTACCATAGTAGGGGAAAAATACTATGGCAGACAATGGTTGCTCTATCTGCTTTGTTACAAACATTCTTCCAATGTGAGTAAATGATGACAGAATTTTCATTTTTGGGTGAACTATCCATTTATTACATACTGTATTAGTAAATAAATAATAAAAAAAATATCATAGCTAGTTTCTAGGGTTGTGTCTTTTTTACATGTCTTACACTGTACATTTAAGTTAAAATATTTAATTTTGTACAAGGAAACAGTCCTTATTAATTACTTATTAGCAGCCTATTGTAGTGTCTCAGGAAATCTTGCTCATTGTCACATAGCTCTTCTGTGGCTTTACTGCACTGAAGCGGCAGTTTAAGATAAACCCAGACTTCAGCGAACGTCAAATAACTTTTGTCTGGTTAATACTTTTAAATACGATTTGCCTTGGCCATAATGTCAAATCAAATGAAAGAATGAAGGAGATTCTAATAACACATATTTATTAAAACACAGAAGAACAACAAATCAAGATCAAGAAAATGGGAAAAACACTCAGACTCTGTATTTACATTTCACTTATAATTAGCAGCACAATTAACTTCTTGTCGTGCAAAGCATAGCATAGGCTACATAATAAATTATGTTATTGAAATATTGTAAAATAGTCATATGAACTACATGAATGAACGTTTAAAAAACAATATGCAAAATCTAAATTTAATAGCTCCGTCACGGATTGCGAAAAGTGCGTGCAACCTATTGGAAAGCCGGGATGAGTCATTAGTTGGGTTAGTAAAATAACGAAATTATAGTTAAGTAGAAAAAAAAATTATTTAGTGAAGTTCACAATGTAATTTCGAGAGGAGTGAACCCATCTAATCTTTCAATTAGTGATGTACACAAACGCATGTTCGGGAGGCGTGAACCCATCTAATCTTTCAATTAACCACCAAAGCATATAAGCAGCTTCCCACCTCCTTCAGGCATCAGTTGCTTTGCGTCCCTCCACCTCTCCATCTCCACCTATTTTACATTTAGGCTTCTCGTTAACCATTCTCTTCTTCCTTGCAATATTAGTCCGTGGGGGGTAAATCTATGCTCGAGTAGAAGCGGCTTCCTCGAGCCCCTCCACCGCGGACAGCAAGCCAAATACGCTTAAACCTTATTAGCTAAAGAGTATATAGGTAAACAAACTCGTGAAAACAGATAGTAAAATAAAAATTGCTTAAAAGTGCACAACTCTTCTTAAGTGGAAGAAAGCTACGTTTTTCCCCTCACACACAACCTATTGGAAAGTGCAGATGAGTCATTAGTTGGGTTAGTAAAATAATGAAATTATAGTTTTTAAGTAGAAAATAATATTTATGTAAAGAGATAGGCCTATAGTAAAATATATCCTTCAACATCTCCCACACCCGCCCCCGCCGGCGATATCATCGTCCATTGCAATGTTTTACTGTAAACATCGTTAATTGCCAATTTAGGGGACATCGCCCAACCCCACCAGTTTCTGTCTTCAGGGAAGTTTGTAAACTCTCAATGGCTGTAAAAGGCTTCCTGCTTTTTGAATAAGAATGGACAAGTTAGCAAACCCAAGACATTTTGTTCCAATGACTCATGTCTGAAGCCCCATTTCTGCAGGCAGATAAATGCAACTGAAATATGTTCGACAAGAAAACCGCGTATGCATCTTCCCGGGTGTCAAAAATATATCCTTCAATTTGATGGGATCTGCCAGCAGAATTGATTGGTAGACATTTCTGGGTGGCCATATAAATATGATTTAGTGCTGTCAAGATTGTTGTTTCTGTCTCCTGGTTTTTAAGTCCAGTGCGTTTAGATTTTTCCTGACGTCATTATGGAACTCAATTTATATGGAACAAATACTGAGTTACTAATGTTCCTGTTACATGTCTCGTGCACACCTGCATGCCACCCTCACAATTTACGATGGTAACTATTGGGAGCTGGCAATATAAGCTAAATTTGCTTCATAATATTCTCAATACTTACAATTCAAAAGTTTGGGGTCGGTAAGATTTTGTTTTTATGCTCATCGCGGAAACATTTATTTGATTAAAAATAAAATCAATATTGTGAAATATTATTACATTTTAAAATAATTTTCTATTTTAATACATTTTCAAATGTAATTTATTCCTGTTGTTGTGAATCTGAATTTTCAGCATCATTCCTCCAGTCTTCAGTGTCAAATGATCCTTCAGAAATCATTCTAATAATATGCTAAAGAAACATTTATTATTATTATCAATATTGCTGCTTATTTTATTTCTTATTTAATATGTGTTTCATTGTAATGCAAATGTTTATTGAAGTTATATAATGAGAATTAATTCAAATATATATATTATATAATGATTTTTTTATTTTTTATAATTATTATTGTAGTTGTTGTAATTGTTGTTTTTATGCATTTTTACAAAAAAGTATTTTTTTTTTATGACATTCTTTTCGTCATTTCCTATGTGCTGCATTTTGCAATTTAAACAATTCTCAGATTTGTTTTCAGTTTATCAGTTTTGGATAAACTACCATAGGTTATAACAGTAATTGTTACTACAATAAAACTCTGGAAACTTTGTAATGGCCACCACTGTTTTGTACTGTCACAAACCATATGGTTACCATGGTAAAATACCTATGCATGCTAATTGCAGCCTTGCATCTAGTAATATACCTCTGTATATAGGTATTATCGGGCCATGCGAGTTTTACTGCAGCATCACATACATTTGCGATCATGTTTACATAAGTATAAAATGACTGCTCTGTCTCCTGCTGCTGACCAAATTAGCCCAAAACCTAGCACACTCTCCATTCTCTCTCATCCCTTGTTTCACTTTTTTCTCTCCCCTCTCTATTTCCGCAGTGTGACTGGGGGGGAGTTGTTTGAGGACATCGTCGCCAGAGAGTATTACAGTGAAGCTGACGCAAGGTGGGCTCTCCAATTTACTGTTGCTGTGGTTACTGTGCTGCAGCCTGCAGTGAGCAGGTCACACACACACACACACACACACACACACACACACACACGCACACACGCACACACACTTACAACTGATTCAAAAGCACAGCAAAAGGACGAACCCTTTTGTGCAGAAAAACTGAGAGCCTTTAATGATGGTGGAGTTGCAGAACTGGCAATCAACAGGTGCCACACAAAAACACATCCATTTGCCCTCAGTTGGCCCCTCCTTTTGAGTGCATCATTTCTGCACCACTAACAACAGCAGCACTGAACTGCAAAAATGAAGATTCTGTCTAAACAGGTTTCCCAGAGTGGGGGATCTAGTGGCACAGAAATGACGCACTTTTAACAATGTCTTCAGGAACCAGCAGCAAGTGAATCAGTCTATGAGGGACTCTGATTCAAAGTTAAAGCCCCAGGCATCCAACACAAACACCCTCCAGCAGTTAGCCGTGTTTTAATGTGCTCATATGGGACTCCATGGTAAATTTGGTTTACAAGAGTTGCTCGATGACAGTTTAGCGTCTAAGCTTTGACATTAGATAGGTAAAAACAAATAAAAAGTGGGAAAATGGGTGATCTCTTTATGGGTTTTATAAAGAGATCAGCTGTCTTATTTGTGTGTGCGTGCGTGTGTGCGCGTGTGTGTGTGTGGGAGAGAGAGAGAGAGAGAGTGGGGGAGAGAGAAAGAGAAACAGGTATTTTGTGTCCAATGGGATTTGTGCTGTCCTGAAAATGGAATGCTGGGCTTAAAATAACCAAATTTGGCCAAATAGCTTCTGTGTGCTTTTGTAACATTAATATACTCAACAGTCTTTTTCAATCTGCTTTCTTATCTCGTGTACTCCACTTTTCTTATTCCCTTGTTCCTTGTGGCATGTCCTAACCAAGCATGATAAAGTGACGAGTGTTCAAATCTACGCCTTCCATGTTTCTTGTCACTGGAAACTTGTCGCCTAGTTAGGACATGGTGTAAATCTGAATAATAGTATAATATATTATAATATAATTATTTGGTTGCACTTTATTTTAAGGTGTCATTGTTACAGTGTAATTATATATTTACGTACAAAGTAATAAGAATGAACAACATTACTATAGGGTTAGGGTAGGATTAGGGTTTGGTTGAGGGTTAGTTGCATGTAATTATACAAATGTTACATGTACCTACCATAGTAATAAAAGTAAGTTATGTAACAAGGACACTATAAAATAAAGTGTTACCAATTATTTAAAAATAGTGAATATCTATATTATATTAAAGCTATAAGCCCAAAGAAGCCATGGTTTACAGTGAATTTAGAACAGCTAGGCGGCATTGTAAGGCACGTTGCAGAGCTTATTGCTTCACGGGGCTTATTGCCTTATTCCACATACCTGGCAAGGTTTCATAAAATAAATACACTGACACAAAAATATAATGTTATTGATAAAAATATTATTCATCCGCCAAAAAATTAATTCTTCAGAAGTGGAATGGTTGACAAGCAACACACCGATGCAGTGGCGCAGTAAAACTGATGTAATGCAGTCACAGGTGTTTGTTTATAGAGTAATTTACAATGGCTTTGAATGTAGCTCAACCAATCATTAGCAGGGGTCAGAACTATCCATTTTGTTTTATATTATATTATAGTTGCTTTTTATTATTATTATTATTATATATACCTGTTGGTCTCCTCTCCACCAATGAGCTGGTGTGTGGTGGGCGTTCTGGCACAATGTGGCTGCTGTCACATCATCCAGGTGGATGCTGCACATTGGTGGTGGTTGAGGAGATTCCCTGCTTCTATATGTAAAGCGCTTTGGGTACCCATAAAATCCCTATATAAATGTAACTAATTATTATTATTATTATTAATTATGATTATTATTATATTACAGTTGCAAACAAAATGATTCAATCCACTTGACCTGCAAGATATTTTGTTGCCAAGAACTAAATTTTATGACAACAATTCAACGAAGGCATCAGTAAATTATTATAGAAATTTTATTAATACACATTTGAGTGATTCTGAGAATAATTTTGATGGCAAATGTGTGTTGTGTTATATGTTATGTGTTATGTTATAAATAATATATTTAGGGCTGTCAAGTGATTTATATTATTTTAATTATATTATTATATTATATTACATTATGAAGCTATCCATTTGTTTTGCTAAAGCCTATAAGTGACCTAAGAAGAGAAGTCTATTGTACACAGTCATGACCTAACCATCATCTATGCCATTTCCTTAAAGCATATT
Organism: Romanogobio albipinnatus; assembly: GCA_023566225.1. Taxonomy (NCBI): domain Eukaryota; kingdom Metazoa; phylum Chordata; class Actinopteri; order Cypriniformes; family Gobionidae; genus Romanogobio; species Romanogobio albipinnatus. The sequence goes on from CM042257.1 coordinate 11,987,375, forward strand.
CGATAAGGATCTAATGAAAGATGTGCATAATTTCAAATGAATACTAAGTATTTATAGCAGCGTGAAACCAAAGCAACACACACACACACACACACACACGCGCTCACACACGCTCATTCTGGTTCATCTGTCCTGGTTAGGCCTCTGTAACATTGTTATAGGATTACAGCTTTAAGAGGGATAATGCATGTGCATGTGTGTGTACCTGTCTGAGAGTGAGACGCTTTTCCACTAGTAACACCCACCCCAGCTATCTCACAATCCCCTGCTCATCTTATGTGCCTCAGTCACATTACACTTAACCCATGACATGGATCATTCTGCTAAAGTAGCAGTAGTACATGCAGATGTAGCATCAATCATCCAGTCATGGTGTTTAATTGAATTGCTTAATTTAATTGTCCAGCAGAGGTTGTTGATTAACTTTACTGTAATCAATTTTAATGGTTTATTTTAATTAAGAGATTGAAATTATGGACTTTAATTCATTCATACAGTAAAATATAAGATGATCTGAAGCAGCAGAATTTCTGTAGTATGCTTTATTTTAATGAATTTTAATATCACATTTATCATATCTGGTTTTCATTTGCCATTGTAGTGTATTTTCAAAGTTAATGTTTATCCAAAAGTGAAAATGATTTTGTTCCCAGACCATAAGACTTTTTTCAATTTGGCACAAACAAAAAGATACATTTTGAAGGATATCCGGGCTTTTTCTTACAATGAAAGGGGTCAATGACCAGGGGCTGTCAAGTTCTCAAAATGGCGCACACACACACACACACACACACACACACAAACACACACGCGCACGCACGCACGCACACACACACACAAAAAGTAAAAGGGCAAAAAAAAAAAAAAAAAAGGAATGAAAGGAAGAAGAAATAACTTGTGGGAAACTATACCTTTTAGAGGGAAAATAAATGGAGAAGAATGTAAATATAAGGGAGCTGACTTTTGTAATACAGTAAAAAGAAGGTTATTATCAATATTTTTCCTTATGTCACCCCATCACTTATCCTTATGATCTTTCTCTGCCACTGATTGATTTATTATTCTGTTTTTCAGCCAGTGCATCAATCAGATCCTGGAGAGTGTCAATCATATTCACCAGCATGACATCGTGCACAGAGACCTTAAGGTGAGCGAGAGCCAGTCACCACGACAACCCCACACATGACAACCAGGCTGTCTCTGAGGGTTTCCATGTTGATGCCCTGCCCCACACAAACACACAGATACAACATTATTCCTGCTCTTGTTTATTAATCCCCTCATTTTAAGTAAAGATGACTTTACCAAAGAGAACTACTTCTGGTGTTTTCCCCACTGTTCAAATGCGCAAATACGTACTTTTTGTACAGATGATAATCTTTGTTTAAAGTAATACTCTCTTTTTTAACAGCACTAGTTAAACTATTCATTATATTACCATATGAATCAAATGCATGCATAAACATCACACACACTTGGAGTCTCCACTGCAGTGCGTGCGAATGTATGGAACGAGTGTGTGTGTATATGTTGTCTTGACAGTGTCCGTGTCTTTGATAATGCAAACAGACGCGCACAGTTTTATCATGTCCTCCTATTGTGCATTAGTCACATACACTGCCCTCCCCCATGTGTATGTGAGCCCAATGTTGAGCGGCAGAGATGCGCCCGGCTGGTTGCCATAGCGAAGAACGTGATACGACAACTGTTGCTGGTATTGCCTGTGAGACGGAGGGATGTGGGAGGGGTCGCCGCGAGTCTCACCATCCCTCATTTGTAGTCTGCGCATTTAATGAGGGAGAGCGAGAGATTCACACCTATGGGCATAAATTTCCCAGCATCCTCATAACAGATGCATTTAAATTCTGTGCTTGAATGTAGAACTAGAGGGTGAACTCTGCGCATTGAGAAGATATATGTGCGGTAGCTAATAAATCAAGCCTATTGAGTGTATTCGAGAACTGGAGAGGAAATCGACTTTTCCAGCCTAAATTTTAGTGTGAAAGTCTTCCATTCTGCCTAATATATCTTTCAGGGCCTTTTCACTAAGTTGTGTACTTGAAGTGCCTGGATATTAATGGATTTTTGTGTTTGATATCAAATTTGGAGCACTGACAAACCACAGGAAATCCTCCCTAATATTTGCTCAGCGTAAATGTGGTAGTAAAGCAAGCTCTATTCAGATGTGCTTAACCTGTTAGTCATGTATAAACTCAATTACCTGTGGAGATCTTTTACCCCCAAAATCGGTCTTATCCTACTGAGCTGGCTTGGCTGGTATAGCGAAACCATCTGTTCATCTGCACATCTGCTGGTGATGCACTTCTCTTCAATGGCTGTTCACACTGGTAGCAAAGTAGCTGTATTGTTGGTCCTTTTCCTACTGCTGGATGCCCTAATGTTACTGGTAAATTCAATAATGAAAATGTACTTTATTTTTAAGACCATCATTTTTATAACAATAAATGTAACCGATGATTCTTTTTAATTGCATTATCATGACTGTAATGTTTAAAAGTTTGGGGTTAGTATCTTTAAAAAAAATAATTTTAGTATATTCAGCAAGGAAATATATCTATTAAAAGATTAGTTCACTTCAAAATGAAAATTTCCTGATAATTTACCCCCATGCCATCCAAGATGTTCATGTCTTTCTCTCTTCAGTGAAAAAGAAATTAAGTTTTTGGAGGAAAACATTTCAGGATTTTTTTTTTTTTTTTTTTACTTCAATGGCAACCAAAATGTTGAAGGTCCAAATCAATGCAGTTTCAATGGTCTTCAAACGATCCCACGATCCCAGCTAAGGAATAGGGTCTTATCTAGCGAAACCATTGGCCATTTTCTAAAATAAAAATAAAAATGTATATACTTTTTAACCTAAATTGCTCACCCTGCATTGCTCTGCGACGTGCCATGGATTGCGCAATCCATGGCACGTTGCAAAGCAGCCTAAGATGAGCAATTTAGGTTAAAAAGTATATAAATGTTTATTTTTTCTTGAAAATGACAGAAGGTTTCGCTAGATAAGACCCTATTCCTCAGCTGGGATCGTGCAGAGCCTCTGAAGCCCTTTGAAACTGCATTGATTTTGGACTTTTTTGCATTTGATTTGGTTGCCATTGAAGTCCATTATGGGAAGAAAAATCCTGGAATGTTTTCCTCAAAAACGTCATTTCTTTTCGACTGAAAGAAAGACATGAACATGGATGAGATGGGGGTGAGTAAATTATCAGGACATTTTCATTTTAAAGTGAACTAATCCCTTAAATAGATCAAATGTGACGGTAAATACATGTATTTATTATTTCAGATACATGTAGCATTTCTATTCATCAAATAATGCTTTGGTTTCCCCCGAAATATTAAGCAGCACAACAGTTTTCACAATTGATAATAATCAGAAATGTTTCTTGAGCATCAAATCAGCATATTAGAATGATTTCTGAAGGATCATGTGACACTGAAAACTGATGTAATAGAATAGTGATTTTAAATTATAATACTATTTCACAATATTACTGTTTTTACTGTATCTGTATCAAATAAATGCAGCATTGTGAACATAGGAGACTTCTTTCAAATTTAAAAAAAAAAAACCTTACCGACTCCAAACATGATAGTGTATATGATTTAAATTAAAATGTCTACATCATGATAGTTTTTGTTGCAATGTTTTTCGTTTTAATTAATAAAAATCATTATGACCTTTTTCCTTTACAGTAATACAGTAAAATTACTTAGTTAAGAGAATCATTACTGAAAATATTAGGAATTTAAAAAGTAAATTGGTAGTCGGCACATCATATAGCTGCTCGTTTACATGCATTTCATTTTCTCAGCTTTGTAGTTTGTCTGGATACACCTCGTTTGTATGAAAAATGCCCAAACGCTAACTCAAACTCTAATTAAGTGATGTCTGGTTGCTTTGCTGTAAATTGCTGTTAGTCTGAACGTCTCATTAGATTTAACATTCAACACCAGTAAACTATCCCAGCTTTGCGCCACATGCTGGGCGTTGTCAATCCCAAAAAATCTTTTTAACCTCTCTTTGTAGTCGATTCGAAATGTTTGTGAGTGTTTGGTGTGTTAAAAGCATCATCTGCTTTTCTCCTCAGCCCGAGAACTTGCTGTTGGCCAGTAAGATGAAAGGAGCGGCAGTGAAATTGGCTGATTTTGGGCTGGCCATCGAGGTGCAGGGAGATCAGCAGGCCTGGTTTGGTAAATAACTACACAAACCTACACTTGTGATGATCTCAAGAGCTGTTGCTAATTTTAATTACTACACCTATCCAAATCCTTTCCTTACCACTTTTGGGGATTTTTAGATTTAAAATATATTTTTACACAAAAATTTGATTGGTGCTTATCTGTGTGGATGCTTGGGTGGATGCATCCCCTGGATTGCTTGGGTTGTTGTGGGTGGTTGCAAGGCAATAGTAATAGCAATGTTTGGCTTAGCATTCACTAATTAAGGCTTATTGATTTGCCCATTTATGAATACTCTTAATACCTGCTATACATGTATACTACTTGTTTACTACTAGTGTATTACATTGTCCCCACGCAACTGTGCTGATGCCTTCGTAAAATCCGTTCAGTTTATCTTAAAAGGATGTTCCGACATTTCCCGCTCCATTACCTGCAGAGTGAAATGGATTGGAATGGCCGCAAAGGCTTATTTTCTGGCCGTGCTAAATGCCAATCTTTGCCCATTTCATGTTTTGCTTTCACACATCATTCCTGTCGGCGTGTGAAAGATCCTTTAGCTCTGAAAATGTCCCCCCACAGCTGCCTTTCCTGGATAAAGGCTTCTCTCGGGTCTTGTAGCCCCCTACTGGCAGTTGGTTAATTCTGCTGCCATTCTGCTTTAGTGTCAATCGAGTATCAGCACAGCTTTCTTTATTTTTGAATAGGTAATCATCTTGTTTTGACTGAAGCATGCCTAGCTTTGTGAAGTGCAAAGCCCTGTGGGTGGAATAATTGTTATATACGAGCTAATATGATTGGACAGCGCAGAATTATTTTGCCACAGTGGGCAGCTGTTTAAAACCCACCTATTTCCAGCCCTCTTCAGCCTTGCCAGTGCTGGAGGGAAGTAGCCATCTCAGCACGTCATCATTTTGGCTCTGAATGGTTCTGGCGAATGGAAAAATCCATCTAACTATCCACACACACACACACACACACACACACACACACACACACACACACACACACACACACACGCCTGGAATTATTAGCATTTCAGTGAATATTAATTGGCTGAGATACATTGCCTGCAGGAGTCTGCAGTTTGCATCCAGTTTATCTTATGCTTAGAGTGAAGAATGGTCACTTTTCAACTTGTTTGCTGTTTTGTCTCAGGTTTTGCTGGCACACCTGGCTACCTGTCTCCAGAGGTGTTGAGGAAGGATCCCTACGGCAAACCTGTGGACATCTGGGCCTGTGGTGAGTCTTCAACAGGGTCCTTAATCATTAGACCTCTTGCTTATTCTGTCTGCTTGAGCTGCTTCCCATATTAACAGGTTGCAGTATTCACACTGCACGAGTACGTCATGCAATGCTGCATAGCTCTGCAAGTAGAGTTTCAGTGCAGAGCCTATTTTTGATGCGCGTCACATGCTGAACTCAGCAGAAAATGTAGTGCAGATGCACTGTAGACCTGTCTGTCAACACAATCTTCTGAAATACATGCTTTAATGAAGCAAATAACTACACGTGTAGTAACACAAGGCACTCAAACTACACTTTCTTTTTACATAAATGATAAGGTACTAGTCAGCACTGTTGAGTTCCATGTAAAACAACTACCATTTGGATGTAAATATGGTATTCCTTTGTCATATGAATTGTATTTCATGACAATCCAGTATGAATAGTTAACTCACAGTGCGTTAAAATTTGGTAATGCACACCTAGCCGTGGATTATTCCGCTTATAGGTTACTTGCCAACACTGGCAAGCTAAAGGTAGAGTAGGCAATTTTCAGAGAGACTAGCAATAGCGAGCTAGCTCTGAAAGCATAATAGCTTGTTTCCACCGAGCGATACATTTCAGTACTGTACAGTTACATTTCGATTTGGGACGCTAAACCCTGACCCGGCTTGCGTTTCCACCACCAACTGCACCCTTACCTGATAGGCGTGGTGAAGCAATTGACGTCATTCTTGTGCAAAGAAGAAAACGACACAGTAAACAACAGTGGGCGACATACAGCAGATCTTGTTCTTGCTTCTCGGCATGTAGATGTTTGTCACAAGAAGACGACATACTTTGTTTGAGCCAAGGAAGCCGGAAGTTAAGCCGAAAAAACATATGCAAGTGGCGATTCTCTGTCAACCAAACGTTCTGCAGTTTGTCTAGCTCCACCCTTTAGCACCAGGCTACTGTGCTAGGTACCCCACTGGAAGAGTGGCAAAAAAGTGGTACGGTACGGTTTGGAATTACGGTACTATTCACAACTTCTGACAATGGAAACTGCAAAAATTGCGTACCGTACTGGACTGTATTGAACCGCCATAAGCAATGTTCCCTCTAATTTCTTTTCTCGCTGAGCAGAACTTTTCTCTATTGGCTGGACATTTTGGTCACCTGAGCAAAAACATTCTTTACCTGTACAGCGTATGTAAACGCACAAAAAAAAGTGGTTTCATCATGCAGTTATAACTTTTAACTTTAATGTGCCATTTCTATTTTATTTAACCATTGATGTAACTTAGTGATATATTAAATAAAAAAATTAAATAAAAAAACAGTTAATTCAGAAGTCACTAAATTAAGCATATTTTACAGTGTAGTCTTCTTTACCAAGAAATAATATTAAAATCTCCCCCTGGACAGTTCAATTATATATAATATAATATAATATAATATAATATAATATAATATAATATGATAAATATAATATAATATAATAGATGGTTCTCAATGTGTTTTTGTACAGTCATTTATTGGCGACAGGCAGCATTAAACCATCTATATTTAATGTTTGTTTATTGCTTATGAATTTCCAAGATTTTCTATATCAGGGGTTTTCAAACGTTTTAATGGCAAGGATCCCTAAACAGTCTTGTGAGATCAATTCTTTATTAAGCTTACACTATAATACAATTATAAAAGCCTGTATTATAAAAACTAATGGAAGTATTTAAACTGATAGTATATTATATCAGTTTAAATGCTTCAATTTGTTAAAAGAAAAAAAAAAAACTAACTGAAATAATTAAATAGATCTAATAGCTAAATATGTTCAAGGGAACATGTGAACTCTTTTATAGTTATCTAAACATCACTGAAACCCAAACCACACACACATCTATTTAAACTGATGTGTGTTACTTTGGTGTTTAGAGTTTGCACACTACACTTGTAGTGGGTGTAACTGTAAATGTATGTTTTGTTACCGTGCTGTGTCCATCATCTGTTATTTCCACCACTTAATCAAGCCACTCTTCTTTAAATAATGATGAGGTTTTATTCCATGTCTTTGCGTTTCTCGTTGCCTCTCATTTTGAGCTATTTGGATCGCAAACACGACTGCTGCGTGCTCACACGTGACATCATTGTCTTTCTATGAAACCTGTAAACTGCATCCACCGGTTCTAACACGATGGCGAAACTAACTCTATAGCGGTAGAACAGAGCGCTGCAATTATTTCTCATTTAAACTACAATCAAATGGATTTCTCCCCACATTTCGCGTCTGTGTCTATCGTTTGCACTGCATTTTATTCTTTCTGCACGCAAACAGCTTAGAGGGAACATTGGCCATAAGACACGCCTCCTTCAAAACGCATGAACTCATACAACAGGGAGCAAACAAAAGCTTCACAAGAGACTGTGTTAAACTACATCATGTCTCAAAACACATAACATTGCAATAATAATGAGCTTAAAGAGCACTGACTTGTACCTCCTCACTGCAGATTAATTTCGGCTTTGATAGTGTTGCCGTTGAACGTTTTATGATCCTATGCCTTCCACAGACCATATATATATTCATATAAATATATTTAGACCACTTAACTTAGTGATTGCTTATAAGGATGTGAAGAGACTTTCAACCTGCATAACAAAAAATATTTCTGGAACAAATTGCCTACCCTGCCTTTAAATGTTTGTACACCAAAATTTGATTGGAAGGGTTAAAATTACAGTTAATGTTGTCCGCTACGACACGTCAGATAGATCTGAGATCTCTAATCTCACAATCTCTGATCTCTCTCTCTCTGTGTGCGTGTTTGCTTCAATGAAAGCAGCGCATTCATATAGATTGATGATTAAACTGACTGGACCTGTGCATTACATGGTTGGAATGGACACCTTCCAGCCAATCAGAATGGAATATTCTGACAGACCATGGCATAAATGTACTGTAATGCAATCAATGGAACAACTTCATAACCATGCAGAAAACACCTCGGAATGTCTGTCAGCCAATCAGAATCAAGTATTTAACAGTATGAGATAATTGTTTCTTTCGCTCTTGTTTTCCCTTTCTGTCTTCCATTCACAGGTGTAATCTTGTACATTCTACTAGTGGGCTACCCTCCATTTTGGGATGAAGATCAACACAAGTTATACCAGCAGATCAAGGCTGGAGCTTATGATGTGAGTACAGTTGTCCACCGATGCAGCTGCATTTCCTCACTGTCCCTGTGTGTAGGAGTTCAGTCCAGCCACTCGAAAACCCCCTTCATCTGATTGGTCTTTGAATGCACATCAAGTCACTCATCCACTAGGAGTGTAAAAACTCTTTTTGTCTTCTGCATTTCCTTTGGCCACATTTCTGTCAAACGTGCATCCATTTTGAAGCCATATTTTACTTTTAAATCATATTTGGGATGTTTCTAATTAGTCCAGTCTATGTGAATTCATTAAGTCGTTTCATAAATCAGTCTAGTGAGGCTTGTTTAATTTTAGACCGCACATCACAAGGCCTCTACATCCTTTCAGAAAATCACTGGAATTTCCCAGCAGGATACCGTTAACACCATTTCCTGTTAACGTTTGTGAAATCACTTGGAATAAAATGCAGAGTGTGCAAGAAGCATTTAAACCGATGGCAATAATGGTCCAAAATGTGGAAATAAGATAATTTATTAAAATTTGGAGACATAAATAAAATAAAATGTAATCAGGTAAAGCTCAAACAGTTAATCAATAAGCTGGAATTTTGTTTTATTTTGATTTATAAAGAAATATGTATTTGATTTAATAAAATTCAGCTTTTAATGAATTATCCCATTCTCATATTTATATAAAATGTATATAAAAATAAAATAAATATTAACTTTAAAATATATATAAAATAATACAATTAAATCCTAGCTCATTACTTAATTGTTCCAGCATTATTTGATTACAGCAGATGTCGCAAGGTCTCTGCGACACTTACTGTGGTCCAACTGCCTGTTTAATTTCTGATTGGGTGCGATTTAGAACTACTGGTGCTGTTATTGATTATGTCAGGCCCTCCCTGACGCATTGCAGAGAGATGGGCTTTGCTTAGAAACAACTGCCTTGTCCCAGAGTGTATGTGCTTGTTTGTTTGCGTATGTGTGTGGTGGGTCTATTGCATCACCAGATGTATGTAGTAGGACATGGAGCGAGTGACTTCCCCAGAGAGACATTCACTCCATTTAAAAATTTGTGTGTCAAATAAAAGGAAGGAGATTATATAGTTGTGGCCTTGTTGTGAAAATGGAGTGAATGTGTTACACTGTTAGATGGCGTGCAGTTCCAAATGAATAGGGCTATCAATGCTAATGCATTAAACGCATGCAATTAATTCAAAACCCTTAATCCATTACAATGTATGCAAATAACACAAATTAATTAATAATTAACGTAATTTACGGCACACAATTACATGATCTTGGGAGTCGGGGGTTATCACATTGAGCATCTACAATGGCACAAGCACATGTAATCCTTGTAGGTGGAAATTTCTATTCTAACCCTTTAGCCAGATTTCACTTCTCTGTTTGCGATCACTGAACTCTGGGAAAGTTTCAAGTAAGCAAATTCATTCAAACAGTCAGTCCAAAACAGCACAAATGTAAATGAAAACCAGGCTTATTACATCAGAGATGTACAGAACAGTGACTCGCGGCACGAGTGCTGTTCAGTATCACAACTTGACTGCTTACATTGTAAACTAAATCCATTAAAATAATCTTTATTGATGTTCAGAGTCAAATAGGGTTCATTTATACAGTATGTACATTATATTTTCATTGTACTTCATGTGAGAAGGAAACATTCAGCTGAGCATGGATCCCTGATTAACACCCCTGCTTTATATAATAAATGTGGTATTGCCTGGTATTGCATAGTTTAGTCAATGAAGATGAAAATTTATGATCGGGTTTTTCATCCCATTTGATTATTTTCTCTGGTTATTTTGAAATTAATGGACACAGTAACCAAATTATATAATGAATCATGACAAATAATTAGAGCAAAAAGGCTATTTAAAAATATATATATTTTGATCAGACTCTTATGCTTACCAAGGCTGCACCTATTTAATCCAAAATACTGTAAAAACAGTAATAATATGGATTATTATTACAATTTAAAATAACTGCTTTTCATTTGAATACATTTTTAAAATATAATTTGTTCCTGTGATGGTAAAGCTGAATTTTCAGCATTATTGCTCCAGTCTTCAGTGTCACATGATCCTTCAGAAATCATTCTAATATCCTGATTTGGTGCTCAAGAATAATAAGTTCTTATTATTTTCAATGTTATTACCAATAATAGTAATATTTTTATGGAAACAGATACATTTTTTTAGGATCCTTTGATGAATAGAAAGTTCTAAATAACAGCATTTATTTGAAATTGAATATTTTTGTAACATCATAAATGTCACTTTTGACCAATTTAATGTATCCGTGAGGAATAAAAGTATTACTTTCTTTTTCTTTTTTTTTAAAACACATCTTACTGACGTCTTGCATCTTACTGACATGGTAGTGTATAACAGAAGACAATAAATATTATAAAGATAGTACAGGCTCTGAATTCTGATTGGATGAATCCTCTTGCTGACTTGTCCCCCTTTTTGTTTTTTGCATTTGTCTTTGTTGGTATCATGTAAATAACACCCAGTAACAGTTGTAATATATCTACCATGGCATAAATCTTATTCTAAATCTCTACAGATTGACACATTGCTGTTGTCACACATTATATAGAATCGAATTAGGAAACCTGACCATGAGCTTCTCTGTTTTGTACTTGTATAACCTTTTGTCATGTGATCGCAATCAATGAGGTGTAGTTACGCCCCATCATGCATTACAAGCTTCTGTCACTGGGCCTTCCGGCCATGTGTTCACATTTGGATGCGCCGTCCTCAGTCCTGTGTGGCTGCCTTTGCTGAAGCAGCGCACACCAGTGCAAAAACGCTCCACCCATGACATGTATTAGCAGTGCCCTGAGCCAAAAGCGCAGCTGAATCAGTGTGTGTAAGGGCTTATGAGCACCTGCAGTGTTTCTAAGTACAATACACATGCTCGTTTTAGCTGATGCAACACAGCTTGATGTGCAAACAAATTATACTTCCTGGAACCTGCCCAAGGTTTTCTTGGAGCAGACAAAGGATTTGTAACGGCCACATTAAGATCTCCTGGTACGAAAGAGGAGGTGCGACACATTCAACACCGATACAGACACAGCTTTTTATTGGCTAATTACAACTGCAATTTTCTCTAGTTATGGGCTGCGATGAAGCCATGAGGTGTGAAATGCACAAGCAACATGTTTCGAGCACCAGCCGTGCCGAATAGGCCGACTGTAGGAGGACTGACTGCCGTGACTCATTGAATCCTGTACGCTGCCTTGTGATGGGTTTAATTTCATTAGGCCTCGTTGCAGACTGCTCTGTATGTGTGTCAGTACGTATTGTGGTGTGAAAAGCACTCTAGGCATTCTCCTGCATTTAGATTGCTTATCTAACACTCACTCGTGGTTCTTTCCTCTCACAGTTTCCTTCTCCGGAGTGGGACACGGTCACCCCCGAGGCCAAGAACCTCATCAACCAAATGCTGACTATCAACCCAGCTAAGAGAATCACAGCAGAGCAGGCCCTCAAGCACCCATGGGTCTGCGTAAGTTATCTCTGTCGCAGACTACATTGACCACAAGCCCCCGTGCAAAAAATTATCAATTGAGTTTAATGTGAAATGCAGCCTTTTACACTGTCACATTCCACATATTTAAGCTCTCAGAATAGGTTGACGTTTTGTTTTGATGTACTTGAAGGAATAATTCACTCATATTTGACATTATCTGAATTTTGAGTAGGCCAGACATTTTCAAAAAGGAAATTGTAATGTGCCCATCGCTTTTTTCTTTGCAACTACAATGAATTGGAACTGGAGATTTCAAACTTCAAAATGGTGTAAAATAGGGGTGTAACAATATATCGCAATACAAAAATGCAACAATATGTGTCGTTGGATAGTGACAATCTGTATTGTGTAAAGTTCTCTTAAAATTAAAATTACTGTGAGAAAAAAATTAAGTTTAGAGTTTTAGTGTCAGTTCTGCTAACTGACACTAAACTACTATATATAATGTTGAATATAAACGTATAATAATACAATGGGGGAATAATTATATAACTTTTTCCTTATCGGGACCGATAATGCCAAATGTCTTGTTACCAGTAAAAAGTGGCCTACATTATTTAAAATATATCTAGTCAGTGACAGTGCAAGCACATTCATCTCAAATAATTCTGTATTTTCAACTTCAGAATCATGAATATTTTTATTCTAGTGTCATCATTGTCCTGTGTATTGGGTTACCAGCATCAAATCCAAGCTTATTTATTTCCACCCCCGATGTAATTCCAAATTTAGCATTTCAATCAACAGTGCACCTTTTACCATATGTCTTGGAGTACCGTTATAATATCGTATCATGCCATGTACTGAATCGTGACATGAGGGTATCGTTACTCCCCATGTGCATTAGGGCTGCACGATGGATTGTATTTGTAACATTATCACTATTTCTGTTTTTCTCTATGAATATTATGTGACAATGGATACATTTGCGTTTAACATAATCTTCCTAAGCTGGCAACAGTGCACATGCTTTCTTTCCACTGAAAAAAACAACTAATAAACCTCTGATGATTTGAAAACAGACAAATATTGTTTGCGATTAGCAATGCTCAGAGATATTCTGCTCAAATGAAAGCAGTCAGTCCTTTACAGTTTCATTGTTGACGTTCTCTTGATGTGCTTACAATAATTCTGATGAAATGTAAAAATAAATTTCTCAAATGAAAACAGTCGGTTTCAATCAGTTTAACCATTATCGTGCTGCCATAAGAAGCACCATAAATGTGGTCCATACACCTCAAGTTTTATTTTTGGCGTCTTCTGAAGCCATACAGTTGAATATACTGTATATACCCATTTTGATAATGAGAGTTCATAAGAGAAGTAGCAATGACTGATTTGTGAACCAATCATTCTTTTGAGTCAAATCTTTTAAATGCATTGGTTGAATGATTTGTTCACAAATCTGACATTGATCTGGTTCTTGAGTGCAACTCAGTCGATAAATTGAATGAATAATCATACATTTCTCTCAAAATTAATATATGACTGCAGAAAACTTGGAATAAGTTGTATGGATTACTTTTATGATGTTTTTGCATTCTTCTTGAAGCCTGAAAAGCGACAAGTATATTATAAAAATGGCCTCTTGTGTGTTCCATGGAAGAACAACAGTCATACAGGACCACACAAGGGTGGATAAATAATGAAAGATTGTTCCTTTTTGGGTGAACCGTTACTTTAATTGGTTCAAATTCCTGCTGATGTGCAATATTTTTCTTCATCTTGCATTTGCTCATTTCAGCAACGGTCCACTGTGGCGTCCATGATGCATCGCCAAGAGACTGTGGAGTGCTTGCGCAAGTTCAATGCCCGCAGAAAACTGAAGGTACGGCATGGGTTTGAAGGGCCCTTAGACTAACTCCAGTCTTCATCCCTTGGGTAATTAGTGCTGAAAGTCCTGTTTCCATGTACTAAACACTGTCTTTTTTTCTCTCCCTCTCTTTTCAGGGAGCCATTCTCACTACTATGCTGGTTTCTAGAAACTTCTCAGGTGAGTTCCCGCATTCTCCTGGGATCAGGTAGGAAAGTGCAAAGTCATGGATGAACTTTGACCACCTCCTTGAAGTCTCCTGCTCCATTTTTCATTATAAAAAAAGATCTGCAAAGGCTGGCTCAGTAAATTAAATTCACTTTTGGATTACATGAGTATAAAGTGTTAGATTTTTCTGCTCCAAGTCTGTATCTGGATTTCTTTGAGCTGTGTAGGATTTCTCTCTGAGACTTGAGGATAACAGTAAAGCAATATCAATAACTTTCTTCTTCATTTTAGTTAAGTTAACATTTGCGCAATTTACTTCCTGAACAGACAATGTTTACACAGGTTTGTGCAGGTATATCTTTTTGTTTTTGATACAGCTTTAGCTTGTTCTTAGAGACAGATATTGTAGACCTTAATTCCTTATATAAAAGAAACAAAGGTAACTTGTTCAGTAGAGGGTTTGAAAAAAAATTCCATAGCTTCTCCCAACTCAACGCCTCTCTGTCCAATAGTGGGCCGGCAGCATACCAGCCCTGCTGCTCCCACCACAAGCACTGCCGCGCTTGCACAGGAAGGTATGTGAGAGTGCATCTCCTCACCTCGCCACCAGGGGGACCAGCGAGCCCCCTCCACAATTCCTTCAAACCCTCGCCCTCCCTCTGCTCTATCCAATCAGCATGCATCCAGTGATAAGCCTGCCTCTCTTGCCATCACTTGCATACATTATTTGGTTTACCTCAGTCTTCACTCTCATGAGCGACATCTGCTATATAGTCTTGGAGAAATTCTCACATTTAAAGGGATAATGGCCTGCAGAGTTTCCATCTCTCACACACAGCGATGTGTAAGAGTTTATGGAATAGCATGTCATTTTATAGCCATGTTTTTTATTATTGCTTTGCTTTTACATGACCGCGTAACTTTAACATTCATTTAGCTAGCTTTTAACCCTACAAGTTGTGAGAAGTATTAGAGCAGGTTTAGTCGTCATCCCAACCTCTAATATGGGTCTTATCAATGAATAATTAAAAATTTAAATGAATTGCTCAGTGTGCTGTAACTATCTATATATATATATATATATATCTCTCTCAAAATGAAAACTATTTTCTAGGATTTAATTAAGTATTCGGTTATAGATTGATTTAGTTTTGTATGTGATTTTTCTTAATTATTTTAAATCTTTTCATTTACTGATCAGTGTTTGTAACCACATTTTGAGAGTGACCCTTACAGCGACATTTGTAGTATCTTCAAAAAGTATTTATTTATCTGTCGGCTCTTTTTAATATGTGTGAACAAACAATGTCTTGTTTCATCTCGCTATTGGCCCCAGTTTAGTTTACACACAGTGGCTCTAGGCAAACCAATCCAATCAATGCCACCGCACCACATTCATGTTAACGATCGCCACCACGAGACCCACCATCGGCTTGCATGCATTATCCTCTGCATGGAGTAAAAAATGCGAATGCCGCTGCTTCCCTTTTGATTAGACTTTCTCTTTCTCTCTCTGTCTGTCTTGCTCTGTTCCTCTCGGATAAATTGCTTCAGCCCTTTTTGGCTCCCTCCTTCCTTGCTGATCAGCTTTCTGGTGTTTTGTGCTATTGGGTAAAATAGCATTTAAGTGAATTCTGCTTTAGCTGAAGATACAGGACCCCGGTCACGTGTCTGTCCTCAGCCCGCCTCCATGCTCTCCACCTCATGGAGAAGAATAATGAGGTTTGGATGGGATGGAGGTTTGAGGGTTCTTAGATCTGCGTCCTGTGTCGTTAACTAAAGCAGACCCATGCAGCCAAGCCACCATTGCCCTACCACTCTCCTTTCAACTCTTCCTCCTCCCCTCGCCAAGAGCGCAGGGGCTTAACTACATGGACGGGCAGGAGCGGGGTTGGCTTGCTGCCAGTCGTCAGACCCGATGTAGCTGGCGCACGTGTCCCTCGAGCGCCAGGTGGTCTGCGGGGAAGGAGGCCCCCTGGAGGGCAGATGGACGACACTGTTGACAGTGTCTCTGAGTCAGGAGAAAGTGGAGAGGAGGTCTCTGGTACCAGTTGTGTTGTCTGATCAAATTGAATTGTTACACAGCAGTCTGTTAGATTCAGTAAATGTCAGTCAGCTGCCATCTTCAACAAGCTGTGTCTGAGGAGCTGTCAGCATGGTGAGAATACTTCATATGTACGAAATGGTCAAAGGAGAACAGTTGAGAAAAGATCAGATCCTTGCAGATCCCTCAGGAATATGGAAAAAAACAAGAGCTGTCTTGTTGAACCTGCTAATATGTTCTGTTTTGGTTGTTTCAGCAGATAGGATCTGTTCGGAATAGCATACAACTACCTTCTCTTACTCTTTCCGCAGGATTTCTGTATCCATAAAATTCTCCAAGGAGCTCTAAAGTACCAATAGAAAGCTATCCATTAGCATTCCCATTAAAGTAGTGTGCAATCTGGATGCTGCCAGGAAAACGCACTCTTGGCTCACTGTTTGAAAAGTAAAATTCATAAAATGTGTAAAAATACAAGTAACTAGTCCTAAATTAAGCATCTATGGTCTCAATTGACAAGTCCAATAGTTTAAAGTTGTATTTAACCTGGAATATTCCTTTAATGTTCTTTTGAGCCGTCCAATCAATGCTCTCCATCAGTTCTTGGCTTCAACTAGTACTGTAAGTGTTTTTAACTCTTTATATTCTGTTATTGTTAAAGCCAGTCCTCCAGTTGAACATGTACGATGTTAACCAATAACCAGTAATGACATTTCATCAATGTTTCTTCATTCTTTTTTATGAGCTTTTCATTATATGACCAAGCTAAGACTTTCTGATCAATAGATTATGAAGATAAGGCATGTTAGTACGTCTGCTTTGTCGCCTGTTAAATCTATAATATATCATTTGTAAGTTGCTTGCATGGGTCTGATTTAAAGGTGTATTGAATGTTTAATGGTTGTTATGATTGATTTTACTAGCTCAATCTGTTGCCTTAAATACTTTTTTTCTCTTTTGAAGCCTGAAGCATTATTTAATAGGGGTGTGAATATTTGCTCTGACTTTTTTAATTTGAATTTTGGTCACAAGTAAATTATTTTGTTATGATCATTTAAAAAAAAGAAACATGCTTAAACGTGTCAGGACAATTAAACGTGCAAAAATGTAGATTGCTGATATGGATTTGGTGGATATTTATAATGGAAAATAGTTGTGCATAATAAAGGAATATGATTAATTGTAATGAATATGATTATTAATTTTGTAATCAGTACATTGAAAATGTATTCATTGTTTCACCCCTGTTATTTAAACTGCATTAGGATGTCACATGATCCTTTTGAACCCTTTTTTTTTTTGCACAGTATAATTGTCATCTTTAAATCTAGGAAGGTTACTGCACTTTGTTTTGCAATGAGTTAATTTCTTCCTCCTTATATAATTTATTTCCACTCAGCATTAATCGTGGTATGACTGCAGCGTGGCCGTCCTGGGGTCCCATTTCCATCTGATTGTTCTGCAGTATAACGGAAGACTGCTGGCTCAGCTTCCCCAGTCACAGTCTGTAAATCCTATGAGACATAGTTAGATATGTGAGAGACAGTGGAATGGTAATGAGTTGAGGTCTAGTTTTATGACTCCTTCATCAGTGCATTGCATTATGGGACTCGTAATCCCGTTGGCACTGCATGGCTGACCGTATGGTGAATTTGCATCTACCACCAGCACCTCTCACCTCATGAATAGTGAAGCATGAAAGCAGGTCTGCAATACAAACAATGCCTGCTATCTTACAGCTTGTCCTCTCTGCCTCTAAATGGGTTTTTGTCTTCCTAATCTTCCCATCGTTTCCTCCCATTTGTTTATGGAAGGTAAGGGGCTTAACAGGAATAGCGTATGTGAAACCAGAGTATTTAGGTTGTTTCCATGATTGAGGTTTTATTGGCCTTACACAAGTCTTTTGATTGTTCTCTGAGGGACTCTGAAGTATATCAGGGGCCATTTCCTTTACACTGACTCAAGACCTCTCAAACATGCCCTCTGGGAAATAACAGTTGCAGTTAAAGGAAAAATCAATTGCATACATTAGCCATGATTTTCCCTCATTATGCCTGTGGCCGCAAATGGAGAACAAATTCATTCTCTTTATCTGCTCTGAGATTGGTGAAAAATGGAATAAAAAGGGTAATTTATTCCAAGTCTGTGCAGTTAGTTGATTTTAAAGGGGTTGTATCTTGTATTTTTCTTTATGTTATATATTTATTTGCCTCGCTCTCTCTGACCATTAAAATTAAACAGGAATTTCTTTTTTTTCTCCTGTTCCTTTAAGTAACACCCACTCAAATATGAAATGAGAAACAGCACTTCACTGCACCTACTTATCGATTTTATATGCATTTTATATGCAAGGTCAGTAAAACGTTTAATGTTTTTGAATGTTTAGAAGTCTTTATTGCTCACCAACGCTGCTTTTATTTGATCAGAAATACGATAAAAACAGTTGTGAAATATAATTAAAATTTGTTATTATATTATATTGTTATTATAAAATGTAATTTATTCAGGTAATGGCAAAGCTGAATTTTTAGTAGCCATTACTTTAGTGATTTGGTGCTTTCAAATGGTTTCTTTATTCTGTTTATTTATGAATATGTATTTTTGCATACCTCTAATTGTGAAATTCACAAAACAATGAAGTGTGCTGTACAAACTGTTGACTGAAATGCTCAGAGAGATCTGGAGCTAATTGTTTCTAATGTAACATTTTAATGAATTAATTATTTCTCACTGGTGAAAAGTTAGTTTTCATACAGTACAGTAGTTCAGCAAAACCTAAAGATCAAGGGAAAAATCCCTCGAGATATGATCCCTTTAAATTTGATTTCACCAAAATGAATTTCTCATTTGCAGTAAGCTATTTATTTATAAGTTACATACTTATTTCCTTCCTCTCCCGAAGCTTCATATTTCCTTGGCTTAAACTGATATATAAAGATCGATGAGAAATTTCTCCTGTGGTGAAAAATGATTTTAGTCAGCATTACCTCCCAAACCCTGTATGCTAATGAATGATGGAATGCAAGCCAGCAGTTTGTTAAATGTTTTATATGGGATTTATTTGAAATCTGTGCAGATTTGAGCATTCTTTTGGTTTTGTCACTCACACTGTATGTAGTCATTTGTTTTTTTCTCTGTTCATTACAGCATGCAAAAGTTTACTCAACAAGAAGGCAGATGGCGTCAAGGTAAGTCCACAGATGTTTCTTATACCGAATTTCTTGTTATTTTAATCTCTCCAGCAGCCTTTTGAGGTTTCCAATTCTACCGCTACTGAGCCGGTTTTAATTTAATCACCACAATTTAGTAAAAGTATATTTGTACACTTAGGCAGTACACTATGTGCTTTGCTGTAGAACTCTTGTGCTCTTAGTAGTAGTAGTAGTAGTACAACCCATGTGTTGCCTGAGCGGATCTAGTTATCACACTGTAATATAATGATTACACTATATAATGATACAACTGTAAGGTACCATGAAATATCCATTAGTAATCGTCGCCCTCTGTCTGAATGATGGATAACTCTGTACAGTCATCTTCCTGCCGTATGTTATTAATCTGTTGTGTAATTTTTAACTGCCATCCGAACCAATAATTTTCCTAGTGATGTCATCTCTCTGAAAAGGAAGTTGTATCTGTCCTCTCTATTTCAGCCCCAGACAAACAACACTAAAAACAGTGTAGTGAGCGCTGTAGTGAACGCCATGAAAGAAAGCAACACGGCCGCTTCTACACCGATGGTACCTCATCTACATTTAACACTATTTATAACCAATCTACTCATTTGACCGTATCCCATAATGCATTTTTACTGTAGTATTTGCCGCATGTCAGAAGTTTTTGCATGTACTAAATACCTCAGACCTGTAGTTTGCTGTGCAGTAGATGTCCTAGTTATTCCTCCCTTATGAGGGTTTTTTTTTTTGGAGCGTTCATATCCTTTCAAAGCACATCTGGTACACATAATTGTGGTGTTTTATAAACATATCATTAGGAGTGATTTGTTCTTGTCCGTAAGCTGCTGGTTTATGTCTTTCTGCACTCCTCTTTGCCTCTGTAGGCGTACACACAAGGCTATTACAAATACAAACAAAATATAATCATCGGATGAGCATCTTTGACATATTTATTGTATATACATGGTGCTTAAAAATATCCAATGCAAGACAAGAATTTGAGACGTCACCATATAGAGTAGCATAAATGTATGGATTTCAGCAAATAACAAGGTAATTTGAGTCAGTGTGCATAAACCAGTCACAGTAAAGATGCAGTGTCCCACACCGAAAGCTGTCAGCCGTTTGGCCGTGTTGGATACTAGCAGTGTCCCCTGGAGATTTAAGAAAAGGAAAAGTGGATTGACACTTCAGATGGGCCTTGTTTGCTTGACTGCCCAAATAGCTGAGCAAAGAGCATCATGGGACCTCCAAAACAATCCATTAAGAGCACAAATTAACCTCCGACCCCTCCCAAGGCCTCCAAATGCCTTCACAGTGCTGATGGACAGCTAGCAACCACTGGGCTATAAGAAACATACAAGACAAGAGAAGCGGCAATTGGAATAACATGCAATATTTTGAGGATTCAAATGGGTCATAACATTTGGGGAAAATAACTGGAAGTTAATCTGAGAAAACATATAGGGCATATAATCCAGGAATTGCTTGACTTCAAGGCAGTTTTGAACTGATTTATGATTCCCTATCCCTGTGGTTCTGGCAGAATGTTTTAGTTGAATTTGAGGAACTGCATCTTTAGATCTTTGTGACGCATGCCATTTATTATTTTTATAAGTTTACACGTGTGGTCGGTTTTCTGGAGTGAGCTGTGAATGTTCAACAAGCTCATCGTGAACCTCAAGTTTGTGTTAATTTCCACACATATAGCATTTGTCTGTCATTATTTGATCTCAAAATCCTTATTTTGTGTCTTATCTAAGCTTTAAAAGTATGCGTGTATTACTGGAGGATGTTGTGTTTAACCAGATTGTTATGGAGGAGAGTCTTACCTACTTTTAATCATGTGAAATCTTGTTACATTTTACAGGAGCCACAAACTACAGTTGTGCACAACCCTGCTGATGGACCCAAGGTACAATTTTCAGGTGCTTTTAGAATAGGGGTCGGGGATTATTAAATGTGGTTCTTACTAAATGAGTCTGGGCTGATCACTGATCAATTGAAATTCTCAACTTTCTTTCTTTTTTTTACTCAAAATATATAATAATAATAATAATAATAATATTTAATTTATATAATAAATTCATATAAATAACTTGCAAAAGATTTGTGAATCTTCACTATTGCAAAAAATGCTGTATCAACAATCATTGGTAACACTTTATTTTACAGTGTCCTTGTTAAATGTTACATGTAGTAGTAGTAGTACATCTGTAAAGTTTTTATAGTGCTTTTTCCACATTTTATGTTACAGCCTATTTTCCTTGAAATTCTACAAACAATACCCCATAATGAAAATGTGAAAGAAGTTTGTTTGAAATCTTTGCAAATGTATTCAAAATAAAAAACTGGAGAAAAAAAAACACAAGTATTACCAGCCTTTGCCATGACACTCAAAATTGAGCTCAGGTGCTCCTGTTTCCACTAATCATCCTTGATATGTTTCTACAAATTGATTGGAGTCCACCTGTGGTAAATTCAGTTGATTGGACATGATTTGGAAAGGCACACACCTGTCTATATAAGGTCCCACAGTTAACAGTGCATGTCAGAGCACAACCCAAGCCATGAAGTTCAAGGAATTGTCTGTAGACCTCAGACAGGATTGTAGGAAACCAGGCACTGCTCATCACCTGGCCAATACCATCCCTACAGTGAATCATGGTGGCAGCATCATGCTGTGGGGGTGTTTTTCAGCAGCAGGAACTGGAAGACTAGTCAGGATCAAGGGAAAGATGAATGCAGCAATGTACAGAGACATCCTTGATGAAAACCTGCTCCAGATGCTCTGGACCTCAGACTGGGGTGAAGGTTCCTCTTCCAACAGGACAACGACCCTAAGCACACAGCCAAGATAACAAAGGAGTGGCTGCGGGAAAACTCTGTGAATGTCCTTGAGTGGCCCAGCCAGAGCCGAGACTTGAGCCAGATTGAATATCTCTGGAGAGATCTGAAAATGACTGTGCACTGATGCTCCCCATCCAACCTGTTGGAGCTTGAGAGGTCCTGCAAAGAAGAATGGGATAAGCTAGGTGTGCCAAGCTTGTAGCATCATACTCAAAAAGAGTATGGGCTGTAATTAGTGCCAAAGGTGCTTCAACCAAGTATTGAGCAAAAGCTGTGAATACTTGTGTTTTTAATAAATTTGCAAAGATTTCAAACAAACTGGGGTATTGTTTGTTGAATTTTGAGGAAAATAATGAATTTAAACCAATTTAGAATAAAGCTGTAATATAACAAAATGTGGAAAAAGTGAAGCGCTGTGAATACTTTCCAGATGCACTGTAGTTACTATAGTAATTACTATAAATTGTGCATAATTACATGCAACTAACCCTAAACCATGCCCTAATCCTAACCCTATAGTAAATACATGTTGTTAATTATTATTATTAATCAGTACTTAAATGCATAATGTAACACGCACACCTTAAAACACGGACACCTCAAAATGAAGTTTAATCACTCTTTGTAATTGCTCTCTGAATAAAAAAAGTTATATCGAGAATCATTCTCTGAATCAAAAAACATTGGTTTGAACCGTGGGGTGCCCACCTGTAGTTCTAAAACTGATTTCAGAGACCATAACCTAATGCTATTCTGATTTAGCCTTCACATCTCATGTTTTTTTTGTTGTCTCTTTTGTTCTTTGTTTCTGTCTCCAGGGCTCCACGGAGAGCTGTAACACCACTGAGGAAGAGGATATGAAAGGTAGGAAAGGTACACAGATCTTTTTTCCTGTTCTCTGCATGCCTTCAGCACTGTGGCGTTCCAGCTCCCGGTGCTCGTGTCAGAAGAGTAATCCCTCTCCACTCCGTACACTTCCGGTACTGCAGTACCAAAAAAGCTTTTGATTTAACAATATATATCTCACATCATTCAACAGCCATTTGAAATATGAAACATGAGGCTGCTGTGACACCTGAAGCTTTGTGATTTGAAGGCAGGGCCATGAACACATGCTGCCGGATGGACAGGAGGGGAATTACGGTAGAGGGCATTGAGACGGGGTTTGATGGATTGTGCTTTACACATTAACATGCATGATGGCACAACACTTTTGGTTTACAGCTAAATTGCTAGTTTAGAGATACAATGTTAGCAAATGTCCATAGTGAAGGTGCACCAGAGAGATTTAGCTACAGTGTTCAGCGATGTAAATAAGAGCAAATTCATTGTGGGGGGAAAAAATCCAACGCATTCACAAACATTCCTATCCAGACGGGATTAGGTTTCTCTGAACTCAATGATAGACATAGTTGTGTGAGAAAAAAACATACCTTTTCAATTCAAACTGAAATAGAATCTCAAAGGATATCTGTGAAATACAAATTTAACTGACGTCCTTATGGAAAACTAGTCCCATCCAAATAGGGCTTTAATGAGCAGATCACTTGCACAATTTGTCATTGTCACGCAAATGAATTTCCAGACACATTCAAACAATCAAGTTTAAATATATATATATATATATATATATATATATATATATATATATACACGCACATCTGTTTTTAAGCTGTCAGTGTCTCAGTAGGTTTCCTTGTAGATTTTGTGTGTGTGTGTGTGTGTCCTGTGTTTTTTCACCACACTTATTTAGATGTTTGTTGATGTGCCGTGTCTTGTAAATTCATTAGCATGTTGTGAACCGGACTGTTTTTCCCAAGGGACCCTCGCCGATACAGTTTTCTGTCACGAAAAGGGCCAGGCTCGAATTCATTTCCTCTCCTTATTCACTCCGAGCCTGGACAGACAATAGCAGCTTAAAGAGCCTTATCATTAGCTCCGTCACGTCTGAGGTTAGGTGATGAGGACAGGAAATTGGCGCGGAGCCTGGAGAAACAATCACTGAGAGCTCGCTGTTGTCCAAGCACAACAAACACTGCTCAGCTTCACCACACCCATAGATACAGACCTGCGTCACACCATCACTCATAACTCCAGGATCATCACCTGTAGTCCTGTTCCCATACACACAGTGCTTCTTTTATTGAGAACAGCTCATCTAAACGCATCCCATTCAGCGTCTTCGTGACCGTTAAGCTATTAGTCATGATTGCGTGCCAGCGTTGGTGTGGTGTCTATGTTAGTTTGTTTTCGGCTGGTGAAGGACATGAGAGATGTGTGTGTTTTTCCTCCTGGTGTCGTGTGGTTTTGGGGCTGTGCCAGCCGAGAGTGCACAGGGAGCGAGCAGTGACAGTGCCGTGATGAGTCAGTGCAGTGCCGGGGAAGAGCCGCCCGCTCTGGTGGCATCACCTCAGGGCTCTCCTGCCAGTAAGTCAAGATCCTCTCGTACCACCTGGGCACCTTCAACCCCCCTCCCTCAAACCTTCAAGTCGAGACCCTTTTGCCCCCCCCCCACACAACTCCAGCCTTTTTGCCCTTTAGAATACTATCATATGGGTCACTTGTTTTCCGTGTAGAACAGTATGTCACAGTTGTTGAACCCCTTTTCTGCTCACAAATGTATTCACCCCCTGATGCATGCTACTGCAAAGTGACCAGAAAATGCCCTTTAGTAGCTAGATTGACCTTTTAGATGTTCTACTCCTGATTTTTCCTACAATCTCATCCCTGATTTGTGACTTAAGTCTCGAACATTCCCCTTTGAGGTTTCAGAAGTTGTAAACGTAACATACACACATTTCAATTCCCGCTACATATTGGTGATTTAATGTCTTGCTGGTTGATGTAACAATATCCCATACAGTCTCTGATGATGGTGACCTTAAGGGAAACCTGGAATAGGCCTTCTGAGTATCTAGTGAAATTGTGCTTTATTTTCTTCTATTATCATTCATAGTCCATTGAATTCTAATGCTTGATTTTAATTTGAAATAATTGTATTATATTTCTTCAACTGGGTTTGGTAAATGACCAAAGCAATTTACATAAACTACTTAAAAAAAAAAAAAGTAGGAGGGGGCAGGAAGACTTTTACTTTAAATTGCAAATCAGCATATTAGAATGATTTCTGAAGGATCAAATGACATTGAAGACTGGAGTCATGCTGACAATTCAGCTTTGCCATCGTAGGAATAAATTACATTTTAATATATATTAAATTGTAGTACTATTTAAAAATTTGACCTGCATTTTTGATCAGATAAAGGCAGCCTTTATGAGCGTAAGAGACTTCATTAAAAACATTTCAAAATCTTAAACTCCAATTTGAATGGTACTGTATATGACCTAAACCATAACATTTGAAATCCAGTTGAAAAAATAAAAAATCTCGAGAGCATGATGGTGGACAATAACACAGATACAGTACATGCATAATATAGATTAATGTTTACAAATGGGATAAAATTGCTGAAATGAACACTTATTTTACTATTTTTAAATGAACAAAAACGTTAGAACTGACTAAATGGGTTGAGACTTCTGTTAACATAGGAGTAATGGTATAAAAAACAAAAATGGACTTGATTCCGTGTCCAAGCCAGAAAACACTGCAGCTGCAACACATCATACATGCTCTCATCCACACCTGCTCTCTCTTCTTTTAACATCTGTCAGTATCGGTCTTCAGCACAGTTTCCTCCACCCTCCCTCCTGTTCCCTCCTTCATTAGCCATCAATTCATTGTCTACATTTACTTTGAACATCATATTTCCATTTTAAAATGTTGCCGCCTTTTTTTTATTCATCCCTTTATATACATTCTAACACTGTTTATGAAGTACAACAAAACCATTATATTGTATATACTTCTGTATAAGGCATTAAAGGAAATATAACTCAAAAATTGAATTCTATCATTTACTCGCTTTCATGTTGTTACAAACCCATATGAATACATAAGGAGAAATTTAGCCAAACGTTCATATTGATTTTTTCCATACAAAAGTGACCAGGGACTGGGAGGCTCCATAAAGAATAAAGCTATTGAATATACTAAGATTTTGAATATGCTATATCAGTCATATAAACCACTTTTATGATACATTTTCAAAACTCAACATCTATCCCCATGTAATGAAAAAGCTGCACAAATATTCTCCTTTTGTATTCTGTGGAAGCAAAAAAAGATCTGTACTTCATAATCATGTGTTCATGGGTCCTCTCTCCTTCTGCATGCATCATCACCTCACTGTTGCATGTGCTGCGTTGTGTGTTGCAGCCGTCCCCGTGCATGACGTTAAACGCTTGGCATGGAACAGTTCAGAACATGCCTCATGTCCAGAGTTAGAGCGCACTCATTCTGGCCCCTGTGCCTCAGTCCATGGGGTCGGCGGTATCACAGCAAGTGTGTCCGCAGCTCAGTGTAAGTGTGTGGGGTAGACCAGGACACACACACGCGCACACACACACATAGAGGATGTCAACAGGAAATCAAATTCTTCATACTAACATAATTAGCTAGTGACATATCAGATGTCACAGTGGGCAGTTTGCATTGTGTTAGTCAAGGTTGTTGATGATTGTTTTCAGCACATTTTATTTTAATTTAATTTAAGCATATGTATTTTTTTCACAGCCTGATAAATTTGAGTTATGATTTCTTTATTTGCAGTTTTGTGTCACTTTCACTCTTGGTGTCAGTAGGCCTTAATATGACATTTTCGCAGGTATCTTCAATGTAAGCAGTGCAGGTTGTGGTTATTAACTTTCCATTGTTGTTGCTTTTTTCTTTTTTCATCATTTCATTTCCGCTCCCTCCATCTTCCCCCATCTTTCACCCGTTTTGTTCGAGTAGCTCGTAAGCAGGAGATTATAAAGATCACGGAGCAGTTGATCGAAGCTGTCAACAATGGAGACTTTGAAGCATACACGTAAGTACAGCCCACCTGCTCATGACTGCAACACAGGGATCTCTGAACTTTTGTATCAAAGAAACTATGAAAATTGTAGGTCATTGTATGAATTTATATATCTTAATTTGTTTTCCTCGATTCTACAAACAATACCCCATAATGACAATGTGAAAGAAGTTAGTTTGAAATCTTTGCAAATTTATTAAAAATAAAAAATGAAGAAAAAAAAATCACATGTACATAAGTATTCACAGCCTTTGCCATGACACTCAAAATTGAGCTCAGGTGCTCCTGTTTCCACTGATCATCCTTGATATGTTTCTACAACTTGATTGGAATCCACCTGTGGTAAATTCAGTTGATTGGACAAGATTTGGAAAGGCACACACCTGTCTATGGCCCAGTCCCAAATGACACCCTAAACCCTCACGGTCTTCCTCTGAGTCCGCACTTTCACGGCGTAATGCCGCTTTAACTGCCGGGAAGAAGTCCGCTGCGTAACCCGCACCAGTGCGGACTCGGCAGAAGTGCGCATCAAGGGTGCATATCAACCTCAAAGGGGGAGCTCGCGAGCACCCTTCTGAGACCTAAAATGACAAATGGGACGCCCTACGGTCTCGTGGACTTAACGGACATGCACACGCAGCGGCCATTGTAAGTCCACAAGACTGAAAGTGCACATGAAGTGTGCCATTTGGGACAGGGCCTATATAAGGTCCCACAGTTAACAGTGCATGTCAGTGCACAAACCAAGCCATTGTATTGAGACACAGATTTGGGGAAGGGTACAGAAAAAAAATCTGCAGCATTGAATGTCCCAATGAGCGCACTGGCCTCCATCATCCATAAATGGAAGAAGCTTGGAACAACCAGGACTCTTCCTATTGCCTGGCCAAACTGTGCGATCGGGGGAGAAGGACCTTAGTCAGGGAGGTGACCTAGAACCTGAGGGTCACTCTGACAGACCGATAGCATTTCTCTGTGGAGAAAGGAGAACCTTCCAGAAGAACAACCATCTCTGCAGCACTCCACCAATCAGGCCTGCATGGTAGAGTGGCCAGACGGAAGCCACTCCTCAGTAAAAGGCTGCCTGGAGTTTGCCCAAAGGCACCTGAAGGACTCTCAGACCACGAGAAATTATTTCGCCTGAATGGCAAGTGTCATGTCTGGAGGATACTAGGCACCGCTCATCACCTGGCCAATACCATCCCTACAGTGAAGCATGCTGGTGAAACAACTCTGTAAATGTCCTTGAGTGGCCCAGACTTGAACCCGATTGAACATCTCTGGAGAGATCTAAAAATGGCCGTGCACTGATGCTCCCCCTCCAACCTGATGGAGCTTGAGAGGTCCTGCAAAGAAGAATGGGAGAAACTGCCCAAAAAGACTTGAGGCTGTAATTAGTGCCAAAGGTGCTTCAACAATGTATTGAGCAAAGGCTGTGAATACTTATGTACGTGTGATTTCTTTCGTTTTTTATTTTTAATAAATTTGCCAAGATTTCAAGCAAACTTCTTTCACATTGTCATTATGGGGTATTGTTTGTAGAATTGATGGAAAAATAATGAATTTGATCCATTTTAGACTAAAGCTGTAACATAACAAAATGTGGAAAAAGTGAAGCGCTGTGAATACTTTCCGGATGCACTGTATGTTAAAAATGCATACAAAAAGGCATATCAAATATTGGTCTGAATGAACTAAATTCCCAGCCTGATCCGTAGTCTGTGTACAGATGTTCTTGTTATTTTGAGAGGATATTGCATCTAGCCACGAAATGCTGGTACTATCCAGTTTTATCCGGACTCTAATTAAATTGCTTCTCTGTAAACATTCTTATGTACCACAGAAGAATCTGTGACCCTGGTCTGACCTCTTTTGAGCCTGAAGCTCTGGGGAACCTGGTGGAGGGGATGGACTTCCACAAGTTTTACTTTGAGCACTGTGAGTCATGTCTAACTACGAGTATAGTTAATTTACCTTAAATGATAATTCATGCAAGTCATAACTATTGACCATATCTGAGATACGATTAATGTGTTTGACTTTTACAGTGTTGAGTAAGAACAACAAGCCCGTGCACACCACTATTCTCAATCCTCACGTTCATCTCATCGGAGAGGACGCTGCCTGCATTGCGTATATCCGGCTGACGCAGTACATCGACAGCCAGGGCCGCCCGCGTAGCTGCCAGTCGGAGGAGACGCGTGTGTGGCACCGCCGTGAGAGCAAGTGGCTTAACGTCCACTTCCACTGCTCAGGGGCACCAGCCGCCCCCTTACAGTGAACTGCACAGGACAGGTAAAAACACCCCATTTGTGCTCCTACATTTTCCCCATCATTTAAAGGGTTAGTTCACCTACAAATGAAAATTCTGTCATTAATTCCTCACCCTCATGTCGTTCCAAACCCGTAAGACCTTCGTTCATCTTCAGAACACAAATTAAGATATTTATGATGAAATCCGAGAGCTCTCTGACCCCTCCATAGGCAGCTATTTAATTAACACTTTCAAGGCCCAGAAAGGTAGTAAAGACATTGTTAAAATAGTCCATGTGACTCCAGTCTTGAAACGTGAATACTTTGTGTGCAAAAAACACAAAAATAACGACTTTGGCACATACGAGAAGAAATGGTTGAACAGTCTCCTACGCAGTTTACGTTGTTATCCCAAAGTGCAGCACTTCCGAGTTCTATGTCAGAACACTGGCTTACCATTGGGCTAGCTCCTGCGTCAGCATCACACACATGCTTCGTGGTGCTCGTGTAAACAACATCGGCCAATGGTGAGCCGCCGTTCTGACGTAAAACACGGAAGTGCTGCACTTGTGGTAACAACGTAAACTGCGCAAGAGAAGAAATAGCTGAATAAAGTTATTTTTGTTTTTGCATCAACAGATGAGATACATTTCCATTCACAGAAACTTGTTTGCTTTATTTCTTCCAGTTTACCTGGATTCTCGAGATAATGGGAATGTTTCTTCTTTGTGGCTGGACGGGCATGTGAAGGCCAGCTGGATGACAGCTCTTAAAGTTACAGACACACCAGTGAGGAACTCTGACAACATCCAGTTCAACTGTCAACACCACCTATCCTGTCCAATCTTTGACCAACGGGAGCTGGCCGCGGCCGTGGCCCCGCCCAAGGGACGGTGCATGTATCTGACGCCCACATGGGGGTGCTGTTTTGTCCTTTTCCCACAGAACCATCTTTTTTTGCCCGTTAAAGATGTTCAGAAGGTGTTGTAAGTACTGATCTATGAATTCATAAATATAGTGTATATTGTAAAAAAATCACTAGCTGAACCAGAAGCTACAATCCAGTTTGAAAAAGCATTTATGTATACCAGGATGGGAGTTGTGAGGGTGGGGGGATAAACTTCAAAAAAAAAGAAAAGAAAAAAAAAATTCACAAAATGGACTAGCGCCCAAAAGCTTCTAAAGTTTACAGGTTTGTTATCACAATCATTCTTGTATACTTTGCAGATTTCTGGATACAAATTATACTAAATTAAGGGAAGGTGTTGTCTAATCCGAGAGCGAGGCATTGAAAATGTTCAGAAGTTCTTCATATCAAAAAAGAACCAAAGTGTAGTTTTTAGTCTTTTTAAGGAGTGTTTCTGTTCGGTGTTGGCTTTTTATGTAACCCGGGTCTGAGAGAAGGTTTGTGCGGCCCAGGTTTTTAGTAATCTCTTGTGTTAATGTGGAACTCTTCATTTTCTTTTCTTTCTTTTTTTTCTCTTGGACTGACATAACACAAGTATTTTGTGTTCAGTTTTTTATTTTTTAAGTTAATTTAAATAAACATGTAAAGAGATATTTAAAGGAGATGTAAACTCTCGCCATCCAGGTTTAGGGAAAGATGTTGTTCCTGACCGCGCTCTGTATGTTTGTGTGGGTGTGCGTGCAATCGGAACTTGTACAAATGGAATCCCCCGTGTAGATTTAATATGACGAAAGCCCAAATGAACAGCACACAACTAAACGCCGACCAATAGATTTGCCCTTACCGTTTTGTTAGCGCCACAGACAAGCCACTGCCTTTATACCACACAGGCAGAATGTACTGTTATAATCAGACAACAACTTCATTCCCAATGACTAAATCTTCAGGTTTGAGCTCAAAGGAAGACTAGTCATTTTTACAAACTACACCATGATGAAAATAGCTTTAGTATATCGAGTACGTCTTGATTTAAGACTCGCCGTCCCTTCTTAAACCCACACAGCTGCATTGTAAAAGTACTTGGTTGTTTTAGTAATGTTGGACGTGTCTCTCTCACCCTGTCCTCAGTGTCGTCGTAGTCGTGGTTCATGTCGGTGACGGGGGTGTATGTGCTCTGTAAATACATGCCATTCAGTTCATCCCATCGCAAGGAGCGGGTGGGGAAAAAAACGATACACTTACAACACGTCCAGTTGCCACAGTTACGTTGTTTAAAATCACAGTTTTAATGTTTGTACGATTAAAATTCACAGCAGTTAGTTTTCACCACAAACTATATTACGCAGGTTTTATGGCACTGACTATTTAAACTCGGTTTTAGTGTTATTGTTACTTAACTTAGAAGTGAGGGTTTGATTTTCGCAAGTGATTAATCCGTTAAGTTTGTCTGTAGTTGCACGGATGCTTTTCATCACTGCTACGGTTTTGTCTTTAGATAGATTTTAGTATAGTTTCGTTTGACGCGATATATTATGTGTGGAAAAAAACAACAACAAACTATCAGTTCACCCCGTCTCCTTGAAACACATCAGTCTTTTGTATCGGTCTGTAAATACATGTAGTGTTCACACACCTCATTGTGTGCTGGGCTTCGTGACATATCAGGACTAAACCTCTGCACGTGTGTGTGTGTGTGTGTGTGAGCGCGTGTGCGTTTATCACGTTAACGACAATGTCTTTTTAAGTCAGTAGTGATGCTGTCAGATTATATGTGATGATGCTGTTTTCACGTCCGTTTCGTGTCTCGCGCTTCTTGCTTTTTTTAATCGCTATTTATCCTTTGTTTGTGCTATGGGGAACTGCTGCCTTGCCTGGCCAAACTAGATCTACACTTTTTATTCTTTTTATTTTCATTTAAACTCATCCAAGAGTTGCTTTTTCTGTACATGATCGACATCTTCAGCTCCATGGAAATGAAAGGGATTGAGATGAGAAAGTCACTAGCTGGTAGATTTAGCGAAATAAATAACCAACCCCTGAAACCTCGGTCTGAATCCTGGGCCAGGCGGCGGACGTTATGAGTCGTCTGTCCCACCCGTCCAATTACAGGAGAAATCAAAGAGTTTAAATGAACTGGCGAATATGCATGTCTACTTTTCTTGGTAAATCTTTTTTTTTTTCTTTTCACTGTCTGTGTTTACTTATTAAAAAAGGGAAAAAAAATCTCATAGTATTTGCATCTCGTCATGAAAATCACTCCATTGGAAATTATAAGTGATGTACCATATTCAAAATGACAAAAAAAAACATGTAGAAAATAGTGAAAAAATATATAAAACAAAAGCCTCTGCTTGGTATGCTCCCCTCATTCTAAGTAAATCTATTGCATTGTAATGGTATACTAT